>CM062818.1:672857761-673457761 GCA_031772625.1 Pinus tabuliformis
GATGCTGATTGCACTTGTGTTGTCACATAAGATAGGGATTGGAGGAGTACAAGTGATTTGATAATCCTGCAAATCTGCATCATCCAAAGGAGTTGGGTGCAACAAGATGCACAGCAACATATTCTGCTTCAGCTGTAGACAAGGCAATTGAACTTTGTTCTTTGCTGAACCAATGAGACTAGTCTGTGACCCATAAAGAACGCACCACCACTTGTGCTTTTCCTGTCATCCACTCTTCCGGCCCAATCTGCATCTGTATAGGCATGAAGAGTAAGATTTGATCTCTAGGATACCATAAGCCATAATTTTGAGTCCCTTGAAGATATTTGAAAATTCTCTTCACTGCTTGAAGATGATTCTCCTTCGGATTTGCCTGAAATCTTCCAACTATTCCAACTGCATGCATGATGTCTGGTCGAACCTGTCAAATATAGTAAACTTCCAATCATAGATCTGTATTGGTTGAACTGCTGCAGAATCATATCTTTGCAACTGAGACTACATCCTGTGACCATGGTGTACATACTGTTTTTGCAATCTTCCCATGCCATATTTCTTCAATCTGCTTGAGATACTTGGTTGAGATAAAAGGATTCCTCCTTTCTTTTGTTGGATTTGCAAAACCAAGGAAGTATGTCAGTTCTCCTAGCAAGGACATTTCAAATTCTTTCTGCATGACTGAGGCAAAGCTTTGGCTCAAGCTTCTTCATTGCTGCCAAAATAATGTCATCTACATACACAACAAGTATTAGCAATTTGTCATTTTCAATTTTATATATAGATTGCTATCTGCTGAACCTTTTGAAAAACCTTGTTGATGAAATATTTGTCCAACCGTAGTACCAAGCCCTTGGGGCTTGTTAGAGACCATAGAGAGCCTTTTTCAATCGGCATACAAGATTTGGATCATTTCCAAGAATGAACCCATCTGGCTGTTCAATGTACACTTCTTCTTCCAAGTCTCCATTCAGAAAGGCTGATTTTACGTCCATTTGAAATACTTTGAAGTTCGAGAACTTGAGGAGCAAGGAACATTCGGATGGCCTCAAGTCTTGCAACAGGAGCAAAAGTTTCTTCAAAAGTCTATTCTTCTTGCTGTGCATACCCTTTACAAACAAGTCTGGCTTTGTTTCTAATTACTTCTCCATTTTCATTCAATTTATTTTTGAAGACCCATTTTGTTCCGATACATTCTTATCCTTTGGTCTAGGAACCAGCTCCCAAGTGTTGTTCTTTTCGATTTGCTCGAGTTCTTCATCCATTGCTTTCACCCACATTCATCTTTGCATGCCTCTTTCACATTTTGTGGTTCAGTAGAGAGATAATGCAAATAACTTGAAGCTTCTTCTGCAACTGTTCTTCTAGTTTGTATAACTGCTTCTTTTTGTCCCATGATCTGAGATTCTGGATGGTTCTTTTGAACATATCTGATGGAGTCTTTTCTTCTATTCCTTGTTCGTTCTTCTGCTTCTTCGTGAGGTTCTTCTTGAGATTCTTCTTGCGTTCTTCTTCTTCATCATTCTGTCTTTGAGGGTAGCTTTCATCTTCTTCGATGTCTTCACGATGTATTTGCCTAGAATTATCCCCTCTCATCAACCACTACATCAATGCTGTCAACAATTCTGCCAAGTCTTTTATTGTAGCATTTGTATGCTTTGCTATGTGGAGAATAGCCAAGAAGAATGCCTTCATCTGCTCTAGGATCAAGTTTGCCAAGCTGCTCCTCAGTATTCTTGATATAGCATTTGCTCCCAAAGATTTTGAAGTGCTTTACGAAGGAGTTTTACCACTCCAGAGCTCATGAGGGTTTGAGTGCTGTTCACCCGACATTTGTCTTTTGAGAATAATAACCGCAGTATGTGCAGCCTCACCCCAGAAGGTTGCGGGGTTCCTGATTCATCAAGCATACACGAGCCATTTGTTGGATTGTTCTGTCATTCTTTCAACAACTCCATTTTGCTGAGGCGTTCTAGCTGTAGAGAATTCTCTCCTTATCCCATGTTCATCACAGAAATCGAAAAATTCATTTGAAGTAAATTCCCCACCTCTGTCAGATCTAGGCACTTAATTTTTTGTACCTGATTCATTTTCACCAAGGCTTTAAGATTTTGAATTTTTCGAATGCTTTCATCTTTGTGCTTCATAAGTCCTAACCAAACAAACCTGGAGAAATCGTCAATAAATAATATCAAGTATTCCTCTCCTCTAGTGTTCTTTCCTGAATGCCCACTACACTGTATGTACTAGCTCAAGAGGCATGCTAGCTGATCCTTCTTTCTCTGGAAAGTTAGTCCTGGTTTGTTTTCCAAACTGACATGATCTGCATATGGTGTTGTCAAGAATTTTGATATCTGAAGATCGCGAACTGCCTGATATTTACATGCTTCCTTATTTGTGAGAAGCTTAGATGTCCCAACCTTCGATGCCATAACCAGTGCTCTTCATCCTTGCTTAGATAGCATTGTTGTTGTCCTTCTTCAAATATGTACAGATTATTTGGAGTTCTTTTCCCTTTGAGAACTGTTTTCTTGTATCAAGATCACGAACAAGACATCCATTTGATCTGAATATAACCTCGTTCTTTGATCACACATCTGGCTGACACTTAGTAGATTATGCTTCAATCCATCAACAAATAAAACATTTCCAGCCTTAACATCTTCTTTTAAAGGAGCAATACTTTTCCTTTTATAGTTGCAGGAGTATCATTTCCAAAAGAGACTTTCTTTCCCTTTTCTAAATTAGAATAAGACTCAAGTTTTTCTTTATCACCTGTCATATGCTTCGAACATCCACTGTCAATGTACCATAGATTTTCTTGTCCTTCTGCATAAAATGCTATCCCACATCTTTCTGTTTGAGGTTCCTTTATTCTCCATGTTTTGGCGCCTGAGGCTTGTTCCTTTCCTTTATCCTTATAAGAGCATTTTGCAGCATAATGACCTACTCTTCCACAAGCAAAGCATTTGAAAGGTAGCTTACCTCTGAACCTTCCAGAACCCCTTTGAAGAATTCTGACAAAATTTGATTCTTCTTCCTCTTCTTCTGGAACATGACTTGCTTCATAGTGATCTTCTTTGCCTGATGCTTTAAAAGCAGCTTCCCTTCTGTCTGATGGACCTCCCTTTCTCATTTCATAAGCAGTTAGAATTCCATGCAGCTGAGACATAGTGAGAACACGGAGATTTTCCTTTTCTCTACTGCAGATACTTAGATTCAAACTTGGGGGATAATGATCTTAGAATCTTTTGAACTACTATAGTCTCTTTTATTTCTTCACCCAAATTTTTCATACAATTAACAATCTCATCTACCCGAAGAAAATAATTAGCCACACTTTCATCATTGTACATCTTGAGAGTCTCATATTGAATCCTAAGAGTTTGAAGTTTAGCTTCTTTTACCTGTTCATCTCCTTCATAGCTAGTGATCATTTTGTCCCATATCTCTTTTGCTGATTTGAAGTGCATGACCTTCATGAACTCTGTTTGGGATATACTTCCTAATAGAGTACTGACTGCTTTTGCATTTGTTTCATACTGCTTTTTCTCAGCTGGATCTGTAGGAGTAACTGAAGGAAAGGCATAGCCTGTTTCTACAATGTTCCAAACTTCTGTACCAAGAGATTGAAGATATGCAGTAATTCTTACCTTCCAATAATTGAAGTTTGTCCCATCGAAGACGGGTGGCCTGATTGATGCTTCTCTCTCGTAGTTGCTCATGATGAACGATCTACCTTCAAGCGATCAAGCTTTTCTGAAGGACCTGCTCTGATACCAAGTGTGGAAATAATACTGAGAGGGGGGGGTGAATCAGTATTATCTAGCAATTTACCAATCTTCCTTATTTGATCTTTTGAATTATTCTTGCATATTAGTACCATAAACAATGAGCATGAATAAAGAAAATAGACAGTCACACCAAAGAACACAAGATGTAAGGTGGAAACCCAATGCGGGAGAAAACCACCTGCTGCAATATGTCTCTATCTTCTTTCAAGAAATTCTTTTTACAATGATTTTTGTACTGGTGCAGTCCTTTACCAGCACGCAGGCTGCAACCTGCAGAGAGCTACAACTCTCTCTCGTTTTCCAGTCTCTCCTGGAAGGGAGCTACAACCCCCTACTTCTTTTCATGAAGAATCAAATGATCAACAAGTATACAACAGATACAGTCCACTACAGATATCAGATCAGTAATTACAGAAATAACCCAGAACACCTTACGAATAGAAATATACAGTCAACAGATCATCTCAAGACAGGGACGCATATTTTCTTTTTGTGACCTGCGACTGGACGCAGTCTACCTTCCATAGTTCTGCGTGCCGACGCACTGTTCCTCTATGCTTTTCTGCGACCGGCGCACCCAGAAACACTATCGCGCCGCGTCTTTTGCTTCAGAGACGCACTCAATAACACAGTCGTGCCGCGTCCTTTGCCTCAGAGACGCACCTGAGCCTTTACTGTACTGCGTCCCGGCGCACTTTCCTTCACTGAACCTGCGTCCCTTCAGATATAAAAGATATGAGGACTTCAGAACCAACCCAAACACTCAGATCCACAGATCTGATCATGCGCCATAGAGATCACAGTCCATTAGAAGATTCGCCTTCATAGATCTGGACTAGATCTCACCAAAAGATATTCAACCAAGATGATGCCTAATCCAAATGAACTCCTTTGCTTTATATAGGCAAGCTTCTCCCCAAAACATGGAACAAAACCACGAGCCGACACCATAGAAACACAAAACCGTCGGCTAGATACCACACAAGAAACCCCCACGTGCTTTTCTCTGCCTTGAAATGTGTGCACTGGGCGGACGCACCTCCTGAACGGCTGGCCTGCGTCCCTGGACGCGGGTTCTGTATGGTATACCTGCGGGGACGCACTTGCTGAACATATTTCCTGCATCCTTCTTGATTTATCTCCTGAATGGGTTTGCCATCAAGGACAACACCTGAATCATAATGCCAACATTTATATATAATACTCCTTGATGTGTGTGGTATAGTGTTTGGAAGCCCTTACATGTACACAAGGGATTGAACTTCATGATCAGGGAAAACTAGCACTTATTGATCAAGGATGGGGAAGTATTTCATCATCAATGTGGAAAAAGGTAAGTAGAAGGTCTCTCTAGTAAGTTCCAACCAAGCCAAAAATCGATCACTTTTAGTGGAAAATTTGTATTATTTTTCTTGAGAGATAATCAACCAAGGGATGAATTAGTAAAAGGAATCCATAGAGAGATGTAATGAAGAGCAAAAATAATAGTTAGAGGATTTATTGTATGTGTATAGAGAAGTGCTCGAAGAGCCTAAATATTTACCAACTAAAAGGGAAGTGGGGCACAAGATACAATTGTTTCCTAATTCCCCATTACCAAATATTGGGTTGTATGGATAGTTTATTTTGGAAGGAGATAAAGTGAAGAAACATTTGCAATAACTAATAGAGTAGGGAGTAATTAGAAAAAACACATCATCATATGGGTCACATAGCATCATAGTTCCCAATAAGGATGGGACTTGGTGAATGTGTAACGAATTTACTTTGGAAGGAGATAAAGTTAAGAAACAATTGCAATAACTACTAAAGTAAGGAGTATTTCAACCAAGCACATCATCTTGTGGGTCACTATCATCATCATACCCAACATAAACATAAACAGAACAGAGGCTATTGATAAAACAATCACTATCATCATAGCAGTGAAAGTTTGCTACCTGTGAACAATGAATGAAACCAATATCTAGTGGTAACAACAACCTCCAAACACGTTAGAAGGCAATGAAGTTACAGGGCTAACCTGGTCATGACAAGGGTCTCTAAGATGCGTTTGGTGTGGTGAGACCCCCACAACACGTGGAGATATTTCCTTAACAGAGGTTGATCATGATGCTAGCTTGGTTCAAGGTTCATATACTTACTCTGTTTGTTCTGCTGCTACGTATGCATATATATGCTCTTAGGTATACTACTAGGGCAAATTATCCATGCTTACAAGTAGTGGAAAGACTGAACTGTAAGTCCCATCATAAGTAGTCAAAATGGCCATAGATTTTGTTCAATAGCACAATGCCTGACCTGCAAAACATAAACCCCGTTTGTTAATAACATCTGGAGCTCCTTCTATTAGGGGATCTCCCTTCTACTAAATATTTCCAAAGCTCATATTTCATCTCAAATTCTGGGCTGTTTATATATTGTGTCATCCTTTCTTGTCTTCCTCATTGCAGTCTTTTATTATCAGGTGGAAATGTGCTTCTGAATTGGGTCTACATGGTCTTCTAGCATATGAATGGGACAATTTTGTTAAGAATCTTATTCTCAATGGTCTAATATTATCATAGGAGGATGGTTCAATTGCTTGTGCTTGGAACACCTCATTTGGGAAAATAACTTCTTGCCATGCCTATAATTCTATATCAGCATGTTCTTCCCTTCCCATGGTAAATTGGTGGTATAATAAGTTCCGGGATTGTCTTATTGCTCCAAAAATGAAAATATTCATATGGTTGGATTTAGAGAATTAGATATAACCATGGGACCCTCTATTGTGCAAAGGATTATCTAGGCCAAATATATGTATCCTCTATTCAAAGGACTTTGAATATGTCAATCACTTATTTTTTCTGTGTGATTTTTCCATGGAACTTTGGACTGCAACTGTCACATTATTTAATATTTTGGACCTTGTTCCAATGTATCATATTGACCATTTCCTTTTCTTATGTGAGAAAAACATGGGTAATTATAAATCCTTTCCTATCTTCATCGCTTGGGGTGTCTAGAACGTTCAGAATAAACATATCTTTGAAAGCAGAGATCTCTGACATCCTGCCTCATATTATGGGTTTCTTCTCTGTATGTCAAGCCTTTGAATCATCCTCGTAGTCACTCCTTATGCTTCCCTCATAGTCCTCTATCTATAAATGTAGGTTTCTTTGATGATGCATATCATTTAGGTGTATCTGGAGGGGGTGCCATCAGTTTCCTCCCTCGAAATGGGTCTTATCATATTTGCTTGAATATTGGTTCAGAGTCTAATACCAAGGCAGAGGTTTCTATAGTTTGGGCCCTTTTATATATTGAAACATCATTGAACATTATCTCCTGTCAGATTTATGGAGATTCCAAGTGTGTGATGGACTGGATAATGGAGAAGGGGAATTTTAAGGTTCTTTCCCTCAAGCACTAGATGTAACATATTTAAATTCTTAAGGGTCTCTTTCATAATCTACTATTCTAGCATATTTTGAGGGAATGTAACCAACATGTGGACTATATGTCCAAAAAATATCTACGGGTGGAGGAAGGCCACTTTTTATTTGAAGAACCAGGAGGCTTACAATTATTGAGAAGGGGATATGTTCATATCCCCAGTGATCTTCAGTTGGCTCACTTCTTTTGATATGTCAAGAAATTCTATCCTTTTTGTCATCTTATGAATAAAATATTTTTGTTTGAACTGGTTATTCTTGTTTGTAACTAGGATTTTAATGTTCCATACTATCCAGGTTTTTATCTTTTTTAGTAATTTTATCCATGTTCTACAAAGTTTATAGATGTTCTTTTCATGTCCATTTTTGGTCCCTGTTAGTTAATTTTGTGATGGATGTTGTTGTTGGCATTGGTGATGTGCATACCTTTGAGGTTTTTTGGGTCATATATATGTAAATGTACTCCTCTTTCTTAATGAAAAGGATGATTTATCTTCTCTAGAAAATATTACCCTATAAAAGGGTTGGTGTTTAGGAGTTATGAGACTCAGCAATTTTTCAGTTACGAGTCAGACTAACCCATATTCCTGTACTCTATTTTCCTACATGACAAAGTGATAAATAGAGGAAATGAAGATTTTTTTGAATATTTCCACCATTGATACAACTAGTGAATTAGTGAATTAGCAATAACATAGTAGTGAGCTTGAGTGGACCCTCAGGGGACTCTACACCAGCTAGGATCTGTCCAAGTTAGATATCAAGCACACTTTCACAACCCAACACTGGATACTCTACACCAGATAGGATCTGTCCAAGTTAGATATCAAGCACACTTTCACAACCCAACACTGGATATTCACTGAGTTTGGAAGGAAATAAACTTTAAAAAGATTGCAGATCTATTTGATTGAGAAATCTTCGGAACAACATGCAGATTTAATTACACTACAACACATTCCTTGCTGAAAAATGATCCTTTAAATAGAATGCAGATCTATCTTATTCCCCACTATTTTCACCATCTTCCCATACACTATCAACAACTCGCAAAACAACAAGGAGATCAATACTTTTCATTTCCAGAGAAATACCACCTACCACATTATCAATAGTTTCAAAAGGGAATCAGTTTCTTTATACCACAGATGGCAAAGTTCCTTTAAGGGTACTCCTTTGGGGATCCTATTATTAGACTTTGTGGGTGGTCCATTTATTGGAAACACCAAATGAACTCTATCAAACTTGCAATCTGTGCCTCCTCCTTGTAGAGTTATATAATGTGTTGTAGAACCTTTCTCATAATTCAACCTAGCTAGTTGTCTGCCACTGCATTTTTACCTCAAGATATCACTTCTTTGGAAATGGCTCTAAGGTTTGCATAAAATTATGAACCCATAGTTAAATAGGAACCTCCTATATCTCCTAATTACTTCACAGTAATACATGTATCCCATTGGATTGGAAGTACTACCGAATTGTAGGGGCTGGTTGACAGAACTGGATTCCAAAATGTCATTACCTAGTGGAGCCCCAATTTCTGGTAGGCCTTTATCATTAAGTACCTCTATCATATCATGCCATGAGTGAAACTTGATTTGATGTGCTTACCCACCATTACATGGGGGCCTTTTCCAAATTCATATACATTGTTGCAACCCTTTGCTCAGGCACAATCTACTCCACCACTTGTTCCAAAGATTCTTTCATGGTGTCAGTTGTGCCATTAAACTCAATATCTTCTTAAGCTCTGCACTAATCCACCTAACTATTTTCAACATCATGCAATGCCAAAAAAAATTTACAGTCTATTCAAGAGTGATTAAAATCTATATTTATCTTTTTCCATAGATCAAACACTGACACACAAGACAGAGTTCCGAGTCATCATTGTGCTCATACAAAATAAAAATTCAACCTTTCTTACACAAAGGCACAAAAAGAGTTGAAATATGGGCATTTGTTTGGAATTCACTCTATGTGCCACTGTACCCAGTTAGTTTTATTGTTATGTTTATCTGTTTTTACTTATAACACTTAAAAAGAGGATGAGAATGGAAACAGTAAAGGAGTAGAGAAACATCTTCCTCTGCGATAACAGCAGCTATGGTGGAATGGTAAACGCTCCTCGCATATTCACACCTTGGAAACCTTATCTTGAAATGAAGCTATTCCTCACTTGCATTAGAGCAAATCCATTTGAACCTTGTTGGGCCTTGAAAGAGAGATCAAATTTCTCCAAACACCTCGTAAACAAATATTCTTGTAAATTTTTTATATTTTTTAATAAAAAACAGCTGAAAGGTAAGATAGGCCCCATATAGTTGACTCAGTGATAAAATTTAATTATTTTTAA
The DNA here is from genome assembly GCA_031772625.1 of Pinus tabuliformis. Taxonomy (NCBI): domain Eukaryota; kingdom Viridiplantae; phylum Streptophyta; class Pinopsida; order Pinales; family Pinaceae; genus Pinus; species Pinus tabuliformis. The sequence continues at coordinate 672,867,346 of CM062818.1, forward strand.
ATTAGATTTTTTTCATACAAAACATGTCTGCTTGAACAGAACATACTGAAAAGGAAGATAACCCGATAACCCCATATAGTTGACTTAGTAATTAAAATTTTAGGTTTATATGGTATCAAATTCCTCATCAAATTTCTTTCCACATCATCCAGTGGTAAAAAATATATCGAAGAATTCAATATATTTTAATACACAATATATATATTTTAATTTTTTTACATAAAATTTTATGTTTATCATATCAAATATTTTATATTTATAAGAAAGATTAAGTTTCTAAGAGTTTAATATCTTTTAATATGTAGCATATATTTTTAATATCTTTTAATATGTAGCATATATTTTTAATAGACAATATATTAAAGGGAAAAATAATAAGATAACTTTTTTGTAAGTTAGTAAAGTTTCAATATATTACTAAATAAACATACAATACAAAAATAGTAGTTGGTTTACCAAACCAGTTGTAGAAGAAGATTCTCTTTGTCACCCATTTAACCAGACATGCCATTAGACTTTTTTGTCTTTAATTTCCCTTATATAGTTCAAAAAAGTTCCCCTTCCCACTACTACTATATGTAGGTCTGCCTATCTGAATAGCTATATAGCTCTGATCTTCAGACCTAAACTTGACAAAATAACTACAATACTACCTATATAACATAACACAAAACTAAACAAAAGATTGGTCGATGCCATGATCAACTAACACAATATTATTTGCTTGGAGTTGTTATCGTCGTTGGCCCCATTGTTGGGTCCTCCACAAGGGTTGTCGCTAGAGCCTCTAGGGTTGCCAGTGGACAGCCGCCTGCAGCACAAGCCTCTCGAACTCGATACTTCCTCAAGCGAGCGAAATCTCCTATCTCTACACCCATCGATATATCCACATTATCGATATAATTTAGATAGATTGAGAACATTTTGTTAAGATCCCCAATTCTGCCAACATGCAAATTCTCTATGTTAACCAAACCCTTGAGAGCCTCTTCAATTCCTTTTAGGCGTTGGTCTATAGATTTTAACTCGATTTCTATCTCGAGTTGCCTCTTTTTCCTCTACTCTGCTGCCTCTGCTTGCAGCTTTTCCACTAGAGTCTTGACATGCCAAGCGGTCTCCAAGGTCTTTTGGTACACAGTCACCTATGTTTTGGATTTCCCTGTGTTGATGATCCAATCTCCTTCCTCCTCTATTCTACCATCAAAGATAGCCCTACAATGTCTTCGAACCTCACTCTCCCAGATTTCCACTATATCCTTCCCTTTTGTGTGACTGTTTAGCAAGAACCTCCGCTGCTTCCTCCATGCATGTCTTTTTGCAAAACTCAAAGCCCTGAGCATCCGCGGGAACTACCTCTTGGCCTACTAGCATCACTTTAGCTCTTACTCATTGCACTCCCTTATAACTGAATTTCCCTCATAGAAATTACTATCACCAACTCACAATTACACCACCTTTCAGTGTTTTGCCTTATGTCGATGAAGCTTGCTCCCTAGCTATGATTTAAAGATGACACCCCAAATGAGACTTGCCTCGCCGATATTTGAGTACTTTCCCTCTCAATTTTTAGTAACTCTGACCTGCTAGCGATGTTGTTGTTCATTCGTGTGTACTTGTGGACGTCCTTCCTCTCATTTTCCCTTGCCAGCGGTTTGTTCAAAATCATAATCACCCTGACCTTGCTCTTGTATGTTTCCCCTCTTGATTTCGTACCTTCCCACTCCTCTTGCCACATCTCCTATTAATGAGACGATCACACTAACAATCTATTATGGGGGAAATCCTCTCCTTCCCATGATTAACCATCACTCTATCCTTGTATTGCAGACACATACCCCTTCTCGTTTCCTAAGTATGTCCATAATGAAGGATTATTTGTTCGTATGAACTGGTAGATCACTGTCCTGATTCGGGCTCACCCCTTCTCTATCAACCTACCTTAATGGCGTGGAGTGATCTCTCTCTGCCAACCTTTGGCTTTCCTCCTTTAGCTAGCCCTCTGAAAACTTGCACATCACGTCGGTGAGCAAATGGACATTATCTACCCCTTTCTTTTCCACCCTATCCACCAACACATTCGAAAACCACTGAACTAAGGTGAATTCCATGGTTTTCAACACCTCCAGATGTTTTTGAATGCGTTGGATTAATGGGGGCAAGTGCCAGTTCCATGTTCCTTTACTTATTTGTGTGCCACATTGTAACTTACGTGTCACTTGAATGATAAGAGGTGCGGTTCCTACTAGGTCTGGTTCCATGGGAGTTTGCATGGGCTTACAACCATTCATATGGGATTTCTCAATAAGTGTCTTGGCATATTTTCTTTTATATACAAATATCCGGTGATGTGTTTGTCACACCTCCAAACCAAGACACTAATGCAATAGACCAAGATCGGTCATGTCAAAGGACCTTTTCAAATCTTGCCAAAATTCTCTTCTCATAACTGCCTGTGATTACTAAGTCATCGACATACACAACGATGATCACAATATCCCCCCTTGATCTTTGCAGTAGAGGTTAGGATCATAAGGGCTTCTCTTTCAACCGTGCTGTGCAAAATGCTCATCAATTTGTATAGAAAGTTCCCACAATATATTCCGTTTAAGCAAAATATAATGCTTAATATTTTGCAAAATAGATACAAATGGATTACTGCGATGTAGTAATATCTCCGAAAGAATATCTAAAAGCATATTTTCAAGATATTTACACCATGCAGAGGTAAAAAAACAGGGCATATATGTTTAAATCCCTCCCATCAAAGTACCTTGAGGTCCCTCTAATGGTGCAAGCCTAGAAGAACTCCAATTAGGAAAAAATTGTATCAAACCTTGAGGATAGGGTGAAACAATGGAATGTCAAAGCCCTAAACCTGGGTGGTCATCTGATTCTAACAAACACAGTGCTACAAGCTATTCCAAGGTATATGTTATCTATCCTCCCTTCTCCCAAAAGATCTGGGACATCCAAAGAAACTTCTTGTGGCGAGGGGTAGAGGTGAAACGAAAATGGGCGCTAGTGGCCTTAAATAGAGTGCAAACCAAAAGATGCAGGTGGGCTAGGTCTTCAAGATCCAGAGGTAACCACCAAAGAAAATGGAGCAAAATTATGGTGGAGATGGTTAAAAGGGGGGTCATCACCTTGGGAAAGGCTTTGGAAATCAAAATATGCACCTAATTTCCATACAAAAAAGTTAGTTTGGTTATCAAGTTCCACTCAGGGGTTGGCAATTTGGAATTTAGCATGGAATAAAAGAGGTATAATGCAAAAACACTATTCTGGGACATCAGAAATGGAAAGGAGGCCCTATTTTGGGATGATGCTTGGTAGAAACAAGCTAAGTTATGCAGGGAGGAATGACATCCCTTCAAACTAAGCACAGAAATATAAGAGTATAGAGAATTCTACCAATTCTAGGATCAAGGACTAGAAAATAACAAATGGAGGCGATGGAATTTTAATATCTTTCAACGACCAACCCAGAATGACTTAGCTATTTAGTATCTAACAGAGGAACTAAGAAAATTAAGAATTATGTTCAATGATGAACAAGACCAACTCAAATGGGGGAAAAAAGAAGATGTGGAGTTCAATCTCAAGGAAGTCAAAGCTTATCTTAGTGAGGGATATACTGGTACAAATGATCCATCGTGGAGAAAATTGGATGGTGCCACATTGGCCATAAATTTAAATTTTCATGTCATTGATATTACACCAGAAGGTCCTAACTCAGGACAAAGTTATAAAGAGAGGATTTATAGGTTCCTCTTCGTGCTTCCTCTCCGAAAACACAAAAGAGAGGCTTAATCATTTACTCAACACCTGTAACTATATGGAGGCACTATGGGACTAATTAGCCTCAATATTTACATAAAGAAACCAAAGTCGAGAGAGCATACAAGAAACAATAAAGAAATGGCGGGTGCATTATACAAAAAACGAGGTGGTGAACCTTACCTGAAATTTCATTCGAGGTTTCATCCTTTGGGAAATTTGGAAGGAGCACAATAGATGAATATTCTCTTATAATAAGCTTCCTGTTGACAACCTAGTGGAAGGAAAAATGTGTCAGCTAAAGGAAACATTAATTAGTACGGGAAATCAACCATTAGAGGAACAACCACCTCCCCAAGGAAACACAAATTTTGAAGTGATGAGGCTTCATGTTTTTCACCCTGTTTTCCCCAAATAAATATATTCTAGCAGGAAGAATTATTCATTACTTTCCCCTCTTACAAGCAAACACTCGACAAAAAAAGGATTTCACACCTCGGAGTTTTTTTGTAGGATAAAGGGAAAGGTGAGTGGGTATCCTGCAGTAGCTGCATTGGTCTTATTAGCATTACGCCACTTTTCATATGGGTCTTCACAACAAATAATCACCATTACACTTTGTTGATTTGTTTTAAAAATAAACATAACACCCAATAGATTTCTTTTGGGATGCAATGTTGTTGTTGGTAGTATGATTGTATTTGTGCCACATGTAGAGCTAATATGCGTTAAATTTCTTTCACCTTGCAATATTTTTATTGGAAATGTGTTTGTGTTTGGGCTAGAAACTATGCTAGATTTCTTTTGCTTTGCAATAGTGTTGTTGTCAATTAGGTTGTTTATGATAAAAGGAAATCTAGCAAGTGTTAGATTTCCATCACTTTGGCAATGTTATTGGAAATGTTGTGCTTGTGTTTGGGCTAGAAGTTGTGTTAGATTTCTTTTGCTATGCAATGTTGTTGTTTTCAATTTGGTTGTTTATTATAGAAGGAAATATAACACGTGTTAGATCTCTTTCACCTTGGTAATGTGCTTTTGTTTGTGTTAGAAGGAAATATAGCATGCACTAGATTTCTTCTGACATAAAATGTTGTTATTGGTAGTATGCTTGTATTTATGCTACATGTAAACCTAGCATGCGTTAAATTTATTTTACCTTGCGACATTGTTGTTGGAAATGTGATTGTGTTTGTGATAGAAGTTGTTGGATTTTGTTGGCTTTTGTTTTCCCTACAATGTTATTGTTGCCAATGTGCTTTTGTTTGTACTAGAAGTAAATCAATCGTATGCTAGATATCTTCTACACTGCAATGTTATTTTTGGCAATGTGATTGTGTTTGTGCTACAATAAACTCTAGAATGTGTAAGATTTATTTTACTTTGAAATGTTTTTGTGAGTAATATGCTTCTATTTACGTTAGAAGAAAATTTAGCATGTGGTGGATTTCCTTCGCCTTAGAATATTGTTATTGGCAATGTGTTTGTGTTTGTGCTAGAAGGAAATCTTGCATGTGCTAGATTTATTTGACCATGTAATGTTGCTTCTAGCAATATGCTTATGTTTGTAGTAGAAGGAATGATATTGATTGTTAGCTTTCATTTGAGGAAACAATGTTTCATTACATACAACATGACAACCATAATATTTTTATTTTTGCATTTATATTACTTTTTCGGAAGTTGTGTGTTTTTGGGGAAATATAAAGTCACACTTTACACGGTTCATTCTTTTAATTACAAGTTACGATATAATTGTTGTTACAGAATTGATGCAAGCTACAATGGAAAATATAATTTTGGCAAAAGGGGACTATGTTGATCTCCTTATTAATGATCAAGTCATTGGGCTAGCAAGGGTTGAATCTGCAGAGTCTGGAACTTATTATGTTGGAAAAAAGGTTAATGTTGGTTATGTTGCAATTTTGATAATTGATCTCATTCAACCACATTTGATTGATGATGATGTTAATGAAGGGGACATACATCCATGGAAGATTGTGGATTTGAGACACCACATAGGTAAATCAAAATATTGAAGCATGTGTTATATATTTTTGATACTATAATAAATGTTCTTTTTTGAGTAAATACTAACATTATTTACATTTGTTTATAGGTACAAATGTTTCTTCTACATTTTCTATTGGAGACAAGGTAAATCTTCTACAACATGGAGTGAAGGTGGGCGAGGGCTCCATATTCAATACAGAGCTTGGGCATAAAGTGCATGGAAAGATGGTAAAGAAAGGATGCATAGTGGTTAAAATTGAAAAGGTGTTAAAACATAATGTTCCTCTACCACATCCAACAGGGTTTGAGCATACACTTGGGGGTGCATTAGAATCTTATGAAATTTGGCCAGAATCAGATTTGGAGCCTCACTATCATGATCATGCCATAAATATTGCCCAAGATAGGGTTAAATTCATATGTGCAAAGGTTTCTCTTACACATGAATGCATGGGAACAAGCATGTGCATTGCCAAAGGAATGCTAGTTCATGTCCGCGAGGATGACATTGTTGAGGGTGAAACACTAGGTGAAATGGATTTTGGTGTTTTTCTAGAAGAGATAGATGGAAATTGTGAGATATGCAAAATTGGAGATAAGTCTATACATTGTTTGGTTAGATGGCCAATAAATAAGTTGGTGGACAACAAAGGTGTGATATTAAGGGTCAAGGAAAAGTTCAAGGAACCAACCAAAGAAATGGTGATATGGGATGTTATAGAGGACACAAATCCCTTAAACAAATGGGATGGGTACCTTTGTAATGAAAAAGATAGAAACTCAATTGATATGAATGTAACAAGGCCATATAAAAGGATTAAACGAGTTATGGCTACAAAAAAAACTGCAAAATGTCAAACAAAAATAGATGAAGAGAAAGAAATTCGACTTTTGGCAGCAGATGTATGTTGTAGAAAAGATTGTCTTCAACATGTCGATAGGAAGGCCATTGCAGGTGCTAGGAGGGGTATGAGACAAATAAATACAAATGGTATTAGAGAATTTGTCTTGAATTCACTCATGTCAAACACAGTGATGTCAAGCGGCCATGGCCATGGCCATGGCCTACCACCTATTGCTAGAAATGTAAAGGACATGAGATTTAATGGGAATATTATTTGTAAGAAAGCATGGTATAAGATACATAAAATTCCTCAAAGCACATTCTATAACTACCAGCATTATTTCCAACATGGACAGATCAAAGCTATTCATGGTAACACCAACACATGCAAAGCACGAGCTCACACAGTGGCAGCTATAGAAATATTGCACAAAATTGTAATGGATAATTCAGATTTTTCACCAAATCAAACACGTCAAGTTGAAGAAGATGGAACATCTGCTCCTTTAAGACTGCTTCCTTCGACTTACACACAAAATTCTTTGTTAAAAGAGATCAATGAGGCTCTTCAAAAGCTCAATTACCCATCAATATCACAACCAACAATGAGCAAGATCTGGAATACTAAGTTTCGAGATGTGGCATTTTCAAAGAACACCAACTTCAGTAAATGCAGTGAATGTATTGTGTTGAAAGCACAAATGAAGTCAGCAACTACAAAAGAGTTGGAAGAAAAGGCACGAGGTAGGTTGACGAAACATAACAAGATTGTTATGTGTGGAAGATATTGCTACTATGCCCATAGAATTATGTCAGAGCGGTTTCCAAAGGAGTATTTGAGCATTATCCATGATAAAATGGACAAAACAAAGACATCAACCCCAAGGCTACGTGTCAAATCAAAATCTGTTGTAGGAACAAATTTGGGTTTGTCATTGACAGGTATGCTTACACATGGGCATCAGGCGGGAGGTTTTGGTCATTTCTCCTTACCATTTGTCCATATGGGATCACAATTTACTATTACATCCCTTGCAAAGTGCTTAAGGGACCTTGAAGACCCACAAATGGATATGTATGGTGATCTACTTTATGAAAGTGGAATTTCAAGAAACCCACTTACAAATGCATTACTTGACACCTCTATTTACCCAAAATGTCAAGGGTACAAGGATGATTTTATATCTCATGGAAGTTCAAAAAGTCAAAATGTTGATTTTAAACCTCTTCCTCCACATTTGTTGTTACAGTTAGACAATGCAGCAAGTGATAATAAGAATCGCTATCTTTTCATGTTTCTATCACTTTTAACTGCACTTGGTGTCTTCATCACTATTGAGGTTGGGTTCTTGCCTGTGGGGCACACCCATGAAGACATAGATGGAACCTATGGAAGAATGTCTTCCAACCTAAAAAGTAAAGATATTTATTCTTTACCTGAAATGATGGATACATATCGCATAATTGAAGAAAATAGAGTGTTTCCACCTACACTTATTGACAAGGTCTATGACTTCAAAAGTTTCCTTAGTGGATACATTAAGGAGGGAAAAAATGCACTAGTTGGACATCTTAATGTTCAATACTTCCAATTTCTTATACTCAATGATGTTCCAGTACTAAGGTATAAAGAATCAATTAGAGACTCTGAGTGGTCAGAACGAGTTGAGTTATGGAATATAGATGATGAAGGTCGACCTATAATTCCCATAGGGAAGCCATCTTTCTTAGCTTCCAAACATAATGATGTCTATTTAAAAGAACTAAAGGAAGGGATAACATCATACATAAAAATGTGGAAAGACACTATTGGGAATGAGGATTCACCAATTGTTACAGAGGAATGGAAAAATAAAGTGGTGTATTGGGAAAAAGTTCTTGATACATTAGATGGAATCTATAATGATCATAGAATAATAGATGGAAATGATTCATCTTCTGAGGATTTCTGGCCCAAGACAAGGCACATTGTTGATGTTGATCGTAATGCACTCCAAGTAATCTCAAGTATTATGGATGGAGATTTTGATAATGCGATAGATGAACCAATATATGTTGGACCCAAATGCAACAAGCCAAAGCCAACATTCAATCCGATGATTGATGTTGAGAAAGGAAAGATGTTGCTAGTTAGATCAGGAAATGAGGATGCAGGTGAGATGATTTGGATGGCAAAATCCATCTCAAATATCTTTAGGGATAATGAAAGTGAGAATCTTCATGTAAAGGTTGACTGGTGGAAGCCTATGTCAGGGAAATACAATGGAAAATTTTTAGAGCAATATTGGGTACCAAATCCTGATGACAAAGAACTTGGCTCTATTCCAATTAATACCATAGTGTGGGCATGGATTCCAAAGAAAGAACATTGCAAGAAGACCAAGATAAATAAATATGGTGTAGAAGCCATTCTTGATCTACTTGAGCGATTATCTTAAGAGTAGGTTTATATGATGCATAAATGTAATTTTTTTTTGGAGGATCTATTAATATACATTCAGACACATTTTCCCATATTTGTTGTATAAATATTATCTTCATATTTTTTTTGAAGGAGTTTTATATTATTTGATAGTTCAATGTAATCATGTGTTATACAAATTACATGACAATGCCATAAAATATTTAAGTTTTCAAAGCTTTATTTGACCAACATGACTTCTCACCATATCAAATATGCATAATAAAATTCAATAATGCACCTAAAAACATCTTCTAAACTTGTTATATTAAAACAACAGTGGGGTACCTAATTAGTATTATATTTAATCTAAACCATTTAAACACTTAATGAATAAATGCTAGATGCTTGATATAATGTTTGAGGTGAGTTTTCCTTAATTTTCCTTATTATAATTGATATAATCAAATTCCCTATTTTGTTGCATGTTAATTTATAAAAAAAATATTTTGATCATTGAACAACACAACTAGAATTATAAAATATTTCTACTTATAGATTTTGAAGTGGTGCCAACATTATTCTAGTATAATTAATTTGTACTCAACTTAGGAAAAGTAGTTAGTGTCAATTTAAAATGGTCAATAATAGTAAGAAAAACAATATTAATATATTGTTAAATAACTTTATAGGTAAGATTTTTTTTACACAATCTAGTATTCATGGTCATATTTAATACATAAATATAAATGGTAATGGTAATAGAAATAATGTAAGGAATTTAAGTTTTAGATGAATGTTAATATGTTCTTTTCAATATAGTATCCTTAAACATTACAGGGATAAAAACTAAACATGTGTAATAAATATCTTAATCATTTTTCTCTCTTTCTTGTTGTATTTGAAAATAATCAAATTGTACTACTTTGTTACTATTCTAATTCATGATTGATTTTGATCATTAAAATGATTAGTAATTGAGACGAGAGGCTCATTTTACAGCCCAATATGGGGGGATGTGTAAGTTTGTCTATCTGTCTGTGCCCGTTTAAAATAAAAATTATGTTCTAAATAGAAAAATATAAAAAAAGAATATTTTGTAAAGTAATTTGAAGTAAAAAAAAATGTGTGAATCAGAGGTTTAAATCTTATAATTTTCAAAAGTAACTATTGAAGATTTATGTTAACTAATTTATGTCAATATCAACTTCATATATATCTATATATATAAAAAAAAAATTCTTATGGTTAAAATTATTATTTGTTCGTATATATACTCTATTTAGCATTCAAAAATATAGTTTCAACAATTAAAAATAACACATTGTATCTTTCACTCTAAATGTGTTTGCACTTGAAATTTGATCCCTACATCTGCACTTAAAATGGATCTATGATGGTATATATTGGACACATTACTATGATCATTTGTCATTGAATAACTTTATACTTAATATATAGCTTGCATATTAATATATTATTCATTAAGTAAGCCTCAACCAACTTCGTTTCTTACATAAAAGTACAAATAATAAATAAAAATAAATTATATTCAACATTTAATTTGATCCTAAAAAAATATTTTCTCCTTAACTCTAAAATGGTGCAAACTTCTTACAATAGTATGTAATGATGATGGTGATAATAATGATTATCATCCACTAAGACCAAATATGGTATATAAGAAGGTAAAAAGATATTACTAAAAGTTATTTTGAATTTTAAATTGTGCCAACATTGTTTTAGTAATAATCGTAAATCAACATATACATGATATTTACTATATCGGATTATCGGTTAATAATAGTTACACACACATCATTATTTTCATAAAATAACCTTAACAAACTTATCTTTTTAATATAAACCATAAAAATATTAAAATAGATAATGTAAGGAATCCAATATTAATATGTGAAATATTTTCTTTTTCAAGTTTATATAAATTTGTTTTATAAAGTTTATCATGATAATTTTTACACAAAAAATGGTGAATATCTATATAAAAATTAGTGAACTAAGTGGCTTTCTAATTCCTCATTTCGAAAAAATATAATCTAGTTAAAGTTCTAAATAATGGTATATATTGGACACATTACCAAAAATTTCATTTGTCATTAAATAACTTTATACTTAATATATATCTTGCATATTAATCTATTATTCATAAAGCGAGCCTCAATCAACTTCTTTATTAACATAAGTGTACAACTAATAAATAAAAATAAATTATGCTACTACTCACATTCAACATTTAATTTGATCATAAATTTATTTTTCTCCTCAACTCTAAAATGGTGCAAACTTTCGACAATAGTATGTAATTATGATGGTGATAATGATGATTATCATCCACTAAGACCAACTATGGTAAATAAGGAGATGAAAAGATATTATTAAAAGTTATTTCGAATTTTATTGTTATGCTGAAAAAGCATTAAAAGAAGTGTTTCAATATCATCATAATTTTGTTTAGTTAAACAATCAAAAAGGTTGGTACCGTCACAAATATATTGAAATTTAATTCTAATACAAGTATAAACTCGATGCTTTGAGGGTTTTTTAATCTTCAACCATAATATAACTAGTGTTGCAAAGGTGATAGACTTTTAAATTGTGCCAACACTACCTTAGTAATAATCATGACTTTTCACATACATGATATTTACTATATCAGATTATAATTAAATGGATTAACAATAGTAACATATGCATCATTATTTTCATAAAATAACCTTAACAAACTTATTTTTTACTATAAACCATAAAAAATATTAAAATAGATAATGTAAGGAATCCAAGATTAAAATGTGAAATATTTTTTTAGCAAGTTTATATAAATTTGTTTTATAAAGTTTATCATGATAATTTTTACACAAAAATGGTGAATATCTACATTAAAATTAGTGGATTAAGTGACTTTCTAATTCCTCATTTTGAAAAAACTTAATTTAGTTAAAGTTCTAAATTCTAGATCCACTGAATACTTCCATATTTAATGAAATATGTGTTAAAGGTCTTTACATAATAGCCTTAGGCCAAGGAACCAAACCTCAAGATGAAGATAAGGTAGCCAAATGGGAAAACAGGCAAGATCAAGAACGTGGGTTGATAGGGATGTCTATTTCTCCAGACCTTAGATTCAATATCTTAGAACTTGTTATTCATAATGAAGCAATGAAACAGCTCACTAAAGTTTTTGGAATTAAAATGAAATTAGATCCCATCAACTTGAAAATGAGTTGCTTACATTAGACCCCAATAATTTTTCTTCCATTGAAGATTTTTTGTCCAAGTTCAAGACCCTTAAGCTTCACTTGGAAGGTGTTAAGGTTAAGAAAGAAGATGGGAGCCTTACGTATTCCATTCTTACTAAGTTGGGACCAGCCTACTCTGTGTTTGTTTCCACCTTCCATTCTACTAGTGAAGCCTTTATTTCTCAAAGACAAGACTACAAGTCCCCCTCTTTTGATGGCTTTTGTGATTCTTTAATAAGAGAACAAGAAAAGATCTTATATCTTGGTCTTATTAATCTTGGAAACTCTTCTAAGAAAGCCTTAGATGCCCAACAACAACCAAATTCAAAGAATCGTAAGAAGCAGTATCCTAAAAAGAACGGTCCTAAACCAAACAAGGGTCCTAAGCAATTTCAGTCTCAAAATGAAAAATCATTTCAACAAAATCATAAGGCAAATAAAAATAAAGGGAAGAACACTGATAGACATTGCCACTTTTGTAATCAAGATGGCCACTTAGAATCTAAATGCTTTAAGAAGGTGGAAGCCTTGGAAGCAACAATGAATAAGCATAATATCCATTTGAAGCACTCTTCAACTTCAACTTCATCTTTAGGAATAACACTTTCTGCATGTGGTTGTCAAGAATCTCATTCTGGTTATGCGCTAAATATATTTTCTTCTTTTCATTCTCATGAGTGGCTCATTGATTCTGGAGCTTCTTATCACATGGAAAAAAAAATGCCATGTTTTCTTCTTTAAATGATTGTAATACCAAAAATATATATGTTGGTGATGATAGATCTCTTAGTGTTGTAGGGACTGGAACTATTCATCTAGACAATGGTCAATTTAATGATGTATTATGTGTTCCAACCTTATCCTGCAACCTTCTATTTGTATATCAGATAAGTCATTCAGGGGAAGGTAAAATCGTTGAATTTTCACCTCACGATGTTGTAATTAAGGACCTAAGAGGTCCTAGACAGATTTTAGCTACTAGCATTGTTGATGATTCTACAAGGTTGTATAAGTTTAACAACTTTGGGTCATCAAATCTTCCATCGGTATTTGTTTCTCATAATGATGAAGTGAGAAAACTTTGGCATGAGCAATTTGGTCACTTAAACTATGGCTCCCTTCAAAATCTATGTAAAGAAAATATGGTGACAGGTCTTCCAATGGTATCTTGCAGAGATGGTGTTTATTCTGGATTTGTACCTAAAAACATCATCAGGGTAGTTTTTGAAAAGCATGCCTCTTGGCGCACCTCAGCCCCTTTACAGCTTCTGCATAGTGATTTATGTGGTCCACTTCCAGTTGTTTCATTCTCTGGCTACAAGTATTTCTTAACTTTCATTGATGATTTCTCTAGACGCACATGGGTATACTTCTTAAAACTCAAGAGTGAAGTATTTAACATGTTCTTGGCCTTTAAAGCCTTTGTTGAAAAACAATATGGACATCAAATTCTTAAGCTACGATCTGATAATGGCAGAGAATATGTTAACAACAAATTCGTCAACTCTCGCACTGAGAATGGAATTCAAATGCAACATATTGTTCCATATACTCCACAAAAAAATAGTGTAGCTAAAAGGAAGAATTGCACCTTAAAGGAAATGGTTAATTGTATGCTTCAATCTAAAGGAATTAGTCTTAAATTTTGGGTAGAAACAATTAATTGTGCAAATTACATAGCAAATCACACTCCTACTAAGGTTTTAAAGGATATCACTCCAAAAGAAGCATGGAGCTCAATTAAACTAGATGTAAGTCACTTTTGTGTTTTTGGAAGTGAAGCATGGGCCCATATTCCAGATGAGAAACATAAAGCTTTAGAACCTAAGAGTGAAAAATATATTTTTGTTGGATATTACGAAGATGTTAAAGGATATAGACTTATTCCACTTAATTCCAAAAATGTTATCATTAGAAGAGATGTAAAGTTTGATGAAAATATATCGGCCTACAATCCTAGTTCGGCGGATGTGCCACCTCTCTCTATCCCTTCTACTTCTGAAAACATTTCTTCTTCAGATGATGATAGTGAGGATGAAAATCCTCCCCCACCTTCTTAGGATCCTCCTTCAACTCCTCAGCTTCCAAAATGGGTCCGTGCTACTCGATATGTAGCAGGTGCTCTTACAGATGATCCTATAGATCAACAACGTACACGTTCTCAGTTCCATAGAGCCTCTTCTTTACTGGCTCAAACTTTAGTGAATTGTGATCTTGACACCTTTGCAGAAGCTTCAGGCCATCCAGATTGGGACGCAACTATGAATGAAGAATATTATTCACTACTGGAAAATGATACATGGGATCTTGTTCCTCTTCCAAATAGACAAAAACTTGTTAGATGCAAATGGATTTATAGAACCAAGTATGGACTAGATGGAAAAGTTGATAAACATAAAAATTGTCTTGTTGCTAATGCAAGTTGAAGGCATTGGCTATACTGAAACCTTCTCCCTTGTTGCCAAAATGAACTCTATCTGCCTTGTTCTTTCCCTTGCTACTTCTTTCAAATGGGAAGTCCATTAGATAGATGTTAAATCTTCCTTCTTGCATGGGGACTTGCATGAAGAAATCTATATGGAACAACCTACTACCTTTATACAAACAGACTCCAACCTTCTATGTCGGCTTAAGAAATCCCTTTATAGTCTCAAGCAAGCCCCTTGAGCTTGGTATGCCAAAATGGATAGCTTTCTATTAGAAACTAGTTTTTGTAGTGTCATTCTGACAATACTGTCTACACCAAGAAAGTGGGCAAGTCCCTTATCATTCTTGTTCTTTACATTGATGATCCTTACTGGTAGTGATCCCAACCTTATAAACCATGTGAAGTCTAGCCTTAAAAAGAAGTTTGAAATTACAGACTTAGGACACTTGCATTATTTTCTTAGTCTTCAAGTCTTGCAATCCAAGGAAGGTATTTCTCTTTCCCAGTCCAAGTATGCCTATGATCTTCTAATCCATTTTCACATGGAAGACTGTAAGCCAACCCCTTCTCCCTTTCAATATGGAGCCAAACTTTCAGTCACTTGTACTTCCCCTAAAGTTGATGCTACCTTATACCATCAAGTTGTAGGAAAAATTTTGTATCTGACCCATACTCGTCCTAACCTTTCCTTTGTTGTTGGCCTTATTGCTCAGTTTATGCAAAACCCACATGAAAGTCATTGGAAAGCAACTAAAAGAATACATTGTTATGTTTGAGGTATAGTTTAGTTTGGGATTCATTACAGTGCAAAAGCATCTCCTATATTGGTTGGTTTCACTAATTCCGATTGGGCTGGTGACCTTGATGATCAGAAGTCTGCAGGTTATGTGTTCACTCTTGGTTCAGGACCTATTACATGGGCTTGCAAGAAACAAAGTTTTGTTTCTCTTTCTTCAGTAGAAGCAGAGTATCGTGGTGCCGTAGAAGCTAGTAAGGAAGCCCTGTGGCTTCATTAGATCCTGTCAGATTTTGGCTTTTAGCAACAGCATTCGACTACACTTTGGTGTGATAATCAAAGTGCCATTGAACTATGCAAAGATCCAGTCCAACATCAGTGCAACAAACACATTAAACTACACATGCACTTCATCAGAAAGCTCATTCATGACCGTGTTCTTGAAGTGCAATATTGTTCAATAGATGATCAAGTTGCATACATCTTTACAAAGGCTCTCACAGAGGCGAAGTTTACTAAACTTTGATTTATGGTTGGAGTTCAGGAAGTTGTCACTAAGGGGGGATAGGCTCTAATGCCTCCTTCCTTCTCCTATTGTGTCATATTTGTACATCCTTCAATCCTATCCCAAGTTATTCTTAAGGGGGGGAATGTTAGGATATTCTGACGCATAGGAAATAGTTAATTATAACTTGGTCTAGTGTAGATTTAGGTAAAGTGTGTTTCTTTACTATGTACTTTTGTAACTTACAATCCGACGGTATGATATGTAGTGATCTGACAGTTCATTCTCTCCTCGGTATTACTGACACTTGATCTGTGGCTTAACACCCGATTTGTCCATGATATCTATTTAAAGAGTATGGAGAGTCATTTGTAGGGTAATCATCCTTGAGAGAAGCCTATGTAAATTTTCATTATTTTATTAATAAATTGCTTGAAGTGGCCGTGTTGGCTTAGGCCATGAACTGTTTCCCTCTTTGATGGTTTTAACCACGTCAAGAATACTGGTGTATTGATTTGTGATCTGTTTGTGAGTGGTGTCATTTGGTGTTTTGTCCGAGGAACTTACCCTGTAAATTCCTACACTTAGGAGGCCCATTTTAGACCTCCAAATCCCCCTAATGACATACCAGACGAGCCTCCTGGAAGTCAAGCATGTTCCAAAATTTCACCTCTAAGATCCACTTTTGTGCCACCTGCGACACTTCTGTGTTCCTTTAAGCGAGCGTGCCAAGATGATTTTGGAGGCATACTACAATCGATTCATTGGACATTTTGGGCTAGAGAAAATTGTGGTAGTGCTATAGAAGTATTTTTGTTGGCTAAACCGTTGCCTTAATGTTGGGAAGTATATGAGATCCTGCACTCCCTGCACCATTACCAAACTTCCTATCAAGAAGCAACGCCTATATACTCCTCTACCTACTACTAGTCGACCTTGCAAATCCATCTCCATGGATTAGATGTCATGCCTTCATTCTACTAAGCATGGAAATGTTGGGTTGTGTTATATTAATTCCATGACTAGGTGACTTAGTTAACTGGGGGGTTAGAAGGGGGGCAGATCCCCCCTTTCGTTGTGCCGATTGTGTAGCTGGGGGAGGGGGGGTCACAGGGGGTTTGAGGGGTGTAGGTAACTCCACTCTATATTAGGTTGGGTGGACCTACCTATGGTTTTGTGCATGATTTTTCACACATGGTTTTGGATGCAATGGTTTCGATCCATGGTTATGGATGCGACGGTTTTCGGTCCATGGTATTGGATGCTTCGACATGTATAAATATGTATTGTAACATTGAAAGGAACATAATGAAAAATCAATCTGGTAGTCCTGGTTTTGGGATCCAGGGGAAAATCTTTGTGTATATGTGTTTTATGTGTTATGCTCTCACATTGTTTATTTTCTATGTTTTAGAATTCGTATGCAAGTAATTTCTGTATGGGGTTAAAACCTATAGGAAATGACTGAGTTTTTGTTTTCATCAACAAATTCTCCAAGATGGCCATTCTGGTGGCCCACAAAAAGAGTATCACAAAAAAATCTAGTGCTAATCTCTTCTTTGAAAATGTGTGCATACATTTTTGGATCCCACAGTCCATTATCTCAGATCAGGAAAGAAACTTTCTAGATTTTGGTCAAGTCCTTGCTCGATGTTGGATACCAAGCTCACTAAGTCCACAACTTTCTACCCCAAACAGATGGCCAAACAGAGGTCGTCAACAAGATGATCATACACATTCTGCATATGTACAACTTGAAGCATTCACACACATGGGAAGAAAGCCTCCCGTATGTCCAGCATAGCGATAACAAAGCTTTCCATAACTCGATTGTCCACAGCCTCTTTCAGGTGGGGTTTGGATTCCAACCACTATGTCCCATTGATGTTGCCATACCATTTGCATCTACTCAAGTAGATTTAGATAATGTCCAGTCCCAAGCTAACAGCACTAACAGCTTCATTGATCACATTCACCACATCCATGGGTATGCCCATGACACATTGGATAGATCCAATACTAAGTAGCATTAGGTGCCACAACAATTCAAGGTGGGCGACAAAGTTTGGTGACATTTGCAGAAAGAGCGCCTCGCAGGGCCCCACCACAAGCTTCGCTCACTTCAATATGGGACTTACACCATCACTAAGGTTGTAGGGAACAACACTTTCGAGCTCAACATTTCACCATTCCTTGGCTTGCACCCAGTGTTCAATGTGGACCACCTTTGACCATACTTTCCACCATTACTAGACACATCAGACATTATAGAACAACTCGCACAAATAGAGTTAAACCAGACTACATGGAACATGACACAATTGATTGGATCATGGACACACAGATCAAGAACACTTGCGAGCAGAATATCCAACTATATCGGGTTGTTAAAGTTGGTCAACTCTTGCACCAAGTCAAGTGGCTCACCAGAGACCAAGTTCAACAGAAGTTTCCCCATCTCATGGAGGCGCTCAATGCAATGGGGACCATTTCTTCCTAAGGGGGGAGGACTAATCCAAATGGATATTGGTGGCCACTCACCTATTCCACTTGTACCCCCACCATTTTTTCTTTTCAATTTCCTTAATTGTAGCACAAATTACTATTTTTCACACTTTTTTGGGTCCTAAACTTCCGAAGTCATTTTGAGGGACTAAAAGACATTTTTAGGGAAAGAAAAGAGACTAGAAAGGTCCCAAACCAATTCCTTGGTTTTTTTTGGCTCCCTCCTTGAGATATTTGAAACAAGGTATTATGATAGCAAAACTAAGATCATATGCCAATGTTACAACCCCGAGAAGTTGATATACCAATTTACCCAAATGGGGCCCACAGTTTTGGCAGTGCATCTCCTAGGGTTAGGTTTTTAAATGTTTAGGGTTTTTCATTGTTTCTCAATAATACATAGGCCTTTGAGCCTCATTTTAACATAGTTAAGAGGCATTTAGCTGCCACATCTCTTCTCATAGATTAGCTAACATTTACCATGCTAGTTTATTTCCATTTCTGTATGTAAGCATATTTCAATTCTTTCACATTAATGAAATGAAGCTTTATTTCTTATGCATCTCTGTGTTTATGTGTATATACTTATTTTGTTGTGTTCCTACATAAGTTTGGATCAGTGGTATTAGAGTGTTCTACTATTTCTTTGTTTTTTTTGCATGTCCCCAATGAGATCAAGGTATAAGGTGTGAGGGCTCAAATTGGTTGAACCTTTCCAAGACTAGCCTTGCAAACCTTGACGACCTCCCATGGTAGAAGAAAAGAAAGATGAGGGGCCAGGAGATCCTTTCAAAATATTTCTTGAGGAATGATCCCTCGAGTGACAAAGGAACGCGATGATGGATAATGTTTTCTAAATCCTTCGACTGCTACCCACAAGAAACACATCTTTATCTAGCAGCCACTCCTTTTAAGGTACAAGTTAACTTTGACATTCCCATATTTGAAGGAAAGATAGATGCAAATGTTGTAGTAGATGGTTAAATCTATTGTAAGGATATTTTTGATTTCATGACTTTTCCAGAAAAAATATTGCTTTTTCACTCCTCAAAGTCACCCCACATGTCAAGGACTAGTGGGAAACCTACTGTGAACAAAAGGAAAATAGGGAATCCTCAATGTTTTCAGCTGCACCCACTGGGAATTTTTTTGTAGCCACCATCAAGGAACAATATTACCTTGTCAGGAGCTATGAATATAAATACATAAAGTGGACCATGATGCAGCAAGGAAGGGAACAATATTTGCTAGAGTTCACAAATGTTTTCCATACCCTTTGCACAAAGTTGGGTATCAAGGATTCTGGGAGGAATTTGATACACAAGTACCGTAGCTGTTTACAAAATTACATAGAGGATGAGATCGGGTTCCTGGACATATCCTCACTTGGAACCTCATATCTATACATTGCTGAGATCAAGGAGAAATTTAAATAGAAGAAGAAATATTTTGGATCTGCGAATCCAAAGCAAGGGAAAGGTTCCCCCAAATAGTAGAACAAAGGACAAAGCCAAGGTGGGGTGACCCTAGACAACCCACTGAATCTGTAAGAAAAGAAAAACACCACAAAGATAAATAAAGACATAGGGAAATGGTGAAAGTTCGATAAGAGCTCCACTCACAACATAAGTGAGTGCCAAGCCAAGGAGTCACTGGTGGCCAAGCTGAATGCTTCCAAGTCAGATGCATGTTCCAACTCTGAGTCAGAAATGGATAAGGGGAATGATAAAGGGAAGTATATTATCGATGTGAAGCCTAGTGCCACCATTTCCACCACCAAGACCTAGAGGGATGAGCTCGAAGATCCAAAGGAGGGGGAGCGGCTCTTCCACTTACAGATGTGGGTGAGGGATTCTCCGCTATAGTTCATTGTCGATAATGGGAGCCAAAATAACCTCACTTCAGTAGAGGTGGTGAAGTGGTTGGGCCTACCAACCACACCATACCTGCAACCGTACACCATCGGGTGGCTTCACCAAGGGCGAGATCTCTGTGTGAGCCAATAATGTTGCCTTCCCTACAACATTAAGACCTTCACAGATCATATATTGTGTGATGTTTCTCCTTTTGAAGTTTTTGATGTTTTATTAGGCCAACCATACTTGTGGAAGTTAGATGTTGTGTATGAGTCTAGGGCTCGCACTATTATTATTACTTTGGGAAATACGTTGTACAAGATACTGGAGGTAGCACCACCTACCGTTGTTTCTTTGATCACTATGAAGAAATGTAGTAAGATCATTTCCCAGGTTGAGAAATTTGTTTTCCTTATGATTTGCTATCAAGGAAAGAAGAATATTGTGGCCATGACCAGTAGATAGGGCTCCTTACACGAAAACAACAGATGGACAGGATAGTAAAGGAGTACAAGGACATCTTCACCTCACCCACATGGTTAACTCTACATTGTCAAGTCAAGCACTCCATCAATCTGACCCTAGGCATGTCGCTACCCAATGGACCTAGCTATCGACACTCTGTTCTAGAGAACTATGAAATCAAGAGGCAGATTTAGGAGCTATTGCAGAAAGGGCACATCAGGCCAATTTCATCACCCTATGGGAGCCTAATCATGTTGGTACACAAGAAGGACCGAACCTTGATACTCTGTATTGACTATTGGATGATGAACAAGATCATTGTCCAGAAAAGGTATCCAATCCCACGAATTGATGACCTTATGGGCCAGCTCATAGGGGAAAAATATTTCAACACGATTGACATGAATTATAGTTATCACCATGTACCGATCAAACCCTCCGATGTGTGCAATACTACCTTCAAATCCAAGGACGACCTTTTCGAATGGTTGGTAATGCCTTTGAGGTTTATGAATTCCCCCGCAACCTTCATGAGCCTGATGGATGATGGCTTGCGACCCTTCACCAACTCATTTATGGTGCTGTATTTGGATGGCATTTTGAACTTCAGTAAGATTTGGGAAGAAAACCTCCACCATATTCGACAAGTCCTCCAAAACCTGTGACAACACAAGTTGTGTGCAAATTTAGAGAAATGCACTTTTGGTATGACCCAGGTTAAATATCTGGGGTATATCATTAATGAGCGGGGTGGGCATGTTGAACCAACCAAGATAGAAGTCAATTGGGATTGGCCAACCCCAACCACTCTAATAGAGCTCCGCAACTTTTTGGGTCTTTCTAACTTCTACTGCATGCTCGTGTTGGGGATGTCTCATATTACTTGGCCTTTAAGTCAAGTCACCAAGGGAGGAGCGAAAGTAAAGTTCTTTTCTTATGAATCCCAAGACAATGTGTTTGTTGAGTTGAAGCATCACCTACGCTCTGCAACAATGCTCACATTACCAGACCTGCAACAACAATTTTAGAACAAGATAGATGTCTCCGACTATGTTGTTAGTGCAGTTCTTACTCAATAGGAGCGTCTAATGGCATACCACAGTGAGACACTTTCACACACAGTCTGAAATCATCCCACCTATGTCAAATAGATGTATTCCATTGTGCAGTCATGCCGACAATGGAAGCATTACATTCTAGGGAAGGAGGTGGTCATCCACACAAACCACCAACCCCTGTAGTTCATATAGACATAAGGGAAGTTGCAGAAGGATCGCCATAAAAAATGGTAAACATATCGATAATAGTTCAATTTGAACATTAAGTACAAAAAGGGAAGAAAAAAGAATCTTGTAGACTTCCTCAGCCGTCCACCAGTCATGGCACTAACCATTTTGCTCGACTCTTGTGGGCATGAGACTATAGGGTGGTCGCATCTTTACAATAGATATAAAGAATTCAGCAACATATACCAGTCACTCTTGGAAGGTAGGAAATTTCCAAATTGTCACCTCAATGATGCATTGTTATGCCACATGGGACACCTCTATGTTCCTTCAAGCGAGTGTGCCAAGATGATTTAGGAGGTGCACTATAGTCGAGTTGCTGGACATTTTGGGGTAGAGAAAATAGTGGCAGTGCTACAGAAGTATTTTTATTGGCTAAACCTTCGACAGGATGTTGGAAAGTACATCAAATTCTACACCACCTATGCCATTGCCAAACTGAGAATCAAGAAGAAAGGTCTATATACTCCTTTCCCTACTCTTAGTCGACCTTGGGAATCCATTTCCATGGATTACATGTCGGGAGTTCCTTCTATTAAGAATGGAAATGGCTGTGTTTTCATGGTTATCAACATCTTATCTATGATGGCCATTCTGGTGACCTGCAGGAAGAGTATCACAACAAAATCCATTGCTATGCACTTCTTTGAACGAGTGTGGGTACATTTTGATATCCCATAGTCCATTATCTCAGATCAGGGTAGCATGTTCCTAAGTACATTTTGTTCAAGTGTTTGGTCGATGTTGGATACCAAACTCACTAAGTCCATGGCTTTCCACCAAAAAACTCATTGCCAAACACAGGTCATCAACAAGATGATCATACACATTTTGCATATGTACAACTCAAAGCATCCACACACATGGGATGAAACCCTCCCCTATGTCCAAAACAGCTACAAAAAAAACTCTCCATAGCTCAACTAGACACAACCCCTTTCAGGTGGGTTTGGGATTCTAGCCACTATGTCCCATTGATGTGGCCATAACATTTGCAGCTACTCAGGAATATTCGGCTCATGTCCAGTCCGAAGCTGACAAGGCTAACAACTTCATTGAGTGCATTCAGAACATCCGCTAACAAGTTCATGACATACTGGATAGTGACAATGCTAAGTACAAGCATCGTCATGATCAACATCTGGTGCCACACCAGCTCCAGGTGGGTGACAAAGTTTGGTTACATTTGTAGAAGGAGCGCCTCTCTGGGTCCCACCATAAGCTTCTCCCACTCCGATATGGGCCTTACAACATCACTAAGGCTGAAGGAGAAATTTCCTTCGAGCTTATCATTCCACCATTCCTTGGCCTCCACCCAGTATTCAATGTCATTATAGGAATTTTGAGTTATAAAATGGGCCTCCTAAGGAAATTATAAAATAGTAGTGGAAATAATAAAATAATATTAGATTTCATCATCAAATTTTAGACGGAAAAAAGAAAAAAAATACTGTTTCAACTCGTATTTTCAACTTATTGCCCTATGGGTTTATTAAAATTTCGAGCAAGAACACTTGTAGGATGCCGAATTTGATTCCTCATTCAAGTATTACCCATGCTGCATACTTTTGATGGATCCTACTACACGAAAAATGAGAAATACATGAAAAATATGATTGCAATCACATTTTTTCATGTATTTTTCATTTTCTGTGTAGTAGGGTCCATCGAAAGTATGCAACATGGGTACTCCTTAGATGATGAATTAAGTTTTCTATCCAATGAGTACTCTCACTCAAAATTTGAGTAAAACCTTAAGGAGATAAGTTGAAAAAGTAGTTTTATTATTTTTTAATTTTTTAATCTTTTTACTTTTTTACCCTAAAAATGGTGAATCATCCCCCATGGTTAGCATCATCATATTGAATCCTATTGGTTCTTATAAAGTTTATTTTCATTGTGAATTTTTCTTAGGAAGCCCATTTTAGACCTCAAAATTCCCGTAATGGGACTTCCTTCGACCATACTTTCCACCATTACTGGGCACATGGGACATTGCAAAACAACTCACACCAACAGAGTTAAAGCTATACTGCATGGAACAACCCACAAATTATCGTACCATGTACACATAGATCAAGAACAGTCACCATCAGAAAATCAAACTATATTGGGTTATGAATGTTGGCCAAGTCTTGCACCAAGGCAAGTGGCTCACCAGGGACCAAGTTTAGCAGAAGTTTCCCCATCTCATGGAGGCACTCAATGCAATGGGGACCATTGCTTCCTAAGGGGGGGAGGGGGGGGACTGATCTAGGTGGATATTAGTGGCCACCCACCTATTCCACTTGGAATCACACCATTGCTTCTTTTCAGTTTCCCTAATTGTAGCACAACTTACTATTTTTGGCATTTTTTTGTGTCCTAAACTTTCAAAGTCGTTTTGATGGACTAAAATACGTTTTTAGGGAAAATGGAGAGACTAGAAAAGTCACAAACTAGTTTATTTGTTTGTTTTCAGCTTCCTCTTCAAGACCTTCAAATAGGTATTATGATATAGAAACAAAGATTGTATGCCAAAGTTAGGACCATGGGAAGTTGATGTACCAATTTACCCAAACAGGGCCCACAATTTTGGTGCTTCATCTTCTAGGGTTAGGTTTTTGAATGCTTAGGGCTTTCCATTGTTTTTCAATAATAAATGGGCCGCTAAGCCTCATTGTAACATAGTTCATAGGCATGTGGCCACCACATATCTTCTCAGAGTTAAGCTACCATTGCCTGAGCTAGTTTATTTCCATTTCTGTATGTAAGCATATTTTAGCTCTTTGAAATTAATATAATGAAGTTATATTTTTGTTGTATCTCTGTGTTTAAGTTTATGTCTATATTTTGTTGCATTCCTACACAAGTCTGGATCAACTCTAGCTAATATTTAGGCTACAAATTCTAGTTATGAGTAGTTGATGTTCAGCTTCCCTAGGGCTAAACCATAGTTTTTATTATTTTTCATTCATTTCGTAAACATTAGGTCTCAATTTTCTTTCAAAAATTCTCTATCAGGTTAGGGAAATCTTTTGGTCTATTCTAGATTACTTAAAATAGCCATATATGGATGACTAGTATGGCTCCAAATAATCAACATACGTTGGTCATGTAGATCTTCTATGTAAATGATTATGCTTATATTTTCTATATGTATTAATTCTCACATGTGGTCGAGTTTGGGGCTAACATACCATTTCTATATTAGGTTAGGTACACACTAGATTTCAACCGTGAATCCATGTCGACTACTTTTTATTTCGATTCAATGGCTTGCATTAAGCCTCATCTCGATGCTACTAGCACTATGTTGATGCCTACTAATGCAATTTCCTTTAGAAGAGGGAAATGTTCTATTTCATTTTGGATGCAAGAAGCCTTCTTTGGATGTGGTAGGCCTATATCTTTATTTATTTTTAAATGACAATGCAATAGAAGAAATGTTGTTAGATTTTCCCTGAGGGTTGCTGCTATGAAGGATAAATAAGTGAAAACAACATTACCTACCATGGAAGGGGGAGGTAAAGGGAATAAGGTAATGGTTGTATGAGGGGATGGTTACTATGGATGGGAAAAAACTTTGCATCTCTCAAACAAAGGATACCAAGTTGCCATTGTTGATAGCCTTTCTTGCAGGTTATTTGACCAACAGCTTGGGATCAATTCTCTAACTCCCATTATCTCAATTCATAAGAGAATAAAGAGGTGGAAGTAAGTCTCTAGAAAATAGCTTGATCTATTTTTGGGAGACATTTGTGATTTTGATTTCCTTATAGAGCCTTTCAAATCCTTTGAACCCAAGGTAGTCGTCCACTTTGAAGAATATATGTATGCTCCTTATTATATGATAGACAAAGGAAGAGAAGTCTAAACTTAGCATAACAATGTGATTGGAACCATGAATGTGATTTTTTCTATCAAAGAATTTAGCCTAGAATGCCATTTGGTTAAACTGGGTACCATGGAAGCATATGTTATATTCTCTCTACTTCTTATAGTTTCATAAACTCTTATGGGAAATCATAACACATTTTGGTGAAGTGAAGATCTTTCATCTATGAATGCATTGTCCAAGTGAAAATATTTCATCTTTGAATGCATTGGCCAAGCACCCTAGGTTGGACGGTTCAAGCGATTTTCCCATTTATGCTCAACGACTCGGAGAAAAGGATTGTACTCACTATATGATGATAAGAACTTGTAAATTTAGAGTTGACTACAAGGTTTATCATCCCCTTTGGGTTCCAGCTGGTGGAATTCCAAACTAGAAAGAGGTGATTGTTAACTCTATATTTCTATTTAATTATGTTCAGTTGTAATTTAGTAGTTATAGTAGCTTGTTTTCTCTTAGCATATAATGTTATAAATTTTTAGCATATAATAATATAAAAGTCACTTTCGGTTGTAGTATATAATCCCCCCCTGAAAATATGTGCATTATTTAATAAATCCCCTCATTTTGTGATAAAAAAGAATTGTATATTTTCCAATATCTTCAGTCATTCGTATTTTTGTAACCATTCACATCTTCCCCGTTGTTATGGCTTATGTGCAGTTTTATGATCCGTCTTGCATATCTTGTCTTCAATATTTGTTTATTAAAAAACAGAAGAAAGGGTGGATTTACCTATAATTCAGAAACACAAATGTGTTACACTTTTAAATGGAGACATTGGTCTCATGATTGAATGTGTGTTTTTATGTCTATTATTATTTATTCCCCGATTCCTATTCTTGATTGATTGAATGAGTTGTGTTCTTCTATTCTCAACCAAAAGAAATCTATTTCTTCTCCTCTTTTCCCATGTAACTTTCAACTGGCTAAATGAATTACTTACCATATTAGGATGTTGAATCCTCTCTAAACAATGTCCACTCATAGATGAGTTTGATTGCACTGAGAGGTGCTTTCCAATGTAGTATGGTAGAGATGATGTAATGCCTTGTAAATGTTTTGACTCAGGAAAAATAAATAAAAATAAAAATAGAAATTCTACATTATTGTTATTAATTTTATTAATTTTAGGAGGGAAAACATGATGTGGTCAAGTTACTGGGTTTTTTAGCTCTAGGTTTATGGGAACCCATGGTAACAATACATGGTATTCATGTGGAATATAACCTATTTAAAAGGAGAAATTAAACCATCCTAGATCCATATTAACTATAGATCTACCAAGAGCTGAGAGGGATAAAATATATTTTCACTCTAGAGGAAGTTTGCATCTCAAGGAATTTGATCCCTCTTCGTGCTTGGTAGGTCCAGAGTTAAGATGGATCTAGGCTAGTTTTTCGAACATAGACTTCTAAGTTGTTGAAGTTTGATTGTTCAAGCGTTGTATGTGAAGTTCCAAGGTATGTGAGTGGTAGCTTATATAGGAACAAATACAAAGAGAAAAAAGCAAGGTCAACAACATGGATCAAATCTGTTGAATAATATACATGCTAAGGTTACTTAGGGGAATTCAACCTGGGCGGGGAGGATAACACTCCTCCCAACTATCTCGACTAGATCAAATTGACAAAATTCGCAGATCCTTGGCCATCACAACAATTATATGTGTGAAGTTATATTGTAGTATTTGTTATTGTTTGTGTGTTTTCCAATCTAATTAGCCCCAAAATGCAAATAATAAGAATAAGCACACTTGATTATGCATCTACGTTTTTGTGAAATAAATAGACATCTATCTTCTAGTGTGGAAAACTTATTAATGTGATATGTTATAAGTAGATTTTTGGTTGTGTGGCAATTATTTACTACATGCAAGTGTTAGTATGTTATTAATTTTTTATATCAAGGCAACATGATTATTTTCCCTTAAATAGTGTGTCTAATCTTATGATTATATAACACATCCCAATTGTATTAGGGAATAATTTGTTTCACCTGGGCTGATTAAATTGAAAAAATTGGTAGATCCTTGGCTATAACCACAATTATATGTTCGAAGTTCTATTTTAGTACTTGTTAGTGTTCGTGTGTGTGCTAAGTTAGTTAGCATCAAAATGAAAATAATAAAGATAAGCACACTTGATTACAAATCCGTGTTTGTGAAGTAAATAGACATATGTCTTCTAGTCTAGAAAACTTATTAATGTGATATGTTATTAGTGTATTGTTGGTTGTGTTGTGGCAATTTATTACCACATGCAAGCATTAATATGCTATTAATTTTTTATGTCAAGGTATTAGGACTATCTGCACCTAAATAATATGTCTAAACTTATGCTTTAGACAACACATTTCATTTGTATTAGGGAATAATTTGTTTCTATGAAACATATATTCCTTTAGAAAATAAATTCCCAATAATGGGCTTAATTGTAATCTTTCATATGGTATGGATCTTACGATCCTTACATAATTGGTTTTTCACCCTTGACATTTAGATTGTAGCAAGAATAATAGCCTTATAGTTATTTTTGTCTTGTTGTCTGTACTCTTTCCCACCTACTAATTTGTAGCAATGATTTTTTTTTCTAGTCCCATATTGAACTACTACTTACAATGTTATCAGATGAACTTAATGTTGGGTATATATAGGTTTATTGTAAAGTTCAATCTAAAGAATTCCTGAGTAAGTTGTCAGGTTGCTGTAAATTTTGATTCAGTATAACCAATCATGTAAGGTCAGAAGCAAGGCTATTCCATTTTATAGTACATGATTGACTTTGATGAGAACAATACTTTTACATCTATTGTGTGGCTCCAGGTGCCATCTGTTGCCACAAGAAGTGAGTCCCCACTAGAGAGGTCAAGCAAGGATGAGCGTCTTGTAAGTTAAACGGTGCAATTTATTATATTTTTTCATAGCTAACATCCTTTTAATATTGTCGTAATTTAGCTTTTATTTGTAATGTTTGATTTCTTTTGATGTTGTTTAATTTGTCTTTTTTTTGTGTTGTTGATTTTCATATTATTGAACTCAGTACTATATCAACACTAGCATCTGTAAATTTGGTTCAAAATGCAAGTTCCGCCATCCAAAAGATAGGTTGGAAACCTTAAAATTAGAGGAAAATGTTGATGGAAGTGAGGTACTAAAGTGAGTGTTCTTTTTCATCCATTATTTTTTATCTTTCAGTTAATATGATATGTAACCAGTCCTTGAATTTATATGCTCTTGCTTTTTTAGGTCAAAATTGTTGTTGTTTCACTACCAAAGAATCTTGGTGAGCCTGAGTGTACTCTAATATACCCAATGATGAGTTTTTTGTTTTCATGTTCTACAATTGTTTCTAATCATATTATATTTTTTATTTTGGAACTGTTGGTTTACTGAATTGCTTGTTGTAGATCTCATTTTTTTTGTCAAGACAAGTATTTGCACGTATGGTGCCAACTGCAAGTTTGAGCACCCAATAGACAAAGGAGGATATTTAAAAATATCAGAGCATAAAGGGGATGGGGATATTGTTGTAACTATAGGAACAGAGTAATAAGGGTTTATGGAGTTGTAAATGGGAAAACATAGGTCATACCTATAAAGCTTTCTATCATGCACAATTCCAAGGGCTTACCAATTGTACCTATGAGTATTTCTTTGAATTTATCTATTGTTTAATGTATGGATAAAGGAGTCTATCATCAGTAATTGAAAATTATTTTTTTGTCATTTCAAAGTCACCTCGAGTTACTGTGTTATACGGTTATTAGTGTTGTCTAGATCTCTCCAATGATGAAAAGATAGGTTGGATTTCCCTTATGTGGTCTTCTTTATGTAATTCATTGGAATCTGGTTGGCTTCATTGACTTTTGTGTTTGTACTTGTGGTTTTGTATTGAGATTGTTTGGGATTGTTGTTAGTGTTTTTCACTTATGAGAATGATTTAGTTTTGTTCTTCTTTAATTATTGTGGATCCTATGATTTTGCAGGGTGAGACAGATTGCCCATTTTGTGTCAAAATAAGGAGGTAATTTTAAAATGTGATGTCTTTCTTTTATCAAATCTTGAAGGGAATTCTAAAATTCTTATTCATGTCATTATATACATATGAGTAAATGGAGTGATAATATTGTTATAGTGCTATTTTAAAACAATTGTATGTTTTATTGAAATCTTACAGTTTGATTAGCATATTTTTTATGCAAAGTATACTCATTGATTTTACCTGATGTGGTTTAATATTTTGTGTAGCTACAAATTTCAATCAAATTTCCGATTCAGTCATCCTGATAGGATATGTAAGGTTTATCTTGATTAGAGAAATATGGATGTTGGATTTTGTTAGACTTTCCCATTGCTAAATTTTGAAACCTTGCAATAACTAATGTAACTAAAATTACATATCATTTTTTTTCATGATGTAGTAGTAAATATACCACTAGTTATTATGTCATTTTCTACCAATAATCAACCTTTAGTTGGCTAACTAGGAGTAATTTGGAGCCTCCTTTATATTTTATAGTAATTTTGCTACAGTGTTTTGTATTTTTATCAAATTCTCTAATGTTGACATTGAGCTCTTCTTTAGTCAAGTTTTTGTGTTTAATTAAATATACTCTAGCACCATCTTTTCTCTAGTGTATTCTACTAATATTTTGATAGTTATTCATATGTTTTTAAATTCTTCCCCAACACAGTTTAAGACCTCATATTCCTCCATAGAGGCCTGGAGAGATGGAATTTACAGTGAGTAATTTATTATTCAATATTTACCTTGTTCATATATACATTTATGTGTTCAGAGATGTTTCATATAGCTAATTTCCCCTTGTGATCATTTAGGGACATCGTTCGTCTCTATAGGTGAGTATAGATCATTGACATAAATTTGTATTCGGCTAGGAATGGTTGTATGGAGAGTAATTAAATGCATGTTTCTATTTATTTCTTCTAAAAGTGTGCTTGGTTTTCTGTAGTGTTCCTATATTGTGTGTTCTGGTTGGAGGTTGCTAGTCCTAATGTTATATTAAAAATAATTCAAAAGGCCAATTCAAGTGAGAAATGCAGATAAAATTATTTTGATGGAAGGATTAGAAGTGGAATCATTCAAAATCCTTCAAGAAATAGAAGATTTCTAATGCTTACAAATTGTTGATGGGCACTTTGTAGATTGAATTCAGGGCCAACTTGAATAGAGAATTTGAAATATAAGCCTCCACAAAGGGCTTCCTCTTATTATGATGAGTCTAACAATCGCAGATTTATCATTACAAAGAAACCTTTAGTGACAATCAATTTGTATTTATCATTACAAAAGAACGTTTAGTGACAATCAATTTAGTGGTATTCATCTTTGAAACCATGATTGGGTGGTATCTATTTGGGCAAAGTAACCTCACACATGCACCTAGATCCAACTACAATTGTGTGCTCTGTGTACATTAAAAAACAACGGGCATATCACTTGGTAGGACTTGATCCCTATTGGGGGCTATACTATCTATTCACTTTTGTCAACATAGGAAGCCATTACTAACACAATTTCCTTTTATATTTTATGAAACACTTACAAGTGAACTTCTAGTACATTTGGAGCCTTTGTAGTAGAGTAGAGCTCTCCTAAATGTATGTTTGGCGTGTAAAAACGACAATGAATAACATTTGTACATCAAAGGCACGGCTACAAGCTACTACTATAAGATGTTTTTGTATGGTCATTATCACATTTTCCTTAATCTGACTACAAATTGAAAGGAGATGAAAATCAGTACAAAAGTAGAACCTTACAGTCAGGTAATTTTATAGAAGTGCCTCATTTTATAGTGGAAAAATATAGTGTTTTCTCATAGTACAATATATTTTTTTCATAAAAAATCTTGCCTACTTGTCCCTACCGAATCAATTTCCTTAGTTATTTTTAATATCAGTGCCATTGAATCAAAATTCCTACTCTTCTTTTGGTAAATAGGCCTTCAAATAGGGTCAGTATTTTTCCTTTGGTGGCAAGAAATAGATTGACCGACTTGTACAAAAATGAAGTCATTAATAACTACAAGCAGTTCCTTATGAAAGAGTTCCTAATTCCATCCAAGTGTTAGCAATAGTTACGAATTGTCAACCAGTTGTCCTTGTATCTTGTGTGTCATGTTGGGTTGATCATTCATCCCTTAGAACACTTATTACATGACTGTTTCATGCATATTATACAAGGTTGATTTCATATATTTGATGGGCAATATTTTCCTTTTTAATGTGCATTTGCTATGGTTTTTTCTTTTTCCCTCCTATTTGAGATTAGACTAGGGCTAGTGCATTTGTTCCTATTAGGTTTTCTTCTTAATCTTGTTGGTATTTTCTATATTTGGAATAATTCCGAATTGAAGAAGTTTTGGGGTTTTTCTATGGGTTTTTTCTTCTGGCTAGAAGACTCCCTATTTTGGGTTATTTTGGGTTCATATTTTACGTTAACTATGGAAAATTAGGCACCCAAAAATATTTCTTCATGTGTTTGCTACTAACGTTGGTATTTTTTATAATTGTAGTAATTTCCAACCTTATTTGGAGTTGATTTGAATTTTTTGCTTCATATTATTTCCCTAAGGGTTGCCATCATGCATTTTCAAGTTATCTCATTTAACTAGGATTTCACTAATCTTCAAGTGCTTGCTACAATACTGACCAGTAAGTGCTTAGATCATCTTATTTGCATAAATGTTGAAGGGTTTTCAAGATTCTTTCCCTTTTAGTGCTTCCTAGGAGGGCCTACTTGAAATTATCTATTATGGAGAATTGTTTAGCACAAGATTTTCTATGTTATTCAATTAATATGTGAGATTAATGGATGGTGTCTTTTTCCATAAGTTCCACTGAACTAAGGTATCAGGATCACCTTTATAATAGGGTTTAAAACCCTTCTTGGCCCCATTTTGTGGGTTTTCTTGAAGACTCGTCGACACTTCATCTGTTGGACTAGATGGATTATTCTTATGGTACACATATGGTTGTGTTCTTTGCAAATTGGACTATGCTGGTTTAAGATGACGATGTTCTTGGTATTCACTCGACCTTATTTGGAGACATTCGTCATATATTCAAAGGGATGGTATTTTTGTATTAGATATTGTAATTGGTGATGTGAGTCCTACTCAGCTATCTATAATGATTCATATTTGCACTAACAAGTGTATGCTATTTATCTACAAAGGGTCACTGATCTCAACTCTTTTGATGCAGTTTCCACTCACAGGTCTACAGGATCATGGGTGGACCTATCTTCTCTATTATTGAAGTTTAGCAAGGGTTTTGGCTTAAAAGATATGCTAGTCAACTCTTTATTATATTATATCTAGGTGGTTGGAACCAATCTAGATTAATGGGCCTATAACCCCTCTTAGGGATGACATTCCACCTTAGAGTGTGTACGAATGTTGTACAAATACATTGTTTGATCAGGAGATAAGTTCTTTCTTATTCCCAATTCTTCAGTTACATGTGGTATTTCTCTTGTTCATGATCTTCTCTTCTCTTTATGTTTTTCGTGTTTTTTGTTGACTTAGGGTGTGTTGTTGGTTCTATTTGATCCTTGTTTATCTCTTGTGGTCGCAAATCATGATCTCAATGCTTAGTGACCTCTTCTACTTAGGGAATTCTTATAGGCAATACACCTCGATTATCATCTAGAGTTCAACTGTGTTGGAGTTCTTGCAAACTAGCCACTGAGAATCGACCAGCTTGTCAACCATCTAATTCTGAAATTCATTTTTCCTTAGCATCAATAGGTGCATAAATGTTACCAAGTTTAAACATTCAACTCTATAATGGGTTTGTGCCCTACCCCACAACTGAATCAAGGTTGGTAAAAACTAAAGGAACAATCTTCCTCTTGGCATCCATATGACTAGAAATAATATGACCAAATTGGAAATAACATTTATGGCCATTTGAAGTAAAAAGACAGTTAACGACTGTAAACACAAAATATCTAGACTAGGGATCAAATTTCTAATGTTATGAGCTATGAATTTTATACAACGGTGCAATACTTCTTGACATTAATGAGGTCATTATCATTGTGGATTGGTAGTGATGTACTCCATGTTCTCTTACCTTGTAAGGTTTCAGTGTAACCATGCCTTTAAGCTTATAAATTTGTATCTAATTGTGCTATTAGGAGCCTTGGTTAATTTTAAATATTCCCCATTTGCTTAAACCACATGCTTCCCAACAATTGACACTGTTGTAGTGCCCATTTTCTTGCTATAAGAGTTCTACTTATTTCAGGTGACATGAACCCACCTTTGTTATTACATTGAGAGACATTTTGAGCTTGGTGCCGAGGAGTAGAATAAAAGGAGTATTTGGGGCATTAGGTCTAACCAAAATAGGGCAATCCTAAATTCTATGACCAAGTATTTGGCACCTGAAATAGGGATTTTGGATATTTATGTACCTCATTGGATGTTTAATAACTTTGTCCCCAATCATAATTCAAAGAAATTCCTTGAAATAGTTTGATGGATAACACCCCAATAGGAACATAAATGTTATCTAGAAAGCCTTGAAAATACATAGGCAAGTTGGGTCATTCAACCCACACAGAACAACATAGTTGGTCAGATTATTTTGGTGAGAAACACTCATCTATGAAGATAACACAACTAAGGTGATCTTAGAGAGCCACGGTCCATGGGACACAATATAAAGTGTGACTCTTCTTGATGAAAAAATAGAAAAAAAAGCCTTGTGTCAAGGCTTAGAGGCTCAAAGAGTGCCACCATGTGGCTCCTAGACTTCTTAATCCAAACCCTAAAAACGGCTTGACAGAATCTTGTGGATGGAATAATGATGATTTTGTGTTTTCTAAACATGTCACAATCACTATATTGATCAATAAACATAAATATCCATTGTAATGTCATTAAGAGCAGTTCATTACCTTGCAAAAGGTTTCCAGTACAAAAGTTTGTGGCACTTTTTGATGGAACCATTCTCATAGTTATAAGATGAAATACTTTTACGGATGATATCCATGTTCTAATGATAAAATCATTTGTGTTTGGTTCATGGGATGTAATTAAGATGCCGCTCGGCTTCCTTGGGACAAGTGTAATGACCACATGGAGGCACTGCATACTAACTAAACTGTCATGAAAAGTATTGAATACAACAATGGAAAAGGGATGCATATATACCTGAAAATATGTTGTGGTTGTAATAAGGATTCCAATATTTATAAATTCACAACATACATTGTAGGTTGCTAGATTTGTCTTTCTTTTATTTAATGTTATTATGAGTATGGTTTGAAGGTTGCAATATTTTATTATTATTTATCATTGTTTTTTTTTTTTGCGTAGTCTATTTAATAAATTTCAGTAGGCATCATTTTTATCTACTTTTTATGCACTTCTAGTAGTTGTATTAATGCGTTGATGCATTAACATTGTTGGACATCGTTTCTTTGCTCATTTTAAATGCAAAAACTCTTCTAAGATTTTCTTTCAAGTTTTTAGATAGATCTATATGATAAATTCAAGTATCTGAACTATGACCCTCAATAATTGGTTTTTCTTTGGCATCTCCTAATGTTCAAACTCCATTCAGTTAATCCATATTTAGTGGGTTTTGGTTTCTATACTTCTTACAACAACAAATACCTTGATTCTCATCAAATGTAGTCACAATTTTACTTCCCATGTCTCAAAGTTTGCTTACAACAACCCATAAATTGACGTTAATCAAATCTAGTTTCATTTTTCCTTCTCGTCTATGAAAGTTTCTACTATATGCTTCTCCATATTTTACTATATGTGTTTCGATGTTTACATTTTAGTGTAAGAAGTCTCTTTGTATTTGGATTTTAGAGAAAAAAATACCTATGAGTTTATGCCCTTGCAATTGGTTGCTACCTAGATGATTTGAAGAGCATTTTCTACACTATTAGTTTGTGTATGCCCCTTTTTATGGACATATTTCTGCCTTGAACATAAATTTATTCTACAACCTATAAGATAATATTATCTACCTTGGGTTCACAAATAAATGTTGCGAATTTTGGCGCACTAGATGCTCTGATAGTCAGTACCATGTACAAATTTCTCCTTTGTCTGATTCTTTTCTTTCAGCGGAAATTGATACTTTTTTGTTATTTAATAAGAATAAAAAGTACAATTCAAGCTTAAAAAGGATCTAAAATTCCAAACTTATAGAATGGCTAATTTATAACAAAAAAAATAGCCTTTTTGTTGTCTAGAAAATTCAAAAAATATTATTTTCATTGTTGGAAAAAAATAGTCAAAAGACCTGGGAATTATCTCATATAATAATATAAGATGTCTTGATAGAACTATAAGTGAAGAAATAGGGGCGAAGGTGGGAAGATGGATATCTGGGGTGGAATTTGGGATTCTAGAATCATTGAGTTTATGCTTTTCATTGAGGATCTACAATCTTCCCAATTGGACCGATACACTAGATAAAGAAAAGAAGAAAGTAAGGGGGAGAGAGAGGACTTTAGGTCTCAATTTTCACATTTTCACTGATTATAATGTATTTGCACATTTTGGTTGTGCAGGTTCTCTAGTCGGGTTTATTGAAACTAAATTTCCATTTTTGCAAGTGTTTTTCTTTTAATTTAATTATATAAAGTTGTCGAATCTTAATAATTGTGTAACAAAATGCCATGTTACTAGAAGCCTAACCAGAGGACCTATTTCTCATTATGTTGTCCATGTACCCCTAAACTGAATGCTAGTTTAAATAGGTTTATTTCATGTAATCATTTGAAAATTTAAATTCAATTACTTATGATTGGTGATTCTCATTATTGGAGTATCAAAATTATTGTTACTAGAAGCCTATCTAGGAGACCCATTTCTTGTTTGGTTTTGTCCCTGTGACCTTGTTGACACCAAATTTGGACGTGGGAGCCTTCATATGTTCCTGATTCTTGTTGTGTTTCTTGTTAATAATTTTGGTAGAATTGGAAAAATATAGTTTGAATGAAATTTCTGAGACTGAAATTTGTTTTGACATACCGGCTGGGGAACCCAATGTTCGTGATTACACTAACCCCTTTTTTTTTGGGCTAGATTCATGTGGGGTTTTTGTTTTTCTCTTTGCCTTGTAATATTGTTTGACCTTTACTAAATAATGCATTCAATTACATGACAAATGATTTGATCACTTGGGAAGAATTTTTTCCACATGCAAAATATTTAGTAAGAAAGTAGTTGGGACAATTTCCTTTGTCTGAAATTTGTCATGTAGGAACAAATAACATAATTTTTCTTCACTAATATGATGGTGCATTTTGGCTCATTGATTTTTATCTTTTGTGATCGAGATAACACCTTTTTGTAAAGGGCATTAGCTCAATGGAAGAGCGCTTTCCTTACAAGCATGAGCTTGGTGGTTCGATTTCATTGTGCCCTAACATGAATTAATCACTAAAGAGAAAAAAGGATTCACATTTGATATTTTTTTTTTTAAAGAGAATTTTTTATTATGTCTAGAGAAACAATGACAAGAATTAAAGACATATTGTCTCTATAGAGACAATAACTAGGATTTGTCTTTATAAATACAATACATCTTAAGCTATAGTCTCTTGAGAGGAAAAAATGAATTGTCTCTTGAGAGACAATAAGACAATAATTTGAGATACTCCCTTAAAGACAATATTAAATACAATTTACAAGTTGTTTTTGTTTCAAATTAAGACAGTTTACCATAAATTTATCTTAAATCTTGTCTTTAAACCCCTTATTTGTAGTAATGTGTATACCTACCTCGCCTCCCCTCCCCCTAAGAAAAGCTTATGTGATGCATCCCACAACAAAAGACCAAACTAATATTCGCAATCTTTCTTGAACAAACGTCCTTAAATCCTTTCTTGCAAAACCCTAAGTTTTGTGGCTCAATGATCCATGTGCTTTGGAACATGAAGAAGGATTCCATATTTGGGCAAGTACCCATCCAACTTTACCTCCAGCCAAATCAGAGGGTTGAAACAATCTTCCAAATTTTCAACTACAACAATCTGCCCCACTCCTTCTGTTCCAACTACGAAAGCTACTCTGGAGATCCAACCACCTGCTATATCCATTCGCATGGAATGTCATCTTCCATATTCACTCTTCCCTTGTTCTTTTTTTTTTGAACTTTAAAATATCTCGCAAATTTTTTTTTCGAGTATGAAAAAAGCAATATATTCAATCTCAAAAAAGTTACATTCGCTTTATGGTGAAGCTCCCAATACAACAATCAATATCAATAATAGTAACCGGTGTAGATCTATAGTCATAGTCATGCATATAATCATCCATATAACCTGTCCATATAAATAATCCAAGGCATATACAAAATTGAAGATAAAAAGTCTAATGATTGCAGTGCTTCATGCATGGGCTAAAAATAGGCGAGATGTAAGAACTACAGAGATAATATAGATAGTATTAATAGATAAAAATAAACTGAGAAAATCCATCTAATAATAAAAAAATAAAATCGAAATATGTAGTTTTACCCTAGCAGTGACAGCACCTCGACCTCCATACAAGTGTCCCATCTTGAAGACCTCCATACAAGTGTCCCCCATCTTAACTTCAATAGTTAATAAATTGTAACATATAAAATTCGGGAAACAAATTATTCACGAACCATTTGAGTGGGATTTGATCCACTATATACAGTCAATAAACCATTTAATATTTAATATTTTTTTTAGTATGGTTTCTCAAAATATCTTCAAAGAAGTTGAACCTTACACAGTAATAAAAAAATCGTAGCTTACCATTTCCCTATCATTTTCCGACTATGTAATTAATTGAATGCATGAATAGGTGCAATCGCACGAAGACGAAGAGAAATGTAAGATTGCTTAAAACAATTGGATCCTTCAACAGTTTAATCCTCGCATTCCCTTCGTTTGTTCCGCTATTGCCAGCCCCACCTACATGCTCTTCCGCGGAAAGTAACTTTCACTTTGGCAACGAAGGATATTAAGTAACTTGATTTTATTGACGCTAGGGAATCCTGCTCCAGGAAAAGCGAAGCCACTTAAAGCAACTATACATGCTGTTCAGTGGAAACTTAAAGCGAATTCTATTAGCTTTTCCAACGAAATTTCGTATAACTTGACAACCAGAGAGAAGTTTGCTCTGCGAAGAGTAATGACGGTTTTCTTTTTCTAGAGCATGAGTTGTCACTCAAATCATTTGTGCATAATAAAGTGAAATGTAGCCCCACCACCCGAAAAAAGAAAACCTGAAAATAAAATGGGATCATTTGTCCGATAGTGTCGCCTCTCCAGACTGTCATCGAACGTGGAATTTACTTGATTTAAATATAGTATTATGGAATGATGTGCCTTACCAAAATGATTTAAATATAGTTTTATGGAATGATGTACCTGACCAAAATAAAATCAACTGATTTTGTCTCATTACCGTCTTCCACACTGAACCTCAATGTAGTACCCCACGCAAGATGTCTCCGTTGGATTACTTTAGCTAAAGTAAATACACCCTTATTGGTCTGACATCACTCCAATGAGTTAAAAAAAATATCAGTTAGTGAGTAAATAATTTTTATAGTTTAAAATATATATATATTTGGATATTGTTGGAGATAATTACTCAGAGTTATACTGAGATATTATTAGATAAGTTAGAGAGTTTAAATGTAGGATTTGTCAATTATGTTAAACTTTTAATTTAAGAAGTATTAGTCATTTATGTAACGTAAGATTAATAGAGATGATGTTTGGAATATTAGTAGAAGTGAGGTCCTTGTCTTAGCCTCCTAGTTTTTTAAGTTTTTTTCTTGGGATTTATTTTGATGGTTAGAATATTAGTAGAAGTTAGGTCATTGTCTTGGCCTCCTAGTTGTTTAGGTTCATTTTTGGGATTTATTTTGTTTGTCTGTAGTTAGGTTATTGTCTTGGCCCCCTAGTTTTTTTGGGTTTTTTTTAAGATTTATTTTGTTTGTTTGTTTATCTATGTAGGTATTGGTATCATTTTTTTAGTATTTTTTGTTGATTTATTCTTCATTAGAGTTTATTTTCTTGACCCTATTTTATCATCATATTTGTTCTTCTTTTAGTATTTTTGTTATTTGTTTTATTGTTGACCCTCTTTGATGTATTGATTACTTTTCTTTGTATCTATATATATATATATATATATATATATATATATATAATTAATCAATACATAAAATGATATTAATTAAGTGGCTCTCCAGGTAAGATACCTAGAGAGTGCACAAGCACTTCACATAGACACATTGTATACAATCAGGAGAACAACCTAGTATATATAGGCTTTCTCATAATCAGGGTGGTTTGAACCACTCCCTAGATATTAGGATCTGAGATCTAAAATTAGAGTCTCAATCATATCATCACTATAACAATAATCTAAGTTTAGCTTTCTCCATTATCTCCAACACTCCCCCTTAATGGAGAAAGGGTACTAAACAATAACATACGCCTGTTGGTCTAGTCTCAGCTAGGCTTACAATTAAAAACATGAAAAAACTTGGTAACAGAGTTTTCATTTTAGTCTTCTTGCAGCAGAGCCCATACTTGTTCATTTGTGGATGAAGCTTCATCTTCACTTTCTTTTCCATGAGGTAGTGTTGTATCTTCACCTCATTTCTTCCCCTGTGAAGGAAAGCTTGAATTCTTATTCTTCCCCTTCTCAGAATTATGGCAGGCTGGATAGGAGAATTTTCCTTCTCACTATTTCTGGTGTCAACCATCTGAACGCCAACGATGATGTCTTCACCATTCATTACTACAACTTTTGTGTTGATTTCATAAAGACATGGTGTTTCAAGCCATGCTTCAAGAAATTTCAATTCTTCTTCAAACTTCATTACTTTTTCCTTGTTGTTGTTGGTATCATCTGCACACACAGAAATATTAATGAGATCATCACAATTTAAATTTTCTTCAGTTTTGTTTTCTTCTGCCACATCTTTGCAATCAGCTTCATCTGGCTCATCCCATTGATCTTCAACACTTTGTTCATCTTCACACCCTTCTTGAAGATCAGCTTGTGAATCTTGCACAACAGACTGTGCCTCTTGATTCTTGTGGTCATCAATAGAACCACATTGTTTTTTTGAAATTTCTTCTGACTCGAATATACTACCCATGTTAATGCCAAATGCCCACATGAGAAAAAAATCATCATTAGAATTAAAAATATCTTCAAATAAATACATGTTGTTAAATTCCAGCTTATCTTGCTTCGATATTTCTTTTCGACTCTACATGGTCCTCGAGCTCCAACAACCCCATTACAACGTAGGCGAGAAACTTCTCCCTTTGGTAGCTCTTCAACTGTAGAACCTTGTAGATTGTGGCTTTTATGCCACGCAGGTCTTAGTGCCCGCAGCTCTGGCAACGACCAACTAAACGACCTCTCACATGCTGGAAACACTATCAGTATCTAATTTTGATGCACTGCCTCAAGATCCACACCAATGTTCCACGGATCTTCCAAGCTTCCTAGTCCGCGACTCATTCTTCTTTGCCTTAGATTGCTAAAGGGACATGTATGCACACTGTACTTAACATTTAATCGTCTATATTCTCCAACCACCACGAGATCAGATCACACTACGATCCGCACAAAGCCAAACCCTGGAAACCCTGAATTTGTTGAAAACAAAAAATCTCTAAACAATGTTGTAGAGCCCACGGATTTTTATTTTTGTGGGCCTTTGTTTTGTAGGTTCGTTTGAATCCAAATTCACCTTGGAGGCTTTGGATGGGCGCAATCGAGTCCAGGGATGGAGAACATTTTGCAGTGGATCATCGGCTAGGCCACTAAATTTTGCGGTGACAGAGGGACCTTTGGCTGAAATTTCGAAGTATAGTAACTCGATTCATCGACCTAGCTGCACCTCAAGGCCGTCCAAATCAAGCTCTCCCCATATAAATTTCCCAGAAACCTCTTCAGGAAGAATTTGCACATGCGCTTGGCTTCCCAATCTCGAAACATGGTTATGCACTCAGGGATTCGATGACTGATAGCCTACCAAGGCCAGACTTGGTCGCCACTCCTCCGATCAACAACGTCCCACACAATGCTGCCACTAAGAATTGCAAAAATTCTAGAGATCAGTTTCGACGAAAATGTTGATCAGTTTCAAGCGCGTGGATTTCTTGACGCTTGGGTCTTCAGCCTTAGAAAATGATGACAACCTGTTTATGGGAATGAACTATTGGTTCAATACCCTGAGAGACTGGAACGTTGCAGAATCTACAAAGACTCCACAGATCACAAAACAAACACATAGATTGATTGCACAACTGTCACCTCAGCTGCTATACCATCAATGATCCACGACTCCACCAGTAGACTCACCACCACACTGCCTCAACACACAACAATGAATCCTACCACGCAAATGGAAACCCAACACGCAAACGGTTGGAGCACTTATACACCATGGTCTCGCGCAGATCTTTGTGGATGTACACCTAAAACATCCGATGCCTTCACTTGTGCTCTCCACCCTAAAGCTCTGATACCATGATAAAAATCAAAGTTCTATTAATTAAGTGGCTCTCCAAGTAAGATACCTGGAGAGTGCCCAAGCACTTCACACATACACACTGTATACAATCAGGAGAATAGCCTAGTATATATAGGCTTTCTCACAATCAGGGTGGTTTGAACCACTCCTTGGATATTAGGATTTGAGATCTAAAATTAGAGTCTTAATCCTATCATCACTATAACAGTAATATAAGTTGAGCTTTCTCCATTATCTCCAACATAAAAGAGGGTCAGTAAAATTAATAAAAAAAATACACGAATATGATGATAAAATACTTAAAAAAAGAGGAAAGGTAAAAAAAATAAACTCTAAT
The DNA here is from genome assembly GCA_031772625.1 of Pinus tabuliformis. NCBI lineage: Eukaryota > Viridiplantae > Streptophyta > Pinopsida > Pinales > Pinaceae > Pinus > Pinus tabuliformis. The sequence continues at coordinate 672,910,179 of CM062818.1, forward strand.
GAAGAATAAATCATATATATATATATTATTTATTTATTTATATACATATGTTTTTTCACTTCTGTATAGTTTTTATTTTACTTATTTTCCATTAATTATTTTTAATTTAGTTTATTTTATTTTCATTAATTATTTTTATTTATTAAATCATCCTCCATTAGGTTTTTGAGTCATAGTCTTCTCGATTAAGGTCTTGAGTCCTTTTTCTAATTTTTTGATTTCCTTCCTTCTTTGGAGTTTGACTTTGATTTTTCGATTCTTGTTATGGTTCTTGAGTCCTTTTTATAATTTTTCGATTTCCCTCCTTGTTTGGAGTTTGAATTTGATTTTTGACTCTTGTTATTGTTTTTTAATATTTGATTTTAATAAATTAATTTAGATATTATTTTTTCAAAAACTAGTCCTTACTTATTAATATTTGTTTTTAATAAATTAATGAACTAATATCACAATTTAAATATTATTTTTCAAAAAACTAGTCATTCAATATAGTTGTTACTTAATAACATTTGTTTTTAATATATTACTAATTTATTATCATAATTTAAATATTATTGTTCAAATATAGCCGTTACTTGAAATTTTGGTCTCTACATTGCTCTTTATTTAAGCTTTTGTCATGGTCTGCCTCTTCATCTGGTCCTGATAATAAACCACACTTGTTGATTTGAAAAGAAAATGTTTACTAAAAAACTTTGCTTAATTCATTATGGATCACAAAAATCTGAATACAAAAAATATTTATTTATTTTTACTATTTTTTGGTGTATTAATTTATGTAACTTCAAACCGTTAATACATTGTAATTACTTTAACTCATCTTTTAATTATGCAATTTTTTCTTCTATTCATCAATCAAATATCTCATTATAAAAAACGAGTATTGATGTTATATTATTCCAATGACTTAACAATTTCTATCATTTAAAAAACCAAAGATAGATATTTATCTTTTAGGAAGGTTTTTCTTTAGAAATTATAACGTGATTGTATTTAAACAAAATAATTAATGGCTTTTTATTGCTTAAATTTTTATAATTTTTTATATTAACGTTAATGCATAATATTTTTTAATTATATAAATTTAAATTTTTATTAAAGGTTGAATAAAAAAATTAATATGTAGTTATTTTTTAAAATTTAAAGTTTAAACGGTATAAGAATTTTAGAAGACTTTTTTAATTGTGTAATTAATTGATCATGTTAATTATCAAAATGTCTTGGTTTTTTGGGTGGGTTTTTAGTTTTGAAAAGGGTGAGAGCTTCTAAAACATTTTGGTTTTCAAATATTGATCCTAACACTATGTCAATTATAAAAAATCATTTTGAAATAGTAGCATTCTATTTTTTGATTACATTTTTTCATATATCAAGTTTTGAGTATATTGACAAATTTTGTAGCTATGTCAAATTAAATGTTTTCAAATATTGATCCTAACACTATGTCAATTATAAAAAGTCATTTTGAAATAGTAGCATTCTATTTTTTGATTACATTTTTTTCATATATCAAGTTTTGAGTATATTGACAAATTTTGTAGCTATGCCAAATTAAATGTTGGGAAAGCTTTAGTAATATTATGTACATGTTTTCTCATTTGTGTTGAGACAAACTCTTAATAAGGGTGCTTTCTCAAAAAAATGCATCTCAAATGAAAAAAAAATATAATTAGTAAAATTATATATAATTATGTTTCTGTTAAGATAAATCTTATTAAAGGTTTTTTTCCAGAAAGGTAAAAGAGCACTAGTAGGGTAATGTACATAGAATCTAACTCATGTCGAGATATATCTTAATAAGGTTTTTTTTTCAAAAAAATGCATCTAAAATGAAAAGAAAAGACCAAGAAGGATTGAACACACTCTCATTTCTGTTGAGATAGAGCCTAGTAAGGATATTTTCTAAAAAAAATTAATCTCAAATAGAAAAAGGCATCAACATATTTAGGTTCATAGTTTATAAGAACACAACATTTTATTGTTATATTGGTCATCTATCATAACATCTACTAGCTAGTTGTAGGAATGTTTGTGCTCATTCTTGAGGGAAAATGGGAAAAAGTAAAAATCACAAGGTTGTATGTTTTCATAAATAATTATGATAAAAGTGAGGATCAAAAAAATCAGAAGTGTTAATAGGGGAACCCACTCATTCTGATACTTATGTAAAGATATATATACCAAGCTTTCATACTTAAAGGAGTGAGTGTCCACAAAGCTTCTTTAAGTGGAAAAAATAGACTTCATGAAACTAGTTTGTTTGATTCTCATAAAGAATTCCTTCACTCTATGAATTATGATATATCACCTCCAAACATACAATTCATTGTTGTGGATTCTTTAATGGAATCTTGGGTAGAGTGTGAAATATAACAAATAATAATGGAAAAAAAGGTGTTAATGATTACTTTTAGATGACAAGAAATAATATGATATTAGATGTATATTACTCTTGTCAATACCATATGCACATTCTCTTTTATATTGTGTTAAAAGAAGCAAGAATGTGAGTTTTTTCTTGTTGGGCAGTGGATCCCCCACGTAATGGTTTTGGGGCTTAAAGCCCACAATTTTGGGTAATGGTATTGTAAAGGCTCCGTGAAGTGCACGGAGCGCAAATTGTAATGAGTCAAGTCAAAGGGTTGTCTGCCCTCAAATAATGTAAGGTAATGTAAAGTGAGTCGGCCTGCCCATGGTCCGTAGACCATGGGAATGTATAAATAGAGCAAAGCTCTAAGATGTAAAAGGGGGTTTTAAGGGTCTGAAGCTATGAAGAGCGAGTAAGCAAGAAAGCATCTATAAATCCGTGTCTGGGGTAGTAGAGTAGATAGAGGTTCTACAGCTATGTGTGCGGAAGCCTGGTAGAGTCTGCAACTGTGTGCGCGGACCCCTGCAGCTGTGTGTGTAGGGTAGGAAGTGGATTTTAACTGGAAAAAGCATTAATAAAGATAAGTTGGTTTTGGAACATCGCGTATCTGTTTCTATATTTCTATTTATGCATTTTTTTATAGTTTATGATTGCGCGCATGTCTGTTTATGTTGAAAGGTAAATGAAAGTATTGGGCCCACTTAATTTAATTCAAGATCTATAATAATAATAAACACAGAAAAGGGCAAAGAACATTCGCACTCTTCATTCAAGCCGCGCGAAGGTAGTTGCACTGAAAAGAAAGTTGTGTGGAAGTAGCACAGAATGTAGAGTGGGATCGTGAGCCTTCTAAGACCCATCAAGACATCCCAAGGGTGCGGAAACCTCTTTCCAACACCCTCCCATATTACCTTGGGTAAGACCTTACTCCGCGCTCCGCGGACTGTTGCCAAAAGGGCCAGTAGTTTGGGATTTGTTTGGCTAACTCACGACTAAACTTGGGTCAAGCCCCAACAAGCCAACAAATGGTTCCATTGCCGAGACTAAGATTTTCCTAAGGGATGTCTGATGTTGAAACACAGGAACCCTACGAAGAAGGAAATTGAAGATTGGTTGGATCAGAAGCTTCACGAGTTTGTAACACAAGAAAATAGGACTCCATAGATATCCGAGAAGACGTGGATGAATCACTATGTATATATTGAAATCCAAGAGATCTTGTTCGCAAACTTCTCTTCAGAGTTGTAGGATTCGATCGTGAGGTTAGCCGACAGCCAAGGAAGATACAAGCTCGACCAACCAATAGTGTGGACTCCGGAGTTAGTATGCAGACTAGAGGCATCAGAAGATAAGATCGCACGGGTCGTGGACCATTGGCTCGACCGGATAATAGGGGGGCTTATCACTGAGTTCGCAATAGACACAACTGTGAGCTATAACAAAGCATAATGACGTTTTCTTAAGGGGCCACGCGGTAGGTACATGAAATCCCTGAATACCTGGATTAAGATGCTGTTATGTGAGAAGCAGGTTATGTGAATACATTAATGATTGGAACAACGTGAAGTAGAAAGATCTACAAAGGGATAGAAGGGTTAGGAAACAGTCCTTTAATTTCACCTCCGTGAGTGAGCAAGGAAGAGCACACTTGGGCTTCCCCGAGAAGTGCAGTTAGTTTGATAAGGCAGCGCATTCTACAGATATCACCTCCACTTATGCCATCACCCACTTCACTTACTTCACCTCCATCTTTAACCATGCCGCCTCCACCAAACTTGCAGTTAAGCATGGCGAGTGCAATCAAGCTACCCATATTCAAAGGAGTAGGGAATGAGGATCCAAACCAGTTCTGGTTCGTGGTAAGAGCAATGTGGGAAGCCCAAGGAGTCACAGATGACAACATTAAGAAGGCCACGTTGGTGAGCGTGTTGCAGGATCACATGTTGACCTGGTATATCAAGCACTCGAATGATCACCCAAATGCAGGAATAGCGGAGATCCAAAATGTGTTGAACAGAGAATTTAGCTGACCGAAATCAGAGACACAGTCAATCATTAGATTTAAAGAGATTGTGATGCTTTCAGGTGAGATCCCATGGGATCTGGATCAGAGAGTGAAGAGTACGATCTGCGAGGCTAATATGACGCTAACAGATGCGCAACACTGCACATGGTTTTTGGCGTCCTTGACACCACACCTAAGGATGGTGCTGTCATAACAGAAGCTTTCAACCCAGGCTGAAGAATTGGAAATGGCGATGAGGTTGCATGAAACACCAATACAAGATCTGGGATTGGGAGTCCAACATATCCACGTGCAACTATAGAACCTATGCTTGGAAATGCAGAGTTTGAAGCAGGATAGGGTGCTGTGGCTAGAGGTGCGCGAAGAAGTGTGGTGCATAAAATGTAAAGGCTAGGGGCACACTAAGGATCATTATCCAGTATTTGCAAACTACTTGGCAGGAGGGGGACCAATGCCATTGAGACGAAAGGCACAAGCAGGGCCAAGTGCAGTACTCACACTCTGGTGCATGATTTGTCAGGTGGGAGGAAAGCACACGATGGACAACTGTCACCTGTTGCAGAAGTATACACAGAATCCGCAGCAGCTATTTTGTAATTTCTGTAGATCAATGGTCCACAATGAGCGTACATGTTAGAACTATGAGTTAAGGATGGATCAGACCCCAGCTTATCAGATGAAGACGAAAATGTGAGCCCTTGACCCAACAACGGGAATGGTGCGCTGTGGATTTCAAGGGCGAGGCCGAGGACGAGGAGGAATGGGGCCAAGAAGGGGCCGCAGACAGTTAATTTGTTACAACTGCAGAGGACCAGGGCACTACGCTCGTGATTGTACCAACCCAACGAGAATATCTTGTTCGTACTGTGACCAGTTTGATCATGAAATGGTAGATTGTCCTGTGTTGATCGCACAGATGTGCAAGAAGGGGGTACTACAACGTACTCCAACCCAGAATATCAAAATGATGAAGTCTAAACCGCACGAAGAAGACCCCAATGTGAAAGTGGTGCTCATAAGCGGTGCGACTACAAGGGAAGATAAGGGGAAGCAGCCCGAGGAAGATACATGGGATCGCAAGGCTTTTATAAAGGAACCTGAGTTTGACTTGGAAAGCGCAAAGGAGATGTTTATGGAAGCTAAGAAGAGCTTCGCGGAGGCCTCTACTTCAGATAGTAAGGATCAACCAGAGCCTAGAATGGATCCTTCTATGCTTACTACCTTTTTAGAGAAACGCATGAAGCTGTTGTGTGATAGTAAGGCAGTTAAAGGACTACAAGAGCTGATCACTAGGTGCACACAGTTAGGTGAACCGCATGTAGTCCAAAAATTGAGAAGGCATGCATTGTGCACTAGGAGGGAAATGAGATTGACGGTGCAAATTGGTGAGTATGAAATGGATCAGGTAATCCTAGACTTGTGGTCAAACACGAATGTGTTACCAAAGCAGACATGGGAATGCATAGGCAAGCCTGCATTATAGTGGTCCCCGATTCAATTACGGATGATGAACCAACAAAATATCTTGCCCATGGGAAGGTCGCAAGGGGTAATGGAGGATATCGAAGGTGCGAGCAAGCAGACGGACTTTGAGGTGATAGAGATTGTTGATGACAACAATCTGTGTCCCTCATTGCTAGGAATAGACCGGGCCATGGATATGAATGGAGTCATTAACTTGAAGAAGTAGAAGAAGATATTCGAGAAAAATTCCCTACACATAGTAGTTCTGCTAGATCCAACCGAATGAGTGCACTACACTAAACCTGTGCGCGAAGATGATAGTCACGATGAGCTGGATTGCATTTACCAGATAATGGCGCAAGACCAGGATCAGGTGAACCCAACTAAAGATGGGAGAATCTCATGGGAGCATGATAGTTCCTGTACTTTGGATTCCGATGAAGAAATAGAACATTGGTAGAACCGGTTGCACAAAGTTACAATGCTGAATTGCAATAAGTTGATAAGATCACTGCACTGTGTGACTACGGAAGTGCACGACTTACCAATATATGATGTGGTATTCGTGGTAGAAGAATTTCTAGAATAATTTGAGCACGCAGTGCCTGAGCAACAATGGTTTGATGCATTAAGATGGGCATTGCGCACGACACCGGTGGAATGGTGGAAGACATATCAAGGAAGTTTGGGAAGTTGGAGCGACTGTTGTAGGATGATGCGCATATGTTTTGGAAGACCCCAACTAAGGAGGATTGGTGGAAAAGGGCAGAACAACTTGCAAGCACACCTTTGCCGATGGGTACAGATGTATGCCAAATTGACTATTCCAGCGCGCAACAGTATTACAATAGCAGGCCTGAACAAGGTGCATTGGTGGAAGAAAAGGATCACACTACCAAGTGTGAGGAGGGAAGCATTCGCCAAGGTACACGAAGTCATGAATAGGGGACAAAGGATACAATGTACAAAAGGGGACCTGTGCATCCCAGTGGTCAGATGGGCATATACGGTGCTATGCAAGAACCTGGCCGCGAAGTCGAGTCTGAGGCTGTAGAATGGTATAAGAACTAACGTCCCTAAAGATCCTTTGCAGAAGGTCATGGATGTAGCAATGGGAGTGAAAAGAACAATGCGCAAAGTCTGGACTAAAGAACTAACAAGACCGCATGAAGAGATGTATGAAGGGATTTAGGAAACTATTCAGCAAGGGAATGCACAACTTCATGAACTAGAAAGAAACAGGGTACTACTAAGAATGAAGAATATGATGCTAGACGTGGAGATTAAATAGCTGGAAAAGGAACTAAAGGAAGACTTTCTGAACGAAAAACCTAGAAAGTTGTAGCTAGATACGCATAAACCTAAGGATGGATTGGAGGAGTATGACTGCGAGCTAGTTGGTCGAATGCCGTGGTTAAGGCTGCACCTCACTCTCGAGGGAAATTAGGAGAGCACACCGCATCCAGCAGCATATGTAGCAATGAAAATAGAGACCATGTCGCGGGTTGTTCTCCAAGATGCGATAGCAGTGCACCAAGGGGGTGTGACCACCTGACTAGCTAAAGAGGAGACAGTCTCACCGCTCTAGATAGTTGAAAGAGAGTGCGAGACTATAAAATAGTCTGTTAGGGAGCTACATGACAAGAGGGGTGCGCGCAGGGTCGATATGTCACAAGGGTCGTGGTTGCGCAGAAGGGGTTGTGCTATTGTGCGAACAGACAGGGAAGTGATCCTTGGTGTCACTATTCATGACAAGATGTCTAAGTTAAGGAAAAACGGAGTGGCTGGTGGGCCTTCAAGATACGAATTAAGAGCTAGATTCAGAACAATCTATCATAAATCTCGCATTAATGACCCGAATAAGGGGAAATGGTCTAATTTTAATTTCAACATGCCTATAAATCATAGCTGGTCATCCACTAAACAACCCGTGGCATCTTGAGAATTAGTTTATCACGCTATCAAGTAGGTATGGATCTGTCGAACTTTGAAGCTTCGAGAGCAAGTCCAGCATTTGCAACATTGCCGAAAGAGATGCAGGACCTTCTGAGCAGCGTAATGTCAACAGCCAAGGACGCCTCGTCGAGCCCAACGCTAATGGTGGGAGAGATACTGGAAATTCCTGGATCACCTCGAGCGCCGAGGCCCAAAAAGGACCCACAGGTAGCAGGACCAGTCCGAGTGTCTCCATGGAACCTATGGTTTGGTAAGCTATCTACGGAAGATAAGGGAAAGATGGTGAATCTTGAGACAAAAGACGGAATTTCGTTTAAAAGTTCGTCACTGGGCCATGTGCCCATGACGAAACTTGAAGATTGAGACCTCATTGACAACAACAACTCTCTTGCAAATATGCGACACAAGCTTCAGCAAACATTGAGTATACTGAACCAGAGATCGCAAGCTTACTACTCTTGCATAAAAAGTTCACGCATTTGACATCTCAGCTAGAGCTAAAATCCTATGAGTGGTCACTTTTTGTTAACCTAGCAGAGCAGAATGAGCATCATCAGTTAAGTGAATTAGTAGGGGCAATGGAGTAGGAGCTTGAAGAAGCATTGCAGGAGGCAATGACGGAGCAACAGATTGTAGTGTGTCACTCACAGGGATGGCAGACTGCGAAGCTTTGGCAGCAAGACATGCCACACCGACGGGGTGACTCGAGGGTGAGTCACGATGTTTGTGTTGGGGGCTTGTTGGGTAGCAGATCCCCCGCATAATGGTTTTGGGGCTTAAAGCCCACAATTTTGGGTAATGGTATCGTAAAGGCTTTGCGAATTGTGCGAATTGTAATGAGTCAAGTCAAAAGGGTTGTCCGCCCTCAAATAATGTAAGGTAATGTAAAGTGAATCGTCCTACCCATGGTCTGTGAACCATGGGAATGTATAAATAGAGCAAAGCTCTAAGATGTAAAAGGGGGTTCTAAGGTCTGAAGCTATGAAGAGCAAGTAAGCAAGAAAGCGTCTGTAGATCCATGTCTGGGGTAGTTGAGTAGATAGAGGTTCCGTAGCTATGTGCGCAGAAGCCTGGTAGAGTTTGTAGCTGTGTGCGTGGAAGCCAGGTAGAGTCTGCAGCTGTGTGCGTGGGGTAGGAAGTGGATTGTAACTGGAAAAAGAATTAATAAAGATAAGTTTGTTTTGGAACATCGCATTTCTATTTCTATATTTCTGTTTATGCATCTGTTTACATTTTATGATTGCGCGCATGTCTGTTTATGTTGAATGGTAAATGAAAGTATTAGGCCCACTTAATTTAATCCAATATCTATAATAATAATAAGCACAGAAAAGGGTAAATAACATTTGCAATCTTCATTCAAGCCACATGAAGGTAGTTGCACTGAATAGACAGTTGCGTAGAAGTAGCGCAGTGCGTAGAGTGGGATCGTGAGCCTTCTAAGACCCATCAAGACATCCCAAGGGTGCGAAAACCTGGTTCCAACACCCTCCCATACTACCTCAGGTGAGACCTCAATCCGTGCTCCGCGGACTCTTGCTGAAAGGGCTGGTAGTTTAGGGATTTGTTTGGCTAACTCATGACTAAACCTGGGTTAGGCCCCAAGAAGCCAACATTTCTTCAACCAATACAAATTGTTTCCTTATAAAAAATATTTGTAAGAAGTCCCAAGGGTTAGTTTAAGTGGTTTTATTATTGATGCTAAACCAGTGGTGGGAAAAAATAAGTGACACATTTGAATTCAGATGAGGTTATGTTAAGTGTACATGTTTTCAATAGTATTTACTTATATTGAAAGGGAACTAGGGGTTGAGATATTGGAGAGATCACATGGTATCCACTCATTCAAACTATGACATAGCACCCTCGTTCTTGGGGTATTAAACAATACCTCTATTTTCACTAGATATGGATAAAAACATTCCAAAATCATTTTGTTGGACCCCCCTTTGAAAACACATTTCCAATAAAATAACCCTAAACCGCCTACCCTACATCTCACTAATTTTACAACCCAATTTTATATACACCATTGCCTATAAATCCCCCTCAAATATCTACAATATATTGACCGTATTTTTCAGTATTTTAAAACCCTCTATAACAGTCAATAAAATGAATCTTACATAAGACAAATATCTTATTGCAGCATGAAAGAGAAAAAAAATTGAGGCTATTGAGCGGTTAGAATGATGGGATGACCATTTACTTCATACTACACCTAACTCAAGCAATTTAACAAAATTAATGTTGCGAACATTTTTTTTACTAATTAATGAAAATTAAACATAAATTTAAGCATTTTATTTATACTTATATATAAATCATATACATTATTATTTATCATCATTTTTTTCCACATTGGGAAATTTATTAAACCAATAGTGATGACAATCATCAATGGCTACTATCTACAAATGCAAGGTGACTGATTACTATTATTAACAAAAAACCACACCAACTAGAATTACCCTGTGTTGGTCTGTAATGGAAGTGGCTTTCACTACTTCCATATCCTCTGGGTCTTGGGGTATTAGCTTATTGCCTTACATCCATGGAAAAAAAGATCCTAGCCAAGCAAAATCAGTTCTAGAACATGCTCCAAGCTCACCTTTATCATTAATTATATCCACCATTAATATTATATAAATATTTTAATTAACATTAAAAATTAAACAAATTATAATTCTCACTAATTTCACTTAAATATTCAAACTAATATGTATTTCCATTAAGAATGATAGTTGTGTATATACAATAAAATGATAATGAGAGTGTATTTTTCATCTAGACAATTTGGTTATAGCACACCAACAATATATGATGGGTGTAGACACTTGAAATAGTTTTAGACAGGACACTCTTTAAGCCTACAAAATTGAAACTAGGTTCACTAAATAGTTGAAATCCATTTTCACACTATAATCTCTCTAGAAATATCCTCTTACATAGGATTCAAGCACAAAATCAAATTGGCAACTTTTGGAGTGACATACCCATTCCCTTACTTCTAGTGTTCGCTTAATTGTGCATGTTAACAAGGATCTCTTTGTGAAACATATAACTTGCCTTGAGCAATATCTTAGGAGATTTTGGGATTAATGGACCTACCTACATGTAGGGTTATGATCACATGTGTTTGACCAATTGTTTGAGTGTGAAGTGGTAACCATAGTGTCCTCTATGTTAGGTTTTTCACCTATTTGATTGTTGGTTGAAAGTCCCCATGATACTTGAGGAAAACATCAATCAACATATCTATGTTCCTGGGTGGTGATATTCATCTCCATTAAGGTCACTTGTGTCAGCGAATGTTGGTATAAGGAGGTAACTACTTATCAACCCTTTATTAGCCCAAGATTCTTGGGAGATTGATCTCTTGATGCATCTTGGCTCTCAAAAGGTACCTTTTATAGTTGGGTTTCCTTGTTGCATCTCTCAGGCCTTTTGTAGTGCTCATTTTCTCATCTATGTCAAGTTGGCCATAGGGATGTCTTAACCAACCAAATTAATTAAAATTATATATTCACTATGTTTGACCAAATTATCCACAAATCCTGATGATTGGGAAACCTTTCTCTATAAGAGGAAGGTCAATGATCATAAAGACATAGATGACTCCATTATTGGATGGCTTATATCAAACCAAATTTGGGAGGGTTATATTTGGTTCACATAGGGAATATTGAGTAAAACGAAGTAGACAATAGTCCACCACCACACAAAAACCCAACTGATTGTCTCAATCGTGTACTTGTACTATTGAGTGTATGTTTCACTCAACATTTTTCCTTATTATCTTATCAAATGTCTAGTGAGAGTGGTGCATATATTATGGGAGAGATGGGGTGTTCATCACCATATATGTTCATATTTTCATCTGTGATGTCATCATTACCATTAATTAATGTGATAAGGTCTACTCCAATTTTGATCACACCTATTTCCTCTCTTTGTGGGGTCTCGCGAATTTCTTCTACAACATTGAGTAATTTCCCAAGTGTATATGCATCCCTCATTCTTTCTGTCTTTATGTTTAGTATGGAGTAACCCATATTCAACCTATTTGTGTTGTGTGGTTCCCACCTATTTCTCCTATCCTTATATTTAAAATATCTAGTGAGGTTTATCCTTCTTTAAGGAACCTTCTGGTGAATGTCTACATTTTTTCCTAGTCAATCTATGGCCAATAATGTTTTCAAAATATGTATAATCCATGGGATAGTTCCATGATAGGATAAATTCACTTCTCTAGAGGTTTTAATGAATTTGGAGAGGATAACTTACATAATGAAAATGCCCTAACTAGTACACGTATTCCAACAATTTTTCACACTTATTGCATTGATTTTTCAGTAGGAGGTCATCCTTCTAGTGTTGGGTATAATCCCATCAAAGAATTTGTTTTAGGACTTCCTTTGTCCATTGGAAAAATCCCCTTATGGGAAATAATAATTTCACCATGACAGTTGGTGTAGGGGTCTAATACCCCTAGGTTTCACAATCCTTTTGGTCAACACTCATCTTCTATAAACTATGCTATGGGAGAACTTCAAGGTCTACCTAGATGAGATTCATCTTTACCTTGAGTTCCATTCAATCAATACTAGCTTAAATTTCTAGCATCTCTTGATTTATCATATTTCAAAAAGTTTAAAAATGACCCGATATTCCATGATCCTCAGTGGCCTCCAATACTTGCTAAACTACTATGTGGTATGACCAAATTCAAAGTAATGTTGGGAGAGAACCCAGACACACTTATCACCACCTATTGAGGGATTGGAGGAGAAAATTCACTTTGATCAATGCAATGTGTGTGTGTGTGCATGTGTGCATGTACCATTATTATCATATGAATGGAAAATTGATAACCTTCTCCATTTCATATTTGTATGATTTAGAATATAGTTTATTTGTTGTAAGAGTTAATAGTGCAGTTTAACTTTCCTCCTATAGAGGTAAACCTTGACTTTATTTTCTTTTTCATTTTTGTATCAGTTCAAATGAATGATTTAGCATGAGATATATAAGGGGAAAGGTTTAAAGCTATTTTGAGGGGTATACAATATACACTCGCCTACAAGGGTTATAAGGTGTGGTCATTTATTTAGTTTACCTTGATTGTTGCTCATTATTGCATTGTAACTAGGGATCTAGTTTGTATCATTCACCCACCATTTGGTAGATACCGAGGTAGGATTTGTGGCAATATAGATAATTTTATTTTGTGTAAAACCAAAGAAAATAAAATGAGCCACTGCAATAGTGAGAAATTCCTATTGATTTTGTTTTCCTTCCTTCTTTGTAATCCATAGTTTCTGATTGGTTCTTAGCATTTATCTCTTTATTTCAACCTTATTTATGTCTTTTTCAAATTGTGTATTTATTGTTCCACTCAAATCTAAGAGTTTCCTTTCTTAAAGTTCAATTTGGAAACAATTTTCTTCATGTTTGTGATTTAGAGGGAAACTACAAGATCTAGTCACTCCTAGGAAGTTGCCTCATAGAGATTGGGATACAAGTTGATTATTTTTGGCAACGACAGTCTCTCAAGATTTAGTTTTTCAATGAGATCTACATAACGTATTTCTTCCTAATTATTCAGTGTATCCTTTAGTGTCCGTGGTTTACAAGTTCTATCGTAGATATGATCTATAACCTTTCTCATTTAAGATATCTATTTCATTTATCACTTTTCTTTGTTGTGTACAAGGTTGATTTTTCTTGTTGAATTCCTTTAGTGGTCATTCATATTTCTTTTGCACAAGATTTATTTTTCTTGTTTTCATCTTTATTTTCAATTCCTTTAGTGCTTATTTATTTGTCTAGTTAGTATCTATGGCTTATTTGAATTGTGAAATTATGAAAAAAACCAAGTTTCGTGGAATTTTAAGTCTTGTTTCCTTGTCTAGGACTTGAATTGTTTCCATACGTAGATCATTGTAGTTGTAAGTTTGTTGTCTTCCTGGATTGAGTTATAGATCAAAACTTTATTTTTGTGTGAGCTTGTGATTATTATAGTTTTATTATCCATAGTTCATACACTTTTCTCTCAAAATCATAGTTTTCAGTTTCTTAGTGCTTCTTAGTGTTTTTTAGTGATTTTGTATTGGCGTCTAAATAGTGCTTAATTTGATTTACAATTTATTTAGTGGATTTTTTTCTTGTGTTAATTTGGTGAATATCAAAATATAATTGAGAGATATTGTAAGGTTTTCACTTATCACTTGAAAAAAAAGGTATCTCTCTTGCCTTCCTTTAGCTGTCTTCATCGAACTTAGAAACAAATTACATTCTTCATTTAGGTTGCATATTAGATTGGTATTAAGTCACTTACACACCATCTAAGTTTCCCTCCATACACTTGAGTTAATTAAAATTAACTTTGATTATAGGAAACCAACAATAGCTAATGATCCTCATCATTGGGTAACTATATGGACCTTACTACACCTCCAAGCTTATTAAAATCAACTCTTGTCATAATTCCTTACATGTTTTAATTATTTTTTTCTTAATGAGATGAGTAGAAGTAAGATGTATGTCTAGTGGTCTAATGTGAATTGATTGCAGGTTTTTGAGAGCAAATCATGGCAATTTTGGCTAATTAAGGGAAGACACTTGAATGCAACAAGGAGGAGAGACTATAGGAGATAGATCCTCCTCATTAAATCCTCACTCATTTGAATATTCCTCAATCAAATCACACTAGCTCGTAATTTCTAGTAGCCGAGTCATGGAGATCATGGGCAGCCGATTGAGTGAGAGTTAAGAGCCAGTTCATCTTGAGTTTGGGATCCAAGCCTCCCTAGATTTAAGGAAGTTGTTAGAGACTTCATTTGTATAAATAAGGAGGCCTAGAGCCTCGTTAGGATTCAATTTTTTTATTTAAGAGAACTAAGAATTTTCGAGTTAAAGCTTTGTGGTAAAACATTGTTATGTAATTTTTCTGATATGATAATGAGAATGAGCATTTCCTTGAACTAGCACTGAGTTGAATCAGAGGGCTGAAGCTCTTGGGTTAGGACCTAATCCTAGAAGCAAAGGATCCTCTTCCTGTACTTGTATGTTTAGGTTATTTCATATATTAAGTGTTGGATTCATTTTAGCATTCTTTCATTACAGGTAGTGGTAAATTTGATTAGTTTGCTTCCATTTGTGCATAGATTCAGTAGAAGTTTAGAGAGGTAAAGGAATACCAAAAAGGCTGATAACATGTGGATTTTGCCTCACTCCTCCCTTCAGGGACCATGGTTTGAGGAAAAACTTTTGTTCAGCCCCTAAAGGACAAAATTCTAATTTCTTATGAAATTTAGGTCTTTTTCCTACTGAGGCCAACATATTTTTAGTTTTCAAGAATAGATTTCAATTGTCATTTCTGATATCTTCAGCTTTCTATAAGATCTTATGGTGTTTCACAATATTCTGCAAGTATTTCCATGCATGAATTAGGCAACTAAATAATGGAATTTTGTTTTCTTAAGTTGATTATAAATCTTCCTTGTTTGATATGATTCATGGATAAATGCTAGTAATGCATGTATTGCAAGAGTTTCCATAGTGGAGGAAGATCTCATGCCAAAAACCCTAGCCTAACCTCATCCATCCATGATCACCAAAAGCCACCAAGTCCCTCAACCAATTCATCATTCCATAAGAACAACTTTCTAGGTTTGTTGAGCAAATCCAGCCATCTTACAAACTCTATTTTGAGCTATGAAGAAGTCCTAGCCACTTCCTTGCCTGATTTATTCCATCATTTGCCTTCCCTAAGCCATATACTACCTTCTAAATCACTCTTATTTCTCTCGGTCGGATCCTGTAGGAATACAGGGTATCTTGTAGGAGCTTTAGGACATCCTGTAGGAATCATTAGGGCATCTTATAGGATGATCTGTAGTGGTCTGTTTTGATGCTGATTTGTGAAAAAAGCATCCAGGAACATAGGAGAAGACCCCTATGTGCCTCCCAAGCCATATGACCTTCCATTACCATCTCTAACCCACTTGCCACATCACCAAGAATATTTAGCATTCATATTTTCACAAAAAATGACTTGTGTTCATCCATATGCACAACAGTAGAATGTTTGGTTATTTCAGAATGCATGCCTAGGATAGTTAGGATTACACACATGTTAACTCAAAATTCTTGTGAAGCAAGATCTCTTAGAAATTAGTTAGATGAGTGGAGTTTTTAAAGCATTGATTTCAATCTTTCCTTACTGTAGTAGACAATATTTCAATTCTCCCAATTAGTGCAAAATTTCCTTTTCTTCATTGGTAATCAAACTCCTTCTGAATCAATAGAAGGTTGGTTTGAGAAATGATAGTGATCTATCTCTACCTCAGCAGTGACAAAGAGTGGACCCATCGCATCTACTTGTGTATATAGCACTGTCACCTCCAAGTTTGTACGAACCCTGCGTTGATAAAGTAAAGTTGGTAACCCCAGGAGTTGCAACATTCATGTTGCAATACTAGCGCTCGTCACTTTTTGGCACCATTTCCGGGGAGATGTCTGAGTAAGATGTGATTTCTGCTTTCTTTCTACCATTTCTTGTCTCTTTCATTCTACTATTAGCTTCATTTCTACAAGAGTAATTGTAAGTTGGTTTGTTTTCTTTTCTCTTCTATAAAGTGATATTTCATTCAACAATTAGTATCCATTTAGTTTATTATTTCAATTATGAAATTAGTCTGAAAGCTTGAAAAAAAATACAAAATAAAACAAAAACACTTCTTTCATGCCTCATAGGAATAGGGATAACATAGGAAAATTTCTTCCAAATACTCCCACCACTTCAAATAGCCAACCTTCCCTCTTCTTCAGTGGTTGTGAATTGGAAGACCCCTTAGGACAACAACTAGAGATTTTTGAAGAGCCTATAGGGGGAGAAGAAGGAGAACCCATTCAAACTGACCTAATGGCTGAAAATAGGAATGATAGAGGAGATGGAGAAATAATTAATGGTGCTTTTCCCATCAGAGAAACCAATGGGGATGCCAAGATGAAAAATATAAGCCCCTCTACTCTTCCTCACTTCCATGGCCTCACCTCAGAAGATCTAGATACTTTCTTGTTTGAGTTCATTTTCATATGCAGAACTTATGGTTACACCATTGATGATCAGAAGTTGAAATTATTCCCATCCACTCTCAAGGATGCAGCTTTGCACCGGTTCATGGGTTTACCTAGGGATAGCATCACAACCTGTCCTCAGATGCAACAAGGATTCAACAATAAGTATCGAGACTAGTGCAAGTCCAAAGACACTAAGGGGGGAATTTTTAGAATGACCTTGGGGCATGATGAATCCATAGAGGATTATGAGGAAAGATTCGAGCTTAGCTACAAAATGGCCAGGTGCACACTTGATCCTGAGTCACTGAAGCTAATCGTGCTCAGGGGAGTAAGGGAAGATATTCTGGATACCCTAAACCTATCAATAGGAGGGGACATCTACTAGCTAACTTATGATGATATCATGACTATATTTAAGAACCATTCTAGGACAACCAGGAAAAAGGGCAGGGGTAGTCAACCAATGACCAACTCATCCTCTTCCAGCACATCCATAAAAGGTGAAATTGGAAATATGTTGGAAGATTTCAAGAGTGAAATGCTGCAAACCCTCACCCCTCAGATGGACACTACACACATCAAGAGAAAGCAGGAGGAAGCAGAGAGAGAATTAGCCATCTTCTGCCCTAGATGCGCAATGACGCACCCTAGGAACAAATGTCCATTAAACCTTATAGAAATATGCTCGGTCTATGAAGAAAACCACTCCATAGATAAGTGCCCTTCTCTACCTAGACTAAAAGTTGTGTATCAGGGAACTGAAGGGGTGACAAAGCAACTCTACTACATAAATAAAAGGAGACCTCATGGGCCTCAACCATACTAGCAGGGCATGCAAGGGTCATCCTATGCATATTACAACCCTAACTAAAACACATCGATTTCATCTTATGGGCCCGCTTCTCATCCCTCCTAGTCTACACCTTTTCCTTGGTCTTTTTCACCTCAGTTCCATTCCCAACTGACCAACTAGTAATTTCACCCATATACTCCTCCACAGCATCAGTGGAATGCACCACCCCAAGGGTGGAGGCCCCCATATAACAATGCTCCATATTTATTTCCTTCACCTCCTACTCAACCAAAACTTTTACACCTTGCTCCACCTAAACAACCTCGTATGCCTACCCAGCCAAATCCAAACTTGAAAAATAGACAAGCACAACAAGTATATAGTGGAGAGACATCCTACCCTCCTTATGCTGTGGAAATTCAGGAAAGCAACCTAACGTCTAGTAGAGTACTCTTGGACAACCAACCTCCATCTCCACCTAGGAAGAGTGGGGAGTAAAGAGAGGAAAGTATGCCTAGAGTGAATCCACCACCCTTTCCTGAAATATTAACTCATCCAGTCCAGCATACCCCAGAAGAGAATGAACTTCTGGGTGAATTGAAAAATCTATGTGTCAAAATTCAACTTCTCCAAACCATTAAGGATGTACCTATTTACAACAAGCTAATTAAAGAGAAGTGTTTCAAACATCCAGGGAGGCAAAAAAGAGACACGCATACCATTAATGTCATTGGAAAGTTGTCTGACTTAATGTTGGGGTAGGTAATTTTCCCAAAGTATTTAGACCCTGGAATCCATGTAGTAGATGTGCACATAAATGGCACCATTGTCCCACACACCTTGACAAATCTTGGGGCTGCCATTAATGTGATGACTAAGGAAACCATGCTCAAGTTAAATCTCCAGGTTTCATTAAGAAAGACCACAACACTCTTGCAACTTGCAGACCGTTCCACAGTAGCCCTTGAGGTGATTGCTGAGGATGTGATTGTCTCCATTGACTCCTCAGAGTACCCTGTAGACTTCCTTAGTTCTTCAACCTAAGGCCAAGCTTAATGGTTATCCTATCATACTTGGGAGGCCTTGGTTAGCCACTGTTGATGCCTACATTAGCTACAGGGCTGGAAATATGACTATAAAATATGGGCATCTGTCCAAGAATTTGGTCTTGTACCCTCCTGCTCAACCATCTTTAGAACATGATTTACCTTTATGATTTGCCTTTATGAACTATGATAAAGGTATAATCTATTTATGTACCATTGTTATGTGTAAATGGTAAAATGATTTCCTTATCAATTTCATGTTTTTATATGTCAGATTATCATTTACTTATTGCAATAGATCATAGTGAAATTTATCTTTCCTTCTATAGAAGAAAGCCTTGTCCTTATTTGTTTGTGCATGTGTTTAAGGTTTTAAATAAATGAGTTGGAAAGGGGTCTCTAGGAAAGAGTAGGGTTTCAAGTATTTATGTGGGGTACAAAATCTACAATAGTCTACGAGGGTTATAAGGTGTATCCATTTAAATTATCTCCATTGATTGTATTGGTTGATATTGCATTGTGATTAGAGAATTATTTTGTATCTTTCATCCATCATCTGGAAGACATTGACATGGGATCTATGGAAAAATATATCATTTACTTCTTTGTGAGTTTATAGAAAACACTCTAGTACTAGAATCACCATTGCAAAATACGAACCATTTTTTTTTATTACTCGCGTAGAGAGATCTCATATTTCCCAAACTATGGGTATTACATGGAATTCATTTCCATCCAAATATATTGGTTCTCCTTTATTAGAAAAGTATCTATATTAAGCCTCCTGGGAGGAGATTCTTCAAAAAATGAAAAGAAACTCTCTAAGTAGAACTTTGGACCCCGCAAAATTGTTGGCAGATTAACATTATTTAAGTTTTTTCTTCAAGCTCTGCCACTGTACTTGTTATGTACAGAACACCTAAATTAAGTAGAAAGATAAAAAATAATATTCAAATATGTTTTATTTTTGGAGGAGAAAAGATAGAAACAAATTGTGTGTTGGTCACTTGGAATAAAATGTGAATACCTAAATTGAAAGGAGGCTTAGGTTGGATAGTCTCGAAGTATTAAGTAGAAACCTAGAAAAAAAAACATTGTGGGGATGGATTAATTTTGTTAAACACATATGGATGAAGTTATGGAAAATGAATTATAGATATTCCATAAAAGAGCATAATCTATTAACATTAGAAGGGAAAATCTAGGGCTTATGGATCTAGAACAATGCTTGGAAAAATAATTACCTCATACAAGATGAGTACTTTTGGAAGGTACAAGTTGGTAAGAATTCCTATTTTTAGGAGGGTGATGGAATCAAATTCCAATACTTCAAGAGTAGAGTAGTCTCTAAGCAATCAGGAGCTAATTCATTTAGTAAGAAAAAGTCATGGTAGCTAACTAGTGGAAACAACAACCTAATGAAAAGAGATGGAAAAATAGGATACCTAAAGAACAATAGCCACAATTTGATAAGGCTATGTTGGTTGATAAATTATGTGAGAAATTCGCAACACAAGGAATTTTTTTTCAAACAAAACAATATGAATTAAGATGGGATAAAAGGAAGTGGGTAACTACAAGCTAAAGGAATCTTATAACATTGGCAATGGTTCTGATACACTTTGCAACTTCAAGTGACTTTCGAGCCATTTGACAAGTGGGGCATGGATTTCATTGGACCCATTGACCCTCCATCTAGGAAAAAGAAGTACATCATTATGTGCAATGACTATTTAACCATGTGGGATGAAGCCAAGGCCATCAAAGAAGTAACATAAGAGAAAGTGGCTGAGTTCTTAAGGGAAATGCATTTTATAAGTTTGGGTACCCTAGAGAACTGGTCAGTGATCAAGGTAGTCAATTTACATCTCACATGATTGAAAAGTTGTTGAGCTAGCACAAGATCAAGCATAGAAAATCCACTCCTTACCACCCATAAGCTAATGGGCAAGTGGAGGTAACCAACAGAGCACTGGAAGGAATTTTGACCAAAGTGATTGGCAACAACAGAAAGGATTGGGCAGATAGGCTAGTTGAGGCCACTTGAGCCTACAATACCACCTAGAAGACCACCACTGGATTCACTCCTTATGAGTATCTATGGGAAGAAGGCCCTAATGTGCATTGAATTTTAATACAACACCATAAGAATGGCGGCATCACTGGATCCAGATCTCACCAGGGCACAACAAGAAAGATTACTCCAATTGAATGGGTTAGATGAATTTAGGATGTAGGCCCTCCTGCATGTAGAGGTGATTCAAGTTCAAAGGAAGATTTTGCATGAAAAGAACATAAAGGACAAACAATTTCAAGAAGGTGATTGGGCTTTGTTGTACGATTCCAGATACAAGGATTTTAAAGGAAAATTAAGGACTATATGGTTAGGGCCTTATGTCATAGAAAAATGCCACGATAATGGTTCAGTATAAATAAGAACCATTCATGTAGAGGTTATCCCTTTACTTGTCAATGGGTACATATTGAAGGTCTACAAGAAGCCCTTGTCAAAGCAAGAATTCATCAATGGAATCAACAAGACAGTGATGCTGGTGGAGAAAGTCTCAGCTTCTACCCCATCAAGTCCCTGGAAAAAAGAAAAGAAAGAAAAAATAAAAAATAAAAAAGAGAAAAAAAATAAAGAGGCTCAGGTGAAAACCTCCATGAGGCACCTGAGTCCACTGTTGGGTTGAAAACCTCTTGAGGTGGCCCAATGGTGTTGAAAAGAAAAGAAAAAATAACAATATATCTGGGTAAAAACCACTTTTGAGACACCCAGGCCAAACATCTAGGATGAAAACCTCTTGGAGGCAAACTAGTTGTTTTCTAAAAAGAAAAAATAAAAAATGGGAGAAAAGAAAAAGTTTGAAAATGTTGTTTGCAGGTAAGCAAGAGGAGGATCAGCGCAACTTGAGAGGAACAGAAGGACCTACACAATCCATATTTTCATTCCTCCATCTCATATTCTTCATTATTCCATCAATCCTTCCATTTATGAACTCCTCCAGCTTAGTTCACATAGACTTTTTGTTTTCTACAAGATTCCGTGTAATCCTACAGGATTCTCTTAAAACCTACAGGAATTTCCTATAGGAATTACAGTGGCTTTTGAATCACAAGAAAAGTGACCCTAGAGCTAGTGGATGACTAGCCTATGTCAAAAAATAAAATAATCACTCCACCACATCATCACCATGCCTTTCATCACCTTGTTACCCCTGCATCCATCAAATAAGTCAATTATATATATATAGTTGTCAACAATCATCATGCTTGAGAACTGAAAAAAACGTTATGAAAGTTTAGGGGAGATGCATTTATGAGATATTCGGTAGGTTTCTTGTAGGAAATCCTGTAGTTGCCTATCCCACAAAGGAAATTTCACGGTGTTGTAGCCATCTTCAGCATAAATATTCCAAGGTTAAGGAATCTCCTCCAGAGCTAAGAAACAACAGTAAGATCATCAACATCACTCTCTAGTACCTACACATCTAAGGAAACAAGAATCAAAAGAGGCCAATAATAAAAAAATATGCAGCAAATACATAACATAGGGTCATCATTCTCCAACGAGCATCATCATCAAGGCATCTCACCCACAGGGATGTCATCTTACTCATGCTCTCTTGTTAACACAATATGATAAAAAATGTAGGATTATGTAAGAGTTAGTTTTATAAGCAAAGGGGGGTAGTTAACTTGGCCACGTTCTGCTAGTTGATGAGGAGAAAAATTTTAGACCACTCCACATGTGGCAGTAGTCAAATCAGAAGAAAAAGGAGATAATGCAAAAAATGGTTAAGTTACGGAGGAATGAAGTGGGAGATGATTACGAGGTGAGTGAAATGATGGACTGATAGTTGGACCAACGATCCAAAAGGAGGTGCTCGTACTTAGGCATCCAACACACCATCCCACATAGTCATCCATATAAGGAAATAAAACACTGATCCCCACACTAAAAGAGCATTAGCAATATCGAGAATTCATTGAAAAGAGGATTGGCTTGGCATTCTTGAAGTAGCACCTATAGGAGACAATGAGCATTTTGTAGTGCAGAGGCACCTACAGGATCTTACAAGAAAACCTACAGGATCATATAGAAATACCTACAGGATACACAACAGTCATCTACAGGATTATCAGTTGGCATTAAGGGTGGAGAGATCAAAGGTTTCCCTCATCAAATGGTAACCAATGAGGTAGGAGCTATACCTTCCCATATTTTCCAGTTAAAAAAAGAAGAAGAAAAATCCTCCATTTGGTCAAGGAAGTTGCAGTCTAGGAGAATTATATTGCAAAGTTATGATGTAAATGTCTCACCCATTATAATTCTTGAAATATATCCATACAAGCCTCCACAATTACTAGGGAAAGATGATAGGGGGTTTTAACAAGAGGGAACCCACAAACACAGTAAGATTTCATCAACACCCTCCTATAGTAGAAATCTTCACAAGGCACAATTGGATGGGTTTCTTTGAAATAATGAGAGGATACGATGATGAGGTGGCTAGAGACTTTTCTCTCTCACTTATACCCCTCACTAGGACCCATGCCACTGGTGTGGTGAAAGGCCTATCAATAGAAATCACCCCTGAAGTTAGAAGCACAGTCACCACACTCCCTTTAGGGTTACCTTGGAGAAAAGAAGATAAGGGTAAAAACACCATTGCAAAGAAGAAATTCTTTTTGGAAGGGGAGGAAGCAATGGAGAACAAAAATGGGGTCAGAAGAGAAAGCCTTCCATACCCTTGGAATGAAGTTAGTTACCACCTCATTAAATATATATCATGTGAAGGAAGATATAGTGTGGTGTATGGATACTATTTTAGACTCCTCTAAGAACTAAGATTTGGAGTAGACACACCTCCTCAAAATAGGTTAAGTATATCCTACTTTTTTCTTCAATCCCTAATAGATATGAACTTCAAAGTGCAGGAGGGAAAACATTAGCAGCTATCACATCATGGTTTGATCAAACTTATCCTAGAAGATTCTCTATAATACCTAAGACTCCCTATTACGTGGACAAATTTCAAAGACATGCAAGTAGAGGGAGAAATTCAAGCTCTTAAGATGATAAAAGTCCCACTTATAGTGAGAGGGATTAAGACACAAAGGGAGAAAATGAACAGGAAACAAAGGAGGAAAAAGATGAAGAGACAAAAGAAGAAACAAAAGAAGAGGCATATGAGAAAAGTGAGGAACTAGAGAAAGAGGAGAAATAGAAAGACAAGGATGAGGAGGAGAATGGAAAAGAGGAGATAGAACAAAAGGAAGAACATAGGTCTATAGTTCAAGGTAAAGAAGGGGAAGAATCACCAAGGGTATCTCCAAAACTCACAAAGAAAGAGGAAGTGACTGCTCTTACTGCCCTAAGTACACTTGTCAAGTCAAAAGGGAAAAGACAAAGGCAAACCCCATTGTACTTTAGGACAAGAAGGAGCACAAGGATTAGGCAAGGAAGACCTCAAGCACCCACCAAAACTCCTATTGTTATTGAAGACTCACCAAAGCAGTGACAAAAGATAGCTCCCCTTGGGAAAAATCAAGGAGAAGGATCATCAGGACAAGCCTCTCCCAAATCTACCATCACATATGTTAGGAGGCCTGTGACAAAGTCTTCTTGATCAAATGGAAAAGGTCTCCTATAGGAGACACAGAGATACCTACAGGAAGTAGAGGCCATTCTACAGGAAACTCTGTAAACCTACAGGAAACTCAGAAAATGGACCAAGATGGTATCACTCAAGAAGAAACAAAGAAGGAAGACACAGGACTCAGAGAACCTAGTCCACAAACCAACCTCAAATCTTACTACAGGTTCATTGAAGGGGGTAGGGTTATCCCACAAAAGTTTTCCATCGCCTTATTCTTTGAACTTGAGAAAGAAAGGGCAAGGACACATAGGTGGATGCAAATTGCCAAACCAAAAGGAGTGGAGGATGTAGGCCACATGGAGGAGAAATTGAAGGACATGGGAAGATGTTATGAAACCAGCTCACAAAAAGATAGAAAAGATAGATCAACGCCTTAGAATTTAGCCTCTTCGAGGGGGCAACCTCTTTTACATTACATAAATGAACAATTTTTGGATGATACAAATGAAAAGACCTCCTTTATATATATAGGAGTCTAAGGGGTCATAACATAATCAGAGCCGGCATAACAATAATAATGTAAGGGCACAATAATAACAATAGTGGGCTTCTATGGGGCACAATAGTAACAATATGGACACTACATGGGTACATCAATATAATAAGTGGGTTGTACTAATAACAATAAGGGGTTACATTAGTAGTATAGGGGCCTAGCATGCTCCTATCCTTCAAAAAGCATTGTCCTCAACGCTTGAGTAGTTCTTGATGCTTCTGTATAAAATTCTTGTCCTCCCATGTGGAATCTTCAGCGGGTAAGTTCTTCCACTTGATGAGATACTTTGAAATTGATCGATTTCATAGCTGTCGGGTTCTTGTTTCTATGACTGCTCCAAGTTCCAATATGATTTTTCCATCCTCTTCAATTTCTGGCAATATTGTTTGAATTGGGATCTTTTGCAACTTTTGAATAAGTGGCCATACTTCTTCATCCTTCTTCCATTCATCCCTTGCTTCGTTTATCCAATCTGGTTGGATAATAGAAATAGCACAAAACAATGCTTCCATATCCTCATCCATGAAGAGTCTTCCCATTCAGTAAGGTCGCCATTTTTTAAGTGCATGTAGTATTGCCAACATTTTCTTCTCATAAATAGCTTGCTTGAGATGTAGCAGTAAAAATACCCAATCACCTACATCAAAACATTTTTCACTATGATGTTGATCTACCTGTTGTTTCATTTGATTTTGCACCGAAGTGGCGCTATCCTTTAAAATTTGGAGAACTTGTTGTTGATGCTCAATGTGATCTTTCACTACTTGAACCTTTTTCTTCTTGATATGTCCTTCTATCTCTGGAGTTTGAGGAGTGGTAATTTCTTCCAATCCTTTACAAGATATGGTCGGATTTATTTCTTGATGCTCGATGTGATCTTTCACTTCTTGAACATTTTTCTTCTTGATATGTCCTTCTATCTTGATAGTTTGAGGAGTGGTAATTTCGACCAATGAATTACAAGATATGGTTGGATTCATTTCTTCTTTCTCGATGTTATCTTTCACTTCTTTCACCTTTTTCTTGTTGATATGCCTTTCTATCTTGAGAGTTTGAGGAGTGGTAATTCTTGCCAATGGTTTACAAGATATGGTCTGATTCATTTCTTCTTTCTCTGGGGTGGGGTCCTGGCGTATATCTTCTTCTTTTGATGTTTCTTGATCCTTTTCTTCCTCCTATTCATATTCTATGTAAAATAATTTCTTCTCAGCACACTTATGACCTTTAGTGCATTTGCTATCACAATTGTAACAAAGCCCTTTTTCTCTTTTTTCTTCCAATTGTTGTGGTGTAACCCTTGTAGGTTGTGGAAGGCTAGGAGAAACAACACTTCCATCTTTATAGTTGTGAGGGGTATGCTTCCTGGTTTCCATAATTTTTCTTTCCAATATGTCACAAAGCCCTTTTACTCTTTCCAATTGTTGTGGTGTTGCTCTAAAGAAGGTGTTGCTCTTTGTATCCTCATAATGTGCTATCATTTCCTTCATGAGAATTGACCACATAACAAGTTGTTTACTAGAACAAAGCCCTTCATATCATAAAAATTGATCTGGTTCTAAATATCAAGATGCAATACATACCTTTTGTAACAGTGGTACACCATGTAGATCAAAATGTTGCTCCATCTCAGGTATCCAATTTACCGGATCCTTGCCATCAAACTTCCTCATCTTGCTTTTTCTTGATTTTAGGAGCTCGATCTTGAAATGACTGTAACTCTGTACTTTCGGATCTTTAAGTTCTAAAATTACAACCTATAGTATCCCTCTGTGTCCTCTTTCCAATGCCACCAGTCTGATCCAAATTGGATTCTCCAAGAAAGAGTTATGCACAATCTCCCAAGATGACCTAATTATAGACCTTTCCAGAAGAGCGAACTTGTATGAAGTGCCACGTGTCACTGTTTCGACCTTTGGCTCTAAAACAATATCTACAAGAAACTACAGTCCATCCTCTTTCTGTACCTTCTTATGAAATTTCAATCCGATGCTCAGAGAGAAAGTTATGACGATTTTTCCCAGGTCACCTGTTTGGAATGTAATTCAGGAGTCTGCAAAAAGACCAACTTCCTCAGATCATATCTCCGCAAATATAGCGCAGAAAGCTCTGAAATTTGGACCCAAGATTCAACGCAATTTCTTCGCAAATGGGTTTTTTGTTTAGCTTCTGAAACGTCACAAAAAAAAAATTATAGTGAAAATTCCACGATGACCTATTTGGAGCAGCGAAACCCTAGAATCCAAAGCTCTAATACCAAATGTTATGAAACCAGCTCACAAAAAGATAGAAAAGATAGATCAACGCCTTAGAATTCAGCCTCTTCAAGGGGGAAACCTCCTTTACATTACATAAATGAACAATTCTTGGATGATACAAATGAAAAGACCTCCTTTCTATATATAGGAGTCTAAGGGGTCATAACATAATCAGAGCCGACATAACAATAATAATGTAAGGGCACAATAATAACAATAGTGGGCTTCTATGGGGCGCAATAGTAACAATATGGGCACTACATGGGTACATCAATATAATAAGTGGGTTGTACTAATAACAATAAGGGGTTACACTAGTAGTATAGGGGCCTAGCAGAAGAAAACTATGCAGCATAAGACACAGAGAGGCAGTGATGAAAGCTCAGTTAAAAGTAGAGAATGCATGGCTATGGGGAAAATTACAAGAAAGGGAAATCTAGTTGGAAGCTATGGCCAGTTTATCCTTAGAGGCAATCCAACACAGGATACCAAACAAGTCTTATTCCTTGTATCTCAAGGAACAATGGCTACAATTCCAAATTAAGACTTTATCTCAGAGAGTCACTATGCCCTTCCAAGACTATTAGAAAATTCATTGAACTCTGTGATCAAAGAACCTTGGAAGATAGAGAAAATATGTGTGAGTTTTACCTACATGACTTGGCCTTGATAGATTTGAATGTGTGGGACCCAAATTCAAAACTAGGAGACTTAAAATTGATGGCCCTAGCATCATGGATGAATCATGAGGAGGCAAGAGCTATAGAGATGAAAAATGTAATGGCTAGAGAAGAGACAGAGCCACTGATGATTAGAGCTAAAAAATTCAATCCAATGGTTGTCATCATCACCCACAACCTGATTTGAAATGATCCTAAGCTTCCACCTAGGTTCCTTGCTGCACAAGAGAAAGTAGTCACACACTTTGAAGACATGTTCAGATTTATAGGAGATGACAACATGCAAGCTTTCCAAAGGAGATGGAACACCTTTCCTTACAGCTTGAAAATAAGAGAATACCATTCTCCTCAGAGAATGAGAGAAGCACTAAACATAACAACCATGTACAAGCAAGCTCTACAAAGACTCAAGGACAATTGGATTGGCTTGAGACTCATTTCACCACTGCTTTTAGGAATGTTGGAAGGAAGGAAATAAGAAGAAGAAAGAAAGAAGTGGGAAGAGATGGAGAGCAAGGAAGGATTTTATTCACAAGAATAAGAAACTACAACAAAATCATGGGATGTCAGGGAGGCCACCAGAGCAATGATGGACATGGATATAGATTAAGTTTCTTAAGAGGATAAGAAACACTTTTAGTAGGGGGTGATGATGAGCCTCATCATTGGGTAACTATATGGACCTTAATACACCTCCAAGATTATTAAAATCAACTCTTCTCATAATTCCTTACATGTTTTAATTATATTTTGCTTAATGAGATGAGTAAAAGTAAGATGTTTGTGTAGTGGTCTAATGTGCATTGACTGTAGATTTTTTAGAGCAAATCATTGCAATTTTCACTAATTAAGGGTAGAAACTCAAATGATACAAAGAGGAGAGATAATAGGAGATAGATCCTCCCCATTAAATCCTCACTCATTCAAATATCTCAATCAAATCACACTAGCTCGGAGTTGCAAGCAACCGATTCATGGAGATCATGAGCAGCTGAGCCAATGACAGTTAAGAGCTAGTTCATATTGAGTTTTGGATTCAAGCCTCCCTAGATTTTAAGAAGTTGTTGGAGACTTTAGTTGAATAAATAAGGAGGCCTAGAACCTCATTACGATTCGGATTTTTTATGTAATAGCACTAAGCATTTTTTAGTTCAAGCTTTGTGGAAAAACATTGTTATGTAGTTTTTCTGATATGATAATGAGAATGAGCATTTCCTTCATCAACAATGAGTTGACTCAGAGGGCTGAAGCTTTCGGATTAGGTGTCAACCCTAGCAGCAAAGGCTTCTCTTCGTGTACTTGTATGTTTAGGTTATTTCATATATTATGTGTTGAATTGATTTTAGCATTGTTTCATTGCAAGTAGTGGTAAATTTGATTAGCTTGCTTCCATTTGTGCATAGATTCAACAATAGTTTAGAGAGTTAAAGGAATACAAAAAAGGTTGATAGCAGGTGAATTTTGCCTCACTCCTCCCTTCAAGGACCATGGTTTGAGGAAAAAATCCTATTCATCCCCAAAAACACAGAATTTAGATTTCTTATGAAATTTAGTGTTTTCTACTACTTAGGCCAACATCTTTTCAGTTTTCAAGAATAGGTTTCAATTGTAATTTATGATATCCTCATCGTTGTATTAGATATCATGGTGTTTCACAATATTCTACAAGTATTTCCATGCATGAATTAGGCAACTAAATAATGGAATTCTGTTTTCTTAAGTTGATTAGAAATCCTCCTTGTTTGATATGATTCATGGATAAATGCCAGTAATGTATGTACTGTAGGAGTTTCCATACTATAGGAAGATCTCATGCTAGAAACCCTAGCCTAACCTCGTCCGTCAATGATCACCAAAATCCACCAAGTCCCTCAACCAATTCATCATTCCATAAGAACAATTTTCTATGTTTGTTGAGAAAATCCAACCATCTTATAAACATTGCTTTGAGCTATGAAGAAGTCTTAGCCACTCCCTTGCTTAATTTCTTCCATCATGTACCTTCCATAAGCCCTATACCACCTTCGAAATCACTCCTATTTCTGTCGGCCAAATCTTTTAGGAATACATGGGACCCTGTAGGAAGCATTAGGAAATCCTGTAGGAAGCATTAGGAAAACCTATAGTGGCATGTTTTGAGGCCGATTTGTGAAAAAATTATCCACGAAGATAGGATAAGACCCCCACTCTCCTCCCAAGTCATCTTGCTTTCCATCACCATCTCTAATCCACCCACCACATCACTAAGAAGATTTAGCATTCACATTTTGACAAAAAAGGAAAAAAGGGAAAAAAGAGTTATTGTGTTCATCCATATGCACAGTAGTAGAATGTTTAGTTATTTCAGATTGCATGCCTGGGATAGTTAGGGTTACACACATGTTAGCTTAGAATTCTTTCGAAGCAAGATCTCTTAGCAATTAGTTAGATGAGTGGAGTGCTTAAAGAATTGATTTTAGTCATCCCTACTACAATAGACACTATTTTAATTCTCCCAATTAGTGCAAAATTCCCTTTTCTTCATTGGTAATCAAACTTCTTCTGAATCAATAGAAGGCTAGTTTGAGTAACCATAGTAGTCTATCTCTAGGTCAACAGTGATAAAGAGTGGACCCATCGCATCTACTTGTGTATACATCATTGTCACCTCCAAGTTGGTACGAACCCCGGGTTGATAAAGTAAAGTTGGTAGCCCCAGGAGTTGCAGCATTCTTGTTGCAATACTAGCACTCATCAATAGCTTAGGGGTGTAGATCCTTGAAATAGGTTTAGAAAGGGAACTCTTCAAGCCTAAAACTTCAAAGTAGTTTCATGAGATAGTTGGGATCCATTTTCACATCAAACACCTTTTGGAAAGCTCCTCTTACATTGCAGTTAGGAACATGATCACATTAGGAACTTTTGTAGTGACATCACCACTCCCTTGCTACTATTGTTTGCTTGATTATGTACATTAATATGGATCTATTTGAGAGGCATATAACTAATCTTGAGTAATATCTTAGAAGGTTTTGGAATTGATTACCCTACTTACGTGTAGGGTTTTAATCACATGTGTTATGTTGATCATTTGATTGTGAGGTAGTAACCATAATGGCCTATATCTTAAGGCCCTAACCTATTTGATCATGGGTGGAAAGTCCCCATGGTACTTGAGGAAGGCATCAATCACCCTACTAGTTCTCTTGGGGTGGTGACATTCAACTCCATTGAGTTCACTTATGTGGGTCAAGGTTGGTACAGGGTGGTTATGTAACTACTTATCAACCCCTAGGTAGTCCAATGTACTTGTAGGATTGATCTCCTCGAGCTTCTAGGATTTGGAAGTTACCTTTTGTTTTCCTATTTCATATCCTAAGGATTTTATAGTTCATGTTTTCTGGTCTATGTCTAGTTGGCCCTAGACATGTCTTATTCAATTAAACTAATTAAACTTATATATTCACCATGGATAGAAATTTTTTCCATCCATAAGTGGAATCTCAACCACCACAAAGACATAGGGTAACTCCATTATCATAGGGCTTATATCAAGATGGAACATGTTTGCATTAGTACCATACACCTGGGTTTTAGCTTTCCTAGGAGCCATACCATATATACGAGTCTTTTTACTCCTCTAATTGGTTAATCTTCTAGTCACAATGGACCATCCTTGAATTCCTCTTACATTGTTGCACGAGATCATGTGGTGCTCATTAGTCAATAATTACAAGTCAATTTTGTGTCGTGTTGTTAAATGTTGAAGTGAATTCGAAACATTAGTTGGTTATCTACAATTATTTTTCACCTATTGTGATGGCCATCCCTATGTCAGTTATACTTAGTCACCTCCTTCATTCACATCATCACTCAACCTATTCTATGTCTATTGATACGGGATAAATTAATGCCCTCCTTCAACAAATATTCTATCATCAACCTCGACTCATTATCCAAGAGCTTGGTTGAGGAACTAGATGTAACTTGGAGCTTGTAGTCCTTAGTGGTAGGCTTCCTCATGATGAAGAGTGTGTTAACCTCATTGAATCTTAATAAGTCAAATCCATTAATGTTAAATGTCAACACATTTATTCATAGCTTTTGGGTTGTTCTATATACCTTGGGGTCCATTTCCATCATTGGTGGGTTCCCTCACATTTGTTAATAGTATATGTCGATGACCGATAACCTGAAAATTTCCACCATGCTCAATGTCAACTCCGTTATTCGCATGTTAGAGATTTGTACCATCAAAATTGAGTATAAGCCCTTAGGTTTTGGGATATATCACTATTATATGGAAGCCCTCCCAAGACATGTTCTATTTTTTACCATCTCATTTACTTTGAGGACTGATCTAGTGCACCACTTTTTTTCTATCCAAATTTCTACCGATGTATACTATGACGTAGATCCACATTGTATTTGTTGGTGGCTATGATCTTTTGGTTTGTTGCATGGATATGTTGTGCATTTCTTATGGACATGTACTAGCATTTCATGTCATAGATCTAAAGTGTATATTTTGGCAACCATGTTAAATTCTTATTTATGTAGAGAAAGGTTTTTTTTAATCTCAAGGAGTATCTATTATGATTGTGACTTGGTTGTTACTATTGTTTCGATTTGGTCCTTTAGTTCCAACTTCTTCCTTGCATTTTTATGTTTGATTTCATAATGCTTTTTTTCCATAAGTTTCACTTCTAACCTCATGCATTATGCAGCATCTATTATATCTATAATTTCCACATTATGTCGGTGAGGTGAACCCCTTTTCAACCTCCTTCATTTGTTTTCCTCAATGTACCCGTTCTCCTACTTGTCTTAGCTTAGTTAGCATCCTATCAATCCCACTACCTTGGCAGCTTGTGTACCGATAAATCCATTAGTGTATGCATCCAATTACTGGGTGTACAACTTTTCTTCTTCATAGGAGTGATGGAGATAGAAATTCTTGAAGTGATCCTTTTGAAGGAGATCAACTCGACCTATCTTATCTTGATTTTGATGAGGGTCAATAATTGTAGAAGTTTTTTAACTTATCTTGGCCCTAGGTTTCTAGATACATCCTTGTCAATCTAGGAAGGCATATTTAGTGAGACCATATTAAGTGGGGACGAGGGGGGAGAATAAGAGAGATATATCCTATTAATGTTGGGAAAATATCGCCAAAATATTTTTTAATTCGATCTCAGATGAGCCTATTTTTCCCATAAGTTGAGGGAGGAATGAAAAAAGGGATCAAAGGAAATCATGAACTATGATAAAGGTATAATCTATTTATGTAGCATTGTTATGTGTAAATGGTAAAATGATTTCCTTATCAATTTCGTGTTTTTATATGTCAGATTATCATTTACTTATTGTAATAGATCATAGTGAAATCTATATTTCCTTCTATAGAAGAAATCTTTGTCCTTATTTGTTTGTGCATGTGTTTAAGGCTTTAAATAAAGGAGTTGGAAAGAGGTCTCTAGGAAAGAGTATGGTTTCAAGTATTTATGGGGGTACAAAATCTACAATAGTCTATGAGGGTTATAAGGTGCATCCATTTAAATTATCTCCATTGATTGTATTGGTTGATATTGCATTATGATTAGAGAATTATTTTGTATCTTTCATACATCATCTGGAAGACATTAACATGGTATCTATGGAAACATATATCATTTACTTCTTTGTGAGTTTATAGAAAAAACTCTAGTACTAGAATCACCATTGCAAAATACGAACCATTTTTTTTATTACTCCTTGTGCAGAGAGATCTCATATTTCCCAAACTATGGGTATTACATGGAATTCATTTCCATCCAAATACATTGGTTTTCCTTTATTAGAAAAGTATCTATATTAAGCCTCCTGGGAGGAGATTCTTCAAAAAATGAAAAGAAACTCTCTAAGTAGAACTTTGGACCCCGCGAAATTGTTGGCAAATTAACATTACTCAAGTTTTTTCTTCAAGTTCCGCCACTGTACTTGTTATCTACAAAACACCTAAATTAAGTAGCAAGATAAAAAAGAATATTCAAATATGTTTTATTTTTGGAGGAGAAAAGATAGAAACAAATTGTGTGTTGGTCACTTGGAATAAAATGTGAATACCTAAATTGAAAGGAGGCTTAGGTTGGATAGTCTCGAAGTCTTAAGTAGAACCCTAGAAAAAAAACATTGTGGGGATGCATCAATTTTGTTAAACACATATGGATGAAGTTATGGAAAATGAATTATAGATATTCCATAGAAGAGCATAATCTATTAACATTAGAAGGGAAAATCCAGGGCTTATGGATCTAGAACAATGCTTGGAAAAATCATTACCTCATACAAGATGAGTACTTTTGGAAGGTACAAGTAGGTAAGAATTCCTATTTTTATGAGGGTGATGGAATCAAATTCCAATACTTCAAGAGTAGGGTAGGAGCTAATTCATTTAGTAAGAAAAAGTCATGGTATCTAACTAGTGGAAACACCAACCTAATGAAAAGAGATGGAAAAATAGGATACCTAAAGAACAATAGCCACAATTTGATAAGGCTAAGTTGGTTGATAAATTATGTGAGAAATTTGCAACACAAGGAAATTAATTTTCAAACAAAACAATATGAATTAAGATGGGATAAAAGGAAGTGGGTAACTATAAGCTAAAGGAATCCTATAACATTGGCAATAGTTCTGATACACTTTGAAATGATACAATATGTACCAATATCTAGAACCTAAAATTATGGCCAAAAGTCTTATCATTTCATTATTAAGTAGCTCATACGAAAATATCAGCCTAGGATAGATTACAAATGCAATGTTTCTTAGGACCTTCATTTTCTCCTCATGCAGTAATGAGAATCCCTAGATCATATTCTCAATTCTTTTTCCTTCTCATCAAATTTATGGGACAAAGGGGCGATCATCTCTCAACAATTGGATAGAGATAGAACCAAAGTAATATGCACTATATTAGAATGGAGAAGTTATGTTTTCACCCAAGCTTTAATAATCAGAACATGCTAGTTACTTCCATGATTCATATTGTGGTACGCATGGAAGGAGAGGAAAAAAAGAATTTTCAAAGACAACAAGACATCACAAAACAAACATGGAATAAAATCATTCATAATATCAATAAATGTATTTTATCATGTAGTTGATTCCCCCAAGAATGATTTTATAATGTACAGGAAGCTACAGTTCTTAGCTCTCTTGGTATATCTCTGACAATGCAGTTTCCTTCTCTCTAAATTCCAGAAACCAAATTCAATAGTCATACCACATGAATCCTACCACCTCAAGGTTTGTTAATATTAAAGTTTGATGAAGCCTCGAAATGAAATGTGGGCCTAAATAATTAATATATTTTTAGAAATGGTAGTGAAAACATTCTTCACATCTATGTTATATTGCTAGGCATTGATGGCAATATTTTATCTAAAGTGTATGTACTACATTATGGGGTCCTTGTTCTTCTATGAAATGGATAAAATTATATAATCATTTAAAAATTTTCATATCTTATTATCTACATGGTCAAAACAATTATGAACATATATCCTCCCTCCAAAGTCTCAATTTCTTGGAGACCAGAAGGAAGTGTAAAGAGAACCCTTGCACTTCCCGTGTAGATACTGGTATCTACTTTATACCATATACATGGAATGGGGAATAAAGTAGCAAGAAGATAGGTTAATAAAGGAGGTCCATTAGAGAAATATCCATTGGAACTTCAATGGATAGAATTCAACCATGAACCACTCATCAAAATTTTTGAGTGGCTCAGTAGGACATCCTACTCCCACGGTTGGCGACCCTTAATTTTGGTTAGAGTTACATGATAAAGAATTTCCATCAAAATTAAAGGAAGGTGGTGGAATTCTCTACCTATGAGATACATGCAGTTAGTATACATGAATGAATTGAAATAAGTGACAAGATGGTGGTGGTGGTTCCTTTTTCCATTTAGTTTTGTATCATGATGACACACCACTCTAGGTATATTTAGCTTGCAGAAGGGAGATTTGTTAGCAAGAAATTGATACTAATATGAGGGGACAATAATGGGAATTTGATTCACAACAATGTAGGATGATAGAAACAATGGCTTTTTATTGAAATCATAACACTCAATATCTCATATTTCTTTGGCTTTGAAGGACAAGTTTGTGGCTATATAGTAATTTATTACTCACTATATTTTTTTTTATCAATTTTGGTTGTAACTTTGAAGGTTTAGGTTCTTAATGACATAAGTAATTACTAGATTTATCATTGCAAAGTATTTTCTTTATGCTTAAGCTCTTTTTCAATTTTTACTCATTTCCTCTTTCTCGTCTCTAGTCTAATATGATTTTATTTGGACCCTCATTTTCCAACTAAGTTTTGAATTATACTTTTTGATTGGCTTGGTAGTATTTTTCACTCTCTCTAGCTTTGATAAATCCCTTTTTCACTCTTCAATCTATAGGCTCTAGTCCATAATCTAATCTCATTTTGGGATCTTCAAGTTGGAATTATGGTTATATAGAGAGAGGGGTGAATCTGTACAATAGAAAATTTAACAATTTAAAACAATTAAAACTAAAAAAATATCAATGATAGAAGCTTCACACGAAAACACCAAATTTATGTGGAAACCCTTAAGGGAGAAAATCAAAAAACTTATTTATATGAATATTCTTGTAGACACCGGTGTACTATTACATACATTTACTGGAATCAACCAGAATGAGACAAGAATCTTTTGATTTACAAGCATAATCCTGATGGAGACATTGATCACTTGATTTATAAGGACTAGCTTGAAGGAAAATCTAATCCCCTAACTAATTTAATATGAATCAAAATTTTTAATCTACTATGTTCTTGAATACTCTTCTCTCAACATTTTTCTCTATGCATCACAACATCGCCTGCACATCTCAAGCTTCAATAATAATTCTATTAGGCATTAATAAAAATTTATGTCCTCATCTTAAATCAACTTATTGTTCATATAAATCTTTGGTGATCTTCATTGTTGTGAACTTCAGACAATAACACTCTCACTTACTTTAACATAGATAGACTCTTCTCATCATGTGCACCTTAGACAAAATTATCACATACCTTACACTACAAAATTCATCATGCACCTTATTCTTCAAATATTCCTCCTCTTATTAGCTACAACACTTTGTCACTTTGACAATTGCACCCTATTTCATGGATAGGTTTATTGCACCCTAAACGTCCTTCTTAGACTTCATCCTTAAACTTCTTCGTACTTAGCAATAAATACTTCATACTTCTCATCTCTTCTTATCTATGTTCTATGTTTGCCATGTCACTTGCCATGTATACACTTACAAGTTCCATATTGAGTTATTTATAACAATGGCTTGATTAGGGTTGACATGTCATAAATGTAGAAAAACCTGTAGATTCACAAGCTCATGTAATGTACTAAAACAAGAGACATGAATCTACTTCTACTCTTTACAGTAGAAGCCCATAAACATCAAGCAAACAATAATCAATAGAGGAAGAGAATCAAAGGCACATAACACAATAAATATCCGGGGAAAGCCACAACTCAAAACCCCACTATCTATTTTGTATTAATCCAGAAAGTCAAGACGAAATTACAATGCTTGTTCTCTCTAGAACAATCCTAGCACTCAGTGAATTCAATATCCAACTCATAAGCAAGCTCAAGGCCAAAGCTTAGCCAATTCATAAGCTCTCCAAGTCTCTATTCCAATGTGTAATTCCTATGAAGGATAGCTTGTATTTAAAGGGAAATAAAGCCTCTAAAAATAGTGCAATCCCTCAAGTATCAATTCCAAAATGCATGCATTGTCAGTGAAACTAAAAAAAAACTAAAACAAATAGTACATTGTCCCTACACTCTAGTCTCAACTGGATCTTTCTCATAATCCACATGCATGAGTTTTTGATGGTGGAATCTTCATTTAAATAGAGTAGCACTAATTAGGTCACTAGTGTCCCAAGTGACTGTTTACTCACTATTAGTTCCTAAGACTGATTGGAACTTATTTAACAGGACTTAACTCAATAAACTGAGTTAACTAATTACAACTCATTCATAGCTCATACTTCACTCCTATAAGTTAGGGAGAACATATACATGTCTGCTAAAAGACTTACAATTTAAATTTCATAAATTAATTAAGTTAATTAAACTTAATTAATTATTTTCAAATTGAGCCCACGAGGCTTTAGATTGACGGTGAATGGGTGCACTATTAAGGCACTCCTTATGATAGGTCACTGGTTCAAATCCCCCGTGGGTGCTTAGCTACCAAAAAAAAAAAAATTCCAATTGCTATGAGAAAAGAATTCTATTTTAATTCAAGGACAAATTAAATTGGAATTTCTTGTTGCCATTTCTCAACACTCCCTCTCAACAAGAAAGGGATTATCCACTACCCGAATTTTGTCTCTGTGAAACTCAAATTTACATCTTGTTAATGCCTTTATCAAGATGTCAACATCTTGATCCTCTATGGGAATGTAATCTAGCAACATGATCCACCTCAATACACAATCTCTGAGATGATGATACCAGATATCTATATGCTTGAACCGATCATGAAAAATTGGATTTTCAGAGAGTTTGATACAACTCTAATTATCACAATAAATCATTATCAGATCCATCTGCTGACCAAACAAACTAACTAGGATCTTCCTTATCCAGATAGCCTCACATGCTGCTTGACTTGCAACCATGTACTTTGCCTCTACCGAATTGAGTGAAACTGATCTCTGTTTCCTGTTGTACCAAGAAACTCCAGCTGACCCAATACTAAAGATCCCTCCTGATGTGTTCTTCCTGTCAGATGGACTCCCCACCTAGTCTGCATTGGTGAAGCCTTGAAGCTTCACTCCCTTTGTCCGTTTGGACCATAACCCAAACTGAGTAGTGCCTCTGAGGTATCTCAATACATGATTTTCCACCTTCCAATATAGCTTGGTAGGTCTAACCATCGCTTGACTAAGATGGTTAACTGCATAAAACATATATGGTCGTGTGTTCACCAAATACATGAGTGAACCCACATGTTTCCTGTAAACAATAGCTTCCACTACTTCTCCTAAGGTAGCATCCTCCTTCCTCTAGTTACCAGCTAGAGGAGTCTCCATGGGTTTATTGCTCTCTGTGTGGAATCTCCTGAGTATCTTATTGGAACACTTGCCTTGAGAAACAAACAACTCCCCATCTCTCGGCCATACCTCCATGCCAAGAAAGTAATGCATGAGCCCCATGTCCTTCATCTCAAAATCTCTTGCAAGATCCTCCTTGCAATATTTGATGAGCTTCTCATCACCTATTAGTATGAGATCATCTACATAAAGTACAATGATCAAAATCTTACCTTCCACCACTATGTGATATAGGTTCGCATCCGCTTCACTCTTTTTGAAGCCCAACCTAGTGAAGTAGTTATATATCATGGTGTACCAAGAACGAGGTGCTTGTTTTAGCCATACAATGCTCTTTTGAGTTGGCACACATGCGACTCACGGTCCAAGGTTTCAAAACCTTTGGGATGCTCTATGCACACCTCTTCCTCAATCATGCCATTGAGGAAGGCAGTCTTCACATCCATCTGATGGATACTCCAACCCATCTGTGCAAATAGTGCCAAAATATATCTGAAAGATGAGTACCTTGCAACTGGAGCAAAGGTCCCATCATATTCAATCCCCTCTACCTGTGAAAACCCACGGGCCACAAACTTGGCCTTATGCTTCTCAACACTACCATATGTAGCTTGCTTTACCTTGTAAAGAAAACAAGAGCTCACAACTAACTTTTCCTCTCGTCTCAGGACCAGATCCTAAACACTGTTTCGAACTATGGAGTCATACTCCTCCACCATCGCATCAATCCAAATTGGATGTCGCACTACTTCCTGAAATGAAGATGGCTCTGTCACAACACATGCACCCATAAGTTCCATGTATCTAGTGTACCTCTTTGGTGACCTCCTCTGTCTGTGTTGATAAGGGGGTGCTCCCACATTCTCTTGTGCATCATCCAACAATCTATCAGCCTCTCTAGTGAGATTTATTCCCTCTCTAAAAGACTCTTCTTGAGTGGATGTCTCCACTCCTGGAACCTCTGCATGTGGCTGCTCCACATCAATCTAAGGCTCCTCAACCTTAGGAACTAAAATTTCCTCCTTTGCATGTAGCTCAAGCTCCCTCTCAAGGGATACTCACATTGTCTTCTCCTCATCAAACTTGACATCCCTACAAACCACTGTCATCCAACTGGTTTTCATGTACACCCAATAGTTGTGGGGAGTATCAGTGTACCCCACATTGATCAACAACTTTGTTGTTGGCTCAAGTTTCTTCCATGCATCTTTGGTCACATGGAAATAAACAGATGACCCAAAAATCCTAAAGTGACCAACATCTGGCCTCTTAGTGGAATAAGCTTCCTCTGGTACTTTACTCTCAAGTATCTAACGTGGGCTATAGTTCTGAACATAAACCACTGTATTGCATGCCTCAGCCCATAAGTGTAGTGGTAGGCCCTGATCATGCAACATTTCCCTT
The DNA here is from genome assembly GCA_031772625.1 of Pinus tabuliformis. Lineage (NCBI taxonomy): Eukaryota > Viridiplantae > Streptophyta > Pinopsida > Pinales > Pinaceae > Pinus > Pinus tabuliformis. The sequence continues at coordinate 672,950,556 of CM062818.1, forward strand.
GCTGCCCCTACTATGCTCCCATTCTTCCTCTCAACAACCCCATTCTGTTGATGTTTATGAGGTATCGTCAACTCTCGTTTAATCCCTTCCGCTACATAGAAGTTCATAAACTCATTGGAGACATATTCTCCATCGTTATCACTCCGTAGAGCTTTAACCTTCTTGCTTTAATCTTTCTCGACCAATGCTTTGAATTCAAAAAACTTTGTCAATGTTTGATCCTTTCTTTGCATGAAAAATATCCAACATTTATGAGAATATTCATCTACAAATATAACATAATACCTGTGTTTAGCGGTGGATACTATCAAGAATGGTGCACAGACATCTGAATGGACTCTCTCTAGAATAGACTCTCTTGACTGTCTCTATCTCCAAAGGAATATTTGGTGTATTTTCCTAAATTACAACCCGTTCATGTATCAAATTTCTCAAGCATACCTTTGGGAAGACCGATAGAGATTTGTTGCAATATCTTCAATGCCCCATGATGCAAGTGGTCCAATCACCTATGCCACAACTCGCCAATGTATCGGCTGAAAAAAATTTCCTCTTTTGAACTTAAAGCAACACAATCCTCTACCTCTATCTTATAGAGATTATGAAATCAAATCCCCATCTTCTTTACTTAACCTATGGCTATGTGTTGAAGGAACGCCTTTCCTTTCGAAAGAATCACATCATAGCCTCTATCCTCAAGCATGGCAATGGATACCAAGTGGTGAGCTCCAGTATTGCAGCAATAATGCTGCAGCTTTTGGGACTCCCTTCTTTACTTTTATCAACCCGGTAGTTCGTAACAAACTTGGAAGCGACGGTGCTGTATGCACAAGTACTAGATCTTGCCGCAGCTGTCACTTGGTCAGCTAGCACAAGTCCGCTAGGAGCTTAAGCCAACTTCTATGAGCTCTGAGAAGAAGCTTTTTAACTGATGGACGAAAGCTAACTCAAAGAAGGTTGATCTACTTGCTGAAACACACTGGAGAGCTGAAAGGAAACGTAAACCCTAGCAAACCCCAATTTTACCAGCTATCCCTACTGATGCAAGAAAGAGGATGCAAGCTACTAAAAGAGATGCCATTGACTTCTAGGAAGGTAACTACATGTATATAAGCTACCTCTACAGTAACATCTGAAAAAAAAAAAAAAAAACATCTTTTTGTATTTTTGAATAAGTTGCCAGAATTATCATGCATGCGATTTGACTATTTTGACTGTGCAGAGGTGGATTGGTGAGAGGAAATGCTTGGAGTAGGTCGGAAAGGTTTAGAGAGAGCCTAAGGGGTCAATAACACCCTTCCAGAGAGTTTCACAAAGTTTGGCTATCAAGAAACCTCATTCGTGAGCTGCTACAGGAAGTCTGCAGGGGTTCTATAGGATGTTTGTAATTTTCTATAGGTTATTCAGAAATGGGATTTTGGAGGATGGATAGAGAGAGAAAGGTGAAGGAGGGAGTATGGAGGTAGGATAAGGGTTTGTGGTGGTCCAGGACTTGGTGGATGGAGTTGAGGAAAGATGTAGATGGCTGGATTTGTTCAAGGAGGACTGAAGCAATGTTGCACAAAAACTAGGGTTATGTGAGCAAATGGAAAATGTAAGGCAAGAATTTGAGTTGAGTGATGGAGCAGATGGGTTTTATGGAGTATGGATAGTTAGAGAAGTGGTACAAGTGCTCTGCAAGTTGTTTTTCCAACTGAACCAACGAAGACTTATAAAATCAAGGACCTAGTTACGTTGACCTAATCTGATCTAGCTGACAGTAAAGAGAATGAGCATAAGTTTGAACTGCAATGAAACCATGTATACTAACTTATGCAACTAAGAAAGAAAGAATCTTAACATGTAACCAAATTTTGCAAATGAAAATCAAACACTATTTATTGCATGGCAAAGCAAAGTCGGTGTTTTTGTGGGAAGCAAGGTCACCTTGATCCCAGCTCCTGATCCCACTGAGGGAGAGGTGAAATCAGAGGTGTTTGATGGCCCTTTTTTGAAGCTTTTCCCTGTTAACAACCTATCAACTCAATCTGAACATCAAAAGTATTTCTAATCATCAACAGTGACCTAGTTAAATAGCAGGATTTAATCTACTTAACAGAAATGATTTTGCAAATACATAAAGAACAAATAACAATACATAAAGGAGGCCTTAGCACTTGGGTTGGGCCCAACCCCAAGAGCTGCAGGCTCCTATAAAGAACTCAGATCTGATGCCAAGTAAAGCTGCTTCTCATTACTCAAAAATAATCATCACAAGAAAGTTATACAGTAGTAGCTAAGAAAACGAGCTGAGAAAAGGACATCACTATAGTGAAAATACCAACAATTCCAAAAGTAAACTATGAAGGTTGAGGCCTTCCTATTTATACACTACGAGGGGCCTAGCAGCCCTCCTAAATTCAAGGGACTCGGCTGTTCCAACTGCTAGTAAATAGTCACTCTTCCCAAAGCTGCTCGACTGCCTTTAGAACTCGTTTTGGTGGCCTGTTGAGCTCGGATTTGAGGGTGGAGATTTCGAGGAAGGGCCATTTAATGCCAAAGACAACCTCCCTACAAATCCTCACCTTAAGCTTGGCTGTCACCTAGGCCATAATTGCTTGGTTTTGCTTCAAAATTTGTCCAAAAAACCTAAAATGACCATGTATTAGCCTCCTTGGTAGAGTGACCACCCTTATTCGTTCAAATAACATAAACATACTAAAAAAACACACATAATCTATGAAAAATGGAGGATTGAACAAGGACAATTAGGCAAAATGAGCCCAATAAGTTACCCAATTTGGGGCTCATCATCACCCCCCTGCTAAATGGGTTGCTCATCCTCTGAGCAACTAGTCCAGCTCATCATCCTTTATGGCTTTGATCACCTCCCTCACGTCCTAGGCCTCTGCGGTGATATCCTCTTCCCGGTCATGGAATCCTGCCTTCCTTTCCACTTCCTCCCATTGTCTACCTTCCTCCTCTTCCTTCACTCCTTCTAGAAATCCCATAAGCAAAGGAGGATTGAATTTCAGGCCAATCCAATTGGCCTGCAGATTTTGCATCAACTGTTTGTAGAGAGGTACCCTTGCCAAGGCTTCCCTCATCCTGGTGGAAGAGTGGTATTCCTTATCTTCAAGTTGTGAGGAAGTGTGTTCCACCGCCTTGTGCAGGCATGCAAGCAGTCTTCTCCCAATAGTTTCTCCATGTCCTCAAAGTGGGAAATAGCTTGAGCCTGTTGCTCAATGTATTCTGGTAGATCCTGAGGACTGTTGGCCAAGTGTTGGTGGGCGCTTATCACTGCCGAGGGGTCATCCGGCTCTGCTCTGATCATCAGTGGCTCACTGAGTTCTCTGCCTATGATGCTGCAGACCTCTGCTGCTCTCTTCTCCTCATGACTCATCCAAGAGGCCATGGCCATAAGTTGGACATCCCCTACCACAGTGTTGGGATCCCATGCATTCATGTTCGGAAGGGCGAAGTTGTGCAAGTAGAACTCTGATAATTTGGCCCTATCCTCTAATGAACTACTACCACATAGAGCTGCAAACTGATGATAATTTTGGAATGGGGTGATGCCCCTTTGGGCCAAGGTATTGATTTGAAACTGTAACCACTGATCCTTGAGGTATAGGGCATAGGATTTGGCAGGCTGCCTACACTGCAGAGCGTCCATTGCCCAGCTGGCCATGCAGGCCAGTTGGGCCTCCTTTTCTTGTACCTGCTGTTTCAAAGACTATATCTCCAAGCCTGCTTGCAATTCTTTTTCCTGTAGCTGTCAATTTAGTGTCTCAATTTCAGCCTGCATCCCTTCCTTTCTCTGCTGTTCATCGGGGGTATCTTTGGTTGTTGTGGGCTCCTCCGGTTGCTGTTGTTCTCCCAAGATATGAGATATGTCCTCCTTCCTCTGTCCCTGTAACTGTAGCTGCTGTCCAAGCAGCTCATTTTCTTCCTGTAGCTTGACCTACTGGCTACTCTCCACATCTCGTACCATAGCCAATTCCCTTCTTGACTCTTTGAGTTGTTCCTCCAAAGGACCTATATCTACCACACCCTTGGACTTAACGATTTTCATCCAAGTGTGGGTCTTCACTCTCTCTTCTTCTAGTGCAAGGAAAAGTGGCACTGTCAATTTCTGAGGAATGATCTTTTTGGCCTCTAAGAAGTTATAGTAGGAGCCCAAGCTGGGATGGGGGCTAGGTTCCACAATGTTCTCCACCTTTTCTTCCTCCTGTGGTGATTTAGCTGCCTCACCTTCCATTTCTTCGATCTCCTTTAGCCTAGCCAATGTTTCCTGTAGAATAGTCTTAGCATCCTGTAGAGAGGCCTTTGTGTCCAACATTTTCATTCTTTCTCTCCAGGTGGATGTCTTCGGGCTTCCCCATTCATAAGTGATGGATGCCTTGGAGGGAGACCTCTCCTTTTGTGTGGCAGGGGTGTCTACAATTGTGATTGGTTCTTTTGACGGTGGCTGGGGTCTACCAGTCTTAATCCTCATGCTCCTTCTTGCCTTAAAATACAGGGAAGGCTCCCTCTTTCACTTCCCCTTCTTCTTGGAAGATGTGCTTAGGGTGGCCAGCACAGCTGCCACCTCCCTGGCTAAAATATCCGGTGATTTTTCCTTCTGTTGCTCTATTTCCAGACTTCCTGTAGAAAGTCCCGTGCTGACTATTTTCTGTCTTCCTGTAGAAATGGTTTTCTCGCTTCCTATAGAAACCGTATTCACTGTTTTGGCCTGCTTGGCTGGGGGTGCCTTCTCTGTTAATTTTGCTATGGTTGCCTTGGGTGTGCCCTCACTTGCTTGGACTTTTTCAGTCCTCTCTGCCTTGATTTGTAACAGTTTCTCCCTTGGCGTTTGTGCCTTTATTCCACCCACAGTTTTGGGCTCAGCAGCTTGGCCTTTCTCTTGTTTCTCTTCTTGCTCTTTCTGTGGTGGTCTGTCCTAGGGTTCCTTACCCTTGGCTTTCTCTTCTGCCTCAATGTGCTCCCTTTCCTCACTGCTGGATGAAGTGAGTTCCTCAGCCAGAATCCAGATATCATCATCCTTGGACATATTGCGGAAAATCTCCCAAGAGAGAGGGATAGTATAGGTATGGAGGGCATCTTCTACTAGAAGTTTGATAAGCCCATGATGAGCCAGCTGGTCCAGTGTCCCTTCCTTCATTTTTGTGCCACACTCAATTAATGATTGTAGGAGGAAATATGGGATGCTTAACTTCTGTTCTGTGGGTAAATCCATCTTATGCCTGAGTTCAGTTAGCAACCGGAAGTGATAACCATATACAATACTGAACCGCCCCTCACAGGTAATGTATTTCATGATCTGAAGGCTGACCTCGCTCCAAAATGGATGTAGGATGGCTCTCCGGACCCCATTTTTATCCTATGAAAACTGTTCCTTTGGTAGGAAGAATTCCTTTTTGGATTTTTGGCCCAATGCCCTCTCCTTTTTGCTCCAGGGTATCCCCAATGGTAGATCAATGACTCGACTAATGAGTTGTGGGGTAAGTTTTAAGGTCAACCCTCTGAAATTTACAGTGGCCAGTATCTTGGATTTAGGCTGCAAAGACATCAAGAACTCTTCTGTTACCTCATCATCATGACCTTGAGTTCTGTCACAGAAGGTCATCCAATTGGCACAGGTAAATAGGTCTACCACCTCGGGAGTTTCTCACAATTTCCTAGAATCCGAGGGTTCCTTTCTAATAAACCCTCCTGGCATGGTGAGAATGCTCGGTTTTGGCTTGTGCTCTGATCAGAAGGGGAATTCTGTGTATGGTTTCCTCCTTTGATTCTCAGGATAGGGTTTCTCAGATGTTTGTATCCCACTTTGCACCAATTCTCGGGTTATAATGTTGTTGTTGCCAAAAACTTGACTGTCAAAAGGGAATTAGGCTCTCACAGATAGAGTGCAGAGCTTAATTTTCACACCAACCACATACAAGTCACATTCTTCATGCACAGGTTAGCCCTTTCAGAGGGTTATCGCTTCTACAGGAGGAATTTGTTAACAAGAACCATGGAGGAGAATGTGATGCAGAACCAACTGAAAAAAATTCCATGTATCACACAGGCAAACTACCATTCTTGACCCATAGGTAGACTTGTTTTTAATTCTCTTACTCCGGACAGTTTAATTCACCACCTTTCGAAATATCATGCATGGGAATGGTGTGTTCGAGCCTACCTCTCTTCGAAACTCCAACTTCGACGCAGAAAGTCTAGGTTTTTCCGCTCCGAGAGGCTATGCCGCGTTTCCTATAGAGCTCATTCCTGTAGAAAGCTTTGCCGGCTTCTGGAGGGCATCATGGTGCTTCTGAATGAGCCTGGGATGCGGGAGGATTTTGAAATGGGCCGAGAAGCTCGGGCTAACGAACTGCAGAGGAGGAGGACGCGTACTTTGCTGAAAAACGGTTGCAAGTGTAAATGACAGTGGTTAATGTGAGTTCTCTGGCCGAACGATTTTGAATTATGGCGCAATTCATGGCGAGGGGGTGAGGTGTCCAAGCCGATCCATTAGCCAACGTCACAGCCATCATTCTTCGGCATGTCTCTGACTGCCATTTCCTTTCTCTACCATTACCCACAGTCATCACTGTTAATCCGCCGATTCTCCCCGACTGGACACTTCCCACGTGTCAGCTCTTCGTCCCTTTGGCGGATTCGAGTGTAACCAAGCTCGTTCGGATCCCATGAGGCCATTCGACTGACTATGGGTGGCTAGTTGACTGGCCACCGAATTCGTTCAATCCGCACCATTTCTCAGACATGCAATTTTCAGAGTATTGTCTATGCAATTTGAGGAATAAGGTTAGACACTTATGTGTGTGGCCGTGGACGTGTTCTGTAGGCTTTGGGATGTGGAACGATGGCTTTTGTTCACTGCTGCTTTGTGCACACGCACTGGAACTCCTTCGTTCATTGGTTGATGCTGTATGCAAGGCTTCGGGACCCGATCCTCTGGTTGTGAATGTTGCATGCATGGCTCTGTCTTTTCTCAGCTGTCGAGGAGGTGTTTACGTCCAAGCGGAGCTTGTTGCATGTCTCCTGCGTCAATTTCAACTGCTATTGACTCCATAGTATGTGCTCCAGACGAATCAGCTACTACAGCATTCTTGTAGGACATCCTGTAGCTGCTTCTCCTCCTGGGATGCATGCTGAAACGAGCAAGGTTGTATTCACGGATGAAGGGTCCTGATGGAGCTTTGACAGGTAGAGTGTGCGAGCCTTTATGTGCTTGATTTGTCCCTTGAAAAAAAATTGCAATCTGAGGAAAACATGACTCTTTGCATGACTATGCAGGAATACAGGACCAGATTGTTGTAATGGCGGTGGAAAGAGATGAAATCAATGATGGATGGAAGAGAGGGGTGGTTGTAGGCCTCATTAACAGACTTCAAGCTTTAAATCCCTTTCCAAAATCAATTTTGGCCTACCCGAAGGCTCTACAGGATGTTTCCTATAGAAATGCAGAACTTCCTGTAGAAAGCTCAGAACTTCCTGTAAGAGGTTGAATCTCGACCCGAATGTGTTCAAATCCTGGAAAAAGTGAGTGGCCATGGAGGGGGTTTCTGTGAGGATGTCTGGTAGCTTGGTACGGACCCCTGTCCTTGTTTTGCATGACGTTCTTTATCTGCACTGTATTCCCTGCAACCTACAATAATTCCAGAGATTAGACCTGTTTCTCTTTCTTCTTCTCTTTTTCTTTTTTTTTCCTTTTTTTTTCTTTTTTGAGAGACAGCAGGGGCACCTCCATGAGGTTTTCACCCCCATTATCTTCCCTGGGCACCTTAGAGAGGTTTTCGCCCAAGGATCTTTTTTTTATTCCATTTCTTTATTTTCTGAGAGACAGCTGGGGCGCCTCCATGAGGTTTTCACCCTCACTATCTGCCCTGGGCGCCTAAGAGAGGTTTTCACCCAGGGATCTTTTTATTCCTTTTTTTTTTTGATGATCAAGGTGTGGCCGAAATAGAGGTAGAACCCTGCTCTACTACCAGCACTAATTTTTCCACAGTTTCAATCAACTCCTGCCTCGAAATGGGTTTCTTGTAGATTTTCAATCGATGCCCATTGACAAGCATGGGGATGGCTTCTTCATCAATGGTCCTGATAAGGACTGAACCATTGTCATTGCATTTCTCCACTGTATATGGTTCTAACCATCTTGTCCTCATCTTTCCTTTGAAATCCTTGTATCTTGAGTCATATAGCAGCGCCCAATCTCCCGGCTGGAATTTCTTTTCATGAAGGTCTCGGTCATGCCATATCTTCCTCTAGAGTTGAACTACTTCTGAGTGGAGGAGGGCCTGCATTCTGTGTTCATCTAATCCATTCAGCTACAATAATCTTTCACGCTGAGCATGGCTGAGATCTAGGTCCAGCTGAGCTGCCACCCTTAATGTATTGTACTCGAACTCGATGGACAGCAAAGCTTTCTTCCCGTAGACCAGCTCATAAGGTGTGAAACCTGTTGTAGTCTTCCAAGTGGTGTTGTAGGCTCAAGTGGCCTCAACTAGGCGATCTGGCCAATCCTTTCTGCTGCTTCTCACAATCTTAGTCAAAATCCCTTCCAATGCTCTATTAGTGACTTCCACCTGCCCGTTTGCTTGGGGATGATATGGGTTGGAAGTCCTGTGCTTGATCTTGTGATGACCGAGAAAATCTTCAATCAGGTTGGTGGTGAACTGGATTCCTTGATCGGTGACTAACTCTCTTGGGTAGCCAAACTTGTAGAAGATATTTTCCCTTTAAAACTCGGCCACCTTTTCTTCTGTTGCTGCTTTAATTGCCTTCGTTTCTGCCCACTTGGTCAGATAGTCGGTGCACACAATGATGTAAGACCTTTGCTTTGAAGGAGGGTTGATAGGAACCACAAAATCCATGCCCCACTTCTCAAATGGCTCGAAGGTCACTTGAGGTTGGAGAGGCATTTCATCCCTTGGAGTCGGTTTCCCCATCCTCTGACATCGGTCACACTGGCTGATGTATCTTCTGACATCTTGATGAAGAGTAGGCCAATAGTAGCCTGCCTGTAGAATTTTGAAGGCAATCCCTTTTGCTGCAAAGTGGCCCCCACAAGGTCCATCATGACAGGTTAGGAGGATTTCAAAGACTTCCTCCTCCCTAACACAACACCCCAAGATCAGATCTGGGCCAGGTTTGAACAGGTTGCCCCTAATCCAAGTGAACGGGGCACTCTTCCTTACAATTCGGCTTTTCTCCTTTGAGGATAGATGCAGAGGGAACTATGCTGAGACCAAGTAATTTTCTATATCAGCAAACCATGGAGAGAGTACTGAGATAGCAAACAGATGTTCATCTGGCATTTGGTCATCCACTGTTCCTTCTTCACCTGCAGGAAAATCCAATCTAGACAAGAAGTTAGCAACAACATTTTCCTTACCTGGCTTATCGACAATAGTCAAATCAAATTGCTGCAAAAAAAGTAACCATCTAATGATACGAGCATTGACATCAGGCTTATTCATTAAATATCTAATCGCAGCATGATCATTGTGTACAAATGTTTGATAACCAGTGATGTAGTGTCTGAACTTGTTTAGGGAATGGACTACAGCCAGGAACTCTTTCTTGGTTACAGTATAGTTCATTTCTGCCTTGGACAGGTTTTTGCTGACAAAGTATATGGCATATGGCAGTTTCTCCTCAACTTGTCCTAAGGCTGCCCCTATGGCTTTGTTCGAGACATCAGTGTGGATGTGGAAAGGTAGGGCCCAGTTTGGACCTCTCAAGATCGGGGCGGATACCAGCTTATCTTTCAACTCATCCAGAGCCCCTTGACAGTCGTCAGTCCATTTGAACTCAACATCTTTCCCTAAGATGCCAAACAATGGCGAGGCTAACTTACTGAAATCTTTAATGAATCTTCGATAATATCTTGCTAAGCCTAGGAAACTTCGAACATCTCTCACATTTTGAGGAGGTGGGACCTTTTGGATGATAGCAATCTTATTAGGATCCACCTGTAATCCTTGCCGAGAAATAGTATGACCTAGCACGGTCCCTTCAGTCATCAGGAATTCACATTTTTCAGGACCAAGGGATAGGTTCATCTCAATGCACTTGGTTAGGACTTTTCCCAGATTAGTCAATGCCTCCTAGAAGTTGGACCCATAAGGAGTGAAGTCATCCATATAGATTTCTACCGAATCATGGACCAACTCAGAAAAGATGCTCAACACTGCTCTCTGGAAAGTGGCAGGAGCGTTGCATCGCCCAAAGGGAAGGACTCGGTAGGCAAAGGTACCCCATGGACAAGTGAAGGTGGTTTTATCTTGGTCCTCCGAGCTTATTTGGATATGATTATACTCGCTGAACCCATCTAGGAAAGAGAAGAACTTCTTCCCTGCCAGTCCATCCAACACCTGATCTATGAAAGGCAAAGGGAAATGGTCTTTCTTGGTGGCTTTGTTAAGTTCTCGGTAATCTACACAGATTCTCCACTTCCTGTTCTTCTTGGGCACAAGCACTAGAGGTGAGACCCACTCACTATCGGAGATAGGGTAGATGAATCCTACATCCAAGAATTTTTGCAATTCTTCTTTGACAATGTCTTTAAGGGCTGGATTCATTCTCCTTTGAGGCTTCCTAACTGGTTTACAATCTTCTTTAATGTAAATGAGATGGGTACAGACTGAAGTATGGACTCCTTTCATCTCCTTATAGTTCCAAGTGAAAGCATCTAAATGATTGTTCAGTAAGCTACACAACTCCTTCTGCTGGGAGGGAGATAGGGAGGAGCTGATTTTTAAAGTTCTTTCAGGACCAAACTCCACATTCTTAACTCTGGGAGAGGTTAGATTAGTCACACAGAGGTCCACTAAGGTGCTGGCTTGGGTATCTTCCACCAATTCCTCTAAGGACAGTGCACTGGGATGTGGATTTTGAATCAAAGTCTCAATCAAATCATCCTCGGTTTGAGGGCCTCCCCTAGTGGTTTCTACTGTGCACAATGGTGCAGAGCAAACCTCATCCTCATCTCCTTCTTCCAACTAGAGTGGTAAGTCATGTTCTAGCAGAGGTTGGGCAGGAGGATATAGGACTAGCTGCTTGGACATAGGCCCATTCTTGATGATCATGCTTCCAGCTCGGCAATTGATGTAAGCATCCGCAGTGGCTAACCAAGGCCTTCCCAAAATGAGGGGGTACCCAGTGAGCTTTGCCTTTGGCTGAAGGACCAAGAAGTCCGTAGGGTACTCCCAAGAGTCAACAGAGACCAAGACATCTTCCACAATCCCTTCGGGAGTCACAGTGGAGTGATCTGCCAACTGCAGGACTATCGAGGTCTTCCTTAAGGAACTCTGAAGGTTGAGTTTAAGCATGGTGTCCCTGGTCATCACATTAATGTCAGCCCCTAGATCAATCAAGGTATGGGGGATTATGGTGCCATTGATGTGGACATCAACTACAGGACTCCCAGGGTCCAAATACTTTGGACAAATTACTTGCCTCAACATTAGATCGGATAGTTGTCCGATGACATTGATAGTCGAGCCATCTCTCTTTTGCCTGCCTGGGTGCCTGAAACACTTCTCCTTAATCAATTTGTTGTATATCGGTACATCTTTTATGGCCTGGAGAAGTGGTATTTTCACACACAACTGTTTCAGTTCTCCCAGAAGTTCAGTCTCCTCTGGGTTTGGTTGCGTGGTTACTGTTAGTCGCTCAGGAAAGGGTGGAATGGCTTTGGGTTCACTTTCCTGTTTCTCTTCCTCGTCCTCTGGGGGAGGAGGTTGGCGATCTGGAAGGGTCTTCCTAGATCGCAGGTTGATCTCCTGGATCTCCACAGCATAGGTAGGACATGTTGTCTCCCCAGTGTATACCTGCTAGGCCTGTTGGTTGTTGGGGTTTGGGTTCGGTTGAGCAGGCATCTGGGGTTGTCTTGGAGGAGCAAGAGGTAATGGTTGTGGCTAAGCCAGTGGTCGAGGCAGAATGGCGGGAGGAGAGTTGTATTGGGGCCTCCACCCCGGTTGAGGTGCATTCCACTGAGGCTGTGGCTGGACATGTGAGTGAAATGAATGAGCAGTGGGTTGAGTATGGTATTGAGGTGGATAAGACCATGGAGGAAGTGCAGACCAGGAAGGATGAGCAGGGGGACCCCAAGAAGGCATGTGAGCAGATTGGTTGGGGCTATAATAAGCTTGGGATGTCCCTTGCATCCCCTGATGGTAAGGTCTGGGCCCATGTGGCCTCCTTTGGTTGAGGAAGTAGAGAGGTTCAGTGGTTGCCTCAGTCCCTTAGTACATGGCGTTAAATCCAGGCAAGGTTGGGCATTGGTTTGTGGGGTGGTTTTCCTCACAAACGAAACATATGTCTACTGAGAGCAATGGACACTTGTTCTTAGGGTGCTTCCTCGTACATCTGGGACAAAAAATGGCCAAAGCCCTCTCAGCTTCCTCTTTCTTTTGTTGGATTCAGAAAGTATCAAGTTGCATGGCAATGGTCTGTCTCATCTCACTTTTGAGGTCTTCCATCTGATTAGCAAACTCATGCTTGGCGAAGGTAGTCCTAGCTAAAAGTGGATTCCCCCTACCTCTTTTCCGGGCTGCCCTAGAGTAGTTTCTAAACATAGTCTTTATGTCCTCATAAGGTAGTTGGTAGATGTCTCCTCCAGCTAGCATGTGAAGGGTATCTAGAAGGTCTTCAGGGACTCCTCGAAGTAGAACCAGCTTTAGAGATTCAGGGTCAAGTGTGCACCTGGCCTGTTTATAGCTAAGTTGGAACCTTTCCTCATAGTCTTATAAAGACTCATCATTTCCCATGGTCATCCAAAAGATTTCTCCCTTTGTTTCCTTTGACCTACAGTAGTCCCGGTATTTGTTGTTAAAGGCTTGCTGCATCTGAGCCCAAGTGGTGATACTGTTTCCAGGTAACCCCATGAACTAGCGTAATGTTGCATCCTTGAGGGTAGAGGGAAAGAGTTTCAACTTTTGCTCGTCTTTTGTATAGTCATAAGTTCGACAAAGGATAGCAAACTCAAACAGGAAGGTATCAGGGTCTTCAGTGGTCAATCCATGGAAATGAGGTAAGGCTGAGGGACTTATGTTCTTCATTTTCATGTCCCCGTTGGTCTCTCGGATGGGGAAGGTACCTTCTATTCTCTCGTCATCGTCTCTACCATTTCTGTTTTCAGCCATGGTCTCAAAAGGAATGTTTTCTTGCTCTTCTTCTGTTATAGGAGGTTCACCTATAGGTTCTTCTGGGTCACTGCCACCAAAGAAGAGAGAAGGGTGACTCAGTGAAGTGGTGGGGGTGTTGGGTAAGAATTTTTCGGTATTATCTCTGTTCCTACGAGGCATGAAAAGATTTTTGGTTGCTTTTGCTTTTTTCTGCTTGTACCTACAAAATTGAAACAAATGGTATTGCAACTAACTAAAATCTATCTTGTAGAAATGAAAATGCGGAATTGAAATGAAAGCAGGAAAGGACTAATCTATTTTGCTGAAATCAAATTGCAAGAATGAAATGCTAGACTATGCTTGCAAAATTGAAATCGTGAAATTGAAAGGCTAATCTATGAAAGCAGGAAATGTCTAATTTACTTTTGCAGAAATGAAATTGCAGAATGGAATTGAAATAAACTACTTAGCAGAAGGTTAGAGTAGGAAAATAGAAGAAAAGCAGAAATCAAAAATACTCTGACGCTTCCCCGGCAACGACACCAAAAAGAGTGGTGAGCTCCAATATTGCAGCAATAATGCTGCAACTCCTGGGACTCCCTTCTTTACCTTTATCAACCTGGTAGTTCGTAACAAACTTGGAAGCGACAGTGCTGTATGCACAAGTACTAGCTCTTGCCACAGTTGTCACTTGGTCAGCTGGCACAAGTCCACTAGGAGCTTAATCCAACTTCTATGAGCTCTAAGAAGAAGCTTTTTAACTGATGGATGAAAGCTAACTCAAAGAAGGCTAATCTACTTGCAGAAAGAAACGGAGAGCTGAAAGGAAACGTAAACCCTAGCAAACCCTAATTTTACCAGCTATCCCTACTGATGCAAGAAAGAGGGTGCAAGCTACTGAAAGAGATTCCATTGACTTCTAGGAAGGTAACTACATGTATCTAAGCTACCTCTACAGTAACATCTGAAAAAAAACATCTTTTTGCATTTTTGAATAAGTTGCCAGAATTATCATGCATGCGATTTGATTGTTTTGACTGTGCAGAGGTGGATTGGCGAGAGGAAATGCTTGGATGAGGTCGAGAAGGTTTAGAGAGGGCATAAGGGGTCCCTAACACCCTTCCAGAGAGTTTCACAGAGTTTGGCTATCAAGAAACCTCATTCGTGAGCTTCTACAGGAAGTCTGCAGGGGTTCTACAGGATGTCTGTAATTTTCTACAGGTTGTTCAGAAATGGGATTTTGGAGGATGGATAGAGAGAGAAAGGTGTAGGAGGGAGTATGGAGGTAGGATAAGGGTTTGAGGTGGTCTAGGACTTGGTGGATGGAGTTGAGGAAAGATGTAGATGGCTGGATTTGTTCAAGGAGGACTGAAGCAATGTTGCACAAAAACTAGGGTTATGTGAGAGGCAAGAATCTGAGTTAAGGGATGGAGCAGATGGGTTTGATGGAGTATGGATAGATAGAGAAGTGGTACAGGTGCTCTGCAAGTTGTTTTTCCAATTGAACCAACGAAGACTTGTAAAATCAAGGACCTAGTTACATTGACCTAATCTGATCTAGTTGACAGTAAAGAGAATGAGCAGAAGTTTCAACTACAATGAAACCATGTATACTAACTTATGCAACTAAGAAAGAAAGAATCTAAACATGTAACCAACTTTTGCAAATGAAAATCAAACACTAGTGATTGCATGGCAAAACAAAGTCAGTGTTTTTGTGGGCAGCAAGGTCACCTTGATCCCAGCTCCTGATCCCACTGAGGGAGAGGTGAAATCAGAGGTGTTTGATGGCCCTTTTTTGAAGCTTTTCCCTGTTAACAACCTATCAACTCAATTTGAACATCAAAAGTCTTTCTAATCATCAACAGTGACCTAGTTAAACAGCAGGATTTAATCTACTTAACAAAAATGATTTTGCAAATACATAAAGAAAAAATAACAATACATAAAGGAGGCCTTAGCACTTAGGTTGGGCCCAACCCCAAGAGCTGTAGGCTCCTATAAAGAACTCAGATCTGATGCCAAGTAAAGCTGCTTCTCATTACTCAAAAATAATCATCACAAGAAAGTTATACAATAGTAGCTAAGAAAACGAGCTGAGAAAAGGACAGCACTATAGTGCAAATACCAACAGTTCCAAAAGTAAACTATGAAGGCTGAGGCCTTCCTATTTATACACTACGAGGGGCCTAGCAGCCCTCCTAAATTCAAGGGACTCGGCTGTTCCAACTACTAGTAAATAATCACTCTTCCCAAAGCTACTCGACTGCCTTTAGAACTCGTTTTGGTGGCCTGTTGAGCTCGGAGTTGAGGGTGGAGATTTCGAGGAAGGGCCATTTAATGCCAAAGACAACCTCCCTACGAATCCTCACCTCAAGCTTGGCTATCACCTGGGCCATAATTGCTTGGTTTTGCTCCAAAATTTGTCCAAAAAACCTGAAATGACCATGTATTAGCCTCCTTGGTAGAGTGACCACCCTTATTCGTTCAAATAACATAAACATACTAAAAGAACATGCATAATCTATAAAAAATGGAGGATTGAAGAAGGACAATTAGGCAAAATGAGCCCAATAAGTTACCCAATTCGAGGCTCATCACCAAGTTCTTTGTCAGTCCGGGTACATGCATAAAAATTTTCAAGGTGAGTGGAGCCACATGCTCCCTTTGAAAAGTAATAGTGCACACACCAATAACACTATACTTACAGTCATCACCCATCTCGATATTCATCTTGGAATCTTTCACCTCCAGTTCACTAAATAACTGTTTTTCGCCAGTCATGTGGAAGGAAGCTCCACTGTATAATTACCAGACACTTCCCATCATTGAAGACACCATGCGTGCAATGAGGGAAAAGTCCAATTCGAATTGGGAGGCCAAAACCTTACCTGCTGCTCCTCCCGAGGACTTCTCCTTGGACTTCTTCAATGGGCAATTTGTAGCAAGGTGACCCATAATGTGAAAATGAAAGAATTTAACTTTCGTCATCTCCTTCTTCTTACCAACATGATAAGAATTTGATTTGGAAGGAGAAATTTTACGTTTCCCCTTCCTTGCCTTAATTGCTAAGGAAATTTATATTCATCATCAGTCTTCGATGAAGAGCCATACCTAGTGTTCCTCCTCATCTCATCTTGCATCAAATCTGACCATAGTCGTTCCCAATCTGGCAGCTTGTCCCGATAACTATGCCAACTCATTGGGAGTCCAAGAAGAGGAAGGCTCACCATATCCTCCTAGGAAATTGTGATTCCAACACTTCCAAGTTTAGCACGAAATTGAGTGAACTTGGTCAAGTACTTTGGAATCATCTTGCCTTTCTCCATCTTTATTTTACGAAGTTTATCCTGCAGTGCCAAATTCCTTTGATCACTGCTATTCTGATATAAGTTCATCAATGTATTCCACGTAGCATGCGGAGTTTCCTTTCCATGGAGACTCAAGACAATGTGGTCTTGAACTTCCTCAAGTATTATCCACATTGTCTTTGCCACACACTTCTTCCACTCGGCCAAGTTCTGTGCATCTGTAGTTGCTGCCTTGGGGATTTCTTGATCAATGAATTCCTTCAAGCCATTATCTTCTAGCACAACCTCCCTCATGTTCCTCTAGGCTATAAAATGTGAGTTTCCTTCCAAGGCATACTCAAGCCTCAGCCCATGGAACGCCATCTACCAATCTTGAAGTATGTATGCAAATTTGACTTTAACCTATAACCTAGAAACTCAAAACTTCGAAATCTCCTCTAGAGAGCTGATTTTCAATCAGCGATATCTCCCTCATCCAATCTTTGATTCGGTCGATTGTTTTTTTTAATTTGAGTATCTTTTCCCAAGGAATCAAAATCTGCAATTGTTTATGAAATTGTTTCATAGAAATTCTCAGAACTCCTCTGCAAAATCTCGACCCAAAAAATAGTCTTGCTCAGATACCATGTAGAAAACCCTGTAGATTCACAAGCTCATGTAATCTACTAAAACAAGAGATACTTCTACTCTTTACAGCAGAAGCCCATAAACATCAAGCAAACAATAATCAATAGAGGAAGAGAATCAAGGGCACATAACATAATAAATATCTGGGGAAAGACACAGCTCAAAACCCCACTATTTGTTTTGTATTAATCTGGAAAATCAAGATAAAATTACAATGCATGTTCTCTCTAGAACAATCCCAACACTCAACGAATTCAATATCCAACTCATAAGCAAGCTCAAGGCCAAAGCCTATCCAATTCACAAGCTCTCCAAGTCTATATGCCAATGTGTAATTTCTATGAAGGATAGCTTGTATTTAAAGGGAAATAAAGCCTCTAAAAATAACACAATCCCTCAAGTATCAGTTCATGAATGCATGCACTCTCAGTGCAACTTAGAAAAATCTAAAACAAATAATACATTGTCCCTACACTCTAGTCTCAACTGGGTCTTTCTTCGAACAAACATGCATGAGTTTTTGATGGTGGAATCTTTAGTTAACTAGAGTAGCACTAATTAGGTCACTAGTGTCCCAACTAATTGTTTACTCACTATTAGTTCCTGAAACTGTTTGGAACTAATTTAACTAGACTTAACTCAGTAAACTGAGTTAACTAATTACAACTCATTCATAACTCATCCTTAACTCCTAAAAGTTAGGGAGAACATATACATGTCTTCTAAAAGACTTCCAATTTGTATTTCCTAAATTAATTAAGTTAATTAAAATTAATTAATTATTTTCAAATTTCTATGAGAAAACAATTCTATTTTATTTCATAGTTTAATTCAAGGACAAATTAAACTAGAATTTCTTGTTGCCATTTCTCAACAATAAAATTATGATTCAGACTAACAAGATGTTTTATAGCCCCTTTTTGGAATAACACTATGAGCCACCCAAAAAATATGGGTTAAAACCATGATCCTAACCAACATTGGAGCCCCAAATGAAAGACACAAAATCTAGATTACCAGGATTTTATTTTCACGTAATATTGATCTAAACCATAAAATTATTTAACAATGTAAATAGTCACCAATAGGAATTTTATTTGACTCTTTAATCCTAGGCGCTATGTCACCAATCCCCCATGACTGGGTGTTACAACCAAAAATCAACCTAATTCATTTGTAGTCAGTTTCTTTAAACATTACCGGATAGCCAAATTTCTAAATATCTTCATGTTCTCATATATTGATCTGGAATGTGTTCTTTTTCTTTTTTAATGGAGACACTCTTTGAAAAGACTTTGATAACTAGATTATGTTTCATGATTTTCAAGTTGTATTCTTCATGGTAATTCAAAGGAGTTCGAATGTTATATGATAACATGTCTAGATATCAATATTTCCAAGCTAAATATGGAGTCCAAGGAAGCCTTCCACATCATTTGAAAAGGCGCCTTATAGTTTTGTGTCATGATCTATTTCTTCCATGAATCTTTCATAAACATTATAGTTAGCCATATAAAAAGGCCAAAATCATGTTCCACGTGTTGCCGCCTCATGCCACCACATCATTAATTTTGCTGTTCTTATCCATGTCACTACCAATTTCCTTATGTCATTCTATCGCTTATGTGTTAACTGAGCAACAATTTGTACAACTAGTAGTAAGGGAAAGAATTTGAAATCCAATTCATTTGACAAAAAAATTTCATTTGTGTATTACTGGATATCTAGATACAGAGATATGACATGGAAACCATGGAAACAAGCACATTATGGGGGGCCAAATAGTTTTTTCTTCTCAGATTTTAATCTATAATTTGCGAAAATTTATTAGTACACTCTTTAAGTACACCTGGATGCCTGGACACCTAGGTTATCTTAACCTACCTTGAAGAAAATTTGGGGTTATGCTTTTTAAATTTGGGATTTTCCCCTTTTTCCTTCTGACCTTCATGCTTCCTTTTATCTAACACCTTCTTAAAGATTTTTCCTTTAAAACAAAGAGGGTCTCCACTAACAATACTTGACCACCCTCATCTCCTTTCTCCTTTTTTGCATACTTAACATCAATAACACTGCAATAAATGAGTTACTTCAATTGCTTCTGCATTATTGACAACACAACCATTTCCTTGGATATCAATGACAATGCAAAACATCCTTTGACATTAATGACACTATAGAACTACCTTTCGCATTAATGAAAATACATTTTTGACAATTCAATACCATATCATTGATTAGAAATTTTTATAGAAGTGAATAAGGGCCTTGTTGAAGATCCATAATCTAACCTAGTGGCCAAATACTAGCCTTGGAAGCACATAACTCTGAAGGTATTCCTCATGTTTATCTCTCTCACTACAGTTTTATTCTCCTTCTCTACTGGTGTGGTTGATTTTATTTTTTGGGATTCTCCAATTGGGAATTTTATTTGTTAAATTTTTATCCATACTTTGACTTTGATCTTTTTCTTTTCTTATTTTTTGGGATCACCATTCCCCTTTTCCTTAAAAAAATTAAGTCTCCATATCCCATCTCTATATCTAGTAATAGTGTCAGTCCTGAGTGGAGCTATATTTAAATCTTAGGTTGTTTCCTATCTATACATTATCGAGTCTATGATATCTTTTAGAGGTCTAAGTTTGGTCTTATCACTCTAGGAATTATCCATTCCTCCCTCATTTTACCCTTGATTATATTTAATCTTCTAGTGGAAAAGAATGCCCTGATGCATATGTTGTCAGGGTAGGATGGGTGGCTTCAGTGATAATGTTCCATCTATCTCTTGTACCAAGATGGAAACAAAAGATTCAAACAATGTTTATTATAGAAACATGCCTTCAAAGTTCTAAAGGAAATTGAGGAGGATGAGAGGGAAGCCAAAATTGAGCATAACTTTACACTAGATTCAGAGGTTATGGATAAAATTGGAAATTGGGTTTCATAGATAGGTAACAGGATAATGAGGAATATGCAGTACATGCAAACTATTGACATCTATTAGTAATTCAAAAAGAGTGGGAAAAGTATTAGCAGAATAGTTATAAGAACAAGAACATGAGATATTATTGTTCCTAGATGTTGTTCAGAGATAGTTGAGAAAGTTGGATAGCAAAATGGCAATGATTTCTAGTAAGCTTGTTAATTTTGAAATCATAGACTCGAATTAAAAGATGAAGTCACTAATCATGGTCCAAGTGGACTTCGCTACTAAATGTAAGCCATTTATGCCACTGCTAATATGTTTTTTGTAAAAATTTTATGGAAAATGATGACCATGAATGTTCTCAAGCCTTCATAACAAAAGCTAACATGTTTAGTAGACAAAATTTAAAAGGATTCTTGATTAGTTTTAGGAATTTCACTCAGACAAAGTAGAAATGTTACACTACTCATTTAGATTCTCTTGTGGGAGACCAATAAGGAAATCTATACAAGTTCATGCTATATTTTTTGATATGATATAATAGAACCAATAAACATAACTAGACAATTTCATCCATAATTTTTATTTTATATAATACAAATCACTTATTTAACTCATATATATAAACAAATCTATATAATAATATAAACATTATCTAAATATGTGGGAACATAGAAGCCGCATTTAAATCAATTATCAAAACTATTTTGATAGAATGATTCAAATATTCAAGCATCAACATGGTAAAATAAGTGGTAAACTAAGTGTAAGGGCCAACTTAGAATGGAAAAATAAGCATATGGGAAACAATATTTTTTTCTATCTTACAAAAGGGTAGTTTTTTATAATCAAGAATAAGAGAGGGATGTGCAATTAATTACATGTCCCTCATGAAATTTACATATAGGATTTTAAAAATATATTAATAATTACAAATATGTTTCACTATGACCATAAAAAAAATGTTCAATGTCCATTTTAGATAACTTAAAAGGTTATATATAACTATTTATATTTTTAATATAAAATTAATAAATAATTGGTAAAATAAAATAATATTAATTACTAGTTTTGAATAGACATGATGGGATGCTTTCTTAAATCACTCTTAGATATTAAGTTACAGGTTCAAGTCCTAACCTAATTTAAATGTTATTCTTGAACATAACTATATTGTACCCTCACTAATATCAAACTTAAAAAAAAAAAATTTATTAATTACCAAAAATTTCAATATTCATATATATGTAAATCTTCATTCAATTTTTTTTTGGTTTACCTTACATGAAACATTCAGGAAAATTTGATCCTCTTGCAAATAAATACACATAATTTTCTATCTATTCAATTATTTATCGACATGAGGATTATATAGTGAATAATCACTCTTAATTCACTAATCTGTCACATTTTTCTTATTAGTTAGTTGTTATTATGGAACGCCAGCTGTTTACAATTGAAATTTTTACAAAAACCTTCGAAGTAAACATTACTATCTGAATTATTTTCCTCCAATTACTCCCTGCCATAGGCATGATAGGGACTCTAAGATTTGATATGACCAACTTGAACATTAATTCTAGATGCTTACTATCTTGACTCCCGTAAATATCCAAAGTATTTACCATACCAATATATGCCATCGTTTTCGTAATCTTATTTGCCTTCTTCCCGAGGCGGACAGGTTAAAACATATATTATAGTCATCTATTTCTTGTGCATTTTTTAGTTTAATGAAAGCGTTAAACTAATGTTTGCATTAGTTTGGATGCCCTCTTCCTGAGGTGAACAAGTTAAAACATAAATTATAGTCATGTTAGCATTAGTTTGGATGCCCTCTTCCCGAGGTGGACAGGTTAAAACATATATTATAGTCATCTATTACTTGTGTATTTTTTAGTTTAATGAAAGCGTTAAACTAATGTTAGCATTAGTTTGGATAACATTTCATGCTTAGGAATTAAAAGCATGTCTTCTATTTGTGACAAGGTTTCCATTTTATGTGACAAGTTGCCAATTTATGTGACAAGGGTGCCAAAATTGTAGTGTTTAAACACATGGCTCCTACACATTTACACATCGCTCCTACACGTTTAAAACTTTGCTCCTACATGTTTACACATGCATGTGTGTACCCACTTGTCTGCATAGAAATTTATATAGCGTTTCATTTCTCAGGTTCAAACTAGTAGGCCCTCTTAGCTCAAGAAAACAAAAATCTAGCGTTTCATTTCTTAGGTTCAAACTAGTAGGCCCTCTTAGCTCAAGAAAACAAGAATCACTATCTACTTGCAGTTGCTCTAACACTATGGGTGATCTCTACTGTGGGTGATCTTTGTTGCACCCCAGCTAAACCGATGCTAACCCCCAATTGAACCGACGCTGTGGGTGATCTCTGTTGAACTGAACTAATGGGTGATCTCTGCTGAACCCTCTAGGTGAGATCTCTATTGGACCGACATTGTGGGTGATCTCTGCTAAACGGAACCTGTTATAGAAGCAGGAGATGAGCACAAACATTTTCTTGTTGAACCATCTATCTGTGGTTGTTCTCATAATAATTTTACCCATATATTATGGCTGTTGAGCTCAATGCATGATGATTATTTCAATCTGGTTGGTGAAATTGTTCATAAGTTAGACCTCAATTGTAACAACTTGCATTCTACCGGTTGAAGTGCGACTGCGGGTGAGGCTTGAACGAGCACGGTTGAGGCTTGAATGAGCTGCGGTTGGACGAAGTGCGAGCTCCTTGTTATGCGATGGAGATAATGCGCATAAGTGAGAAGGGGGCGAGCTTGTATATACACATGGGAGCATGTGTTAACATATATGGAGGCCGACCAACATGAATGAAGGGGCTGACTTGAAGTTAAGGAGTTTTGCGATGAAGTGAAGGCGTGGAGAGGTTGGCTGGGCAAGCCACGACCTCCCCCTACAATGCGTATATATGGAAGAGCGTTGGCTCTCATTTGGACATCGATCACTCGCTCAACATCTTCGCTCAAGGAGTTAAGGCGCAGTTCTAGTGCAGAGAACTAAGGAGAGGAAGGCGTAGATTTGGATGTGCCCATTCTTGGGCTTGGTTGCACGGTGAAGGAATGCTTAACTCGGTTCTGGGCGAAGGGTGCGGGCAGGAGCACCCGACGGTTGGGTGAGGGCGTGCACGAGTGTGTGGTGCCTGATTTGTGCAAAGGTGCTCGATGGTGAAATGGAGGAGCACTCGATTTGTACGACGACTTGGCATGGGTTCTTGGGTGGCTTGGGTGAGTGCCCGCCTGTCGTGCAAGTGTGCACGATGACTAGGTGAAGTGTTGAGTTTGTGAACGGAGGTGTGTCTCGAGTGGAAGCACTTGTGTGTGGTGACTTGGAGGCATGCCCAAGTTGTGCAAACAACACGATCGTAAGATGAGGTGAACGAAGGTTTAGTGAGTCGTGCGGCGATCGTGTGGAGGTGCCGACGAGCTGGGCAACTGAGTTTGCCAAAGATTGTAAAATTGGCTAAGTATGAAACTTGGAGTTTCCAAGTGTACTTGTAAAGCTTGTAACTTGTAAAATATTGTATAATATATTATCGGGCAAACTCATTGTTCAGGGAGTTGCCCCTCCCTTTATACTGTGCAATTGTGTTCTTCATTTATAATTGTTGATGTTAATGAATGTGTATGGGTGTTCATTGGTATAAAGGATAACATAATAATACTTGGTTGAGAAACACAAACTAAGTAGGAGTAAGTGGTTAGGTGTAGTCCACGAACATAAGTATTGGTGAAAAGAAAGTGTTTGGTGGTGCTGCACCTCGCTAAGAGCGATTGAAAGACTACCGTCAGCTTGGGGGCATGACATTTGGTATCAGAGCAGGCTGATGACGGGGTTAACGATGAAGTGTTGATCCCACTGCACTATTGTGACAGTTGGTATCAGAGCTCGGTTGTAGCTGGTGATTGAAGCTGATTCAGGGTTGAAGAAGCTTGACAGTTGGTGACAGTGAAGCAGGTACTTGCACGTGAAGGAAGTTGTTTCACATACAAGTGGAACAAGAGCTGGTTCAGGTTGCAGGCATCTTGGTGAAGCTGTTGAATGGTTGAAACTAGATCGCAAAGAAGAAGGAAGCTATTAGCAATGGCAGCTGAATCTCAGGCTGGGTCTAGTCACAGTACGAAGGATGCTACTATGGCACTTATGGAAAAAGTGATGGAGAAGATGGAGGACTTGGAAGCTTTCAGGACTAAGAAGATGGACTTGTTCGATAAGGAGCAAGAGGCCAATTCGAAGATGAGGGAAGAGCTCGAGGAACTCCAGACTCAACACAAGTACACTGATGTTATGTGTACACAAATTGAAGTAAGGGTCAAGGGGGTTGAAGAGGCAAGAGACCAAGGTCTTGCAGAGATTGTGGGCTTGCGAAAATCTCTTGACGAAGCCAGAGATGAGATCGCGGTGTTGAAGAAGGCCGTGAGGCATAACTCAGGTGGAGGAGTGCCTCATGTGAAAGTCAAGGAATTGGAATCTTACAATGGTACAAGGAGTGCAAAGACTCTTGGCAACTTTCTATGTGACATGGAGCAATGCTTGGAACGATTGGGTCTATCTGATGATGAGATGAAGGTCAAGGTAGCTGCTCAGTTCTTGACAAAGGATGCTAAGATGTGGTGGTGAAGACGGATGGATCAGATTGCCAATGGCAGTGCTGGTGACATTACTTCATGGGATGAGATGAAGAAATCTTTGCAGACCCATTTCAGTCCTCAGGATGAAACGTGGGAAGCAAGGATGAAAATTAAGTTCATAAAGCAGATTGGGAACCTTCAGACATATCAGCGAGAGTTTGCAAGTGTAGTTCTAGAACTTCCTGACATGGCAGAGAGGGACAAGGTGTTCAATTTCATTATTGGGTTGAAGCCTTGGGCATGCAATGAAGTGAAGAGGCAGAGGATTACAACACTTGAGGAAGCTTTTGCTGTTGTTGATAGGTTGGTGGAGCATTATGATGAGACTTCTAATCATAGGAATAAGAAGTCCGATAAGCCGAAAGAGAAGAAGAAGGATGATGCTTTGAAATCAGATGATAGTTCGAAGACGAAGAAAGCCTTGAAGTGTTGGATATGTGCTGGACCACATATGGTGAAGAATTGTCCTTCCAAATCGAAAGTGGCTGCGATTGCACAATCTAATGCGAAGAATGAAGAAGCTTCTGTGGGGATGATGCAGATACTTGGAGCTGCTGCTACTACAGAGGTGGTCTCTCGGAGGGATCCTGAGAGGAACAGTTTGGAGTATGTTCAGATGAAGGTTGGAGGTGTTGATATACTCACTATGGTGGATAGTGGGGCCTCTCACAACTTCATGGGTGAAGATACTGCGAGAAGAATTGGGCTGAAATTTGTACCGGTGAAGGCACAAATGAATACATTCAATTCTCCTCCTGATAATGTTCTTGGTGTAGCTGAAAAAGTGGACACAACACTAGGTGAGTGGACAGGGAAGGTCGACTTCACTATAGTGCGGATAGATGACTATGAAGCTGTGCTAGGAATGGAATTCATGAAACAGTTTGATGCTATGATTGTTCCACATTTGAGGAAGCTATACATTTACGATGGAAGGGAGGATGTGCCCATTGGTGTACCAACCATTGGAGTGACAAGGCCCGATTGTAAGTTGGCAGTGATGCAAATGAAGGATGAGAAGCAGATGGAAGATATGAGTAAGCGGTTGTCTATGGTTGAGACAAATTTTATCGAGCAATCATTGGTCATCAGGACTCTTTCAGATAGTATCTTGGAGTTTCCAAGAAGGCTAGAAGTGGTCGAGGATGATGCTGATGATGATGATGATGAGGCATATGTGAGGCTGAATGTCCGAGGGGAGGATCGGGTCACTTATCTACAGAGGATGGAGATAGAAGATCCTGACAAATGGATTGAGATGATTAGTGAGGGTGAGCCTTCAGGCTCTACTCCCTCCACATCTTCTTAGATGACAAAGAAGATGGGGCTCATTGTTAGCTACTCATGGCAGTGAGTCCTTAAAATAGGTTGAGCAGATATGGCAGATGGTGCAGGGATGGCTTGGCATCAAGCATCATGACATGTTGCAGATGGGATGGAGTTTCCATGGACCTGAACATGGGTGAGATTCTTGGTGAGTCTGAGATGTGGCAAAATCTGAGATAGACTGGTGAAGGCATAAGGATGTTCACTCTCATGGCTTGAGTGTGAGAGTTGGATTAGCTACCCAACTAGTTCAAACATGGGGTCCGGAAGTGCACGGAGAGATGTTGACATCAGGTAGGCAGGAAGGATGACAGTTCACAGGATGAGGACGACACATGATGGAGATGGGAGTTCTACATATGTTGCAGGGATGTTTGCAGTATGTGGAGGAGTTGACATCATGGACCAAGGATGAGACAGACATTGATGATGATCTTGGTGGATGGCTACCAGGATGGTATGTTGTCGAGGACGATAACGATTTCTGGTGGAGGAGGATGTAACGACCTACATTCTACCGGTTGAAGTGCGTCCGTGGGTGAGGCTTGAACAAGCGCGGTTGAGGCTTGAACAAGCTGTGGTTGGACAAAGTGCGAGCTCCTTGTTATGCGATGGGGATAATGCGCATAAGTGAGAAGGGGACGAGCTTCCATATACACATGGGAGCATGTAAGGAGGCTGACCAACATGAATGAAGGGGTCGAATTGAAGTTAAGGAGTTTTGCGATGAAGTGAAGGCATGGAGAGGTCGGCTGGGCAAGCCACGACCTCCCCCTACAACCCGTATATATGGAAGAGCGTTGGCTCTCATTTGGACATCGATCACTCGCTCAACATCTTTGCTCAAGGAGTTAAGGTGCAGTTCTAGTGCGCGGAACTAAGGAGAGGAAGGCACAGATTTGGATGCGCCCATTCTTGGGCTTGGTTGCATGGTGAAGGAACGTTTAACTCAGTTGTGGGTGAAGGGTGCGGGCAGGAGCGCCTGGCGGTTGGGTGAGGGCGTGCATGGGTGTGTGGCGTCCGATTTGTGCGAAGGTGCCCGACGGTGAAACGAAGGAGAGCCTGATTTGTGCGATGACTTGGCACGGGTTCTTGGGTGGCTCGGGTGAGTGCCCACCCATCGTGCAAGTGTGCACGATGACTGGGTGAAGTGTTGAGTTTGTGAATGGAGGTGTGTCTCAGGTGGAGGCGCCCATGTGTGGCGACTTGGAGGCGCGTCCAAGTTGGGCAAACAACATGATCGTGCAACGAGGTGAACGAAGGATTGGTGAGTCATGCAACAACCATGCGGGGGCGCCAATGAGCTGGGAAACCGAGTTTGCCGAAGATTGTAAAATTGGCTAAGTATGAAACTTGGAGTTTCCAAGTATACTTGTAAAGCTTGTAACTTGTAAAAGATTGTATAATATATTATCGGGCAGACTCATTGTTTAGGGAGTTGCCCCTCCCTTTATACTGTGCAATTGTGTTCTTCATTTATAATTGCTGATGTTAATGAATGTGTATGGGTGTTCATTGGTATAAAGGATAACATAATAATACTTGGTTGTGAAACACAAACTAAGTAGGAATAAGTGGTTAGGCGTAGTCCACGAACATAAGTATTGGTGAAAAGAAAGTGTTCGGTGGTGCCACACCTCACTAAGAGCGGTTGAAAGACTACCACCAGCTTGGGGGCATGACATCAATAATGCTTAGAATCACTTCACGGAAAAATTGATGTCAAAATTGAATATGCAATATTGAAGGTCCAAGTACAACTACTTACTTGCAGCTTTAGAAGAAGAGATAGAGCTCTTTATTGAGATCGAGAGATACCAAGTTCAACATAGATATGCGCTAGTCCAATAACTGCTAATATAGGTCCTTGCTTGAACCCACCGCAACAACTTCAGCTCGCACTTTGTACTGGATCAAGCTCAAGAACCCCCAAATTGGGTGGCGAGAACCCACAATCAATGTTGCACAACTATTCGAACCAACAATGTTCTGTCACTATGAGATCTGCAAGTGTCCCCATACATACAGGCAAGCAATTAGAGCCAAGACTGCTCCATCCCGATCCGTGTGTTGGGAAAGCTATGCTCCATCATGATCTGTGTGTTGGGAAAGTTATTCATTCTTCTGAGATACACAGATGGATATCAAAGAATTTAATCGATGGCCACTGATGGACTTCAACAGATGTTTGCGTACTAGCTAAAAGAGAGAGCTCAATGGTGGCGTGTCCTGAGTGTCAAGAAAGTGGGCACCAATTGAAAAAACACAAGCAAAAAGGATCGAAAGTCTATTTGGGGTATCAATCTCACAAAAGAAGAGATTGATGCGTGAGATGTTGGGTGGATCTACTCAACATCATCCTGAAGTTGTCGTAACCTCTACCTGAACTATTGTTGATTCAACTTCTTATGCTACTATTGTTGATTCAACTGCTTATGCTTCTGTTGCTTCAACCGAGTGAACTTGGTGAACCACCACCTCTTTGTCTGCCTCCGTCGTGTTTTCCAGAAGCGTAAGTAAGATATCTCTCAATGGCCAAGACTAATATCTCTCTTGGTAGGTTCTCTTGCATCCATTGAGTGAATGGCTAAGTCCCTTACTGTTGGTAGCCTAGGTTCTTACATCTTGTTGTTTATTGCCATGCAATGTCATGTTCTTTTCTCTCAGCATTAACAAAATTGTATAAGAAAACACTGAAAGTATCTCTTAGAATGCGGGTAAGGGAAGGAAAAGCCACAAGTGGCGACCATGCAATGCAAGCATTATCGTGTCTTACTTTTCTCGATCGCAAGGAAAAAACGTGTCAATCAATGTCATATTCTCGAAAAATTAAGAAACTGTATTAACTTTTATGAACTATGCATGAAATATTTTATTAATGTTGTTTTCGTCAAATAACAACTCGTTCTGATCAAGTCGAAGGATTGTGATATGCGTGTTTATTTTCTTCTTACTAAAGCCTTTTGAAAACTTTGGCTTAGAGGCTAATCAAATGGGATAGTTGCTTGGCTAATCGAATGGGGTGGGATACCCCACTATGGCTTACTTGGCTACTCGGTGGAACACTCCACGAAATGAATCAGTTCAATTAACACAGTTAAGTGGAGTGTGAAGGATATAGAAAATTTAAATAGTGAATTCTCTCTAGATGTTGAACAATTGATATCAAATATCCCCAACTAGATTTAGAGCGAGATCAAACATTCATGGAGGCTTAAGTGTAACTTACTTCAAGCTTAGGATTCCGGCTTCAATTATGCAAAAGTATAGGAATTTTGCTTTGAAGGGTTAAAGGTGCGTGCTTTAGAGCTGTCTGGTGATTCTGAACTAAATTTGAAACAAAAAATCCATGAAATCCTTGAAGGCTTCAACTCTTGAAAATATAAGGAAAAATTGTGCAATGCTGCAATTCGATTTATGTTTTGGGCTCACCCTCTTTAAGATCTTCATCTACAAGCACTTCAGCTTGGCTTGGCTCGATGGTTGACATTCTGCGTAAACATGTAAGAGATCAACAACAAGCTTTTATTTTCATGTTGACAAAACATTGTTTTCATGTGGCGTTGAAAGGGTAGTGTATAGGAAAATATATTAAGGTAATCAAAGGTAATTCTTTTCAATAACTAATGATTATAACAAATTGAATTTTGACAACTGGTGAAGCTGCTGATGCTCTGAGACCATTGAGCTATTGAGCCGATGAGACCATTGATATCGTTGCTACTGCTGCTCCCGAAGATGCTCCGAGACCATTGATTTGGTGATTAATCTATCAGGCGGGCTTAATTATCGCCAACAATTGTTGCAGTAGCGATTGCTTCTAACTTTTGTTCCTCTGTGAAGTCATCCATTATTTGCTACGTCAACGCGCCTTGGGAGCTATACAGGGAGGAGTATAATAGTCACATGAGAGGCTCCCTAATACGAATTAATCAGTATAACCATGCCTTGAAATAAATCTGTGAGAAGCACTTGAAATTGCCGACACAATGGTGAAGAGAAGCTCTGAACCTAAGGAATGAATTGTTTTCTGACTCCTCGTCGTCGTGAAGCTCGTTGGACTAGACCGCTGAGCTTAAGTTCGATTGCAAATTCCCCGAATATTCAGGAATGTGACGGATATGGGCATGGTCAGAAAAATTGATCGCACTTATGTCTGTCCGATTCCTAAATATTCGAAAAATCTGCAATCAACTTAAAGATGCCCAGCCTAGCCTAGGCCTATGCCTCCTTAGTGGCAGGGGGTTAGAACCAAATAAACGTCCTTCCTTTCTCTCCTCATTCTGAACCATCGACTTTCCCTTATATGTTGACGCTACGACAACACTCGCTTGATTTTCTTGACCGCCTTGAACTTGCTTTCCTATCATGCTGGAACTACACTGACCTGACTGACCAACCCATTGAATAAGGAAAACATTGGTTAAATTGACCTCCCATCCAACAACTAAACAAGGACTAAGTGACATACAACCTCCCTGGTTTATTTTTAAAGTTAATTCTAATCAATCAATATAACCGTAATTAAATAAAATTATTCGCCATTGTTATGATTAATCAATTGGAAAATTAGAATTTAAAAAGAATACCATTTTACAGCCTCATGTAGACTAGGAACTGCTAGTTGATAATAAAGTAAAAATGAATTCTCTCTGAACAAGAGTTTGATTTCACGAGGCATCATTGTGCAAAGGATCGTAGTAGTTAAAATTATATAATTTGAGTGAAAATTTAAAACGAATATAAATATTTATGAACATTGATCTATTTCTGTCTCTCGTTTAATTAATAACTAATTATAATGCCTATTTTAAGTTTATGTTTAACAAATATTTAATTTTAATTAGCTCTTAATTACTTTAAATATAACAAATTAAAGAAGTTGAAAACTTAATATAAATATAATAAATTAAAAATTTTAAACTTAATAATTAACATATATATAGAAATAACAAATAATGACATATAATAATATTAAAATGGTAAATATAGTTTAAGTGGGTTTAATGGTTAAGAAAATGTTGTTGGAAATTTCTGGTAATTTCAAACACAAATTAACTGAACACAGAGACAATGCTCTATTTTTCTACCACAGGATCTTTAACACAGGGAAGCTAAATTGTTTTCTGAGAACAGAGATTTTTCACACCCATAAAAAATTTATATTCACTGATAAATACTACCTATTACATATTTCTTCCTCTGCCAGAGGGATAAACCAAGAACTTTCACCAAAACAAAATTACTCTGCCTCTTTTACAAATAATTTTACACTGCTGTGTAAAATCCTCATTCACTGCTATGTGAAAAAATTTTACATTCACTGCTGTAAAATAAAAATTTCTTACATAGGTTTACTGACAAAGAAAATTTCCTCCATATGCTCCTGCGTATTACAAAAACCTCCAGCAAAAGATTACATACTCTGTCCCTCCAGAAAATTTTACACTACTGTGTAAAATTTCTTTACATTCACCCAAAAAAAAATTCTCACATGCCTTGCTGGTTTTTCACATTGCATTTAACCAAAGTTTACATTTGCGCTACTGCGCCACACCATACATTTCATTTCTATGCATTTCAATGCATATGCTCCACAAAATTTTTATTCGCACTGCTGTGCGTTGGTTTTCTTGTATATTGTTCTTTGCTGCCGCAAGCCCTCTTTTTATCCCGTGTTACAATACAAAAAGTCAACACACAAAAATTTTTATCACGCTGCTGCGTATTTCAAAATGTCTTCATTGAAAAACTAATCCCCACTCTGGTTTTGCAACCCTCGCTCTGGTTTCGCACTGCTGTGCCCTCTTTTCGTTACACATACATTACATATGCGAATGAAGACCAAAAAAAACATATACCAAAACAAAACAAACTTAATGATGCGTTGACTTACCCATACCTATCTTTAAATTCGCCATACTTCTGTGCAAAAGAAAAAATATTAAAACTGAAACATCTCACCTACAATCTACGAAACAACATAAATCACATTAATTCCTTCACGTGGGTGGTCAGACAAAAGTTCAGGTAGGTTGAAAATGATCCTGGTCCGTTGATTTAATCGGACGCATATCGCTTGCTTTAGTCGCACAAACCAAACGAAGTTTACCGCTCGGGAGATGGGCAGTTTTGGAGACGTACACTGGACGCGTGTCATTTTGTCAGGGTGTTCGGAGGCCCTCTGACAAATACAGCCTTTTGCGAATGGTGGTGCGGGGAAGATACCGGTGGTTTTGATGACGCACAGGTGAAATTACAACTTCAACACTCCCCTTTAATTTCAACTGCTGGGTTATCAGTCATACCCAAACATTTCCTCAAAAATTCAAAGCTTTTCTGGTCCAGTGGCTTTGTCAAAATGTCTGCTGTTAGCCTCCTGTTGCAACAGGTGTTCATATTTCATGATTGACAATTGAAAGTGCCAAATATGTCATCTTTTCATGCTGCAAGGTTCCATATTTCTAGAAAGAGGCCAAAGAAGAGGCCATGAAAGTGTGCCAGTCTAAATGCCATTGCTGTATTCCAATTTTGATGAGTTATTCCATTTTTGAAGAATTTTCTATTTAGGGAAGTCCAAACAGCTTAATCTTGGCCTCCCTAGGTTTCAATTTCTTGTTTTAGAATGTAGCGAATGAATATCTGTACAAATAGCTTAACCTTGGCAGATTGGTAGATAGGTAGAGAAACAAGGGTGCTCAACAGCTTAATCTGAGCCCCTGGATGCAATAAGTGTAGATTTAGATAGGAGGGCAGTCAAAATAAAAAAGGATAATCAAGGTCTGCAAGTCCAAGTGCACCCATGCAAAAAGAAGAAAAAATGCTAGGTAAGTAGGCTGGGTAAGTAGTTTTGTGGTTGCAGAATCAAGCTATGTGATCCATTTCATGTTTTCAAGTGTTATATCCATTCAGATCACAGATGCAGTTTTTCATTTGGAGGAGCTCAAGCGAGGCATGTCTAACTCCCCCTTCTTCTTATTCCCCAAATCATTCACTAACCTCCCCAAAGAGGTCAAGATCTGCTTGATATCTCTTAAATTCATCATTTTTCATTATATTTGCCTAAGTAAAGGTCTACTTTGCTTAGGAGTACCATTATTTCACTCTTTGAGTCATTCTCCCCTTCAAATAGCCTAAGATCTCTAAACTTAGCGCTTTCTTGTCATTTTCATATTAACTTCTAACATTATTATGTAAATCCCTATCTACTTCCCCTTCCCCTTACTAAACACACTAAATAACTCCCCTATGTACATATTCCCATCCCCTGGCACTATAGCCCTATAGTGTCTGTTTGGGGAAATGCTGAGTTCATCTGGGGCTTAGCATTAGCCTTTCCGTGTCTTAAACCAGGAGTTAGCTTAACATTTGGTTAAAGTTAATAACCTCTTTCCTCACCCCTTTACCCATAATATTTCATCATTTTTACCCCCTCGCGCTCACATTTTCAGGTTTGGTTCAAATATTTTGATTAAACTATACCCCCGGCGCACAAACTATGTAAATTCCCCAAAAAACCCACAAACCCAAAGTTTTGGACCCCGACCATATAAATATTAATTTAATATTCGCGCGGGCCCCCCCACATAAACTTGTTGCCAGCTCCGCACTTCGTCAACCCTCTGATCTGCTCGCCCAGATCCGACGGCTCTCAGCGATTTCGGAGCTGCCCCGTCACTCGACAGTTAGCGTCCGATAGCCTGGTGGTTTTTCCGTCGTACAGAAGGACGCGTGTCCGCATTTTATTACATCGGAGCCACTCTGACAATTACCGCTCTCGTACAGAAGGCGGTCCGATGAAACCACAAACCACCTTCTGTCTCTCCTCCCCTGATGACAGTACCAGGTCAGCGCCACATCACCTCTGCGTCGCCCCCCCACTGTTACGTGTCACTGCCACCACATCACCCTGCCGTACTGCCACGTCACCCTGCTGACGTCACCCTGCTGACATCACCCTGCCACGTCACTACCATACCAGGACCCACCGCTGACGTCATGCTGACGTCATCACCAAAAAAAGGTGCGAAAGGCGAAAATCGTAGCACAGGATGCCCGGAATGAAAAACTGAGGCAGTTTTCGATGCGCGATTAGCGCTTAGCGCTAATCGCGCATCGCTAAGAAAAATTAGCCAAAATGGAGGACCTCTCATGACTCGGCTACCTGCAATACCCAAAAATTCGCAATTTGACAGGATTTCTTCATATTTATTCATATTCAAATCGGCCAGCGCCGATATCATTCCAGAGGTCACGAAAAGCACTTGCAGCAGCCATTTTTGCCTTGAAAGGGCAGAAAAGGAGCGATTTGACAGTTTCAAACACATCAAGGGAGAGAAAACGACCCGATTCAATTGTCAAAGAGTATCAGAGGAAAGATGAAGCCCTGATTAAATCAAAGAGTATCAGCGAAGCGGCAAAGAGTATCAGATCGGCAAAACCAAAGCAGGTGAACATTAAAGGCCCCCAAGCAAAGTCAAAGAAAGCGGTGAAGCCATTTAAAGCTCATCGGATCGAGATTAGTGCACATTAAAGCTACCTAAAAGCAGCGGAACCGCCTCACTGCAACGAGCCACCGAGGACACCATATTAACTCATTTTGATATAGCTACCTCCAACGCAGCTCAAAGATATTTTCTTGCATTAATTTCAGGATAAGATTAGGTTAAAACCTTGTTTCCTCAGACCTGTTTAAGGTCTGCTATAATAGATATTTTTGGATATTTTTCTCTATATAAACCACCCTAATTCACTGTTTAGAGGGTTGGTTGGTTGTATCGCTCCATGAGAGACTCGCTCCGTATACTTGATATTTTACTTAATCAAAGATTGCTGAAAAGCTTGGAGGAATGACTGTTTGCTGTGTGTTTAATGGTTGAAGGGTGAGTACGGAATTCTTGTGCTGCAACATGATTCAATAAGTGTTTCCTACCTCTGTTTTCCATTGATATATGCTCATATCATATATATGTCATCATCTAAAATAGCAGGAAAAATGAATAGCTTAGACTTTGTTTAACTGCACTCTCTACTCAATTTCTGCTATTTCTTTATGTTTTCATCTGAATTGGTAATGAATATGAATTCCCTTTGGCTCATATTTCCCCAATTCACCCATGTTTGATAGTTATCTAGGGATTCTTTACTGCTTCTAGATAGAGCTCATTCACCTTCTCTCTGTTAAGCTGAATGAGAGATTCTTAATTGCCTCTCATTCCTTAGCCTTCAATCCATCCCCGTTTAGCTTGAATGTTGTTTCATGTGTAGCTATCTTGCTCCATATTCCTCTTGTGACCAAGAAAACGCACCAGCAGTCCTACTCCTCGACTCCATGCCCAATGGTTTGAAACTCTCATACTATACCTACCTCTCTACTTGAAAGCATCAATCATCCCACCAAAATCAAAACAAAAACCCCTTGAACTCAATAACTAGCCTAAAATCATCATCAACAAAGCTAAATCATTAAGAGAGAGCCCTCTCTGATTGCAGGTGGGCTAGCACCTGCAGTCCAAAGATTGGTTTGTGGTTACCTCGGTCGTATCCTTTCAGGAGCTTAAGGACAACCTGAGTGATAACATCTGCAACCTGTTCCTGAGTCCTGTAATGTTCTAAGACAATTTCTCCATTGTTCACCAGTTCTCTGATGTAGTGAAACCTTGTGTCAATGTGTTTCGTTCTCTTATGAAACATGAAATTCTTGGATAATGCAATAGCTGAGCTATTGTCACAAAAAAATCACTGTTGCTTTTGCCTGCTCCTGGCCTAAGCTCCTCAACATCCTTCTCATCCAAACTGCTTGACATGCTGCTACTGTAGCTGCCACATATTCTGCCTCTGCTGTAGACAACGCCACAATAGGTTGTTTCTTAGAAGCCCATGAAATGGCTCCTGAACCCATGTGAAGAACATAACCGGAAGTGCTTTTCCGATCATCTACACTTCCAGCCCAATCACTATCAGTGTATCCAACTAAATCTGAACATTCTGAGACAGTATATAAAATGCCAAACCTTTTAGTACCTTTAACATACCTCAGAATCCTTTTTGCTGCCTGTTACAAAAAAAAGGTCTTCCTCTTAACAGAGGGATTACAAAACTGTTGTTACAAAAGAGTCTTCCTCACACAGAGGGATTCTCCAAGAGATTATGCTGAAGAGCATCTTCCTCTTAACAAGAGGGATTCACCAGTCTATGCTGAAAAGCATCTTCCTCTTGATAGAGGGATTCACCAAGAGACTGTGCTGAAGAGCACCTTCCTCTTTAACAGAGGGATTCACCAAGAGACTGCTTCAAGTGCAGTTCCAAAACAAAAATAAACTTCACTGTCTCTTCTGAAAAATACTCTCTCTCTGTCTTCAAAATTAACACTGCTGAAGCACTGCTGTGCATTTTTCAAAAACAAAATACTCTGTCTCTTCTGGAACAATTACTCTGTCCCAGCTTACAAATTTACACTGCTGTGTAAAAACAAGATCTTACATTTACTGCTGTAAAGAAAAATTTCTTTTACATGTGCTGCTGCCCATTACATTTCGTTTCTTCAACAAAAAAAATCTTCATGCTACTGCATTTTTCATATTCACACTGTTGTGTGTTTTTACTACATATTCTCCAACAACAAAAACAAGACTTACATTACCCTTTTCACTGTTGTGTGAAAAATTTCATGATTGCACTGATGCATGCTTCCATTTTCTACATTACATGCTCCTCCTTCATTTTACACTGCTGTGTAAATTCTTCATTTCATTTTATTTTTTATTTTACTCACCTTCTGCTGCGTTTTGTTTCGCACTGTTGTGCGTTTCTTCCCCTTTTTCTTATCGCGCTGCTGCGCCTTCACTTTCATTACATTACATTGAACAATAAAGAAAACTTACCTCACACTTCTGTGTGTAATGCATTACAATGCAACAATAAAAATATTTCACGCAGCCCTTGTTTTTACCCTCTTCGCACATTTGTGAATTTCATTCCCCTTTCTTTATTCGCTGTCGGGTTCTCTCCATTTACATTACCATATTACATGCCGTGTAAAAACAAATAAACTTAAGAACTTTACCAATAACTCTACGGCCATAATAAATTCATTTACTACTTCGGCATGGTGAGGAATTAATTCAGTCAGGTTTACATACGGTTTTACCAGACATACGGAGGTCAAACAAAAATTTCACTCCACGCAATCTCCATGCCCTGCAGACTTTTCTTCTCTGCTTTTATGGCAGATTTAATTTCATATCTCTCCCCTATAAGAAGATTTTCATCAAAGAATGACTGTTAATCTAGTTCAACAATAATGATCAAGAATTACAGGCTCCCCCTAAGTGTATGCATCATCTTCTTTTGGCAAAGTCTTCTCAAAAGAAACTTAGATCGGCTGGAGAGCTCAAGGGACTTTCGGACTGTATTTCCTTCCTTCTCCATACTTGTGTAACTTTCTTCTTTCGCGTGGGTCTAGCTTGTGTAAGAGCCCATGTTAAGTTACAATCGTGTGCCATATGCTCAATGTTATGACACTTGAAACATTCTACATTGTTCATGAATAAGGTTTCATGATTTCTTCCTGTAAAATTGTTTCTTGGAGGTTGTCGGAGACCATAACATCTATCTCTATGAAATGCTCTACAGTCTTTTGCCATATGACCAAAGTTTGAACAAGAATAACAATAACCAAAAAATGAACTTTGGTACCTGGGAGATGGAGGTTTCTTTGATGTACTTCTGAAGCTTTTCTGCCTTGAGATCCTTTGATGATAACCATTGCCTCTTGCCTCTTTGACATTATCAATATTTCTTCTTGGAGCTGGTTTTCTACTTGGAGTAGGATTTCTTCTATTGTAGCCTTGATCTTTCTCCTTGCCTTTGCTGGAACTAGGAGCATCACAATTTCTTTCTGCCTTCTTCACATCTCCTTTTCTTAAAGCATTTTCATTCTTGCTTGAGGGTTCACCTACATACCCGAGTCCTGATTTATCAAATGGACATCTGTGATAGCTGAGCATGTCATCCAAGGCTTGAGAGCTCTTCATGATTTTGTTCATCCCTTCAACCTTTTTCCTTAGGAGAACAATCTCTTCTTCCAATCTTTCACACTCATTATTCTTCTTTGTAAATTGTTCCTCAGTTTCTTCCTTGCTACGAGTAGCTTCAGCTGCTACTATTTTAAGGGAGATAATATCTGACTTCATTTCTTCATTCTTTGC
This sequence comes from Pinus tabuliformis, assembly GCA_031772625.1. NCBI lineage: Eukaryota > Viridiplantae > Streptophyta > Pinopsida > Pinales > Pinaceae > Pinus > Pinus tabuliformis. Next base: position 672,988,743 of record CM062818.1, read on the forward strand.
TTGACTACTCTCCATTTTCTTCTCAGCTTCTTGTGCCTGTTTCCTGGCTTCTTGTAATTGAGACTTAAGGGAGGAGACCTCTACCTTGTACTGTCCAATCTCTTCTACAAGTTTGTTCACTCTCTTATGCCTTTGTTCAAGTTGACTTGACAAGGTATCTTCCTGCTTCTTTTCTTTATTCAATTAATTTGTCATGGATATGACTTCTTCATAATGCTTCCTTTTGCTTTGATCAAGTTCCTTCTTAAGCTTGGCGAGCTCTTCATCCCTTTCTTGTACTTGAAGCTTGATGAGGTCAACCTTCTCATTTTCAACTTCTATGATGGGTTCAGAATTTCCTTCTTGACTGATGGTCATGGTCAGTGCTCCCTTTGCATGAAGGTCATGAAGTCTGTCCCATATATCCTTTGCTGATGAATATTTTCCTAGATTCTTCTTTACAGAATCAGGCAGTCCATCCAAGATTGTCTTTGCTGCTTTTGCATTGCACTCCTTGGATTCTTTATCCATCCTGCTATCATCAATCATTGATTCCCAAATTTCAATCCCTTCAGACTGTAAGAAAGTCCTCATTTTTATTTCCCATATATCAAAGTTCCCATTGAACCTTGGAGCCTCAAATAGAATGCTTTCAAATAGATTGTCTTCTATTTTAGTAGTAGAGGGAGACACATCCTTAGGAGGATTGGAGACTTTCTTCTTTGACCTTGCCATTCTTAACTATGCTTCAAATATTGGACTATGTATTTAAAATACTGATTGTTTCTTCAGCAGTAACAAAAAGACTTTGAGGAATACCTGAATTCTTTTGCCTGAGACTTCACTTTGCTGAAGAGGATTTACTGATGCAACAAAATGAACCTTCCTTCAGCGTCTTTATCACCTTCAAAGAGCTTGGATCTACTCTGATACCATGTTGGAAATTTCTGGTAATTTCAAACACAAATTAACTGAACACAGAGACAATGCTCTGTTTGGATCTGCTCTGATACCATGTTGGAAATTTCTGGTAATTTCAAACACAAATTAACTGAACACAGAGACAATGCTCTGTTTTTCTGCCACAGGGTTTTTAACACAGGGAAGCTAAATTGTTTTCTGAGAACAGAGATTTTTCACACCCATAAAAACTTTATATTCATTGATAAATACTGCCTATTACATATTTCGTCCTCTGCCAGAGGGATTCACCAAGAACTTTCACCAAAACAAAATTACTCTGCCTCTTTTACAAATAATTTTACACTGCTGTATAAAATCCTCATTCACTGCTATGTGAAAAACTTTTACATTCACTGTTGTAAAATAAAAAATTTCTTCACCAAAACAAAATTACTCTGCCTCTTTTACAAATAATTTTACACTGCTGTGTAAAATCCTCATTCACTGCTATGTGAAAAACTTTTACATTCACTGCTGTAAAATAAAAAATTTCTTACATAGGTTTACTGACAAAGAAAATTGCCTCCATATGCTCCTGCGTATTACAAAAACCTCCAGCAAAAGATTACATACTCTGTCCCTCCAGAAAATTTTACACTACTGTTTAAAATTTATTTACATTCACCCAAAAAAAATTTCCCACATGCCTTGTTGGTTTTTCACATTGCATTTAACCAAAGTTTACATTTGCGCTACTATGCCACACCATACATTTCATTTCTATGCATTTCAATGCATATGCTCCACAAAATTTTTATTCGCACTGGTTGTATATTGTTCTTTGCTGCTGCAAGCCCTCTTTTTATCCCGTGTTACAATACAAAAAGTCAACACACAAAAAAATTTATCAAGCTGCTGCGTATTTCAAAATGTCTTCATTGAAAAACTAATCCCCACTCTGATTTTGCAACCCCAAAATGTCTTCATTGAAAAACTAATCCCCACTCTGATTTTGCAACCCTCGCTCTGGTTTCGCACTGCTGTGCCCTCTTTTCGTTACACATACATTACATATGCGAATGAAGACCAAAAACAAAACATATACCAAAACAAAACAAACTTAATGATGCGTTGACTTACCCATACCTATCTTTAAATTCGCCATACTTCCGTGCAAAAGAAAAAATATTAAAACTGAAGCAGCTCACCTACAATCTACGAAACAACATAAATCACATTAATTCCTTCACGTGGGCGGTCAGACAAAAGTTCAGGCAGGTTGAAAATGATCCTGGTCCGTTGATTTAATCGGACGCATATCGCTTGCTTTAGTCGCACAAACCAAACGAAGTTTACCGCCGGGAGATGGGCAGTTTTGGAGACGTACACTGGACGCGTGTCATTTGGTCGGGGTGTTCGGAGGCCCTCTGACAAATACAGCTTTTTGCGAATGGTGGTGTGGGGAAGATACCGGTGGTTTTGATGACGCACAAGTGAAATTACAACTTCAACAAATGTGTCAGGTTTTAAAAGATGAAAAAATAAACCATGTGTCTTTTTCATAATTATAATCTTTCATACAACTTGAAAAATACAACTAAGAAAAACATGAAGTAAAAACAGAACAAAACACAAAGCAAATACAGAGCGTAATCTTCTATACAACTGGGCAAAACATAAGGTAAATACAGAAAGTAACAGAGCACTTTCAGTCTCGCTGCTTAGTTTCATCTTATACAGGTAACCCCATAGGTTATCCAAATTTTTACAACTTAAATTTAGTTATCGACGAGAATACCCATCTCAAACTAGGAATTCCTTATCAGCTTCTATAATATGCAGTACTACAAGATTTCTGATCCTTTGCTGAAAGCATTACAGGATGCACTGTATCGAAAAAACGAATCTCAATCACAATCCATATCGGCCACTAAATGGCACTGGGTGTCAATAGGACTATAACTCTGTTTTTGCTTAACCTAACCAGTGGCGATCACCAAAGGTGCAATTCCCTTGCGTTATTTTGCACCTCTGCCTATGACTGCCTCCGTAATATATCGCCGCTCGCAACCTTACATCTTATGTCGTCGAAGGCTTTGTCCACCCACTTTCCCAGAGTGTACACTGGCCGCGCCTTCCCCAGAACCAAAGCATATGTGATGCATTGCCCAACAGAACACCAGACTAATCTTGGCAATGCATTCTCTTGAAGAGACGTCCTTAGAGCCTTTCTTGCAAAACCCTAGGTTCTGAAGCCCAAAGATCCATGTGCTTTGGGACATGGAGAAGGATTCCATATTTGGGCAGATAACCATCCAGCTTTACCTCCAGCCAAATCACATGGTCGAAACAATCTTCCAAAGTTTCGACCACGGCAATCTTTCCCACTCCTTCCATTCCAACTATGGCAGCTACTATGGAAACCCTACCGTCCTGCGATATCCATGCGCGTTGAATGTCATCTTCCATATTCATTCCTCTCTGCGTTTTTTTTGAACATTGGAATATCTGGCCCGTTATATAACCCCTGGCTGATTCCCCCTTATTTGGGAAATCTGACGGACATGGGTGTGGTAAAAAATTTGACTCCTCTCATGTCCGTCTGAATTCCCAAATATTCCAAGAATCAGCAATTAACATAAAAATGCCCTATTATACCATGTATTTGTAAACTTGAAACCATAACATTGAAGTAACATATTATTCACTAACTGTTTGTGTCAAATTTAATAGGCTTATCAGTCACGAAACTATTTAATATTTTTTTAATATAATTTCTCAAAATATCTTTTAAAAAAATGAACTTACCCAATAATCAAAATCTCAACTATACCATTTCCCTTAATATCATAACTTTACCATTTCCCTATCTTCTCCTCACTATGTACTTTATTGAATGCATGAATAGGTGCAATCGAAGATGAAGAAGGATGTAAGATTTCTTAAAACAATTGGATCCTTTAACAGTTTAATCCTCGGATTCTTTTCCTTTGCTCCACTATTGCCAGCCCGATCTGCATGCTCTTCCGCCGAAAGCTAAGCGAATAACTTTCACTTTTGCAACGAAGGATATTAAGTAACTTGACTTTATTGACGGGAGGCAATCTTGCTCCAGGAAAAGCGAAGCCACTTAAATTAACTATACATGCTGTTCAGCGCAAAGTTAAAGCGAATCCCATTCGCTTTTCCAAGGATTTTCTGCAACTTGACTACCAGAAAGAAGTTTGCTTTGCGAAAACGAATGATGATATTCTTCTTCTCGAGCGTGAGTTGTCACTCAAATCATTTGTTCAGAGTAAAGTGAAATGTATCCCCACCACGCGAAAGAATAAAAGCCCGAATATTATGTTTGAAAATAAAATGGGTTCCTTCCAATATTATCACTGAAAATAACATGGAATCATTTTGTCTGATATTGTCGACTTAAATCATTTGTTCAGAGTAAAGTGAAATGTATTCCCACCACGCGAAAAATGAAAACCCCGAATATTAAAATGGGTTCCTTCAAATATTATCACTGAAAATAAAATGGAATCATTTTGTCTGATAGTCTCGACTCTCCAGATTGTCATCGAACGTGGAATTTACTTGATTTAAATGTAGTTTTACCGAATGATGTGCCTTACCAAAATAAAATCAACTGATTGTCTGATTCCCTTCTCCCACACTGAATGTCAATGTAGTACTACACACAAATTGTTTCTGTTGGATTACTTTAGCCAACGTAAATACACCCTAAAAAAATGCTATCGGATTAGTGGTCTTACACCACTCCAATGAGTTAATGAGTAAATAATTTATAGTTTAAAAAAAATTAGTTAATGAGTAAATTATTTCTGTAGTTTAAAAATATATATATATCGTTAATGAGTAAATTATTTATATAGTTTTTATATATATATATATATATATATATATAGGGATATAGGGATATTGTTGGATATATATATATATATATATATATATATATATATATATATATATATATTAAATCTAGGATAATCGGTAACTGGAGAGAGTTATCCTGTAACTGGTGAGAGTTATCCTGAACAGACCCAAGATCAAATCTCACTGGCTGCCACTATAAACCTAGGCTACGTGCGATAGCAGGAAATGCCTCAAATCTAAGTGGCTGCCACTATAAACCTAACTGGCTGCCACTATAAACCTAGGCTACGTGCGATAGTAGGAAATGCATCGCAATGCCTCAAATCTAAGTGGCTGCCACTATAAACCTGCCACTATAAACCCTCAAATCTAAGTGGCTGCCACTATAAACCTGCCACTATAAACCCTAGGAAATGCATCGCAATGCCTCAAATCTAAGTGGCTGCCACTATAAACCCTCAAATCTAAGTGGCTGCCACTATAAACCTGCCACTATAAACCCTCAAATCTAAGTGGCTGCCACTATAAACCTAGGCACCGTGGCTGCCACTATAAACCCTCAAATCTAAGTGGCTGCCACTATAAACCTAGGCACCGTACAGTAGCAGGAAATGCCTCAAATCATAGCAGGAAACTTATGCCTCAACAAGAGGCGAGGAAATGCCTCAAATCTAAGTGGTGGCGAAATGCCTCAAATCATAGTAGGAAACTTATGCCTCAACAAGAGGTGAGGAAATGCCTCAAATCTAAGTGGCAAGAAATGCCTCAAATCTAAGTGGCGAAATGCCTCAAATCATAGCAGAAGACTTATGCCTCTTGTCTAAGTGGTGGCGAAATGCCTTAAATCATAGTAGGAAACTTATGCCTCAACAAGAGGTGAGGAAATGCCTCAAATCTAAGTGGCAAGAAATGCCTCAAATCTAAGTGGCGAAATGCCTCAAATCATAGCAGAAAACTTATGCCTCAACAAGAGGCGAGGAAATGCCTCAAATCTAAATGGCTGTGGCTGCCAAGCTGCATAATAGCAGGAAACTTTATGCCTATGGGATCGCCTACTCTTCTAGCCAAGACACAACAGGTCATATATATACTCAATGAGATTTGAACCCTCATCTCATGGGTTTCACCCAACAAAACTTACCGTTAAACCCCATATCACTGTATTGTTGGAGATAATTACTTATAGTTATATTGAGTTGGTGTAGGTAGTTTAGAGAGTCTAAATTTAACATTTGTTAATCAAGTTAGAGTTTTAATTTAAGAATTACATGTTATGTATGTGTGAGTTAAGATTAACATATTTATTTTTAAATAGTTTTGAGTTTATTAATTTATCTAGCTTTAAACCATTGATGTAATGTAATTTACAAAGTATTAATTCATAACATATTGTGTTATTGTTTAATTTCTTTGTATATCTCTCTATCAAATATCTCATTATCAAAAAAGAGTATTGATGTTATATTAATCAAATGAGTTAAAAACATTTATAGTTTAAAAAAACGAATATGGATATTTATTTGTTTGGAAAGCTTTGCTTTAGAAATTATGATTGTTTTATGTTTAAACAATCAGGTGATTTTATTTAAACAAAATAATTAAGGTATTATGATTTTTATTCCCACAAATTTATAATTTTTTATATTAATGTTACTTTAGTTTAATGTATAATATTTTGTATTCATTTATATTTTAAATTTTATTAAATATTAAAAGTGAAAAAATAAGTTAATATATAATTGTTTTTTAAAATTTAAAATTTAAATGGATATAAATATTTTTAAAAGATTTTTTTAATTGTGTAATTAATTGATCATATTAATTATTAAAAAGTATTTCTGGGTTTTTAATTTCAGAAAGCCTTAAGATTTTTAAAACTTTCTCATTTCCAAATATCTATCCTAACACTATATCAATTTCAATTATAAAATGTCAATCTATCCTAACACTATATCAATTTCAATTATAAAATGTCACTTTGAAATAATATTCTTCATAACATGTGATTACATTTTTTCTATATTAACAAATTTTGAAGTAGTTAAATTAAATTAAATATCCAGAAATATCAATTTCAATTATAAAATGTCACTTTGAAATAGTATTCTTCTTAACATTTAGCGTGTGATTATAAAATGTCACTTTGAAATAATATTCTTCATAACATGTGATTACATTTTTTCTATATTAACAAATTTTGAAGTAGTTAAATTAAATTAAATATCCAGAAATATCAATTTCAATTATAAAATGTCACTTTGAAATAGTATTCTTCTTAACATTTAGCGTGTGATTATATTTTTTCTATATTGACAAATTTTGAAATAGTTATATTAAATTAAATATCGAGAAATATCTAATAATATTATGTACATATCTTCTCATTTGTGTTGAAATAGACTTTTAATAAGGATGCTTTCTTAAAAAATGCATCCCAAATAAAAAGAAGAAGTATAAATAGTATAAGAAGTATAAATAGTATAATTATATGTGTTTGTGTACGTTGAGATAGATCTTATTAAGGGTTTTTTTTCCAAAAAAGTGTATTTCAAATGAAGGAAATAACACTAGTAGGATTATGTACATATCTTTTCACTTGTGTTGAGATATATCTTAATAATGTTTTTTTTTTAAAAGTGAATCTCAAATAAAAATAAAAGATGAAGCAAGATTAAACACTCTTATTTGTGTTCAAATAGACCTTAGTAAGAATATTTTTTGAAAAAAAAATAATCTCAACATATGTAGGTTCATAGATTATAAGAACACAACATTTCATTGCTAGATTCGTCATCTACTATAACATCTACAAGCTAGTTGTAGGCATGTTTGTGCTCATTATTTGAGGAAAAAAAAGACAAAGTGAAAATGATAATGTTGTATTTTTTCATAAATAATTATGATCAAAGTGAAGATCAACAAAGTCAAAAGTGTTAATAAGGGAATCCACTCCTTCTGAGACTTATGTAAAGATATATATACAAGGCTTTCTTTCTTAAAGGAGTGAGTGTTCATAAAGCTTCTTAAAGGAGTGAATGTTCATAAATCTTCTTTAGATGGAAAAAAGATAATTCATGAAAATAATGTGTTTGATTCACATAAAGAATCCATTCCCTCTATGGATTATGATATATCACTTCCAAACAAATAATTCAATGTTATGGATTTTTTAATGGAAGCTTCAGTAGAGTGCGAAATACAAAAAATAATAAGGGAAAAAGAGAAGAGTTAATGATTACTTTTAAAGGACAAGATATAACATGATATTAGATGTTTATTTTGATTCTTTTACTCTTTTCAATAACATATGCATTTTCTCTTTTATATTGTGCCAAAAGAAGCAAGAATGTGCATTTTTCCTCCAACGAATACAAATTGTTTCTTTATAAAAAAAATATATGTGTAAGAAGTCCCAAGGGTTAGTTTAAGTGGTTTGATTATTTATGCTAAAAGAATAATGGGAAAAAATAACTCACTTTTGAATTCGCATGAGGTTATCTTAAGTGTACATGTTCTCAATAGTATTTACCTAGATTGAAAGGGGACTATGGGTTGAGATATTGGAGAGATCACATGGGATACACTCATTTAAACCATGTCATAACATTCTCGTTCTTGGGATATTAAACAATACCTCTATTTTCACTAGATATTGATAAAAAAAAATGTTAAAAAAATAGAAGAGAGCAGAGAGATTGTTCACACACCGCAAATTACACACTATATTACCGAGCACATAACATATCACATATATAGTTGTAGATCACCAACTTCTAGATGATAATATCTGAAGAAGGTGGATCTATGATTCATAGACAACATAGACCCAAGGAAATAACTACTTCTAAAATCACACCTAGGGACTCTCAATGACAACTCAGATCAACACATGGAAGCCTTACCTCCAATACCCTACCTTAATTCTTACATGTAAAACACATTACAACAATAAATGAATCTTTGTAATTTGTGTCTGATATGGTCATCACTAGCATCATATTCACTCACAAATCTCATGATTTCCGCTCTTTTCTTCAACGCACTTTCGGGCTTCCCACTTGATCCATTTAAGACATAACTACTTTAGACCATTGTTGATGTACTTTACAAAATTCACGCTTCTCAACCTCCCAAAGTGCAACGAGTTAGTCTTGATACTGAACCATCCTATGGAACTGCCACCATCTGCAAATCCATGGCCCTCCGCAGCTTTCATTAGTTATCTAGGATAGAATTATGGGTACAGAATGTCTTCAACAGACAATTCTATAACTTGAGGTTATAAAATAACCTGTACTGATGCTCCCGGAGCAGGACGAGTCACAACAGGTTGACCTAATTAAGAACCACATGTGGCTAATACTCAAGCATGACGGGTTACATTAGTCTATTCAATAATTGGCATGTTCTTTGTGGTTCTGAACCAAATTTATTTTTATACCCCAAAATAATTTTACATATATAATAACCACTCTAACCAATACAATTCATGTTTTTTTTATAATACAAAAAATAATTTTATAAATAACAACCCAACTCCAAAACACACTAAAAACAAACTGAGACAAAACACAAAACAGACTAATTCCTTCAGTCGATGCAGATATCGATCAAAGCAGTGCTTGCTATAGAAATTCCATTAGCAACATCATATTGTTCCCAACAGATCTTGCTCTCACCTTCATAACTGATCTCAGCAACCAAAAGGTTCTACAATTTTTTTATTATTAGTAGATCAAAGTACTTCTGAGAGATATCTATCCATCTCAGGCATTGTTTCCATTTTAACAGTCTCCAATATTATACCAGATGTCTTTTGACAAAAAACAACAGAGGTTGACTATGGGTTGAGATATTGGAGAGATCACATGGTATCCACTCATTTAAACTATGTCATAACATTATCGTTCTTGGGATATTAAACAATACCTCTATTTTCAGTAGATATTGATTAAAAAAAATGTTAAAAAAAAAAGAATAGAGAAGAGAGATTGTTCACACACCACAAATCACACACTATATTATTGAGCACATAACATATTACATATATAGTTGTAGATCACCAACTTCTAGATGACAATATCTGAAGAAGGTGGATGTATGATTCATAGACAACACAGACTCAGGGAAATAACTACTTCTAAAATCACACCTAGGGACTTTGAATGACAACTCAGAGCAACACATGGAAGAATTACTTCCAATACCCTACCTTAATGCTTACATGTAAAACACGTTACAACAATAAATGAATCTTTGTCATTTTTGTCTGATATGGTCATCACTAGCATCATATTCACTCACAAATCTCATGATTTCCGCTCTTTTCTTCAACACACTTTCGGGCTTCCCACTTGATCCATTTAAGACATAACCACTTCAGACCATTGTTGATGTACTTTACAAAATTCAGGCTTCTCAACATTCCAGAGTGCAACGAGTTAGTCTTGATACTGAACCATCCTATGGAACTGCCACCATCTGTAAATCCATGGCCCTCTGTAGCTTTCATTAGTTATCTAGGATAGAATTCTGGGTACAGAATGTCTTCAATAGACAATTCTATAACTTGACCTTATAAAATAACCTGTACTGACGCTCCAGGAGCAGGACGAGTCACACCAGGGTGACCTAATTAAGAACCACATGTGATTAATACTCAAGCATGACAGGTCACATTAGTCTATTCAATAATTGGCCTGTTCTTTGTGGTTCTGAACCAAATTTATTTTTACACCCCAAAATAATTTTACATATAAAAGAACCACTTTAACCAATACAATTTTTTTTTAATTTTTTTATTTTTTTATAAATAATAAAAAAAATAATTTTATAAATAACAACCAAACTCCAAAACTCACTAAAAAAAAACTGAGACAAAACCCAAAACGGATTAATTCCTTCAATCGATGCAGATATCGATCAAAGCAGTGATTGCTATAGTAATTCCATTAGCAACATCATATCATTCCCAACAGATCTTGCTCTCACCTTCATAACTGATCTCAACAACCAAAAGGTTTTACAAATTTTTTATTATTAGCAGATCGAAGTACTTCTGAGAGATATCCGTCCATCTCAGGCATTGTTTCCATTTTAATAGTCTCCATTATTATACCAGATGTCTTCTGATAAAAAACAGTAGAGTTTGACTATGGGTTGAGATATTGGAGAGATCACATGGTATCCACTCATTTAAACTATGTCATAACATTCTCACTCTTGGGATATTAAACAATACCTCTATTTTTAGTAGATATTGATAAAAAAAAAATGTTAAAAAAATAGAATAGAGGAGAGAGACTGTTCACACACCACAAATCACACACTATATTATTGAGCACATAACATATTACATATATAGTTGTAGATCACCAACTTCTAGATGACAATATCTGAAGAAGGTGGATGTATGATTCATAGACAACACAGACCTAGGGAAATAACTACTTCTAAAATCACACCTAGGGACTCTAAATGACAACTCAGAGCAACACATGGAAGCATTACTTCCAATACCTTACCTTAATGCTTACATGTAAAACACATTACAACAATAAATGAATCTTTGTCATTTTTGTCTGATATGGTCATCACTAGCATCATATTCACTCACAAATCTCGTGATTTCCGCTCTTTTCTTCAACACACTTTCGGGCTTTCCACTTGATCCATTTAAGACATAACCGCTTCAGACCATTGTTGATGTACTTTACAAAATTCACGCTTCTCAACCTCCCAGAGCGCAACGAGTTAGTCTTGATACTGAACCATCCTATGGAACTACCACCATCTATAAATCCATGGCCCTCCGCAGCTTTCATTAGTTATCTAGGATAGAATTCTGGGTACAGAATGTCTTTAGGAAACAATTCTATAACTTGACTTTATAAAATAACCTGTACCGATGCTCCTGGAGCAGGACGAGTCACACCAAATTGACCTAATTAAAAACCACATGTGACTAATACTCCCAAAGCATGACGAGTCACATTAGTCTATTCAATAGTTGACGTGTTCTTTGTGGTTCTAAACCAAATTTATTTTTACACCGCAAAATAATTTTACATATATAACAACACTCGAACCAATACCATTTATGTTTTTATTTATTTATTTATTTTTATGATTAAAAAAATAATTTTATAAATGACAACCAAACTCCAAAACGCACTAAAAACAAATTGAGACAAAACCCAAAACGGACTAATTCCTTCCATCGACGCAGATATCGATGAAAGCAGTGCTTTCTATAGAAATTCCACTAGCAACATCATATCGTTCTCAACAGATCTTGCTCTCACCTTCATAACTGATCTCAGCAACCAAAAGGTTCTACATTTTTTTATTATTAGCAGATCGAGGTATTTCTCAGAGATATCCGTTCATCTCAGGCGTTGTTTCCATTTTAACAGTTTCCAATATTATACCAGATGTCTTCTGACAAAAAACAACAGAGGCTGAGATTTTTCCATCCATTGATAAGGGGATACAGTTGTTATCTTTGGCGGCCTCGTTCCTTCATCCATGCCTTTCATCCATAATGACAAGGCAATAATTTGAGCACTATATCTATGTTGCCACAATTTCTTTGAATAAAAAAAACAACGTCGTATAAGAGTTTCCATTCGTTTGGCCAAATCTCTATCGAGAATCTGTCTGATATCGCAGCTAATGACCGTCAACTTTGTTGGTAATAATCAGTCGACCCTGAATCTCTTACACAGCGTGGGCCAAAAATCGAGCCAGACAATCACTAGCCCCCTGTCGTCCAGAGTTCTTATCTCTGCTGCGAATCTCCTCTATGGTCATTATCGTACACCCCTGCAATGCTAGCTTCGTTCCTCTTCTTCGCCACCGGCCGCTGTGTAGTCAAAGGCATTGTACTCCACAGTGAATGGACATAAAAATATTACGAGTTGAAACAAAAACTTCTCTAAGAGCACAAATGCATCAATGGAAGCAACGACTTTCTCAGAGCTTCCTCACTTTGTTCATTCCAACGCTTATCTCCCAGATCAATTATTTTACCCGGAAGACAGATACCAAGTTAAAAAAATAGAAGAGGGAAAATAGATTGTTTAAACACCACAAATCATACAATGTATTATTGAACACAAACATATTACATATAGAGTTGTACGTCACGAAATTCTAGATGATAAGATCTGAAATTCTAGATAATAGTGGATCTATGACTTATAGACAACTCAAATACATAGAGAAATAACTACTTCTAAAATCACACCTAGAGACTCTCAATAACAACTCAGAGCAACACATGAAAACATTACTTCCAACAAAAAAATTCTAAAATCTTTTTATTGAACCCTTTTGAAATACATATTTTCAATAAAATAACCACCAATTCCTTTTAAACACCCTACCCCACATCTCACTCATTTTACAACCCCAATTTTATATACCTATTACTTATATATCCCCTAAACTATCTACAATATATGGAAAATATTTTTCAATATTTTAAAATCCTCTATGATGGTCCATAAAAAGAATCTTACATAAGGCAAATATCTTATTGCAATCAAAAAGGGAAAAAAATTTCAATCTATTGAGGGGTTTGAATCAGGAGATAACCTTTTACTTCCTATTACACCTAACTCAAGCAATTTGGCAACATTAATGTTGCTAACTTTATTTATTAATGAAAATTAGACACAAATTTAAGCATTTTATTTATACTTAAATATATCTTATATTTATTATTTTTTATTATCATCATTTTTTTTTATTTTTATTTTTTCACATTGAGAAAGTTCACAAACCAGTGGTGGCAACAATTAATATTGATTGTTATCTCTGAATGCACGTTGATTTATTATTGTTATTCAAGGAAAATCACGACACCTAGAATTACCCAGTGTTGGTCCATAAGAGGGTAGGCTTTCACTCCCACCATATCCTCTGGATCTTGGGTTGCTACCTTATTTCCTTACATCCAAAAAAGACAAATTCTTAACCAAACAAACTCAATTATAAAACATACTCCAAACTCACCTTTATTATTAATTATATTCACCATTATTATTATATAAAAACTTTAATTAACATTAAAAATTAAGCATATTACAATTTTTCACTAATTTCACGAATATGTATTTCCAGTATTACTGTATTTCCATTGTGATATTTGTATATATAAAATAAAATGATAATGAGAGTGTATTTTTCAGCATATAATTATAACGAGCCCATATTATAATTTTTATTCTTATTTACAATTTTCTTAAAAGATGACATTTTCAATTAAAATAGGGATGTGCTGGCTTCTTTTTTACTCCTTTGCATGAACCATTTTATATATATATATATATATATATATATATATATATATATATATATAGTTTTGATGAAGAGCTTAATTTCGAATGCTTATGTTTATGTTGAGACCGTGTAGATTTTTATTTTATAGTTTATTTATTAGAGTTAATATAAATTATAAAAAAACTATAAAAATGTAAGATGAAAGATGATAAACAAGTTGGGTTTGGAGTATGTTTTAAAAGTATTTTTGTTTAATTTAGATATTTTTTATTCATAGATAGCAATTATTGATGATTGTTTTATTATTGGTTTGACTACTAAATTATAATATATTTTCCAATTGTTTAAAAAAAATATATGATTATAAAAATTTCTAGTAAAAAATAAAAATAAAAAATTAATAAAAAATACTGTGACCATGAATTACGCCATAAGGCATTTCCCTCTGAAATGAACTCCCCCAAATGCCTTTCTGTCCTAATCGTAGCTGTCAGATCTTTTGTTAGACGATTGAACAAAAATCAACCGTCTAATTTAATAAAAAATGTTTTAAAACATTAAAAAACCCTTAAAAAACATTATCGTATTAGTTATTAGTTAATATATTAGTTATTATTTATTAGGCTGTAACTATAACCTATGGAACCATTTACCCTAACCACGTTAACGAACCCGTCCTGCGCGCAGATATCCGCGTTTGATGCAGATGAGGGCGGGGGTGTTGAGGAGGGCGTAGGCGGAGTCGCTCCAGAGGAGGGCGGGGACCTGCAAAGAAGGGTTCATGCAGAGGATGACGTAAAAATGATGACGAGGGCCACAGAGGAGGCTGCATGAGGGCTGCATAGGCCGTTTTTCCTGCAACATCGTTTTGCCCTCTATCAGAATATGGCGCCCTCTGGTTATGGTGGTAGTTATGAAGTTTTATATATATTCGGGTCACTGTTCTATGTAACCATACGTAATTGCCCATTGTTAAGGAGAACGCTGAAGATTATTCTGAGGTTATTCTGTGCCAAGCATATTCAACGCTGCAAAAGCACCCCAGCTAATATCGATTTTCTCACGCAAGCTATTGGGTTCCTGCGAAAACCTGACTCTCATGGCAATACCGCTGTGTGACCGCTTGCAGAATGGTTTATGAGATGTAGGCTTTGTTTCTGGGCGATTCAACTTTCAGGGACATTTCTATCATAGTTACCTTTATAAAGCTGTGTTTGAAACTATAAATGTTTCTTTCCATCAATTATGAGATTAGATAGTAAATTTGCGGGTTAATAAATGGTGCCTAAATGTTTCCAATATGTCTTCCTCATAAATAAAATAAATGAATGGCTTTATGCCATTCAAACTAGTTGATATGCCATTCAAACCAGTGATAGAACTTGTCGTTTAGCAGCAAGGATAAGTAACAAGACTGATTTAGTCAAAGCTTTGTTCAATTTCTCAGTCAGTCAAAATGATCGAACCATCTTTGTTTCTTGCTGTAATATTTGAAATTGTCCAGCATCCTTCCTTTTTGGTACTAAGAAATTTACACTTCTAGGTACATGCTTCAACTCAGAGAGGAATTTAATCCTCAGCCTAAGAGCCAACTCTAGTTCCATTAATGCATTCAAGCCTCCCTTATTCATAACAACATCAAAAACCCCTTCTGATAACTATGTAGAAAAGGCTTTTACCAACAACATCACTGGCAGTCAATTCCCTCATATATGGCTCTGCATGTGCTTCAAGGAAAATAAGCTCCTTCATGTGAACAAATTGGTCATAGACACCACTGAAGCCATCTCTATTATCAGTATTTTGCTGCTCTGTTTTGAATCCATGACCAAATTGCAGACGTAGCATCTTCACGTGCCTAAGAAACTGCATAGATTGAGATTGATGGAAGCCATCATTAGCTTACATACGTAAACTTGTAGCTAACATACACATTATACAATATTAAATATTGAATATTTCTCCATAGACCTTGACCCCATAGTAGACCTATAAACAAAAACCTCAGTAATATGTTGTACAATTTTGACATTCACTTGCTTGTTTGCAAACACACTCTCCAAATTATCTAAACAGCTCCTTGGATTGGCAAGATCAAAAATCCAGATCAGCATCAAGATGATACCAAACCGAAGCATGCTCTTTAGCTTCTATGGAAAAACCATCAGTAGTCTCAGTACATAATTTCATAATAGGGTTTGTTGTTTTTTCTAGTAAAAGTTTGTAGTGGGTTGTTGTTTTTCATTCAATATCTTGGTTCATTTAGCAATTAAAGGCGTTCCTTTCTTGCACTACTTTTGGCTATTGCATATTCCTTTATTCTTTTGAGCGAAATACTTCATTTTATCCTCTCATCTAGCTTTCACAAGACCTGTCCTTTCTTTGTCTGTGAATATGTCAATGAAAGGACTGGGTGACTAGGACAGCCAGCAAACCATCAGTAGTCTTAGTAATAATTTCATAATAGGCTTTGTTGTTTTCTTCCAGTAAAAGTTTGTAGTAGGTTGTTGTTTTTCATTCAGTATGTTGGTTCATTTAGCAATTAAAGGTGTTCCTTTCTTGCACTACTTTTGGCTATTGCATATTCCTTTATTCTTTTGAGCGACATACTTCATTTTATCCTCTCATCTAGATTTCACAAGAGTTGTCCTTTCTTTGTCTGTGAATATGTCAATTAAAGGCATGGGTGACTAGGAAGGCCAACATAATATACTTTATCTCTTAGAGAATGATATAAAAAAAATTCTGCAAATTTCCTTGCATTCTTCTATTGTTTCTTAATGCACAAAGTCATTGTATTTATTCTTCATAAGCATAGCCAAGAGTGAAATGAACATTCAAACCAGTGATAGAACTTGTCGTTTAGCAGCAAGGATAAGTAACAAGACTGATTTAATCAAAGCTTTGTTCAATTTCTTAGTCAGTCAAAATGATCGAACCATCTTTGTTTCTTGTTGTAATATTTGAAATTGTCCAGCATCCTTCCTTTTTGGTACTAAGAAATTTACACTTCTAGGTACATGCTTCAACTCAGAGAGGAATTTAATCCTCAGCCTAAGAGCCAACTCTGGTTCCATTAATGCATTCAAGCCTCCCTTATTCATAACAACATCAAAAACCCCTTATGATATTCTCAATATTTGTACGTTATTTTCGATGTACCTATGACAACATCACTGGCAGTCAATTCCCTCATATATGGCTCTGCATGTGCTTCAAGGAAAAATAAGCTCCTTCATGTGAACAACTTGGTCATAGACACCACTGAAGCCATCTCTATTATCAACATTTTGCTGCTCTGTTTTGAATCCATGACCAAATTGCAGAGGTAGCATCTTCTCATGCCTAAGAAACTACATAGATTGAGATTGATGGAAGCCATCATTAGCTTACATACATAAACTTGTAGCTAACATACACATTATACAATATTAAATATTGAATATTTCTCTATAGACCTTGACCCCATAGTAGACCTATAAACAAAAACCTGAATAATATGTTGTCCAGATCAGCATCAAGATGATACCAAACCAAGGCATTCTCTTTAGCTTCTATGGAAAAACCATCAGTAGTCTTAGTACATAATTTCATAACAGGCTTTGTTGTTTTCTTCTAGTAAAAGTTTGTAGTGGGTTGTTGTTTTTCATTCAATATCTTGGTTCATTTAGCAATTAAAGGCGTTCCTTTCTTGCACTAGTTTTGGCTATTACATATTCATTTATTCTTTTCAGTTACATACTTCATTTTATCCTCTCATCTAGCTTTCACAAGAGTTGTCCTTTCTTTGTCTGTGAATATGTCAACTAAAGGCCTGGGTGACTAGGAAGGCCAACATAATATACTTTCTCTCTTAGAGAATGATATAACAAAACTTCTACAAATTTCCTTGCATTCTTTTGTTGTTTCTTAATGCACAAAGTCATTGTATTTATTCTTCATAAGCATAGCCAAGAGTGAAATGAAGTTAGACCAAACCCACTACATTATGTAGGAAATGAATATCTTTGGCCCAACTTCCCCCCTGAAATTGTATCTTTTGGAGTCACGATTGTTACCAATACTACAATAACTACCTGTTGATGGAGAGCCTCAAAACTTTGTTGCATATTTATACTACACTGAAGTGTTTTTTCACTTGCTTCTATAGTATACAAAGTTAGTTTTTTTATGCAAAAATCCAACCTCCCTTACATTAGAAATATATATTCTAATGAAAGAATATATAGGAAAAACATAATCCTCAAGCTCTTACAATATTTTAGGAATGAAATCCTAATAGTAAACTAAAAATAAAATAAATTTTAAGTTGCTACAAGGAATACGGAAATGATAGAAAATCCTCTGCCATCAAATTGGAAATTGATTCATTGACTGTTGATATCTTGCCTGCAAATTTGAATCTGTTGTAAATATTCTTGAAAATCTATTGACCTCCCTTTAAACAGGGTCAACTATGCCACCTGTTATCGAATGGTCCTTTTATCCAATTTTGAAGGAGAAATTTTTGTCATTTGTTGAAGTATGGTTTACAAAACCTTTTGTTTCGTATAAATTATTTGAAAAATATACTCTACTTTATCCATGGGTTAATTCCTCATGTAAAAATATAATTAGTGGTAAAATTCGTAGGATAAATTAATTACTCTTTTCCTAGACATTTGGCAAAACTACAAAAAAAAAGTGTCTAGCTATCAAAAACCATGGTTTTCATCTCTTTGATATCCTAATGCCATAAAACAATGATATAGGAGTACGTCAATAATTGGGAATCCATTGTGTTTGGTGTTTATCAATATTTGTACATTATTTTCCTACCCTCTCTTTTCCAACAAGAGTTACAAATGTACTTATGACAACATCACTGGCAATCAATTCCCTCATATATGGATCTGCATGTGCTTCAAGGAAAATAAGCTCCTTCATGTGAACAACTTGGTCATAGACACCACTAAAGCCATCTCTATTATCAACATTTGCTGCTCTGTTTTGAATCCATGACCAAATTGCAGAGGTAGCATCTTCTCGTGCCTAAGAAACTGCATAGATTGAGATTGATGGAAGCCATTATTAGATTACATACATAAACTTGTAGCTAACATACACATTATACAATGTTAAATATTGAATATTTCTCCATAGACCTTGACCCCATAGTAGACCTATAAACAAAAAACTCAATAATATGTTGTACAATTTTGACATTCACTTGCTTGTTTGCAAACACACTCTCCAAATTATCTAAACAGCTCCTTGGATTGGCAAGATCAAAAATCCAGATCAGCATCAAGATGATACCAAACCAAAGCATTCTCTTTAGCTTCTATGGAAAAACCATCAGTAGTCTCAGTACATAATTTCATAACAGGCTTTGTTGTTTTCTTCCAGTAAAAGTTTGTAGTGGGTTGTTGTTTTTCATTCAATATCCTGGTTCATTTAGCAATTAAAGGCGTCCCTTTCTTGCACTACTTTTGGCTATTGCATATTCCTTTATCCTTTTGAGCAACATACTTCATTTTATCCTCTCATCTAGCTTTCAAAAGAGCTGTCCTTTCTTTGTCTACGAATATGTCAACTAAAGGCCTGGGTGACTAGGAAGGCCAACATAATATACTTTATCTCTTAGAGAATGATATAACAAAAATTCTGCAAATTTCCTTGCATTCTTCTATTGTTTATTAATGCACAAAGTCATTGTACTTATTCTTCATAAGCATAGCCAAGAGTGAAATGAAGTTAGACCAAGCCTTCTGCATTATGTAGGAAATAAATATCTTTGGCCCAACCTCCCCCCTGAAGTTGTATCTTTTGGACTCACGATTGTTACCAATACTACAATAACTACTTGTTGATGGAAAGCCTCAAAACTTTGTTGCATATTTATACTACACTGAAGTGTTTTTTCACTTGCTTCTACAGTATACAAAAGTTGTACTCAACTTTTCTCATTTCTTCCCTACCTCATTGATACTGCAAATGGGGCATTGTTGGATGATCTAGAGAACATAAAGAAAAACCATTTGAACCACCATACCTTCATGGTTACAAATTTTATCTCCGTTGGGTTCATTATCTCTAACATAAACAATGTAGCTGTAAAAATTCAAGGAACTGAAACTTTTTCAATAGCAACCAAGTTTGCAAACTTTTGAATTATGAGTAACTTCTCTGCTTGGAAGATTTCCACTATACAATGGCTTACACTCTCCATAAAGCTATACTCAACTTTCTTCATTTCTTCCCTATCTCATCGATACTGCAAATTGGGCATTGTTGGATGATCTAGAGAACATAAAGAAAAACCATTCGAACCACTATACCTTTAGGGTTACAAATTTTATCTCCATTGGTTTCATTATCTCTAACATAAACAAATGCCAACTGATCCTGAGGATTAAAAACTTCTAATTCATTGAACAAAAGGCAAGAAAATAAGTTTGTTGAAAGGTTGTGCTTTCTCAATATCAGTGTAGTATCTGGCACATCACTATTGTAGGAAAGGTTTTTAGAGCTCCAAGGTTGCAATATCTCACAGCTTCTTTATTCCATACAACGAAATGCTAACTGATCCTGAGGATTAAAAACTTCTAATTCATTGAACAAAAGGCAAGAAAATAATTTTGTTGAAAGGTTGTGCTTTCTCAATATCAGTGTAGTATCTGGCACATCACTGTTGTAGGAAAGGTTTTTAGAGATCCAAGGTTGCAAACCATCTGCACAGTAATGATCCATTTGATATCTCACAGCTTCTTTATTCCATACAACGAAATGCTATTATCATAGTTACCTTTATAAAGTCGTGTTTGAAACTATAAATGTTTCTTTCCATCAATTATGAGATTAGATAGTAAATTTGCAGGTTAATAAATGGTGCCTAAATGTTTCCAATATGTCTTCCTCAGAAATAAAATAAATGAATGGATTTATGCCATTCAAACCAGTTGATATGCCATTCAAACCAGTGATAGAACTTGTCGTTTAGCAGCAAGGATAAGTAACAAGACTAATTTAGTCAAAGCTTTGTTCAATTTCTCAGTCAATCAAATGTTGATGCACTCATTGGATGAATGTAGGCTTTGTTTCTGAGCGATTCAACTTTCAGGGACATTTCTGGACGTTTTTGGACTACTTCATCTCTGGTAACAGCCTTAATCTCCTTCCAAAGTTTTTTTTTTAATTTCTATTTCATCCATGGACCATCATAGAAAATCCTCTGCCATCAAATTGGAAATTGATTCTTTGACTGTTGATATCTTGCCTGCAAATTTGAATCTGTTGTAAATATTCCTGAAAATCTATCAACCTCCCTTTAAATAGGGTCAACTATGCCACCTTTTATCCAATGGTCCTTTTATCCAATTTTGAAAGAGAAATTTTTGTCATCTATTGAAGTATGGTCTACATCTGGCAAAACTACAAAAAAAAAGTGTCTAGCTATCAAAAACCATGGTTTTCATCTCTTTGATATCCTAATGCCATAAAACAATGATATAGGAGTACATCAATAATTGGAAATCCATTGTGTTTGGTGTTTCTCAATATTTGTACGTTATGATTGTTTGCAAACACACTCTCCAAATTATCTAAACAACTCCTTGGATTGGCAAGATCAAAAATCTAGATCAGCGTCAAGATGATACCAAACCAAAGCATTCTCTTTAGCTTCTATGGAAAAACCATCAGTAGTCTCAGTACATAATTTCATAACAGGCTTTGTTGTTTTCTTCCAGTAAAAGTTTGTAGTGGGTTGTTGTTTTTCATTCAGTATCTTGGTTCATTTAGCAATTAAAGGTGTTCCTTTCTTGCACTACTTTTGGCTATTGCATATTCCTTTATTCTTTTGAGTGACATACTTCATTTTATCCTCTCATCTAGCTTTCACAAGAGCTGTCCTTTCTTTGTCTGTGAATATGTCAACTAAAGGCCTGGGTGACTAGGAAGGCCAACATAATATACTTTCTCTCTTAGAGAATGATATAACAAAAATTCTGCAAATTTCCTTGCATTCTTCTGTTGTTTCTTAATGCACAAAGTCATTGTATTTATTCTTCATAAGCATAGCCAAGAGTGAAATGAAGTTAGACCAAACCTTCTGCATTATGTAGGAAATAAATATCTTTGGCCCAACTTCCCCCCTGAAATTGCATCTTTTGGACTCACGATTGTTACCAATACTACAATAACTACCTATTGATGGAGAGCCTCAAAACTTTGTTGCATGTTTATACTACACTTAAGTGTTTTTTCACTTGCTTCTACAGTATACAAAATTGGGTCTTTTACACCAAAATCCAATCTCCCTTACATTATAAATATATATTCTAATGAAAGAATATATAGGAAAAACATATAATCCTCAAGCTGTTACAAGATTTAAGGAATAAAATCCTAACAGTAAACTAAAAATAAAATAAATTTTAAGTTGTTACAATGAATACGGAAATGGTGGAAAATCCTCTGCCATCAAATTGGAAATTGATTCTTTGACTGTTGATATCCTGCCTACAAATTTGAATCTGCTATAAAAATACAAGGAACTAAATTTTTTTCAATAGCAACCAAGTTTGCAAACTTTTGAATTATGAGTAATTTCTCTGCTTGAAGATTGCCACTATACAAAGCCTTAAACTCTCCATAAAGCTGTACTCAACTTTTTTCATTTCTTCCCTACCTCATTGATACTGCAAATGGGGCATTGTTGGATGATCTAGAGAACATAAAGAAAAACCATTTGAACCACCATACCTTCATGGTTACAAATTTTATCTCCGTTGGGTTCATTATCTCTAACATAAACAATGTAGTTGTAAAAATTCAAGGAACTGAAACTTTTTCAATAGCAACCAAGTTTGCAAACTTTTAAATTATGAGTAACTTCTCTGCTTGGAATATTTCCACTATACAATGGATTACACTCTCCATAAAGCTATACTCAACTTTCTTCATTTCTTCCCTATCTCATTGATACTACAAATTGGGCATTGTTGGATGATCTAGAGAACATAAAGAAAAACCATTCGAACCAGTATACCTTTAGGGTTACAAATTTTATCTCCATTTGTTTCATTATCTCTATTTACAGTTATGACGAACCTTATCGGTCAGCTGGTTTAACCTTGTATGTCTACCTAAGCCAACTTCAACTCAGTTTGGTAATTCTACAGTTAGACCTTAGTTGATATCAACTCCACTACACAATTTTACATCAACTCAACCAAATCTAACATGAACTTGGCTCATTTAGTGGACTGAATCAAAAAAGGCTTTAAGAAATGGGAAACTCAATCATCATGGCCTATCTGATTGTTTCTAATATGCGTAGGTTTTTGAAATTGTTAATTTACAGTTTTAACTATGTTTCAAAAAGAATGATCATATAGAAGTTGTTGTAATAAATATCTTCATTATTATGTTTACAAGCTTAGATAACCACTCATTTAGAAACAAATTGAACATGATTCTTCCCCTTTAGTTCATATATTTTCATGTACTGTTATAGGAATGTAATGAATGTTAAACATCTTACGCGAAGAAAACAAAATTTTTGTGTTTTGTTTTATACAGTACTTATTTTGTCATCTCTACTTCCAGAAAATGACAACAAACCTTACTGAGAATGCAATTTTCTCAATGTTATCTGGATCAACTCATATTCAACCATACCTACAAATTGTTGAACTTGAATCAATACAATCAATGAAAAATTCAACTCCACGATATTGTACGACAATTTCAGATGGAACACATAAGAAACACATTATGCTTCCAAAAGATTTTGATGACCTCGTAGCAACAAGCTTGCTACAAAAGGGTTCTGTTATAAATGTTAAAAGTTGGACTACTTCAGCGATTGGTCCATCAATGTAATTTTGTTATAAATTTCTTATTTGAAATTTAACATTTTTATCGGTAACACTTTCGCCTCTAACAATTACTCCTATGACTCTCATTTATCGTGTAGGTCTATAAAACTATTAGACTTTGAAATTTCTACTTCATTTGCACCCTTAATTGGCAATCCAAAAACTATGAGTATCCCGATCACATCTAATGAAAACACTCCTTCCTCAGCTAACCCAGATCCTTTATCAAAAAGACACTGCCCTCTTCCAACTACTCCAACCCCATCCGTTCTACCAGTTCAAATTCCCATCAAATCGCTATACCCTTACCACTCAAATTGGTGCATAAAAGGATACGTCCAAAGGAAAACAGCTCTTCGACAATTTCAAAATTAATACGGACCCAGTAAAATGTTTGGTTTTGACTTGTTCGATACATAGGGTGGAGAAATACATATTACATGTTTCGACAATGTCGTAGATTATTTTTTCAACAAAATCCAACATGGAAATGTCTACATTGTCTCTAAAGGGAATGTGAAAATGGCTAATAAGCAATACAACCACTTGAACAATGACTGGGAAATTTTGTTGAATGCAACATCTACCATAGAACATGTTGCCAGCGAGAAAAAACATAATCCAATAGTGCAATTCAATATAAAATCAATCAATGATATCAGAACAACAAACGTCAACTCCATTGTTGATATTCTTGGTATTGTCACAGACATTTCCAGTGTGTGCACTATACGTAGAAAAGACGGCTTTGAAGTTACTAAACAAACACTACAACTTCAAGACATGTCTGGGTATAACATAGATGCAATCTTTTGGGGAGATAATTTTGATGCCATATCACAAGAAATCTCCTCCCTATGTGCTGCAGGAAATAACCCCATCATTGCAATCAAATTTGCTCATGTTGGAGAATTTAATGGAGAAAATGTCGGCACTACAACGAGATCCATTATTCTTGTATATCCTGACATTGAAGAGGTCCACACGCTAAAGGCATGGTTTAAAAAATAAGGTTGGACTGCAGCTTCTACATCTTTGACAACAAGATCTCCTTTTGGCCATCAACAAAAAAAAAAATAACAATTGTTGATATTTACAGTATGGATTCCTTAGAGAAACCAACATTCTTCCAATTAAAGGGCACAATAACAAAAATTGGGATGGACAGTTTTTACTACATTTCTTGCCCATCCATCATTGATGGGAAAAAAATGCATGAAAAAGCTTATTCCACAAAATACAGGGATGTGGTTCTGCCCAAAATGCAACGCTGAAGTAAGTGGTTGTGATTACAGATACTTACTGAAAATCGACATACAAGATCACACTGGTGAATTAGATTCAAATGTTGCTTTCGAAGACACAGGATCTACAATTCTTGGGAATAGTGACAAAGAATTTTATTTATTATCCTCAGATCCAGATCTAATCAAGGAAATTGTCTCCAAAGCTCTATGGACAGATCATATCTTCACACTATCAGTGAAGACAGAAACTTTTAAAGGAATACCATGGTTGAAATGCATTATCATAAAATAAGAAAACTTGCATTTCACAACAGAATGCAACAACATCCTTCGAGAAATTTAGAACATCTCAATATCCTAGATAGATATCGCAAAATGTATTCCTTGTTTTTTGATAATTCCTATTATCAAATTTTATAAATACAATTTTACACCATACACTGTTGCATGCCTTCTCACGATTTTTTTTATATACCATTGAAATAAGTATTCATCCTCCATTGTATCTAGCATTATGTGAGTAGACAAATTCACATTCTTATCATCTTTTTTCTTTTAAAAAATGAGGTAACTTGCTGCATTACACATGAAACTATCTACATGTATAAAGGAAAAATACTAAAATGTTCTTTCAAACACATTATTCAAATAAAAAATTCACATAAAACTATTCAATACTTAAATTTCTTTGCCTTCTTTTGCTTTTACACAATAACCTGGTTGTTCTCTCCAAATAACGTTCCTGTTTTCCCCTCTGTTGCTTATAGGTACCATAAATTTTGCGAATGTCTTCTTCTTGTAATGATGAACGTGCCCGAAGATACTATGCAACAAATAAAGAACGAATAAATGCACGTTTCCGTGAGCTTTATCAGGAAAAAAAGGCATTAGAGAATGTCAAAAACACAAAAAACAGAAGGAAAACCAACATTATTCATCTAAAACGACTGGCCAATATAAATACAGTGGCCACACAATTTGTTTTCCTCAAGACATTACAAAAATCGCAAACATGCTGCCACGACGTGTTCAAAACTTGGACATTCTAATTGTCACTCATCATGGTAATGACCATAAGGCTTATGATTTCATTGTTGGTAGACATCGTGTTCTCACTGCATTGGAATACAAATTGGCAAATGACCCATACTATAAGAATGCTCGTATTGATAACAACACACTGGCATCCTTACCAGTAATCCCCAATGATGTCTCCTCCTCCCTTCGCCATTCTAATACCACAGAAACAACTGTCCACCTTTCACTTGAACCACCACATGAAATCACGGAAGATTTTGCAAACCCATCCATAAACCAAACATCATCATTTGTACCCATTATTCCTAATACAAATACAGAAATCCAAGAAATCTGCCATTATTTACATGCTTACAACCACCAATCTGATACTACAATTGAATGGCCAACAATTGGCTTATGCCTAATCAATGAATACAATGCAGAAGGTCTACTCTCTATGGCTTCCCCACCCTTTTCCCCACATGAGCTGCAATGCCAAATCAGGCAAGAATGAAAGAAATGTAGCTACATGAATATGCACTTCATCTCATACGTTACTACGATAACAAATTTGGAAAGCACCCACACTTTCGTTATTACATATATAATCTCATGATGCGACATCGCAGTCAAGAAACATCCTCTATTTTTGTGAAAAAGAGCATTGCAGATAACTTTCCAATATTTATTCAAGATCTAAACATCAGATTAGAACAATTTCCATATGAGCAATTGGCACAGCAAGTCATGTGATTCGGTTGCTCTTTACGTGGAACAAGATCATTTTGGCACAAAGCTAAAAATGAACTAATGGACATGATATCTCAACTCGGTTGCCTGATGTTCTTCTTCACATTAAGTGCAACTGATACAAAATGGCCTGATCTTCATGCAATCATGCCTGGATGTCAACCTTCTGATATTGCAAAACAACAAAAGTGGAGAAATGATAACATTATCTCTAACCCACATTTAACATCACTATATATGCACCATAGATTCACAGCATTTTGTGAGGTTATCTTAGAGAAACACTTGTAGACAAAAGACTACTGGTACAGGTACGCATTCTACCGCATTTTTTTTGAAAGACTCTAAACATCATACCTCACCTATTACAAAATTATCTTACAGAAATGCATACTTGACAGGTATGAATGGCAACATAGGGGATCTGCACACATCCATGGTTTCCTTTGGATAGAAAATGCACCTGATATGGAAAGCCTCAACTGGGAAGACACAGAAGCAGTTGATATTACTAGGCAGTTCTTCGACAAATATATTTCCGCTTGGAACCCTCGTACTCCTTCGATTTCAAACCAACCAATTGCTCGGCCAAATCCCGAAGACCCTTGTCTATTGTCCACACCGCAAATCTTCAGAACCAATCCTTTCAATGACTATGAACAACTCATCAATTGTGTTGAACATCACACAAAATGCACCGAAAGCACATGCCTAAGAAAGAATGGATCCTCATTCCAATGTCGTTATAAAGAACCATGGGAATTACATCCAAAATCAGCCTTATTCATTGACTCCAATGGCAAAAAAACATACACCCCTGCTCACAATGACAATCGACTCAATACCCATAACCCTACCATCCTATCTATTTGGCATGCAAATGTTGACTGCCAACCAGTACTCTCCATACACGCTGTACAAAAATATATATCCAAGTATGCATCCAAAGCAGAAAAAAATATGAAAGCTTCCACCACATGCTACGTAGAATTGTCCTAGCTTCACCCAATGCTGACCCAGCAACATCTGCATTTCGAAAATTTCTTGTAGAAACCCTTGTTTATCGTGACATTGGAGCACAAGAAACCTGCCATATGCTGCAAAAATTACCATTGACATTGTGTAGCCGACCATTCTTTTCTTTAAACGTAAACCAAAAAATTCTTATGCGCCTTCTGCAAACGAACACCACCTCCACTACATCCCCACACATCATAGATACATATATCCAGCACCCTTCTACCCTAGAATCAAAATCACTTATAGAAGTAGCAAGATCCTGGTCATATGATCCTCGTCGAAAAACAAACAAATGGAAACAATGACCTACAAAAGAAATTGTTCGAGTGATACCACGTTACTCCTCCATACCATCTACAATTGAACCTTGCTACACTGACTTTTGCAGAGTTGAACTTATGCTATACAAACCCTTTCACCATATCGTACAAGATATAGGAGATTCTGCTGTAGAATTCATCACAAATTGGCAAACATTTCGTCCATTCTACAAACCTTGGCATCAACACCTCACACTATCTAATATTGAATTTGTCGCAAATGATAACTCAACTATTCATGAAATCAATCATCCAGACACCATGGAAATAAATGAATGGGAATTACTTTCCCAATTACACCCTGCAAATGAGCTCCTCATAAATGAGCTTGACATGCTTGGCCTTCATGGCTTTGATGACAACCATAACTGGAATCATAGCACTATCCCATTATATCTACAAAATAATGCCATACAATTCATTTAGAATAGCCGCTCCATCCAACGCATTCTTCAAACACATCAATGTATCCTGGCGACCCTTACTACATTATCTCCAATGCAAAGAAAAGCTCTAAATATTATTTCTAATCATTTTGCTAAGAAGGATTGTTTAGCCGCTCTCAGAATGATAATACAAGGCACTGCTGGTATAGGAAAATCCCTCCTTATCAATTGCATCAAAGATATGCTCATAACCCTTGCAAGCCCAGAACCTTCACCAATCATGCTCCTCGCCCCTACAGGGGTTGCTGCCTTCAACATACAAGCATCGACAATCCATTCTGCTCTGCACCTTCCTATAAAGGATCTTATGCCCTTAGAAGGTAATGCTCTTGCAAAATTCCAAGAAGAACTCAAGCATATAAGGTACATACTAATCAATGAAATGAGCTTCATTGGGCCAAAGCTTCTCAACCATATTGATGAACGTCTTCGAGAGGCATTTCCACAGCAAAGAAACACTCCTTTTGGTGGTTGTTCCATTATATTGGTTGGTGATCTCGGTCAGTTACCACCCATCAAAGACATACCTCTATATGCAGGGACGAGCCACGGAAGCGCACTGTGGAACACCTTCAACACAGTCATCACATTAGACACAATATTTCATCAACAAGGTGACAACATCGCCCAGGTTACTTTCAGGAACATCCTCCAGAACATTAGAGATGCAAATCCAACAATCGATGACTACAACATACTCATGTCGCGCACAGATTCCTTTTTATCAGAAGATGAAATACATTCCTTCCATGATTCCATGCATCTATTTCCAACAAATGCTCAAACAATGGTCCATAATAAGAAAATGATAAAATCTCTAAACACTCCAATCGCAAGATCCATTGCTGAAGATGACAACACATATTCCAACATTTCCTCAGAAGATGAGCAACTTGAGCGAATTGTGTTACTATGCAATGGCGAAAAAGTTATGTTAACTTCCAACCTTTGGGTTTCAGCCGGACTTGTTAATGGTTCCCTCGGAGAAATTGTAACCATCTTTTACAAAGAATCAACTGCACCACCACAAATTCCAACATTTGTTGTCGTAGCTTTTCCCAAATACATCGGGCCTCCTTGGGATGAAAGAAACCCCACTCACTTGCCTATTCCAGCAATAAAAAGAAATGGACGTACACAAATTCCACTGAAGATGGCTTGGGCTTTAACCATACATAAATCTCAAGGTATGACACTTCCAAAAGCAACAATTGACATTGGGAAAACTGAACGTCAAGATCTCACATTCACAACAATTTCTAGAGTACCTTCTCTACAAGATCTCCGGATTAGCCCCGCATTCATTTTCGATCATTATAATAAAATGAAGGACAACAAAAACATTACTTGCAGAAAACACGTAGAAGAAATTCTTCGTTCAATGCCACCTCTAGATAATCTACTCCAATCCATACTTTAACATCACCAAAAGGTTTCCTCTATTTATTTAGCTCATTCTATTTCATAACATACCTTTCATATCTTTCAACAACAATCAAATTTAATCATTATTAATAATTATGCAAATAGTAGAATTTCTTTATATTATCTATACATTTCATTCTAACATTTTCTTTCTTTTGCAATAGACATATGGACTCAGAAATAGCACAACTATGTAACTATTGGGACGAAATCGAGGCATCAATACTTACACTGCAACATATACAAAACAGATTTCTTCCGGTACCAAATCCAGCAGTACCATTATATCGTCTGCGTCCAACTATACAATTATTAAAACAAATAAAATCTTCCCTGAAATGCATAAACCACATTCATCAATGTGACAAAATGTGAAAAAGACGAGCAGAATGGCAAGCAAGAAATATGCGTCTCCAACTATGCATAAATCTCCAATGGTGTTCAGTATGCCATCATTCACCATGCATCTTTGACTAGCAATATATAAATCCCCATGCCAAAGGTATCTTCATTTCCATTCATTCAAAATTCATTTTAACACAACTCAAATGCAAAGTATTACTAATAAATTTCCACAATTGATTTACATATTACAAATTCTAACAAAATATACATTTTGCACGTTCATTACTGCTTCTTCAGGTCTTCGATGCCGCCAACTATTTTTTATGCAACTTCAAAAATGGAATGACAACCACAATGTTCTTTAGAATATTATATTGCTTCTCTAACCTCTTATGTTACAATTCACCAGTTGTATTTTCCAATTGAAACTTGAAAAAGGATGTTTCAAGATCAAATTCCATTTTGATAGTTTATGTCTTCACAACCAATTCATTATCAATGGGTTTTAACATATTTTGTTAACAAAATCAATTTATTTTAATGAATATAATACATGTTTTAAATATATCTTCATATTAATTAAATTTCTCGTTTGAATAATGATTTCTTAAATAGCTCTATCCAAATCGAGATGGATACCCAGTTGTTGTTCGCGTGAATTCATTTTTTTACCTTCACCTTCAACTACACAATTTTTATCTAGATACGAAGGTGTCTAAACAAGTTCAATAGATATTTATGACTACATGTATTCTATTTCGTAGCCACCTTAACCCCCAAATACAGTTTTCGGCATGGCTTTCTCAAATTAAAACTCAAAATCATTGACCCTTGCTTTCAAAAAAGCCCAAAAAAGCCCATTCACATTTCAATATTCTTCCAGACACTATGCCTTACAGCGTTTCCTTTGCAACGTTAGGTGAAAATGCTAGTTCTTAAAGATATTGAGACCAATGTTGATGAAAACATAATGTTCATCCAACCTACCATAGATATATTGAAACAATGAACAAGCTACGATTTCTTAACTTACCATAGAAATATTGAAAACAATGAACAAGCTATGATTTCTTATGGGCACAACCAACTTTGACGTAGACACTACCAAAAATAAGCCCATAGTAGAGGAGGCCTAATATTATTTAAATGTTTGATATATCATGTTGGATAAGAACTGTAATTATCTGCATGTCGAGGAGAAATAAAAGGAGAATTAAATGTAGAATTTGGTGCGAACACCAGGATATCTTTAAACTTAAATATAGTTGAATTTTAGACAAATTATTTCAGAATGATAGTTCCAAAGAAGAATTTAGGAAGTGATTAAAATTGATAGTGCGAATGAAAATCAACATTAAAAGTGATTAAGGAAATTACATGTGAAATGTATCAAACATGATGTAAATAACAATATGAGAGAAATTGTATAGATAAAAAAGTGTGGCCATTAGAGAATGAAAAGAATGATATTGGGAGAAGATTGTAACATCTTGATAGAAGTTTGAGCAAAATTATACTCATTAGTAAATATTCATAAAAGCCTAGACAAAACAAACATAATAAGTTTACAACATATAATTCAAAAGTTGAGATCTATATCATAAAATAGGCATGACACGGAAGGAATACGATTAGTATTTAAGTTGCACTTGCATGTGTAGGTCACATTATTCTTCGATAAAAAAGAAAACAAGGAAAAGGCTGTAGGCTAACAAGCCCTTCCAGAAATATGGAAATAAATGGCTCGTAGCCTTTTATTGGATGAAGGATGAGGTTGTGACCACATATAGTGATGGGTTAAAAATATTGTCTCATTAGGTAGGGAAAGATAAGTTCCCTTAGGCACATGAGAAACTCAATTGTATGATGGCGAGAGATTACAACATCTTTGGGGAAAATCGACAAGAAAATATCTCAAAAACCAAGTGAAGGAATGTAAAGATTAATTATCACAATAAAGTAAAGAAACCACAAATTCAAAATGTTAATAAATTAACTCAAGATAGAGCCAACAGCATAGATAACAACCTAAACTAATAAAAAGAGAATATTTTGCTCAAATCAATTCAGGTAGCGAGAAAATAAGAGAGAACATTTTTATCAAATCAATTCACGTTGTGAAAAAACTATCGATCATTAAGACTTACATTATATAGAATTATTAAACATGTTTTTATTGTTAATTTATATAAACATTATAAAATATAGATGTGATTAAAAATTGTTAAAATAGTCCAACTAATGAGACATTTACTTTATAGGTTTATGTTAGATTTTGTTGCATGATGAACTATAAGTTATGATGAACGGTAAGTTATGAGTTTTGGTTGTGATAATATGTGAATTTGTTTAATCTCTATTATGATTTATTATTTTCTAGGCATTATAACATTCATTTCGTTGAGTTTTTACAATTTTAATCAAAGTTTTTGGAAAATTCTCAATATTCCTATTTTCTAGTAAATTAAAAAAAATTATAATTTCTGGAAATCATATTTCTAATTTTCTTTTGGATGAACAAACCTTAATGTGATATAATTCCTCTAGTATAGGGCATTTTATTTTTAGTTTTTGTCAGTTCATAACAAATAATTAAAAAAACTAATAATAATTTTGTGAGTGGCCATGTCGTTCGTGAGTGCTCTGACACTATTATGCTTGACACTATTGCTTCTCTGCCCAATCATGTCAGGATTTTTGCGGTTCTAGTCCCTTACATAAGCAATCGGGGGCGGGGGGCGAGGGCGAACAAATCTCCATAATGTTGATATATTGTTCAGAATGCGGAGGTTTGAAGGAAGAAAGAAGGGATGAGATAGAGGCTGAACAAATCTCCATAACATTGATACAATTTGCAAAGTGCAGAGGTGTAGAGGAAAATTTCTTCCTTTGCACCTCTGCACCCCACACAATGTATCAACATTTATGCTACATCTATAGTACTAAAATTTTCTACTTGGAATTCGATCATTTGAAGCAACAAAGGCCATGATAAAATTTGATAAGGATGGGAGGCTTATGGTGATTATACATGACGATAAAGAAACCATTATTATTTTTAAAAGGAAGAAGTATACTGATGAACATCTGATGGAATTTTGTTGTATTGTTGAGATAGTGAGAAGAATTAATCAGTGAATAAGCTACTAATATGTAGTTTTCATCTCACAGGTTGATGCAAATTCCGAAGTTGACAATGGTTTCTCATACTTTTATCCATTTGAGTTGGTTCATGTGGCTAACTAATTATGAATTGCTACTTAGTTGGTTCTCTGTAATAGATACTTGTTTCTTCGGACTTGCATCATAATGTCTTGATGTATCTCATAAAGTAAATTCATCGCATATCAAATGCACAAATGAGATCAATTTACTTTGACATTCAGAGAGATTAAGTTTTTCATAGATTGAAATTGTTAGAGATTACATAAATCTACAATATTAGTATTACATGCATAGGTGGATGACAAAGTCATACATTAGGGAGTTGAATTTCTACTAGAAGTGTCATGTGGAACTTTTCTTTTGGATAGGTGTGGATTTTTTCTAGTTATGCATAGCTTTGCACCTTCGAACTCATAGAGTTAATTCTGCATGTATAAACTCTGCATTGATACTCACTATATTTTCTTCATGGGTTAATCAAATGACCATTTTAAACATGCACATTTGAAAATATTAATTCACGATCTAAACTCAAAAGAGTATTAAAATATTAGTTCATGGTTCAGACTCCACCTTTTTCAAGAGATGAAGCAACAATATCTTCTATTTTGGTGATTGGAATCCTTTATTTGGATGAAGTATCATTTCTAGTGCGATTCTAATGTGAAGTGTATCTTCAATTTAAAAAATTAAATATCTAAGTCAGTTCAAACCCAAAAGGCACGACAACATGTATGTGAGTTGAATGAAGAAGAATGCATTACCCACACAAAGTTGAAAAATAAACATTTAGTATTTTGGTAACACCATCAATATCGACAATGACCATCAATAAAAATATATTTTAACTTTGTATTTAGTCAAAAATGGTTTAACTTTGTATTCTAGAAATGTTTTAATTCTTTCATGTGTGTGTATCTGTGTGTGTGTGTGTGCATGTGTGAATATCTAAAGAAACATATATGCATGAATTGAGTAAGATGGATTTTGCATGGAATATTAGTTATTGTGTTATATGTAGTGTAATGTTGTACGTAGAGATGTAGAGCTGAACTCTACGAATTCATTGGTGCAGAGCTTTGCATAACCAAAAGGGATTTGTACCTCTACACCATAGTCATGGGTTGTTACATCATTATGTTGCATTTTAGTTTAATAGGAAATGTATATAAAATTCTTTGGATGCCTCCAGAGATAATGGTTCATCTAAAGCAAAATGTATTTGAAAAAAAAAAAATGGAAATGTGTAACATATGAATTCCCAATTTTAAACATTTTATATCTTGAACAATGGTAGTGTTATCAAGATAAAAAAATTATTCGAATTCTATATAGTGGGAATCGAAACACAACAAAATATTGACACATATCAAAAACCCTACCTTCAAATTATCATTATCCCAATAAAGTTGCTACATGTTTACTCAGAAAATAAGTGGTCGATTATTGTTTTATGTGTGTTGTAATGTTGTACATGAAGGTGTGAATCTTCGCTTCACGAAGTCGTTGGTGCGGAGCTCTGCATAACTAGAAAGGCTCTGCACCTCCACACCTCAGTCATGGGTTGTTACATCATTCTGTTGCATTTTAGGATAATGAAACATGCATGGATAATTCTTTGGACGCCTCTATAAACAATAGTTCATCTAAGGTAGACACGTATTTGCAAAATAAAAAATAGAAATGTGTAACATACGGATTCTCAATTTTAAATATTTTATATCTTGAACAATGGTAGTTTGGTCAAAATAACGAATATATTCAAATTCTATGTAGTGGGAATTGAAATGAAACCAAATATTGACACATATTGAAAACCATACCTTCACATCATCATTATCCCAATAAATTTGATGCATTCTTACTCGCAAAAGAAGTGGTTGGTTATTGTGTTGTGTGTGTTGTTCAACTCGTTCCATCACTCATTTAGTTTATATGGGGCATTGGTCGACCAAGTGTTGTGTCCCTTAGGGTGACAAATCTCTTTACAAACTCTCCTCTCATATGAAGTAGCCATCATATACACAAGCAAACTCTAGCATGTGTTCGTTTGATGCTTCGTTTGATTCAACTTGGGCTTTTAGGTCTCTATGAAATGATCATAAATAAGCTGGGATTATTGGAACTGATTTGTGTCATAACCGTAGACCAACATCTTCATCCTCTACTATAATATTGAAGGAAAAGCAAATCCAAATTGTGTGCTAGAGACATATCCCATAGTTTCAGAACCAAAAGTAGGAGAGGGAGCTAGAGTGATTCAAACAATTCATTATATTGATAACCAATTGATTTTTTGCAATCAAAATATAAAGATAAATGTTAAAGTTAAAATGATAGTTTAATTTCTGGCAGTAAGTTTAGGATTGAAACCCTTCTATTCATAATCAATCCTCCCATGTTTTTTAGCAAGATTATGCAAATGGTAGTCATAGTGCAATGTTTTTTTAGAGTGTCCAGTGGGTGGTCGTTATGCCTTTCATAACAAGACTAATTTAAAAATTTCACAGAGCTTACTAGAGATCCAAACTAAATCTATCATGATAGAAATCAATATCCATATCTAGAGGTGGGCTTCTACAATTAAATATTTAGTAGTGGTTCACCTAGCTTCAATATCATCAACTTGTTAGTTGTTATTCAATATGTTGTTTTTGAAACAGGCTCTGTTCTTGGTAGAGAGACAATGGTGAAATCAAATTTTCTTCTAGGTTGAAATTATGGAATCCTTCCATCCCAACCAAACATCCTCAATAAAAATTTATTACTCCTCTTGTAATATTTGTCGCCAGTAATTCAATTGCAGGGAGAATAAAAAAATAATTTCCTTTCTAGTTAGGTGTTCATGAAATAATTGTAAGGATAGTAAATATAATTTATTTGTTTCATAGCTATGGTAACTAAACCTCCACACAATGGTTATATTTGCAAAGGTGAATGATGTCTTTGAAACAATGGAGTAAATCTTGGTGTATGGCCAGGACTCCATTCTTTACCGATTCATTATTTTCATTACATTCATAACAAAATTTACTCCTTCATTCTCATACATTGTGGATCCCTCTGCATTAATTATTCTTCTAAATTTTGGAGCCGTTTGCAATAACCAAAGAGTGGGGAGATAATGGATGACACAAGTGGAAGTGAAAGCTACGAGACAATTCAACATACAAGTGAAAGTGAGGAAACAATGGAGGATTCAAGTGAGGAGGAGATTCATAATGCAATGATATGGAAGAAATTGTAGGAATCGATAGTTATAGGTTGCGTTCTCAATGATTTCATGTCACATACGATGTTGCATGTAATCTACCATGATACACTAATTTCTTTGGGTGATTGACTATGTCTCTCTCAAGTACCAACCGAACTTGTGGTTGAAATCAATGATGATTCCATTCTCGATTCATTAATGGATTTCTCAAGTGCACAGCCCCATTGTTGTAATTTAATGGAAGCTATTCATTAGATGAAATTTTAGCCCAAAAGTTCTCTCCTATGGAAAATTAATAAAATAATAGTTAAAATAATAAAATAAGAGTTATGAATTTTGGAGGGAAAAGAAGAAAAGTACATTTTTTAATTATATTTGTGTCTTATCTCCTTATAAATTTACTCAAATTTCAAGTGTTGACACTTGTTGGATGTTGAATTAAATTCCAAATCCAATTAGTATCCATTATGCATACTTTTGAGAAGACCCACAATGATAAAAATGGAAGATACATTACAAAAAGCTTGTTCAAATGAGATTGATGAATTTGGAGGGGAAAAAAGACAACTACTTTCTTTAATTGTATTTTTGGCTTCTCTCATTATAGGTTTACTCTAATTTTAAGTGTAGACACTCTTTAGGTGTTGAATTAAATTCCACATCCAACGCGTGCTCATTATGCATATTTTTTAGAATACCTACAATGATAAAATTTGAACATACATTAAATAAAATATGTTCAATAGTCTTTCTTAATGTATCTTAAATTTTTATCAATGTGGGTCTTCTCAGAAATATGAAAAAATTGGTACTCGTTGGATGTGGAATTTAATTAAGCATCGAACGAGTTCCTACACCTAAAATTTGAGAAAAGCTATAAGGAGTTAAGCCAAAAATACAATTACAAAAAGGAGTTTTTCTTCTTTTTCCTTCAAAATATTTACTTGTACCTCTTTTTAAATCTAAAGCATTTTGATTGGTTTACATATTATGACATGGAAATTACATGAAAATTTCATGGGAACTTTTAGGATGAAATTTCCTCTAATTACTTGTGGTTGCGTAATTAAAAAATAAAAATTATCAAAGTATGATTATAATGTTCTAAATACAAGTGTGGTTGTGTGCAGGAGAACGAGCACATTGTGCGAAGTGTAAAGAAATGAAATTTCAAGTTCCTTTTCACTCCACACCATTGTATCAATGTTATGGAGATTACTCAACCATGGAGATTCAGGAAGGTTTGATGTTGCATCATCGTGGTCTGGCACGTGGATTTTTGTTGATTTCATTTGAAGAAAACAAAATGTATTACAAGGTATTGATCACCTTTCAATCATAATCACAATTCTGGTTATTGTAATGTTTATGCATTTCCGTAAAAATGAAAACTTTATGAACGTATTCCAAAATAGATCACACTAGATATACAGTGATTTCATGAAAATAACATTGTATATATCCATATATCTTGTCAAATATAGGTGTGTTTTAGTGTATGACTTCCTATTGTCCTACACATATATTTTGTCTCTGCTCCGCACCTCCACAAATGTCATTCCAAACCATTTGAATTCAAAGGAATTGTGATTATTGAATGGATTTAAATAATTTCATATTCATATTTAACAAAAACATAAATCTTAGTAAGCAAATAAAATCTCATCAATTGTATGGAGGGTGGGTCTCCAATACCTTCTTTTAAATAAAACATAATGCTTGTAAGCCATTTACAACTAAGGAGCATCACAAATCCCCATCACCTTCTGCTTCAGTGCACCATATTCGTAAGATTGTCATGGATTTTGCCAACAGAATCTCCATACAATCCCTCAAATTACTCATCTCATTATTTTCATCATTTTCACTTTTCAATAGATATACAGACTCGCCTTACACAACTTCTAATTTCTTTGAAATGACTAGTTGTGAAGCTAGAGATACCAAATCGTGGGTTTGAAGTATGGTGAAAGTTAGAAGGAATTAAAGGTTGCATTTCGTATGTTCCTCTTTTGGTGGAAGCATATGAGGGTTGGAGGCCCGAAGAATGCATGAATCCCAAACAAAATGATGGGGATGGAAGAGTGAGATGTATTTAACGCTCACTGGTACAAAAAATTCATAGGCAAGCCCATTCAATTGCACCACTTAGATATTACTTCTAGTAGTCTCGTGATCCGGTACCTTACCATAGGAAACCAATAGTCCTATGACTATACTTCTTTGAGATGATGCCTCTTACTTTCAATCTCAATCAAACACTTATTTTTCCCAAATTATTTGATTTATTATCAACTCTCTTTGTATTTATATAATGGAATGTATTTGAGTTGAAGTTGACTTAAAAAATCTGCATTCCTAACACTTGTTGCTCTAAAGGATTCACATTTAGCTACAATGATAAACCTCTGTTCTTCAAAGTACATAAGGTGTTACATGTTTGGCTTAGGATCTGTTCTCAACTTTTTAACATCTTGCATTAAGGCAAGATATTGTTGCTTCTTTACTTTTGAACTTAAGGCTGAGTGGTAGTGGGTTTTCAAACAAATACCATCATTCATAACAATTTCTGTAAGAATCATTAGGTAGAAATACTAATGGTGGCATATTTTAGTTCAGAGAATAAAAGGTTTAGCATGTTGCAAAGTGATGAAGGATTAAAATTTAAACTTATTGTTGGAACCCGAACTCATAACATATTTTTTAATTGTAGCTAAACCCAAACACATTAAAAAAACATTGAACTCTTAGAAAGTTGGAGAATTGGGATTCAATATGTCTTTACCAAATGCCATCTTACCTAACATATTAATCACTTCTCTTGCTATTAAGACATTGTGCAAAGTGCAACAGGGAAAGCTGTAGGCAGGTGGGCTAATATTCCATGCTTTTTCCAAAAAAAAGGATTCGTCAATTTCCATTTTTCTAAAAATGCATTCACCCAAATTTTATAGTATAAAATTATTTTACCTTCAAAATTGCCAATATTATATATTTTCTATTAAGAAATCTAAACATTTTTACAAAATTATCATCAAACATTTTAAAATTTGGATATTAGGGACTAGTAAGATTCACCAAGGTTGTTAAACTTTAAGATAAACTTCCATCCTTAAAACTTTCCCTGGATTGCGAAGATGCGAAGAAAAAAATATTATTTCGCATGTCTGCACTCTACGCAATGTATCAACCTTATGGAACTAGCAGACCCTTTCATACTTTCAGTGTTAATGTTAGTATCAGAGCACTCACCAATGAAATGTTTGTAGAAATGATTGCGAAAACATAGCATTCTTGAATAATAACAAAATGTGGATTTCGTACTACCTTAATTAATTAATTAGTGGCTGATCCAAAGTGGATATTGAATAGAATCTCTAAGTCTAAGTCTTCAAATATGTTAACAAAGGAAAGACCCGATGGAGTTGTAAAATAGTTAAAGTGAAAGCGGAGAAGCTTAGCCTTAATGCCCCAGAGCCGTTGGATCTACGGGATCAACGGACGAGATTGAATCGCATCGGAGAAAGCCGGCGGCGTATCAACCTCTGCCTCAAACGAATTGTGATCAGCGATGATTTATGGACGGTGGATCGAGCGCGCAAATCAACAGTGGAGCTTGCATCGCAATAATGCCAAGGGGGAGGACTTAACACAGGCGGAAGGCTTTCAGCGGACCCGAGGGAGTTATGAAATAAAATAGCGAAGGATTTGAGTTTCGTGGTAAGCGGTATTTCGGGCAGGCTTCAGGTGGTAAGCAGTATTGGAGAGTCTCCACCTGATTCCATACACTGGCTGACACGTAGCACACCACAGGAGAGAGAAAACCACTTTTTCGGGCGGGTAATCTTCGTTCAAGTGGGCCACCCGAAATGGCTGTCAACCGTTGGATTAGCGATCACGGATCAGACGATGAAGAAGGCATGAGCTGGTTGGATGATCGGGTTGGATGTGAACTGTCGGATTGAAGGCAGATCAACGGTGGGCTTGCGACAGTGATAAAACATGGACCCAAGAGGATTATAGATGCGGCACTATAAAATTTGAAATCCGATATGTGGTGTTTTGTCGGGTTTTTTTGTGTTTTGGTGTATTTCCGTTATAAAATAAAAATACAAAGGAGTTCTTGTGCCTTAAGCATTTTGTCTTAACAAGACGTGTCCAACGCCGAAAGGAAGGTGAATAGACAGAAGAGGAAGATAGAGAGCCCGAAGAGGGAAGGCGAACAGACAAGGCCGATAGGCTTAAAAGCCATCCAATGGTAGAACAGAGAGGATAGAGAGAGAGCAAGTGAAAGTCAGTTGAAGACAATCACAGAAAGATAGTCAGTCAGTCAGATCAAGGCAGATTGAATAGAGGAACATGACAGAGGGAGAGTATGTGCACTCTTTTGGACTTGAGGTTTTTGAGAAGATCCCTCTTTGATGTCACTGTTGCTTGAGACTCTGTTTTTGAGCTCACTGTTGTAATAATTTGTTCTTGAAGACTTAATATAGAGGTCTACACTAAAAGCTGGACCAGAAGACATAGCTAGGGGGTCTAGTGAACTCCTTTATTATTTTGACTATGTTAATGTGTGTCTGTTATGTTTTCCAATACCTAAATGCCTGTATTATTCACAATATTTTTGATCCGTTGCACTAAATAATATAGGCATTCTTGCACATGAGTCTGTAAGACCTTTTCTTCTTAATTTAGTATCCATTTGAGATCAAGTGGTTTCAGAGCATTTGGTTTATTAAGGTTAGACAGGCTTGTGCTGGATTTTGAATGCTAACTAGATTAAAGCTCAGATTAGGAGAAGAGTACTTGTTGAGGCTAATCCAAAGATTGGAAGAGTCTATTCTTAGAGGAGAATGGTAGAAGAAGCTCCATTGAGATCAGAATCTCAGTTTATAGAGAGTTTTAAGACACTCCAAACCATGGTGGAAGAAATGTATTTGGAATTTAAGAAGGGTAAAGGTGGAAGCACTTCAACACCTAAACCAAACAAAGGAGTAGAGGAACCTTTTCTAGTTGCCCCTCTAGAAGGAAAAGGAAAAGGAGGAATGACTCCTTCACCATCTCCTCCACCATCATCCTCGTCATCATCATCTTCTAGCTCTTCTAAGAAGAACAAGAAAACTTCCTTAATGAAATTAGATGTGAAGTTTGATTTGCCAATTTATGATGGAGAACTCAATGCAGAAAAACTAGATAATTGGATAAGATAAATTAATGTATATTGCAGGGTATAGAACGTTGATTCAGAAAGGAAGAAGATTCAACTGGCTAGCCTTCGACTTGGAGGAACTGCACTAGTATGGTGGGAAGGCAAGACACAAGCTGATTTGCAAAAACATGGTAAAATAATTTCTACCTGGAATGAATTTGTTTCTGCTATCAAAAAGCAATTTTATCCTTTAGCTTACATGCAGCAGGCAATGATGAGTTGGAAAACTCTTCGTCAGTTGAAGCGTCAAAGTGTACAAAGTTATACTCAGGAATTCAAAAAGAGAGCTTTAACTCTAGGTATATCATTCGACTCACATGAGACTTTATTGAAGTATATAGGGGGTATTCATGGCTATTTAAAGCATACTATTCTCATGTTTAATCCTACTAGCTTAGATGATGTATCAGTTCAAGCCACACATCTAGAAGCTAGAGGTAAGAATGTAAACCCAGAGGTTGGGGGATCATCTAAATATTCTGTAAGTAAGAGCAAGGAAAAGAAGAAACTGAAATGGAAGGAGAGGAAAGAAAACAATGTAAAGAAGGATAAACCTTCATGCACTCATTGCAAGAAAGAAGGACACGATGAGGCACACTGTTGGTTTTTGCATCTAGAACTGAAACCTAAGAAGTTTGGTGGAAAGGAGAAGAAGAATGTTGCTGCTATTCAGCAGGACTTGGGATCAGATTTAGGCGATGAAACAACAGTTATAGCCACAGTTATCAAAGGTAAAGATTCTAAAGCATCCACAAGTAATTCTGCACAATCTGTTGATACTGAAAATAATGAGAGGGAAAGAAATAAGCTATTTGGTATTAGAGTGATTTCTAAGCACAATAAGATTGATATTTTATTTGATAGTGGATCACGAGTAAATTTGATTTCTAAAACAATTGTAAATAAGTTGGGATTACAAACAAAACCTCATGAGAAGGCACATCCATTAGGTTGGGTGTGTGATAAAACAAAGCTACAAGTAACGAGACAATGTAAACTTAGGTTTGCTATTGGATCAACATTTGTAGATGAGGTTGAATTAGATATAGTTCCATTGGATATATGTGGTATTGTTTTGGGAAGTCCATACTTGTATGATAGAAAAGCTATTTTCTATAGAGATGAGAATAAGTATCAACTCACTAAATATGGAATAGAATATATTGTAAGAGCTCATAAACTCAAAGGTAATTATTCTCTCATAAATTCAGGACAGATGGAAAGAATTTTGAATTCAAGTAAGCAGTTTTACTAATGGTTGTAAAGTCAAAGGATCCTGAAAAATCCATTGCATTTGAAGTCTATGATTCTAGACAGAAAGCTGATTTAGTTAAAGTTGTTTCAGAGTATGATGTTCTATTTCAAGAACCTAAAGGTCTGCCACCCAAGCGAGAAATAGTACATGATATTTATTTGCAGCAAGATGCTCCATTACCTAACATTGGAATGTACAGGTTGTTAGCTTTAGAGAATG
The DNA here is from genome assembly GCA_031772625.1 of Pinus tabuliformis. Classification (NCBI taxonomy): domain Eukaryota; kingdom Viridiplantae; phylum Streptophyta; class Pinopsida; order Pinales; family Pinaceae; genus Pinus; species Pinus tabuliformis. The sequence continues at coordinate 673,032,296 of CM062818.1, forward strand.
CAGAGATAAAGAAGCAGGTACAGGAGTTGCTCGATAAAGGGTTTATACAACCAAGCACATCACCATGTGGATCTCTAATCGTGCTGGTGAGAAAGAAAGATGGTTCGTGGAGAATGTGCATTTATTATGATTTATTAGATCAATTAAAAGAAGCAGTTTACTTTTCTAAGTTAGATTTATGAAGTGGCTATCATCAGGTTAGAGTTGCAGAACAGGATGCATGGAAGATTGCTTTCAAGATAAAGCAAGGACTGTATGAATGGTTGGTTATGCCTTTTGGCTTAACTAATGCTCTTGATACATTTATGAGAGTCATGAATGACGTACTTAGACCATTTATTGATGATTTTGTAATTGTTTATTTAGATGACATTCTTGTTTTTAGTAAGACATGGGAAGACCATGTAAATCATGTAAAGTAGACTTTAGATGTTTTAAAAAGAGAAAATCTCTATGTAAAACTGTGAAAATGTGAATTTATCAGAACATCTTTAAATTATTTGGGTCATATTGTAGGGGGTGGTGAATTGACGATAGATCTCTCTAAGGTTGAAGTCATTGTGAACTGGCCTAAACCCAAATCTCCTACAGAGGTTAGGAGTTTCCTAGGGGCAGCATAATACTGGAGAAAGTTTATTGCTAACTTCTCATTGATTGCAGCTCCATTACATGCTTTAACATGATTGAAATAGGTGTTTAAGTGGGGAGGAAAACAATAGAAAGCCTTCGACACCTTAAAAGAGAAAATCAATACAGCACCAGTACTAGCACTGCCAGATCCTCAACATCCATTTGATATTGAGACAGATGCCAGTGACTATGCCATGGGAGCAGTGTTGATGCAACACAGAAAATCTGTATGCTATCATTCTGAGACATTTTCTTCTGCAGTAGTTAATTATCCCACATATGATAAAGAATTGTATGCATCGGTACAAAGTGTGAAAATGTGGAAACACTACCTAATAGGTAAAGAAACAAACATACATACAGATCATCAACCACTTCAATATTTGCACTCACAAACTAAATTGTAGTAATCAAGACATTATAGATGGATGGATTTTCTACAACAATTTCATCCTTTCATCATATATAAGAATGGCATACACAATAAGGTTGCAGACATGTTATCAAGACCAATCATAAATGCATCTACTATACTTAAGCATAACTCAGTAATGCATGAAAGTTACATTGAACAATATGCTCAAGATGTACATTTTAAAGATGTATATGCAACTTTAAGTCATGGAAAGAAAGTAGAAGAATTGGATTATTATGTAAGGGACCAACTCTTATATCATTTGGGAAGGTCATGCATTCCACAAAATGAAAGAGTTAACATAATTCGAGAAGCACATACTTCTCTCATATCAGGTCATTTTGGTGTAAGTAAAATAGTTGCACAATTGCAAAGGTTCTGTTATTGGCCAAGAATGCATGAGACAGTTTCTAGATATATCAAAGGGCATACTATGTGTGCTACAAGCAAGCCCAATAATAGGAAATTAGGCTTGTACACTCCACTTCCAATTCCTTCTCGTCCTTGGGAAAGTGTTTCCATGGATTTTGTTGGGGGATTGCCAAAATCTAGGAAAGGTCATGATTATTTGTATGTTGTTGTGGATAGGTTTAGTAAAATGTGTATTTTGATACCATGTAACAAGCAGGTTACAGCTAAACAAACAGAAAATTTGTTCTTTTAGAATGTATGGGTTCATTTTGGGTTGCCCACTTCTATTGTATCTGATTGAGATTCTTGATTTGTTGAGAAGTTTTGGTCAAGTTTATGGGAGTTGATGGACACCAGGTTAAAGAAGAGCACAACATTTCATCCACAAATAGATGGTCAGATAGAAGTGGTCAACAGGACAGTGTTCTAGTTGCTTAGAGGTTATTGCAGCAAGCATCCCAAGATTTGGGATGAGCATTTGTGTTATGTGCAGCATGCTTACAACCGTGCCAAGCACTCTTCTACTCATAGATCTCCTTTTGAGACTTGTTTTAGTTTTATATGAAAGTCTCCCTTGGATTTTGTCTTTGGTAAATACATAGCAGTTGATGGACATAGTGATGTGGACAAAGCAACCAAGTTCATTGAACAAATCCAGGAAATTCACCAGGCAGTACAGGAATAGCTGGAATGAAGTCAAGCCAAGTACAAGGCAAGACATGACAAGCATAGAGTTGAGCATAGTTTTCAAGTTGGTGATCAAGTCTGGCTGTACATCAGCAAAGACAGAATGCAGGGTGAAGGTAAGATGCTAAAACCAATAATGTATGGACATTTCAAAATACTTGATAAAATTGGTGAAAATGCTTTTTGCCTTGATTTGCCAGCTTATATGTAGATCTATTCAGTTGTTAATGTAGAAAGTTGAGATTGTATGAAGCTTCATTGATTGAAGATCCTGAAGAGCAAAGTCAGTGGCTTTCTATTTGGGATTTGTTGCCTGAGTATCTCAATGAGTTACAGGAGGACACAGTTCTAGACAGGAAGGTAGGAACTACGCGTTAAGGGGATGTTGAGTACCTGAGAGTGGGACTCAAAGGTTGAAATCCAAGCAAAGCAAGATGGATAGAAGTTAGACAGGTGAAGGAGCAATATCCTCACTTAATCAATGCCTAAAACCAACTTTTTGTGTTCCAAAAGCTTTTCAGTCGGAAGGCGTGATCCAAAATGGATCTTGAATAGAACCTCTAAGTCTAAGTCTTCAAATATGTTAATAAAGGAAAGACCCGACAGAGTTATAAAACAGTTAAGGTGAAAGTGGAGAAGTGCAGCCTTAATGCCCCAGAGCCATTGGATCTATGGGATCAATGGGCGAGATTGAATCGCATCGGAGAAATTTGGTAGCTTATCGACCTCTGCCTCTAAGGAATTGCGATCAGCGATGATTTATGGACCATGGATCGAGCACGCAAATCAACAGTGGAGCTTGCATCACAATAATGCCAAAGGGGAGGACTTAACACAGGCAGAAGGCTTTCAGTGGGCCCGAGGGAGTTATGAAATAAAACAGCGAAGGATTTGAGTTCTGTGGTAAGCGGTATTTCGGGTGGGCTTTAGGTGGTAAGCACTATTGGATAGGTTCCACCCGATTCCATACATTGGCTGACACGTAGCACACAGCAGGAGAGAGAAAACCATTTTTCAGGCGGATAATCTCCATGCAAGTGGACCACCCGAAATGGCCGTTAGCCATTGGATTAGCGATCACGGATCAGACGGTGAAGAAGGAATGAGCTGGTTGGATGATTGAGTTGGATGTAGACCATTAGATTGAAGTCAGATCAGCAGTGGGCTTGCAACAACGATAAAACACGGACCCGAGAGGATTATAGATGTGTGTTATGAAACCAGCTCAAGGAAAGATAGAAAAGATAGATCAACGCCTTAGAATTTAGCCTCTTCAAGGGGGCAACCTCCTTTACATTACATAAATGAACAATTCTTCGATGATACAAATGACAAAACCTCCTTTCTATATATAGGAGTCTAAGGAGTCACAATATAATCCAGCCGACCTAACAATAATAATATAAAGCCACAAAAATAACAATAGAGGGATTCTATGGGGCACAGAAATAACAATATGGGGGTAATAGGGGCACAACAATATAAATAAGGGGTATAACTACAATAGTAATGGGGTAATCACTAGTATTATAGGGACCCAACATGCCCCTCTCCTTCAAAAAAGTGTTGTCCTCAACGCTTGAGTAGTTCTAGATACTTCTGCATAAAATTCTCATCCTCCCATGTGGAATCTTCAGCGGATAAGTTCTTCCACTTGATAAGATACTCTGAAATTGATCGATTTCGTAGCTGTCGAGTTCTTGTTTCTGTGACTGCTTCTGGTTCCAATATAATTTTTCCTTCCTCGTCAAGTTCTGGCAATATTGTTTGAATTGGGAGCTTGTCACCTATAACCTTCTTTAAACATGAAACATGGAAAACTGGGTGCAATCGAGAAGCTGCAGGAAGCTCCAATTTGTATGCCATAGTACCAATCTTTTGCAACACCTTGTACGGACCATAATACTTTGGTGATAATTTATTATCCTTCTTAGCTTGCTTGAGGGACATTTGCTTATATGGTTGTAGCCGTAGGAATACCCAATCACCTACATCAAAACTTCTTTCACTGCGATGTTGATCTGCCTGTTGTTTCATTCTATTTTGTGCCAACACGAGGTTATCCTTTAAGAGTTGGGGGACTTGTTGTTGATGTTCGATGTGATGTTCCACTGCCTGAACCTTAGAATTTTCTCTTAAATATGATGTGATGGATGGTGGTTGATACCCATAAAGTGCCATAAATGGGGTCATTTTTGTTGCTGTATGGAAGGAAGTGTTATACCACCATTCAGCCAGAGGCAACCATTTGACCCATTGTGTCTGTTTATCAGATACAAAGCAACGAAGATATCCTTCCAAACATTTGTTTACTATCTCAGTTTGCCCATCAGATTGAGGATGATAAGATGAGCTATGAGCTAACTGAGTACCAAGACAAGAAAATAATTCTGTCCAAAAATTTCCAGTGAAAATGGGATCTCTGTCACTTACAATAATCTTTGGGTTTCCATGTAGCTTTTGAATTGTTTCCATAAATGCAGTAGAAACTGTACTGGCTTTAAATGGATGTGATAATGCACAAAAGTGTGCATACTTGGTAAGTCTGTCAACTACCACCATGATGACACTCTTTCCCTCAGACTTGGGTAAACCTGTGATAAAATCCATTGAAACCTCCTCCCAACGTTGGCTTGGAATGGATAAAGGTTGTAATAGACCCGGTGTCTTAATTGTTTCAACTTTATTTTGCTGGCAAACCAAACATTCCGCCACAAACTTTTGAATATCTGATTTAAGGCCATCCCAAAAAAATTCCTTCTTAACCCTGTGGTAAGTTTTTAAAAATCCTGAGTGCCCTCCTAAGGGAGAAGTGTGCAATTCCATAAGAATCTTTTGTTTTAGCTGGGAATTCTTACAGAGGTATAAGCGATCTTTGTACCATAACGAATCATTTTGCCAGCTAAATGTATCAGAAGTACTGGAATCTTGTTGTAGCTTTCGAATAAGTGCCCACACTTCTTCGTCATTCTTCCATTCCTCCCTTGCTTCGTTTATCCAATCTGGTTGGATAATAGAAATGGCACACAACAATGCTTCCACATCCTCATCCTTTCTTGAGAGTGCATCTGCCACCACATTTTGCTTCCCTTTTTTGTAGATGATTTCAAAGTCATAACCCAACATCTTTGTGACCCACTTTTGTTGCTCTTCAGAGGATAATCTTTGTTCTAAAAAGTATTTAAGGCTATCATGATCCGTTTTTACCTTGAAGTGTCTTCCCATTAGGTAGGGTCGCCATTTCTTAAGTGCATGGAGTATTGCCAACATTTCCTTCTCATAAATAGCTTTTCTTAAAAACTTTCCCTTGATTGGACGACTTTCAAAAGCAATGGGTCTTTCATCTTGCATTAGAACAGCACCAATTCCATTTCCTGAAGCATCACATTCCACAATAAAGGTTTTTGTGAAGTCCGGTGTAGCTAAGACCGGTGCTTGGCACATTGCCTCTTTAAGATGTTCAAAGGCCTTTGTTGCTTCCGGAGTCCATGAAAATGAATCTTTCTTCAATAATGTTGTTAGAGGTGCTGCTATTCTCCCATAATTCTTAACAAACTTGCGATAATACCCTGTCAACCCAAGAAATCCTCGCAGATGCTTTATGGATGTGGGGATTTTCCATTCCTTAATGGCTTTAATTTTGCTAGGGTCTACCTTAACTCCTTCATGAGATACAATATGACCCAAATATTCCACCTCCTGGACTCCAAAGAAACATTTGGATCTTTTTGCATATAATTGTTTCTCCTCCAATAGTTGTAGCACCCTGTCAACATGTTCAACATGATCCTTCCAAGACTTGCTGTAGATTAGTATATCATCAAAAAATACTAACACAAATTTTCTAAGGAATGGTTTGAAAATTGAATTCATCAAACCTTGAAATGTTGAAGGTGCATTGGTAAGGCCAAAAGGCATGACCAAAAATTCATAATGACCCTCATGAGTTCTAAATGTCATTTTCGGAATGTCTTCAATCTTCATTCTGATTTGATGATATCCCGAACGAAGATCCAACTTGGTGAAGTAAATTGATCCATGCAATTCATCCAGTAATTCATCAATAACAGGAATGGGGAACTTATCTTTAATAGTGAGCTTGTTGAGCTCCCTATAATCCGGACACATGCGCCATGATCCATCCTTCTTGTGCACCAATACTACTGGAGCTGAGAAAGAACTTTGACTCGGTTGAATTATACCAGCCTCTAGCATTTCTGCAACCATACGTTCAATTTCACTTTTTTGGACATATGGATATCTGTACGGCCTGATGTTTGGAGGAACACTTCCTGGAATCAGATGAATAGCATGATCATGATCACGCATAGGTGGGAGACCCTTGGGAGTCTCAAATACCTTGGAATGATTGTCCAGGACTTTTTGGAGATCTGGAGAAATAGATGATTCCAATGTGGAAACATCTAGCGAACATAATTGTGCAATTACACCTCTTTGCTCCTTTTTTAGAAGCTTTGTCATACCATTAGAGCTGATTATCTTTCCTGGTTTCCCTGCAATACCCCTTAATTCAACTTCCTTTCCTTCCGTAGAAAATTTGATGAAAAGTTCTTGAAAATTAAAAGCTATTGTACCCAAGGATTGTAGCCATTGGACTCCTAGTACAACATCAGCACCTCCCATTGGAATGGAAAGCATTGGGCTAGTCAATACATATTCTCCCATGGATAGCTTGATATTATGGCACTTTCCAGAGCAATTTATTGTTCCTCCATTTGCAATCATCACTTGACACTCTGGTGCTGGATATAGGAAGCAATTCAATTCTTTTGCTACCCTACAATGAATAAAATTGTGGGTGCTTCCTGAATCAATCAACACTATTACCTTTTTCTTCTTGATTTGTCCTTCTATCTTGATGGTTTGAGGAGTGGTAATTCCCGCCAATGCATTACAAGATATGGTCGGATTTATTTGTTCTTCATCTAGGCTTTGTTCCTGGAGTATATCTTCTTCTTTTGACCTTTCTTGCTCCTTTTCTTCTTCCTCTTCACAATCTATGTAGAATAATTTCTTCTCAGCACACTTATGACCTTTAGTGTATTTGCTATCACAACTGTAACAAAGCCCTTTTGCTCTTTTTTCTTCCAATTGTTGTGGTGTCAACCTTATAGGTTGTGGAAGACTAGGGGCAACAACACTTCCATCTTTATAGTTGTGAGTGGTATGCTTCCTGGTTGCCATAATTTTGCTTTCCATTTTTCTTGCTAACCTGAATGCCTTCTCTAATGAATCAGGTTCCCAAAGGCGAACATCATGTTGGATATTATCCTTTAAAGACCCTATGAACACATCAATCCTATGCTCCTCTGGAATATCTTTTACCCTTATGTTCAATTTTTGGAACTCCTCAATGTGCTCCATTATTGAACCCTTTTGTTTGAGACTTATCAATTGGCTAAAAAAAGTGTTGCTTTTTGTATCTTCATAATGTGCTATCAATTCTTCCGTAAAAATTGCCCAAGTGATAAATTGTTTACGAGAGCAAAGCCATTGATACCATACAAACTGATTTGGTTCCAAATATACAGTTGCCATACGTACCTTTTGTGCGTTTTGCACATTATTGAGATCGAAGAATTGCTCCATCTGTAATATCCATGTAGCGGGATCCTTGCCATCAAACTTCCTCATATCGATTTTTGGAATATGGTGATTCTTCGATCCAACATTAGCGTCTATGGAATCATGATTAACATTTCTTTTGTTCTCATCATGAGTTTCCTTTACTACCTTTTCACCATTAGTGACCCTTTCTTGTAGCAACTTCTTCAATTCTTCCATGTCTGTCTTCAAATCTATCTTCAAATCTGCCATGTCTCTCTTCAAATCTGTCTTCGAATCATCCATCTTAGCTTCCATGCCCTTTATTTTAGATTCCACGCCATTTATCTTAGATTCCACGCCACTTATCTTACCTTCTGTTAGCTTTTGTGAGCGTGACATTTGTGAAGAGGAAGAAGAAAAGGAGCAAGAAAGGTCAAAAGAAGAAGATATACTCCTAAAACAAAATTCAACCAAAAACAACTAACAAATATGCATCCTAACATCTTTGTGAATTCTCACTTCTTTTTAGTATTTTTTAATTTAAGACATTAAAAAAAATAAAAAATCTAGAAAAAAAAATGTATCTTAATTGTTGCATTTATAACAAACACTAATGACTATTATATTTTTTAATAATAATTAAAATTTTATCTCATTCAATGTAACTCTTATATTTTTTAATAGTAATTACAAATTTACTTTATTAAATAATTCTTTATCCAAATTATACTCGGAAAAAAATTCACTAAGTACATCTATATTAAAAAAAATTAACTTAACAACCTTGTTCACTAAATACATCTATATTAAAAAAAATTAACCTTGCAACCTTGTTACCTCTATTACACATCCCATCTACTAACAATAATGGTTAAACTAAATATTTAAAAATAATTCACTAACTACATCTATATTGGAAAGTTTTATCTTAACAATCTTGTTACCTCTATTACACATCCCATCTACCACAAGAATTGTTAAACTAATATCTTAGATACCCTTATGGCCAACTTATCATATTTATTTCTACTAACTAGACATTTAGTTACAAGTTGCAATTATCCTTCACATTTAAAAAAATCCATAATCCATCATTCTCCTTAAAAAAAAAACTATTTATATATAAACATCTTATAAAGCAACTCTGATCCTTATTTCTTGTTTCACTTTTGCCAACATTCATGATTCAACCACAGAATATTTGATATATAATAATCAGTTAATGGATAGCAACATCATAAATGGAAATAATAAATAATTTGAGTATGACTCATTACAGTTTAACCTGTAATATATATATATATATATATTCAACCAAAAAAAAAAATCTATAACTCAAAAACATTTCCGCATATAACCGTTGAAAAATATAAAGTGATAAATTAAGATACGTCATATCCATATTTATATTATACTGAGGGAAGTATTATATAGATTAACCATTATTAACCAGAATAAATATTAAAAAAATTGTGATATTATCTTCATAATAACAAAACAATATGATATACTGAGATTTCTCCGGATAATGGCAAATAATATGCTCACTATATAACATTGAGCTAACCAACAGATAAATGCAATGGCCAACTGACCAGGTTGAGTCTCCCTAACCAGTTTCATCTTTTACAGGTAACCTCATAGGTCTTCGTAACTTTTCAAAGCACTCTTTGACCAGAGCTCTCGGAAATTAGAAATCGCATGCCTCAATATATGCGGTACTACAATATTAATGATTGTTTGACGAGAAAAATAGAAACATGCTAAACTGCCAAAACTAATCCCAATCACAATCCACATTCTAATTGCAGTGGCCCTTACATGCATTGGCTTTTCCGGATCAAAATGCCAGTCGTTATCAATGGGGCTACAGCTCCGCTTCTGCCCTACTTAACGAATGGCAGACACCATAGTTGCATTTCCCTTGTGTTATTTTGTGTTTTTTTGCGCCTCTGCCTATGACTGCCTCCATATATTGGTGCTCACAGCCTTAATTCTATGTCGTCGCGAGCCTTTTTCAACCCACTTACCCAGAGAGTACACCTGCCTCGCTGCCCTACTGAGCAAAGCATATGTGATGCATTGCACAGCAAACTACCAGATTAATCTTGGCAGCGCACTCTCTTAAACAAACGACCTTAAAGCTTTTCTTTGTTACCGGTAGGTTCTGAAGCTGAAAGATCCGTCTGCTTGGGAACATGGAGAAGGCTTTCATTTTCTGGCAGGAAACCAGTCTGCATTACATCCCGCGAAATAATTTGGGCGAAGCAATCGCCCGATGTTTCGACCACAGTAATCTTCCCCACTCCTCCCATTCCAACAGCGGCTACTACTCTGGAAGCCAATCGGTATTGCAATATCCATGCAATGCAGTAATGACATGAATGCATACCCACGTTCTAAGAATCTTTAACCAAACGTGCTCTTGCCTTCTCAAAATGCATTGAATTGAATGCAAAAACGAGGAGACTCGTACGATACTTAGCACACTTGATAGCTTAATCCTCTGATCCGTTTACTTTCCTTTCCTTCGCTCCGCTCTTGCCAGCCACACAAAACCAACTCTACCAGCTGATCTGCATAAGGTTAAACGAATAACTTTCCCATCTCCAACGAAGGATTCCCAGTTAACTTTACGCTACCGACAGGAGGGAAGCTTTGCTTTATGAAAACGGAAGGATGGTTTTGTTTTTCTATGGATCATTCATGTCCTTACTTGAGGCCGCAAGGGATAACCTGACCCAAACTTGTCACTCAATTATTTGTTGAAAGTAAAGTAAAATGTATTACCAACACAGAAATGAATACTCCATCAAACACTCCTTTCAAAATAAAATGGATTCCTTTGGTTGGTTCTTTTTTCCATGAAGGATTCATGTCCTTACTTGAGACCGCAAGGGATAACCTGAGCACAACTTGTCATTCAATTATTTGTTGAAAGTAAAGTGAAATGTACTCCCAACACACAAAAGGAATACTACGTCAAACCCTCCTTTCAAAATAAAATGGATCCCTTGTGTCGTTTTATTGGTTGAAAGCAAAGTGGAATATAATATATTCCAAGACACAAAAAGCATACTACATCAAACACTCCATTGAAAATAAAATGGATTCCTTTTGTCTAATCATTTTAACGGGGTTAAAATAGAAGTAATCTAACAAGGTGGAGGAATTGCCCGGTTTCCGTCGTTGTCCGGAAAAACGTCTGGCTTTGGACATCGGCAATTCCTCCACTGTCCGCCACCCTTCACCAGCTCCATCACCGTTCCACATTAATTGTGGATCCCGTCTAACAAATTTTTGGAGTCTGCCAAATTCTATGATCCTTTCCTTTTGAATTTGGACCAAACCGCGGGTTCTACAGCTCCCCTCGCCCGCTCGACTCCCGCAGAAACTCCATCCACACTCTATAGCTCACCAATTGCCTCTGTGCAGAAACTCGATTACGCGCTTTGCAGGTCACCACCATTGACTCATCACCAGTGAATAGACAGGTAGCAAACCAAGCTCTCCATCACCAGGCGACAGACAAAGGCAGGTTCAGTCATCTGGTTCATTTTTCTGCCCTTTTTCGTTGTGTGCATGTATGATTGAGGAACAAGGTCTTACTCTTTTGCTTAATTCCTAGTGGATTGTTGTTCCTTATTTTGTCCCTTCTAAGCCCTTCAATTTCTCCTAGCATACTGTCCAACCTCAACGCAGGCTCCCATGCCTTACTGTTGGTCTCGCTAGTGATGATAATGAACATTATCACACCGAGGTACCAAACTGTTCGACATAACAGCGCTGCAATAAAATCACTGAACCCTAGAAGCTAAAAACTAATTCAATAATTAATTGTGTGGAGGGGTTCGTAGGCAAATGATCCGTCGGGGACAAAGCCTAGAATGCCTTCAGCATTAGAACTTATTAACTTCCCTCTCCACCAAAAGCCTAGGCCTTGAACATTTGAATTCATTAATTTCCTTTACAGAGAAAACATAGTAAAGCCTTGTGTGATAAACAGTTGAGATCTAAGAGTTGCATTATAAAGATATCCATAATATAGATTTTTTTTCAAGAAGAGGTATTTGAGTAAAGTGATGCAATTGAACATTCAAGAGGCTAGAAACCTGCCAGCTTCACAGAAATATGATTAATCAGGACTCAAGTGAATATATGTTTCACAAAGAAAGCATTTGAACTGAAAGGAATTAAAATTGTGAGCTGTCTCACTTTACTTATCAAAGTACTAATGGTATTGTGAATTTGTTTGTTTTTTGTCATGATAGTTGCAACTAAGAAGTATATGAAACCAAGAAGACACATTTCTACATGACTGTTATGAAATATTTTCCTTAAACATGACACAACCAAATCTAAGAACGGTAAAAGTTAAACATTCATACAAACAGCATGATACCATGCACCGATAATACAAAGTTATAAATTGATGGGCAACGCTAATACCAGATAATGAGATATATTAACAGTATAGTGTATATTGCATTCTCTTAAACTAGAATAAGAACTATGATCAGTGATAACTAATTATAATAACCCAGATTTGAGTTTTGGATAGTTCTTATTATTTAAGAGATTAGGGTGTCGGGATACCTTCGAGAAATCACTATCATCTTAAGTATAAATGGTCAGCAATCATTTTAATCTAAAAAATGGTAGGTGTAGCATTATGATAATTCAGAGTTTGTAATGAAATCACTTGCAATCAAAAGTTATATCATATGAAGACATGTCAAACATCTTGAGAGTTAGTCCATGATAGAAACATACAGATACAAGACTATAATTGGCAACTTCAGCAATAGTAACTGAGTTCAATGGATGGTACTTGAAAGTGGTCAGAGTGTCTATTTTTCATATGTTCAAAGTATGAAGCCGCACCCTAAATTTAAATGCTTGTGTTGTAGGTGCAATATGAATAGAATCTGAGTGGTACAAATACATAACGTGTTAATCAATTGTATGGGGTCCTAGCCTATCAACAAAATGATATCATTATTGCCATGTGTATTTCTTCATGTATGGACTCTAGAGTACAATGAATTTTATTATAATAGATTGAGGAAGAACATGTCTATTGAGTGAAATAAGTCTACTATCATAGATGCATCATGTGCATTTTCAAAAGAAGAAACATATGATACATAGTTCTGCAAATCAAAGACTAAGAAAATCCTACATTGCTTGCCGCTACACACTTGCCCAATTCTGAGATTAAACTTTTCATTCAAATAGTAGAAGGTAGCCAACATATAGATAGATTTGAAACACACAAGCAATTAGAAAATACCCAACCCATGTCAAACAAGTTCGATGACAATGTTGGGAAACAAATTAAGCATAAATCACTTAGTGCCTGTAACAAAGGTATATAAATAAAGAAATAGGAAAAATATCACTTTCTTATGTGATCAAGAATGCTTGCATGCAATTTTTATCAAAAATGGGGCACTGAATGCAACTGATTTGATAATTAAGTAGCATATAACACAAGATAACTGTCCAACTATAACAAAAGTTTTTGAGACAACTTTCAAAAGAAAAATGCAAAACTACAGACATGGTAGGTTTAACAAAGAACAAAATATTTAACAAAAGCATTTCTGACCACATATAAGAATGCAGACTCCAAAGGGAGATGACAAAGAAAAAGAGAAACAAGCAAAAATCGTTTTCTTACCTAATCAAGAATGCCTGCAAGCAAATTTTACCAGAAACAGGGCATTGAATGCAACATATTTGATAATACAATAGCTTATAACATAAGACAATTTCCCAGCCATATAAAAATATCTCAAGACAACTTTTAAAAGAAAATTGCAAAAGTACATACATGGTAGGGCTAAAAAAAATGAACCCAATATCTATAACAAAAGAAATTTCCCAGACATATATAAGAATACAAACTTCCAAAGGGAGATGGCACACATCGCCTGTTAAAACTTAAGAGAAAAGTTCAAGTCACACCTAACAAAAGTCAGTTGTTGGACTATTTAAAGTACAATGCAAATCAAATAAAGAATGAAATCCACAACCAGTCAATATGCCATGCTCAATATACATTGTAAGTAGTAAATAAGTACCATAAATAAGACCCATAAAACCTGCCAAAAAAACTATTATGAATTCAATATGGGGGGTTACAAGATTATGAAACAGCATTGTTGAAACTAATCTTGAAGATTACTAAATTATTCTCTCTTCCTTTAGCAATGCATCATTTATTACATAAGACATTAAAATTCAGGATGGTAGGCTTTTATACTAACTTATCATCTTTTCTTTGTTGCACTTTTCTTGGACTTCTTCGAAGGGTACTAGTTACCGTGTGTTATCGTTGACCTTAGTGGATGTTCAAGATGATAAACTGTATTACATTAAACCCCTCTGCTCTGCTTTTCCCTTCTTACAATTACAAGGCATTTCCTTTGTCATGTCATACATGACTTGTATGAATACACAATGAAAAAAGGTCATGTATTAAACAGAGACCATCTACAAAAATAAAATATTGCATCTCCTAATAGTGCAAAAACAACTCGCCTTATTCCTCATGCATTATATTCATCTAAAGCAACAAGAGAGAAAGTTGCATCACGTCAATTGTTGCATCATTTGTCCCCTCTTCCTTTTCTAATAAATAAATCTGTAAACAGTTTATCATAAATGAGTGCAAACAACCATTGTAATTGCATGTATTAGGTAGGCAATGATATAAGTATGCACCTTACAGCCTGCTCTACCTAGAGATAGAGCAATGGCTTTGCCAATTCCTCTCGAAGCTCCAGTTACAACAGCCACTGGTGTTTCAATCTTTTTAGGAGTTTTAGCAGTTGCTTGTTCAATTGATGCAACTTGAGCCTTGACACCTACATGCCAACATAATAAGGCCCAAAGTTCACTTCCTGTAAAAGCCTTCATGACAAAAAAATAATTATTTGTATCCTTGTTTGTTATTTCTTGGGTTAGAGTATGAATGGCTATCACACACACACACTCTTTCTCTCTCTCACACAGACACACATAACCATTAGTTATTTTATTTCTTGTCCTTAATATATGAGATAGAGAGTAATTTGTCGTCAGGCAAGGATAGAATAGACAGCAATAAGTTAAGCAAAGTTGTTTCAGCAAAAGTAAAACAATTGACATTCATGGAGAGACACAACTAAGTCAATCCCCTAAAACTATATTTAAGGCTAATAATAGCAAGTTGTGGTGTTTCCAAGGCAAATTCAAGGTGGTCATCAAAGGACCACAAAGACAAATTTGTCTGTGCAAAAATATATTGTAGGATTTGACCCAATAAACTGCATGTAGATGCACCAAATGCAGACTATCTGGTCTCGTCCCATTTCAACATAATTAAAAGATAAATAGATTCATTTAGGTACAATGATTGAATAAACAAAGAAATTTCAAGACAATCAATAATTGTTGCCTTCTCCCATCTTATCTTACTGTAATCTTATCTTATCTCCTAAACAAAAAAGTTAAGGAAAAAGCCAATCTACAATAAAGTGGTTGACATACAAATTACCAATTTAATTTGTCAATGCTTGTATATATTAGGCAATTCCACACATAACATAGATTGCCCTACACTGATGACCAAATATTCAAAGGAATATAAAAACTTTAAGTGTGGACAACCAAGAAAGAAGAAATGTGGAACCAAAGCTCTAATAATCCATTAGAATCCCTCGTAAATAAGGAGTGGTTACACGTTCCAAACAATTTTGAGCTCCATTGTATTTACAGCTCACAAAAACATCACAACAGTTAATTTTTCAGGCCAGGGGAGACAAAATTGGTTATGTTATAAACTAACATTCTCCAAACAAAATTACATCTACATTATCAAAAACATTAGGCTAGTTAAGCCTTCTCCCAAATTCTAAGGTTATTTGAAAAGTCAACAGAAGGAAAAATGGGACATGAGAACATAAGTTAATAGACTTTCGTGTACTTATGTAAGGATAAAGAGACTACAAATCTTTACTGATGCATCTTGAAAAAGGGAAAGCATATATTATTAAAAAAATAAACTGCAATGAATCAGGTCAAGCATCTTCAAGGAGCATCCATTAAGATCTTCAATGATAAGCATAGGCTCTTTGGAGGGCAGAGTAATTCAGAGAAACAAGTGAAGCTAAAAATCAAAGCAGTGATTAGAGAGACTGTAGAAGACATGAACATATCAAAGGTATGTGGCACATGGAGAAGGCAGAAAGGGATCTCATAAAAAACAAGAGCTTGGAAAGTTGTTTTCAATCTATGCTTAAGGGTCGAAAAAATTTGGTTCTCATAAACCAGAAAGGATTTCATTTGAAACCACCCAGCAAGTTGAGTAAAATTAAAATTTGACAAAGCACCAAAGGGGAAAGTCGGAGAGTGGAGGAAATTCCTAAAGGAGGAGAGGAGGGACACATATTTTTTGTCAATGCCTGAGTAAAAATTTTAAAAATTAGGTAAAGACAAGTCACAAGAGGCTTCCTCATGGGTTTGAAGTTAGGCATTGAAAGAAGATATCAGAAGCTAATAGTGAAAGGACATATGAAATTCCTCTACGAAGTTGTGTCACCACATTCGATGAAGACATGGTTCTAGAAGAGCATCCTCATAGGCTGGTTGATATACCCCTTGTTTACAAATGATCTAACAGTGATGGTTAGCTTCTTGAGCAACAAGAGTTGTTCCAGAATCTCTAAACAAATTTTGGTTGACATTTGAACTCATTGAAAGAATTAATAGCTTAATCATTATGTTGAACAGGGACCTGCCCGCTGCCCCACCCTCCCCTTAAAAAAAAACCGGTTACCCGTTGTTCTGGCATTTCAGGCACTTGGGGAACCCTAGTAAATGTACACAAACTGCTGAGAACTTCATTAGGGACTCGGGGACTTGCTGGCCATTTCAGGGATGCTCTGGGCAGATTTCATGGATATTCCAGGCATGTAGTTTTAGTTTTGAGTCTTGAAAATGGACATGAATAATTAAATACCATTATCATTTTCTCCATCAATATCTTTTCGTATTACATTGAATCTAAATCTATTGTACAAATTGCATCTTAAAATATGGGTTTAGTATGATGGATTTGTATTTGGATCCTACAACTATCATACTATAAATGACCAGAAAATATGCCTATAAAAGGGTAAAAACATAGAACAGTTAGACTCTGCTTTTATGAAGTGGCTAAGAGTTTTACAATTCTGGAAGTGATTAGATCATAGGATCCATATATTTGGGGATTCTACTTGTCTTTTGTGCACTGTGGGCATGGCAAAGTTTATAAATTATGTTAGAACCAATGCCATTTCTGGGCCTAAGCCATGTCAAATTCATGACAATGCAGAGATGTCTATGATTTCCCCAAGACTAATTATTCTAGGGAAGATGGATTCATTTGGATTCAGAATGAATCCAACATAAATGTCACATTTTTGGGTACTCCAGAATATAAAAAAATGATGAAAAAAGCTCATTAAATATACCTTTTGTGGAATTCTAGAACCTAAAACTCTGTTTCAAATAATTGAACCCCATCGATATTTTTAAATGTTGTCAAATTTTATAAATTCTGTTAAGGGAAATGAGCAAGGACAAAAATTCTTGGAACATTTATAAAGTGTAATGTAACATGGGATTTTGTAGTTCCTAGAAAATGCCTAAGCCCTTTCAACTATCAGGGGTAGGTGGGTATAGGAATATTGTCATTACTATATGCATCAAAAAACAATTTGATCAACAACGGAAATATGGTGAAGGGAGCAGATTTCAAAGAATGAATCAGTGTTTTCATAGGCATGTTCGAGGAACATAGATGGAATAGAGTGGACACTTGCAAGGATCTTCCTTATTAAGTTAAATTGGTTAATTAATAATTTAAAGGGGTTACCAATGGAATGATAAGTATAGTGATTAAACAGATCTGCTTTACTGACATAAAAAGGAAGATACCAAAATGGAGTGGAGTTGAATATCAAAAGTTTGAAAATATGACATATTGCTAGCAAGATATTCACTGCACTAGATTTCATTATATTCAATTTATTACAAAATGCTAGAACTGTTTCCTGAAGACCGTGGAAACTGCCACAGTATTGAATGATACTTCCCTTGTGCTTCCAGAGCATCATTTCATGTAATGATGCTTATACAAAAGGTAAATTAATCTATCACAACTTTATCACTCGCTGTACAACTGGAAGTTGGAAAACCATGGACTAGATAAAACCATGGGCTTTACATGCATAGATAAAAAGGCATGTAACACCTTAGTGGGGGAAAGGTGTTGAGGACTGAACTTTGTTTCAGTGAGAAATGCATGGGAAGAAACATAAGCACTGACAATGATCACATTTGGCAATCCTAATTTTTCAGTGACCATGAACAGATTATGAAAAAGGTATTTTCATAACAACATAACAATAGGAAAACATAAATATACTTATCATATGAAAAAGGGAAACCCACCTGACGAGGCCATGAAAACCTAGCTTATCTATTCTTTGTGCATACCTCATTGATTCCCACTAGAGTTGAAGTCCTTCCATAGATGATCAGTCATGGTAGAAGATGATGCTTCTCCACTTATTTTATAGTTACCTAGAAAAGTGTCAAACGTTATCGCAAAGAAATTTGCTAGAGCATCAAGGTATATGTGCACACACAATGAAAGAGTGTCAAATGTACCTGGCATGGGAGGTAAGGTTGGATGGTCTTGCATCTCTCTTTGGTCTTGGATTATTGCCATGGTTGGGGATTGTTGCATTGCTATAAAAATAAACATACCACATGTTAAAGAATGGTGATGATTAAATACTTAAATCTAAAACCATGAGTCTATTCAACACATGAAGCCAACCTGGGACCATAGACAAGACATTATTTGATCGATGACTTCCTCGCTTATTGAGGTATCAAAACTCAAATGGTTCATATTCTGATGGATCAACATTTAAATCAATTTCCAAACCATTGTTTTTTCTATTGCTTCTTCTTTTCTTTGTGGGCCTAAGGAAACTCTTCTTCCTCTTCAAGGATTGATCAAGATCACCCAATCCAGGTTAGAATTCAAAATCAGTAACGTGCAAATTATTGGCTTCATCCAACATTTTTTTAAGCATACCAGTCAACTGGATTGTCTTCGTCAAAGTAGTAGGAGGGTTATCTAAAATGAGATGTGTATAGCTAAACAACTCCTCCCTTGCCAAATGAAGTGCCTCAGCATCTACATCAACAATATTTATGGCTATAAGCATAGCACCGACATCTACATCATGGTTTTGAGGCTCTATATTGATCTCAGGTGGGTCATTGCATATGTTATCCTCTGCATGCTGATGAAGCAATGGATTTGAATTATCTGAGTGGAAATACAACCAATTAACCTTTATGGCATGCTTGAAAATGTTTCCATGGATATACCATGGACATTCACACATTATAAAATCCATACGATACCAGGTGACAAGGTATTTTTTACCTCGATCTGTCTGACTTCTCACCCAATAAGCACGGGTTATGATCTCGTGAGGACAACAATCAGTATCCATAATTTTTCTTGCTCGTTCCATTGATTATTCTAGCTTCTTTTTTCTCTCGTAGTTGTTTATAAATATTTCTTATTTTAAGATTTACTTGAATCGATAACAAGGTTCAACTGTTGTTATTAGCATATGCAATAACCAATCCATCCTCTGGGCACATTTTTTCCTTTTATCAGATAGAAATGTTGTTTCTAGGTAACAATGGTATGACTCAATAGCATTATTGGTCTCCTGATTTGTATGAGAAAACTCCTGACAACCTTTCACCCACATACCTAATTGCAAATAGAACGATGTCAATCTCACTATATCACCTTTATAGAAGAAAAAAATGCACATAATACGAAAAAAATATTTACTTACTAATCTTATCTACAGTGACCCAATTCTTGTTGAAATAGTCTAAAAACTTCTCTTCATCTACAAATTTGATAAAAAATTGATTGATTACATCTTCCACTTCATAATTGAGAGTGTGTTTTATGATGAAACCTAACTCAGTGAACATCTCATTGGCTTTTATGGAACTAGTGGCCAACCGATTGACATTTTTTAACCAAGACCTCCATACATGCCAAACGCATAAGATCACATCACAACCTGTGATCCTCCTACCATATTCAATGCATTTTAGTGTGCTATTTTTAGAAAACAATGCAAGTTTGACCATATCATGACAATGTTAAAGTTACCTCAAGGCACTGATTTTAGCCAATGCATCATCAACCATGAAAGCATTGACTTTCCAATCAGGATGGGTTTGGAAACACTTGCGCATGAGCTGCTCCAGCCATATTGCAATATCATCTGATGTGTTTCGTGATGCCACGACCCATGCAACAGGTACCCCGCTTTGTTGTTCGTCAAATTCCATGAGTGTATACAATTGATACTGTCATTTTCAACATTACATAAAGTCAAATACAAGTTATTAATAAGTCTGAATGTATACAACTTAAATAAATATATTCAATCAATCATTGGCATTTGACTTACCCCGTATTTATTTGTGTTAAATGTTGAATCCATGGCTACTAAGCTATTGTGCGATAGCTTGACCATTGTCTCCAACATCCACTTTGTTTGAATCCCTATTATAAAAGGGACCTCCACACCATTTGGCTTTTGGTAAAAAAAAAAAATCTTCTCGATGCTTTTGATACCAAAGGTTTACACTCATTTCATCCTTTTTGTGAAGTTGATAATTTCCCTTCACCAACCTATTATAGATGTTTACAATACCTTTCCTGCATAAGAAGAAATCTCTATCTCGAGTTTCCACATCGATGTCAACATGTCTCTTAATGTGGGTTCTATACACTACTTCAATAGGCACTCCGAGAAAGAAACAACTCTCTACATATGCAACAACATCCCTTGAAAGATTTGGCCTATGCAAGGTCCTAGTCTCATTTGCAGTGTCACATTGACCATGACAAGCCCAAACCTCCCCATCTTCATGTTCATACATATTGAAAGTTAATATTGCTCTATCAAGAATTTCATGCATAACTTTCACAATAAAGTGGCATTGGCAACCGCTCTTTTGCACAAATGAGGTCCTTCGTTTAGTTGGAAGATTTCCTCTTTTGTCCTCTGGGCCAAATGAACAATGATAACTACACCAAAAATTTAAAATGTTAGTACATACAAAGAAAGATAACCGTGGTTTCAAAAGATCTAAACAATACATATTTTAAATACTCACATCTCATATTGCAATGCAGTGGTAGCTCTTTCTTTTGGTTCTTTTTTTGTTTTTCGTATGAATTTGCATGGAGCAATAGGATTTTCTTCCTCTCCTTTGATAAAGTCAACAATTTGTCATAATGGGATTACGACAACTCGATCAATATTATTGTTTTTTCTATTTATTTTCGTCCAAACCAAGTCTTTACTAGTGAACGTCATTTTGCCTTTGAGGTCTTGCACCTCAAGTGTTGGGTCCCTATAATACTAGTGATTACCCCATTACTATTGTAGTTGTATCCCTTATTAATATTGTTGTGCCCCTATTGTCCCCATATTGTTATTATTGTGCCCCATTGAATCCCTCTATTGTTATTTTTGTGGCTTTATATTATTATTGTTAGGTCGGCTAGGTTATATTGTGACTCCTTAGACTCCTACATATAGAAAGGAGGTTTTGTCATTTGAATCATCCAAGAATTGTTCATTTGTGTAATGTAAAGGAAGTTTGCCCCTCGAAGAGGCTGAATTCTAAGGCATTGATCTCTCTTTTCTATCTTTTTGTAAGCTGGTATCAGAGCTTTGGATTCTAGGGCTTCGCTGCTCCTAACAGGTCATCGTGGCATTTTCTCTATAACTTTTTTTCTGCGACATTTCAGAAGCTAAAAACAAAACCCATTTTAGAAGAAATCACTGAATCTTGGGTCTGAATTTCAAAGCTTTTCGCGCTATATTTGCTGAGATATGATCTAAGGAAGTTGGTCTTTTTGCAGACTCCTGAATTACATTCCAAACAGGTGACCTGGGGAAAATTGTCACAACTTTCTCTCTAAGCATCGGATTGAAATTTCATAAGAAGGTACAGAAAGAGGAAGGATTGTAGTTTCTTGTATATATTTTTTAGAGCCAAAGGTCAAAACAGTGACTTGTGGAACGTTGTACAAGTTCGTTCTATTGAGCCAGTCTATAATCAGGTCATCTTGGGAGATTGTGCATAACTCTTCCTTGGAGAATCCAATTTGGATCAGATTGGTGGCATTGGAAAGAGGACACACAGGGCTACTACAGGTCACAATTTCAGAACTAGATGATCTAAAATTACAGAGATACATCAAATGCAATATCAAGCTTCTACAAAGTGAAAAAAGGTGTGTAGTTTTTTTTTTTAATTTTTGCATAAGCTTGGTTTGAAAAATTAGTTTGAATCGGTAATTGATGCCTCGAGGAAAGAAAATGCAAACACCTAGTAAGCAACCTGAAAGCTCTAGCATGACTCATGAGGAAGAGGAAGAAATGCAACATGATATATCAAAATTACGAGACCAAGTGCAACAGGTGTCACTTGCACAAAAAGCAACAGAATCTAAGATGGATGGTTTAAGGAAAGATGTAGAAACTAAGATGGATGGTTTAAAGAAAGGTGGAGAAGCTAAGATGGATTATTTAAAGAAAGGCGTAGAAGCTAAGATGGATGGCATGGAAGCTAAGATGAATGGCATGGACGCTAAAATTGATGGCATGGATGATAAGATGGAAGAATTGAAGATAAATATGAATAAGTTGCTACAAGAAATGGTCACTAATGGTGAATGGGTAGTAAAGGAAACTCATGATGAGAACAAAAGAAATGTTAATCATGATTCCATAGACTCTAATGTTGGATCGAAGACCCACCATATTCCAAAAATCGATATGAGGAAGTTTGATGGCAAGGATCCCTTAACATGGATATTACAGATGGAGCAATTTTTCGATCTCAATAATGTGCAAAACACACAAAAGGTACGTATTGCAACTTTATATTTGGAACCAAATCAGTTTGTATGGTATCAATGGCTTTGTCTCGTAAACAAATTATCACTTGGGCAATTTTTACGGAAGAATTGACAGCACATTATGAGGATACAAAAAGCAACACTTTTTTTAGCCAATTGATAAGTCTCAAACAAAAGGGTTCAATAATGGAGCACATTGAGGAGTTCCAAAAATTGAAGGGTAAAAAATATTCCAGAGGAGCATAGGATTGATGTGTTCATAGGGACTTTAAAGGATAATATCCAACATGATGTTTGCCTTTGGGAACCTGATTCATTAGAGAAGGCATTCAGGTTAGCAAGAAAAATGGAAAGCAAAATTATGGCAACCAGGAAGCATACCACTCACAACTATAAAGATGGAAGTGTTGTTGCCCTAGTCTTCCACAACCTATAAGGTTGACACCACAACAATTGGAAGAAAAAAGAGCAAAAGGGCTTTGTTACAGTTGTGATAGCAAATACACTAAAGGTCATAAGTGTGCTGAGAAGAAATTATTCTACATAGATTGTGAAGAGGAAGAAGAAAAGGAGCAAGAAAGGTCAAAAGAAGAGGATATACTCCAGGAACAAAGCCTAGATAAAGAAGAAATGAATCCAACCATATCTTGTAATGCATTGGTGGGAATTACCACTCCTCAAACCATCAAGATAGAAGGACAAATCAAGAAGAAAAAGGTAATAGTGTTGATTGATTCAGGAAGTACCCACAATTTTATTCATTGTAAGGTAGCAAAAGAATTGAATTGCTTCTTATATCCAGCACCAGAGTGTCAAGTGATGGTTGCAAATGGAGGAACAATAAATTTCTCTGGAAAGTGCCATAATATCAAGCTATCCATGGGAGAATATGTATTGACTAGCCCAATGCTTTCCATTCCAATGGGAGGTGCTGATGTTGTACTAGGAGTCCAATGGCTACAATCCTTGGGTACAATAGCTTTTAATTTTCAAGAACTTTTCATGAAATTTTCTGTGGAAGGAAAGGAAGTTGAATTAAGGGGTATTGCAGGGAAACCGGGAAAGATAATCAGCTCTAACGGTATGACAAAGCTTCTAAAAAAGGAACAAAGAGGTGTAATTGCACAATTATGTTCGCTAGATGTTTCCACATTGGAATCATCTATTTCTCCAGATCTCCAAAAAGTCTTGGACAATCATTCCAAGGTATTTGAGACTCCCAAAGGTCTCCCACCTATTCGTGATCATGATCATGCTATTCATCTGATTCCAGGAAGTGTTCCTCCAAACATCAGGCCGTACAAATATCCCTATGCCGAAAAGAGTGAAATTGAACGTATGGTTGCAGAAATGCTAGAGGCTGGTATAATTCAACCAAGTCAAAGTTCTTTCTCTGCTCCAGTAGTATTGGTGCACAAGAAGGATGGATCATGGCGCATGTGTCCAGATTATAGGGAGCTCAACAAGCTCACTATTAAAGATAAGTTTCCCATTCCTGTCATTGATGAATTACTGGATGAATTGCATGGATCAATTTACTTCACCAAGTTGGATCTTCGTTCAGGATATCATCAAATCAGAATGAAGACTGAAGACATTTCGAAAACAACATTTAGAACTCATGAGGGTCATTATGAATTTTTGGTCATGCCTTTTGGCCTTACCAATGCACCTTCAACATTTCAAGGTTTGATGAATTCCATTTTCAAACCATTCCTTAGAAAATTTGTGTTAGTATTTTTTGATGATATACTAATCTACAGCAAGTCTTGGAAGGATCATGTTGAACATGTTGACAGGGTGCTACAACTATTGGAGGAGAAACAATTATATGCAAAAAGATCCAAATGTTTCTTTGGAGTCCAAGAGGTGGAATATCTGGGTCATATTGTATCTCATGAAGGAGTTAAGGTAGACCCTAGCAAAATTAAAGCCATTAAGGAATGGAAAATCCCCACATCCATAAAGCATCTGCGAGGATTTCTCGGGTTGACAGGGTATTATCGCAAGTTTGTTAAGAATTATGGGAGAATAGCAGCACCTCTAACAACATTATTGAAGAAAGATGCATTTTCATGGACTCCAGAAGCAACAAAGGCCTTCGAACATCTTAAAGAGGCAATGTGCCAAGCACAGGTCTTAGCTACACCAAACTTCACAAAAACCTTTATTGTGGAATGTGATGCTTCAGGAAATGGAATTGGTGTTGTTTTAATGCAAGATGAAAGACCCATTGCTTTTGAAAGTCGTCCAATCAAGGGAAAGTTTTTACACAAAGCTATTTATGAGAAGGAAATGTTGGCAATACTCCATGCACTTAAGAAATGGCGACCCTACCTAATGGGAAGACACTTCAAGGTAAAAATGAATCATGATAGCCTTAAATACTTTTTAGAACAAAGATTATCCTCTGAAGAGCAACAAAAGTGGGTCACAAAGATGTTGGGTTATGACTTTGAAATCATCTACAAAAAAGGGAAGCAAAATGTGGTGGCAGATGCACTCTCAAGAAAGGATGAGGATGTGGAAGCATTGTTGTGCACCATTTCTATTATCCAACCAGATTGGATAAACGAAGCAAGGGAGGAATGGAAGAATGACGAAGAAGTGTGGGCACTTATTCGAAAGTTACAACAAGATTCCAGTACGTTTGATACATTTAGCTGGAAAAATGATTCGTTATGGTACAAAGATCGCTTATACCTCTGTAAGAATTCCCAACTAAAACAAAAGATTCTTATGGAATTGCACACTTCTCCCTTAGGAGGGCACTCAGATTTTTAAAAACTTACCACAGGGTTAAGAAGGAATTTTTTTGGGATGGCCTTAAATCAGATATTCAAAAGTTTGTGGCGGAATGTTTGGTTTGCCAACAAAATAAAGTTGAAACAATTAAGACACCGGGTCTATTACAACCTTTATCCATTCCAAGCCAACGTTGGGAGGAGGTTTCAATGGATTTTATCACAGGTTTACCCAAGTCTGAGGGAAAGAGTGTCATCATGGTGGTAGTTGACAGACTTACCAAGTATGCACACTTTTGTGCATTATCACATCCATTTAAAGCCAGTACAGTTTCTACTGCATTTATGGAAACAATTCAAAAGCTACATGGAAACCCAAAGATTATTGTAAGTGACAGAGATCCCATTTTCACTGGAAATTTTTGGACAGAATTATTTTCTTGTCTTGGTACTCAGTTAGCTCATAGCTCATCTTATCATCCTCAATCTGATGGGAAAACTGAGATAGTAAACAAATGTTTGGAAGGATATCTTCGTTGCTTTGTATCTGATAAACAGACACAATGGGTCAAATGGTTGCCTCTGGCTGAATGGTGGTATAACACTTCCTTCCATACAACAACAAAAATGACCCCATTTATGGCACTTTATGGTATCAGCCACCATCCATCACATCATATTTAAGAGAAAATTCTAAGGTTCAAGCAGTGGAACATCACATCGAACATCAACAACAAGTCCTCCAACTCTTAAAGGATAACCTCGTGTTGGCACAGAATAGAATGAAACAACAAGCAGATCAACATCGCAGCGAAAGAAGTTTTGATGTAGGTGATTGGGTATTCCTACGGCTACAACCATATAAGCAAATGTCCCTCAAGCAAGCTAAGAAGGATAATAAATTATCACCAAAGTATTATGGTCCGTACAAGGTGTTGCAAAAGATTGGTACTATGGCATACAAATTGGAGCTTCCTGCAGCTTCTCGATTGCACCCAGTTTTCCATGTTTCATGTTTAAAGAAGGTTATAGGCGACAAGCTCCCAATTCAAACAATATTGCCAGAACTTGACGAGGAAGGAAAAATTATATTGGAACCAGAAGCAGTCACAGAAACAAGAACTCGACAGTTACGAAATCGATCAATTTCGGAGTATCTTATCAAGTGGAAGAACTTATCCGCTGAAGATTCCACATGGGAGGATGAGAATTTTATACAAAAGCATCCGAACTACTCAAGCGTTGAGGACAACACTTTTTTTAAGGAGAGGGGCATGTTGGGTCCCTATAATACTAGTGATTACCCCATTACTATTGTAGTTGTATCCCTTATTAATATTGTTGTGCCCCTATTGTCCCCATATTGTTATTATTGTGCCCCATAAAATCGCTCTATTATTATTTTTGTGGCTTTATATTATTATTGTTAGGTCGGCTGGGTTATATTGTGACTCCTTAGACTCCTATATATAGAAAGGAGGTTTTTTCATTTGAATCATCCAAGAATTGTTCATTTGTGTAATGTAAAGGAGGTTGCCCCCTCGAAGAGGCCGAATTCTAAGGCGTTGATCTCTCTTTTCTATCTTTTCGTGAGTTGGTTTCATAACATCAAGATCCATGATATATTGCCATTTGCTTCGCTTGCCCATTTTGAACTGATCTGGTCAAACAATATGCAAGGACATCAGAACTGAACTTTCAATCTTAGTAATTTTTATGGGCTGAATAATTGAATTAGATCTGGAATTTTTACATGAGCTAGAACACGGTTTCTATGGCTACCTGGGAATATTTGTAGTCTTACATGGAATTTCTCTGGCCGTGCATAAGATTTGAAGTTAAAATGAGACATACCAGTTTCAGAAGAGCCAAATTTGCAATGGAAACTACGTAAATCCAACATGGAGAGATGATTTTAGATATGAACGATAATATTTCAGTTTTCTTCAGCATTCTAGCATTTAACCTTTTATGAAACAATGAGTATTATTTCCCCTTTACTTATTGTTTACCTATTGTTTTATTCTTTCCCCTTTACTTATTGTTTACTAGTATGGTTCATTTGTGTCTAATTTCCATGTTCTTGTGTACGGATGTAGACATCATCATCATCACCATGTGCTAATATTTATTGGTACCATTATAATTATCTCACTTTGACTTCTTGCATCCATCATGCTTCACTATGTGCCATGGTTGAAAGTCCTTGGGGTGATCTATTAAGTCCAAAATATATTACGGGTATGGAAGATCAATCATCATAGTAATATCCCTGCTAATCACATGGACCACCTAGCTAGTTGAAATTGATGTGTGTCTATTGCAATTGATTTTTTTCCACAAAGTTCATATAGGGTCAACCCACACGTGTGCCAAAAATTGATATATGATTGTATTTGTTGCTCCCATTTGCTGCATAACAGGTAGCATGAAATTCCAGCTAGGTTAAGTGTTCAGTGCTAGTAAGGCATCAAAGAGTCATCATGTGCCCATGGTTATATGGTGGAGTGTCTAGTCATGTCAAGCTACTTGCCAGTTTGATTTATTAGTTATGAAAACATGGTGTTTGACCTGTGGAAGGTGGTCTCCACAAGGAGATTGGATTCTAGCAGTCAATCATTTTGCTTTCCTTGATGATGCAAGGTTCTATATTGTGTAGACAATACATTAGCTTAATGAATATACTCCCCGGGGTTGATTATGTACAATATGTTGCATGCTAACCAATTTTACAAGATTGTCAAATTTGTCCACTGCTCAGTGAGTTCACTCAGCTCAACTCCAAAACAAGCCAAGTCTTCTCATTTTAGCAAAACTCAGTTAAAAGTTATCAAAGTCACCAGAACTCAACAAGTTTGAATGATATTATGCAATAACTCAGCAAGCTTGACTGTGTTCAACCAACATTTACCTATTTTAAGTTGTTTTTGAGTTTTAGAATTTCCTGAAATTCACCTCAATGGCGGATGTATAGAAAATGTATGGGTTGGGTATTTTCTAATTGCTTGTGTGTTTCAAATCTATCTGTATGTTGACTACCTTCTACTATTTCAATGAAAAGTTTAATCTCAGAATTGGGCAAGTGTGTAGGAGCAAGGGTGTAGGATTTTCTTAGTATTTGATTTGCAGAATTATGTATCATATGTTTCTTCTTTTGAAAATGCACATGATGCATCTATGATAGTAGACTTATTTCACTCAATAGACATGTTCTTCCTCAATCTATTATAATGAAATTCATTGTACTCTAGAGTCCATACACGAAGAAATACACATGGCAATAATGATATCATTTTGTTGATAGGCTAGGATCCCATAAAATTGATTAACACGTTATGTATTTGTACCACTCAGATTCTATTCATATTGCACCTACAACACAAGAATTTAAATTTAGGGTGCGGCTTCATACTTTTAACATATGAAAAATAGACACTCTGACCACTTTCAAGTACCATCCATTGAACTCAGTTACTATTGCTGAAGTTGCCAATTATAGTCTTGTATATGTATGTTTCTAATATGGCATAGCTCTCAAGATGTTTGACATGTCATCATATGATATAACTTTTGATTGCAAGTGATTTCATTATGAACTTTGAATTATCATAATCCTACACCTACCATTTTTTAGATTAAAATTATTTTTGATGATTTATACTTAAGATGATAGTGATTTCTTGAAGGTATCTCAGCATCCTGATCTCTTAAATAATAAAAACTATCCAAAACTCAAATCTGGGTAATTATAATTAGTGATCACTGATCATAGTTCTTATTCCAGCTTAAGAGAATGCAATATACACTATACCATTAATATATCTTAGTATCTCGTATTAGCGTTGCCCATCTGTTTGTAACTTTGTATTAGCGGTGCATGATATCATGTTGTTTGTATGAATGTTTAACTTTTACCATACATAGATTTGGTTGTGTCATATTTAAGGAAAATATTTCATAACAGTCATGTAGAAATGTGTATTCTTGGTTTCATATACTTCTTAGTTGCAACTATCATGAAAAAAAACAAACAAATTCACAATACCATCATTACTTTGATAAGTAAAGTGAGACAGCTCACAATTTTAATTCCTTTCAGTTCAAATGTTTTCTCTGTGAAACATATATTCACTTGGGTCCTGATTAATCATTTTTCTGTGAAGCTGGCAGGTTTCTAGCCTCTTCAATGTTCAATTGCATCACTTTACTCAAATACCTCTTCTTGAAAAAAAATCTATATTTTGGATATCTTTATAATGCAACTCTCAGATCTCAGTTGTTTATCACACAAGGCTTTAGTATCTTTTTTTTGTAAAGGAAATTGATGAACTCAAATGTTCAAGGCCTAGGCTTTTCATGGAGAGGGAAGTTAATAAGTTCTAATGCTAAAGGCATTCTAGGCTTTGTCCCCGATGGATCATTTGCCTATGAACCCCTCCACACAATTAATTATTGAATTAGTTTCTAGCTTCTGGATTCAGTGATTTTATTGCAACGTTGTTATGTCAAACAGTTTGGTACCTCAGTGTGATAATGTTCATTATCATCACTAGCAGGACTAGCAGCAAGGCATGGGAGCTTGCGTTGAGGTTGGACAATATGCTAGGAGAAATTGAAGGGCTTAGAAGGGTCAAAATCAACAACAACAATCCACTAGGAATTAAGCAAAAGAGTAAGACCCTATTCCTCGATCATACATGCACACAACGAAAAAGGGCAGAAAAATGAACCAGATGACTGAACCTGCCTCTGTCTATCACCTGGTGATGGGGAGCTTGGTTTGCTGCCTATCTGTCGCCTGGTGATGAGTCAATGGTGGTGACCTGCAGAGCGTGTAATGGAGTTTCTGCGTAGAGGCAATTGGTGAGTTGCAGAGTGGGGATGGAGTTTCTACGGGAGTCGAGCTAGTGAGGGGAGCTGTAGAACTCGTGGTTTGGTCCAAATTCAAAAGGAAAGGATCATAGAATCTGGTGGACTCCAAAAATTTGTCAGACGAGATCCGCAATTAATGTGGAACGGTGGCGGAGCTAGCGAAGGGTGGCGGACGGCGGAGGAATTGTCGATGGACGAAGCCGGACATTTTTCCGGGTGGCGATGGAAACCGGGTAATTCCTCTGCCTTGTTAGACTACTCCGTTAAAATATAGGTTTCACCTCATGATATATTGAAAATATTGCAAATGTTTCCAGTTTTACGTGCCATGTGCACACCTACCTTGCTTCTTCAGACTTTTGTACACTTATCTTGCTTTTCACCAAAATATTTCTAAGAAAAAGTCCATGTGGGTTATCACCAAATTTGAAGATCACAGTGTGTAACAAAAGGCTTTGTCCACTGATGACATTTTTGTCTTGATGCCATTTCTTGTTAAAATTTGGTAAGACTTTTGTACACTTATCCTGCTTTTCACCAAAATATTTCTAACAAAAAGTTTATGTGGGTTATCACCAAATGTGAAGATCATATTGTGTAACGAAAGGCTTTGTCTACTGAGACGACATTTTTGTCTTGATGCCATTTCTTGCTAAAATTTGGTATTTTTTGTTTCAAAAAATTTGATTGTAGGATTATTTGAATCATTTTTTTTAACCTTGGAAATGAATTTAGCACCATCAAAAAATCTTAGGGCACCATAAATCATGAAGCTAGAAGTTGTAACATGGATTTTGTCACAATCATGCCCAAAATTACATACCATAACAAAGAAAGTGGCGTAGGTAATTTATGTTTTCCCAAAAGATTATTGCTAAACCCAAGGTATCAGAGGGTTTGAAAAAAACACTAAGAATGTCACACGTTAATTTTTTATAAAGTCAAACATTTTTTTAATATTTACATCAATGTGTAAAACATTTTTTTAAATGGGAAATGTATCATAACTTATTTGTCAAAACAGTGGGCTATTCATGAATGCAGGCTCACTCATCACTGTTATTCAAGGAAAACCATACCACTTGGAATTTCCTGCTGGTAGTATAAAGGGGTCAGGCTTTAACTTCTGTGAGATGCCTCTCAGTCTTGTTAGGGTCCTATAATTTATAGGATCATAAGTTTATTATTTCTCGATTTTCATTATTATGATTGTTGTAAATAATATTTCATCTCGCTAATTATTTCCAAGAAAAAGAAAAAATAGAAAAAAAAAAATAAAAAGAGAAAAAAGGGATATAAAAGAAAAAAACATATACGTGGAAAAAATGAAAATACCCCAACAAGTGAGCAAATTTAAATGCCACTGCATTTCAAAAATAAAAAACAATGCATGAGAAATACCTTTAGAATGATGTGCAGCAAGTTAAAATGCCACATTAGAGATAGATAAGTAGGATTAGTTGGTTTAATCACACCATTTAAGTGTATTTAATCTTGGTAAACAAAGTTAGATAAGTTAAGGGTAAACATTTCACTACACAGTTTAATTGTGGTTAAAATAGTTAAATAAAGATAAATATTAGAGCGCACAATCTAATCATGGTCAAAATAGTGTTAATTAAGTTATTATATTAGTTAATCGCATTGCATAGACCACGATTAGAATGTTAATAAAGTTTTTTTGGACATGATAGCTTTTGTCATTTTTAATAAACTCTATGCAGAAATGGAAGGCCATGATCTCACTCGCCTAGATCAACAGTGGGTGATGAGTTCGCCCTCCCGCCCGCACCCCCTCCCCTCTTGCCCCTTTGACAGTGTCCCCACTCACTGCCTTTGCAACATGTCTCCCCTTGGCACATTTTAGACCTCCCAACCGCCTACCTAAAACCATTTACCTCCCCCCCCCCCCCAAATCTACCTTTATACTCTCTCGTATGTTATGACTGTTGACCCTTGCACTCCCACTCCACTCCCCTTCCGCTAAGTGGCGGCTCCGTCCCTACCTCACTCCTATATGATTCGGCCACATGGCGCTCCCCACTTTGCTCCTCTCCCATCATGGTCACATCCTTCCTCGATCCATGTCAACTCACCTTTACCACATGACACTCCATGCATCGATTATCCAACCATTCCAGCCATACATGTTCCCATGATAATGGACATGCTTCCGTTTAAATAGCCAAATCACAACAGTAAGCTATTTTTGCTTATAAAATAATCCAACTCCCATTCATTCGCCCTTCCTTTAGCTATTCCAAGACAATAGTAATCAGAGCCTATTCTAGTACCTGATAAGCAGACAAAGCCTATTACAACATCCAGTCATCGAACCAGCCCACCACTGTGAACAGTCAACAAACAAATTACTTGTGTACGCACAGCTTGGTCTTTGACCAACCTTTCCTAGGTAAATTCCAAATTTACAGTTATTTTATGTCTAGTATGGCTCCTAAAGGAAAAACTAAGGTTATAGAGGAAAATGCCCTTCTACTCCCTATCATTGATTTGGATCATCAACCCCTAGTAGACCAAGAATATAAGATCATTGAAACCAATTGTGAGTTCTATCTTTACGAACTCTACAACTAGTTAAAACAAAAATTCATTGGCCTCAGTGACAAATTGGGCCTGTGGGACCCCTCCCTACCCCATTTCATTTCCCTATGACCCACCACTTCCTTGAATTCGTTTCTTGGTGCCAATTCCAATATATTCTGAGTCAGAGGGCAACTGTGGCCGAAAATAATGGCATGATTTTCATAATCGCCTCTAAATCTATCTCCCAAATGATCCAAATTCAAAACTCTACACCTCAGAAACCTTTTGCAGTACATTCCCTCATGGAATACTACAAGAACCTCACCTTCCCTCACAGAGCAAAGATTTTTGAAACATTTCTTGTTGAGGATGCTCAATTTCCTAAGAAAAATCCTCCCTATTCATCCTCCATGTTCCCTAAGATGAACAAACAGATTATCTCCATTGTTTCATGCTTACTAGGTTATCAATCCGATCAGTGGGTTCATGAGGCCATCATACATTTTTTGTCAGTCTTTTCAACATGTGAGAAAGCATGCAGATGTAATTCAGGAGCAGTTCCCGATATTTTCTACAAATGGAACCTTCAAATATGCTTCAGTCCTAGTTTATCTATTTTTATACCATCAGGCACACATATTTAAGTTTCCCTTACAGAAAGTGGATGAGCAAGGAAATTCTCAATCAGTAATTCATTGGATTTCCTTGGTAAGGAAGCATTCCAATGAATTCACCTTCAGTGAATATGTTGATAAATTCTTATATACAATATCTTGCTTATTAAACAGTAATGTGGAGCCAAGGATAGGACCTAAGATCAAAAGATTTCTTCATCTCAGTGAGCAGACCAACACAGGTGAATGGTAGTTGTACCAGAACTACACATAAATCAAGGTGTATAGGTGTGAGATGCCACCTTATAGGTTTCGAAATTTTTCCCCAATGATAATTTTCTCACTAAAGTACATAAGACAGATGATTAACATGGATGAGTTGTGTTTTGTGGTAGCAAAAAATAAATCACAATTTAAGATTAAAACACAGGTAGGCCCTTTTATCCAGAATACCAGGGCAATAGCTAAAGAAATAGACATCCTCCTAAAGAAAATGAAATTCAAACTCAGTTTCACCTAGTCATATGACCTCTTGGGAGTGATTTCAAAGCTAAGAGTAGAACAAAAGACTACTCCCTACATTCACACTCCGAGGCCAAAGATTGAAAAATTCATGAACCAAGATCAATGGATGGAAAACACCCTGCAAGAGGCACAAGAACAAGTATTATCAACAAAAGCAACATAGAATCCTACACCACAAGAGAAGAAGGACAAGAGGCCAAGGGAAGACCTTTCCTCTACAGTCACAAAAATCCAGAGTAAGGAGTTCAAAATTTACAAGAAGAGACAAAAGACGAGTCAAACAAAAGAATCCTTTCAAGAGGAAAATGTACAGTACACTATTATTTTGATAGACCCCCATACTTCTACCAGGAATGAATATATTTTCGTAGGATATCCATCATCTTTAACCTCCCAAGAGCCACTAGATACCTCTTAGACAGGGGAATTGGTTCATGACCAAGCTAAACCAAATATATTTGTGAACTATAGAGAAATTAAAAAGAAGAATGAGATGTTAAAAGC
The DNA here is from genome assembly GCA_031772625.1 of Pinus tabuliformis. Taxonomy (NCBI): domain Eukaryota; kingdom Viridiplantae; phylum Streptophyta; class Pinopsida; order Pinales; family Pinaceae; genus Pinus; species Pinus tabuliformis. The sequence continues at coordinate 673,066,835 of CM062818.1, forward strand.
TACAACTTATACACAGTTTTGGAAGTAGACAACATCCTCACAGGATAGGCCACTCACTTCCTTTGACACAGAGAAAGGGAAAATGTAGATAGCCTTCCTACAGGCTAAGGTCCCTTTCCCAAAAACTCTAGAAGATTACAGGAAATCAATCTTTCCTCCAATACTGATCAAATTCATCTAGTTGATCAAATAGATCTGCATAAGAAAATAGGGGAGATGTTGTATTCAACCTTGACAACTTTAGCAATGGTAGCTTCTATGATACAAGCTTTAGTCAACAACATTAAGTTACAACTAAAATTAGTGAAGATTTCTTCTCTAGCTGAACACACCAAAATCAAGTCTTTAGAAGATCTAGTAATTAAACTGAGATATGATCCTAGCAATGTAAAAGTTGCAGAAGAAGTTATGAGAAGGAATAATGTTGACATTGCAACACTCAAGAAGCAACTCAAGCTTCCCTCCATAGAAGACCCACAGACTAAGGAAGTTGGACAGTTAGAGAAGGAAAAGGAAGACATGTTCATAATTATTATTGAACAAAGTGGACAGATCAAAGAAATCGAGGTTGAGATGGAGAAATTATTAAAGGAAAGAGAATAGTCAACACAGTTGGCAGCCATTCCACTCAAAGCAGTTCCTATTTCATCTACATCAGTAATAGGGGTATCCACTTCAGCAGCCATCACAGTTGAGGCACAATCTACAGATTCTTCAGAAGAACTAATCAAAAAAATGGATGACCTATCAATTAGAGGACAGGAAATTGAGAAGCTAAAATCTCAGCTAAATAATCTCTAGGAGCATAAGTTGAAAATTTATAGTGCGCACCTAGTAGAGCTGCAAAAGACTCATAAATTAACTCGGAAAATTGAACAGTTGGAGAATGAGTCTGCAATGGCACAAACACTTGCACATACAAAAGAAAGTATTTGGATAGAAATAAATGCGCCCATAACTGAAATATTCCTTTTATTGAGATCATTTTTGAGCATGAGGAATTAGTACAGAGATTTAAAGGAGTCATTGAAGAGGTGAAAGAACATTTAGGAAAAAATCCAGGTGCAACTACTACTCTAATCAGGATTCTAAATTCAAATATTAATGAGGAATTAGAAGACTTTGAAATCGCTTACAAGAAAAAGACAATTCTAGAAGTGAGGAGGGTCCTTACAAAAAGGAACCTTATGCTTGAGCTAGAAAACAAGTGCCACATTTAGATTCCAGCATTCAGAAGTTCCACAGGAAATTCAATGTGGTAAATGTAAAGGGGTTGCTAGGTTTGATAGGAATTGGAGAGAATTTGATCAGGTTAGATGATTGTTGGCTTGAGGGGGCCTAACCTAGGTTCAGAGTTAATTAGGAAAAAAAATCCCTATACTACTAGCCCTTTCGCCAATAGCCCATAGAGTGCAGACTGAGGTCTCACTCGAAGTAGTATGGGGGGATTCTGGAACCAAGTTTCCACACCCTTGAGATGTTTGAGGGGTTGGTTTAGTTCAACTGTGAATACCTTTATGTAGGGTACTTCATGCACCGCCCTGGCCTACGAGGCCTTTTTGATCTGTTATAATCACCTTCGTGCAGTCCCTAACTATGGGTTGAGGTGATTTCGCACTACCCTAGCAACAATATGCACTACTTCCATAAGTTACACCACGTATCTTACTTATCTTCTTATAACAATTAGTTATATTCACGTAAACATATACTTTATCTTATATTCACTTTATAAACACATTCGTATAAGCTCGTGCATCATATAAATAATAGAAATGCAATTTATATCCGATACATTCAATGCACAAAACAGGGGAAAGATACACAGAAATGATGTAAAACTTTTCTTTATTACTTCTCCAACAGTGACACACTCGACTCGCCCTGTGCACTTAGCTGTAGGGATCCATGCACTTAGCTGCACGGATCCCCGCACTCAGCTGCGTACTACTAGGCCTCTGCGCACTCAGCTGTAGAGCTTTCTCCTACTTTATGACCTAAAGACTTGACTCTACACTTAGATAAGACTTAATTCTCCCTCTATTGCCTTCTTCCCTCCTTAACCTCCTCTTTAAAACTTAGAGCCTCACTCTATTTATACAATCCCATGGTCTGCAGACCATGGGTGGATCTCTAAAGGCGACATTACATTAACAAAAATGAGGGCGGACAACCCTATGGCTCATTTCCAAGTTTTCACTCTGCGCCCACAAAACATGGAGTCTTTACATCTGATTCGGTCAAAAGCTGGGCTTTAAGCCCCAAAACTTGCCTTGGGGGATCCCGCGCCCAACACAAACATCGGACTCGCCCTCGAGTCACTCTGTTGGTGCGAATATATTTGTGTGGAGACCACCAACTCTGCTCGGACCGCTGCAAGGTCGACAGCGCATAGGGTAGCTACCTATTGTACCTCCTGCATGCGTTGTTGAGAGACTGTTGTAGCTGAACTGCTTCCTTGTACCTAGTTATAATCCTGCACCTCCTTTTATTTGCCTGGAGTGCTAATACTATTCTTTGGTTGGCTATTCAGATGGTCGAGCCACCCGTGTATGGCTTGAACTGGCTGCCATTCACTCTTCCTGGGAAAGGTTCTCCATTTAACTTTACCAACTGCATCGTGCCTCCGTCTATGACCTCCTTAATAACATACAATCCCAGCCAATGCATTCTGAATCTTCCTGGGAATTTATCAAACTTACTATCATACAATAACATCAAATCGTTCACTTTGAAGGTGCGCAACTTAATATGTCGATCATGCCAAGCCTTTTCGCGCTACTTTCGTACCTGTTGTTGAAAGCCAGCCAAAAATCATTCTTCCTCGAGTTTCTCCAACTATGCTAGCCTCTCCTCCAGGGCTCTGCGGTCCATCATACCTATGAGCGCTGCTATGCCCAGACTAGGCATGATATATTCCATTGGCATTACAGCTTCCACTCCATAGACTAGCCAAAAAGGTGTCTGCCACGTTAGTTTCTTGCATGTCATCCTATAAGCCCATAATACTGCAAGTATGCACAGGTCCCAATCACTTCGCTGCGCATTGCATACTTTGGTCAGTACAGTTTCAAGTACTTTGTTAAATGCTTCTACTGTCACATTGGCTTGTGGGTGATGCAGTGTACTTTTCTGATGATACACCTGAAACTCTTTTGTCAAAACACTGATGGTATTGTTTGGAAAATTTGTACCGTGGTCACTTATCAAGGTCTTAGGACATCCAAATCATGTCAATATGTGTTCAAACAGAAACTTCACGGCCATGGTGGGCATGCAATCTTTTACCAGTTGTGCTTCTGCCCAATGCATTAGGTACTATATCGCAATGATAGTATATCTCGCGCCCATTTTTCCTTGAGGTTTGATAGGTCCTACAAAGTTGATCTTCCACTTTTCAAACAGCTACAACATCATTTGCAGATCCAAAGGAATCTCGTCCCTCCACAATTGTTTCCCTGTTCTTTGACATACATCACAAGCCTTGAAATGTGCTTTTGAATCTTGATGAAGGGTCAATCACCAAAACCCTACGCGAAGAATCTTCTGCGCGGTCACTCTCCTTGCATAATGTCCTCCAGCAGGGCCCCCATGCACGTCCGTGAGGATATGGCTTCTTTCAAATTCAGGTACATACCTTCGCACTATCTCATCATTTCCCATCTTATATAGGTGCCCCGCAATGACAGAGAAATATGTTGCGCGCACCACTAGTTCCTCCTTATATTGGATGGAGTATTCTTTTGGCGTAATTCTAGTCATAAGAAAATGGATTATATCTTCAAAATGTCCATCCACTACATGCACAACAAAGATCTGTGTGTAAGTTAATCCTTCCTCCAGACTAGTAGGTTCCTCTCCTATCTCAATGCGTGAAAAGTGATCTGGTCCTGTGTTCAATCGTCCAAGTCTCACAAAAACTTCAAAATCATATTCCTGGAACAATAAAAGCCATTCTGCATATGCGCTCCCCCAACACAGGCTTATTGATTGTATCTCCCAACACGAAGTTCTTGTACATCCGCGTAGGTTTTTTACCATATGTCGGCATCCACCTGGCTAGATGTGCGCGCAGTTTATCTTGTCCGTGGCATTTATCTATCAATCGCACTCTAGGCTTCCCAAAATACGTGTGCATCATTTGTCTACATTCACGCTAGTCCTCAATGCTCCCTTTGTGCATACGCCACCACCTCTCAGGCGTAGCATGTAGTACCCAATTCAATGCATAGAAACATTGCTCTTTTGGCACCTCCCTTTTGAATCTATCCAGGAAAGCATCTACCTCACCTAATCCATCATAAGTAGGGATATCTCTCACTTCTATTGATATGCAGTGCAGTGACCTTGCCATCATCTTACAATTAAGCATGGTTACCTCGTGTAACCAGTTCTGCCATCACTCTATCGCCTCATCCGAATATGAAGTGCAGGAGCTTTCATGCTCCCATGATATTCGTCCATCGGTGGTGGGATTTACCCATTCTTGCTCTCGTGCAGTTATCTTGTAGATGCAGTCCAAATCATCGTCACTTTCATAGTCATGCACCAGCTGGGTGTAGCGCGATCCTGCAGCAGGGTCTAAGGGTATAACTACGCGCAGAGACTATTTCTCAAAAATCATCTTGCACTTCTTTAGATTAATCACCTCGCTCATGTCAGTGGCCCAATCAATTCCTAAGAGCGCGAGATAGGGATCGTTGTCATCAACAATCTCTATCACCTCAATGTCTGCTAGTGCGCTCGCTCCCTCAATATCCACGGTGATTCCCTGCAATATCCCCATAGGTATTATCTTTTTTTGGTTCACCATTCGTAGCTGAATAAGAGACCACTACAGCATAGGCCTCCCCATGCGCTCCCATGTCTGCTTCAGCAGAACGTTCATGTTCGATCCTAAGTCTAGAATTACTTGGTCCATCTCATATTCTCCAATCTGTGTGGTTAGCCTCATTTCTCTCCCTGTCCTTGTCTTATGCTTTCCAATCTTCCGGACTATGTGTGGTTCTCCTGGCATGGTCCCAGCGCATCTGTTAATGATTTTCTGCAATCGCTTTATAGCCCTATTGTCACGCAGTAGCTTCATGCATGTTTCCAAGAATGTCGTAAGCATAGATGGGTCCATTTCCAACTCCGGTCTATCTTTGCTTCCTGAAGTGGAGGCATCAGCGAAGCTCTTCTTAGCTTCCATGAAGGTTTCCTTAGCGCGCTCCAAATCAAACTCCGCTTCCTTCACCAGAGCTTTGCAAACCCAAGTGCTATCTTCGGGTTGTTTTCCTTTATCATCTCCTATTGTAATTCCACTTCGAAGCACAATATTTACATTCGGATCTTCCATGTGTAGCTTAGACCTCATCATCTGCAGGTTCTAAGTTGAGGGAGGTGGTAGTGCTCCCTTGTCGTGTATCCTAGCTATCAGCGTAGGACAATCTTTTGTCTCATCATCAAACAAGGTACAATACATACATGATGGGCACATTGAATTCGTACAATCATGAGCATAATGTCCCGGCCCTCTGCAATTGTAGCATATCAGCTATCTATGACCTCTTCCAGGTCCTCCTCCACCTTGGCCTCATCCGCGCCCCTGAAATCCAGTTCGCGCCACTCCTATGTTCTATTCTATGGGCCATGATTCAGTCTGAACTTTATAGGTGGGAGTTTTATCCATCATCAACTCATAGATTCTACAAGTGCGCTCATCGTGTCTGACCGATCTACAAAAATTACAAAACAACTGTTGCAAATTCTACGTGTACTCATGTAACAAATGGCAGTTATTCGTAGCATGCTTTCCTCCTATTTGACAAATCGCGCACCACAAAGTAGGTGTCGCGCTAGGTCTTGCTTGAGTTTCTGGCCTTAATGGTATCAACTCTCCTCCCATGAGGTAATTTGCGAAAATAGGTCAATGGTCCTTATCATGACCCTGACCCTTTGCATTTTATGCACCACACCTCTTCGCGCACCTCTGGTTGGGTTGTCCTGTCATGTTTCAAGATTTGCATCTCAAGGCATAAGTTTTTCTACTGCGCATGGATCTACTGAACTCCCAAGTTAGGATCTTGTATTGGGGTCTCATGCAGCCTGATCACGATCTCCAAGGCCTCTGCCTTAGTCGTTAACCTCTGTTGCGACAACACGTTCCTTATATGCGGCATTAGCGATGCTACAAACCATTTGCGGTGTTTTCCATGTAGAAATTTCACCTGTAGAACAAACCGATATATGCAATGTCCTAAAGCATAATACTTGTTCTACTTTAAAAAAAAAATAAGTGGAAGCATAATCGAATTCATGAGCAACATCAAGTAGAAACATGCATAACTGATCAAGAGAAATAATCACACATAACACAAGATATATCCAGGGGAAAGCACCAGCATAAAACCCCAACCATGTATTATCAATCAAGTGGAAATCCTCTTTACAATACAAAAAGAATCAGCTCTCAAGCTATCCAGTTCTCAATGAACTATGAAGATATGAAAATGTGAAGATCATAGACTACCTAGGCCTCAATATATAGGCCACAAGTCCTCCAATCTCATATGATACATATTTCTCTTGGAAATAGATCCTTCTCCATGCAAGGAATACTTACTAGAAATATCCAAGCATCTGATAGTCCACTGTCCCTCATCTGATCTCAACTGGGTCTCTATCTGAACTGACATGCATAAGTTATCCATGAGGGAATGCTCAGTTAGCTGAATTAATAGTTGTCACATGCATGCAAGCATTAACAAATTATATTTCATTATTTTAACAACTTGTTAAAATAATCTAACTAGACTTGACTAAGTAAAACTAATTCAATTGATTCTCTCATTATAGAACTGAACCTTATCTACTTCAATCAATGGATAAATTCCTAAATCAAGGGATAAATTCCTAAATCAAGGGAGAAAATAATTGAATGATCTCACAAAGACTTCAAGTTTAATTTTCCATAATTAATTAACTCATAGAGATTAATTAATTAATATTTTAAACTGTTGTTAAGACCAAATTCGTTTTTACTTCCTATAGTTAGACCAAGGACTTCTAAAAATAGGAAGGGACCCAAAAATGCTATTTTTAGAACTTTCTATTTTTAGCAGTTTCACCTCTCACCCAATGTGGCCAATGACTTCACTAGCCAAACTGCTATTTTTAGACATGCTATTTTTAGCAGGTCTATTTTTAGCACATTCTAAATTTAGCATTTCTTGTTGCACACTTTTCAACACTCCCTCTCAACAAGAAAGGCTTTCTCTCGAACCCGACCTTGTAACTTTGGAATTTTCTGCATGCAACACATCTACCCGGTCCACTTGCTCCAACAACACTTGGAACAAAAACACTCCCAACTAACCACTCTGTTGGGCTAGGAACATACTCTGATGTTGAAGCTCTACCTGCTGCTGACAAGTGCTCCCTCTCTATCATCTACGCTATTGCAACATCTCCATGCATCTCACACCATTGCACACCTCTTTGTGCCACCTAGCACTATGCAAAACACTTGTGCCTCTCGCATTGCTGCGGCCTACTAGCTATGCTCTGTCCTATGATTCCCTACACTGTCACTCTCTCTGCCGCTCCATCCACATCTGTCTCTACCCAATCAGTCAGTTCCTGCTATTGCACATTGGGGCAACCATAGCAAGGTCTCATCCAAGAGGTTGGATACCTCAAGGATCCTACCCCTCCTCCTTGGGACAATCACTCTATATCGCCCCACCTCCTACCTGGAGGTATGGCTACATGTGATACCTCTGCCCACCTGGCTCGAAGCTTCCTCCTACTGGAGGTTACTACATGAGTAGATGTCTCTACTCGATCTCCTCTCAGCTTCTCTAGTTGTGGCTGCTCCACAACCTCCTAAAGTTGTTGCACCAATCGTGGCTCCTCCACAATTGTCTGAGACTTCTTTTGGCTCTGTGTGTTGAGAGGTAATATACCCTCCCTCTCAACCACCAGGTCTCCATTAGTTGCCTTGCTGCTCAAGGCTTTACATGCATCTTGAACCTTAAGAGCATACAGGTTCTTGACCCGTGAACCAATCTGCTTCACCTGTCTAGTGATGATGTGTCTAAGGAAAACCTTTCCCTTACTGAAGACTACATCATATCCTTTGTCTTCTAGCATCGCAATCGACACCAAGTTTCTCTTAAGTGTTGGTACATACTTGACATCGGTCAAGGTAAGGCGAGATCCATGCTCCCTCTGAAAAATAACCATGCCTACACCTGAGACACCATACTTCTCATCATTACCCATCACTATGAGTATCTGGAGATCTTTCTCCTCCAAAGTATTGAACAAACTCTTGTCGCCGGTCATGTGGAAAGAAGCTCCACTGTCAAGAAACCAACCACTTCCCACCATGGATAAAACCATGCATGCGAAGAATGTGAAATCCAACTCAAACTGTGAATCAAATACCTCACCTTCACATACTTCCTCAGATCCCTTTTTGGATTTCTTCCATGGACAATTTGTAGCATAATGGCCCACCTCATGACAACGAAAGCATCACACTTTTGATTCGTCAACCTTCTTCCCATAATTGGAAGAATTGGATTTGGAAAGAGAAACCTTCTCCTTCCACTTCTTTGCCTTACTCGCTAAGGCACAATTCTCCTCATCATGCATGGATGAAGAACTGTCTTTAGTGCTTCATCTGATCTCCTCCTGCATCAAATCCGACCATAGTCATTCCCAATCTGCAGTTTATCCCTTCCATTCACTGAGTCCTGGTAGCTATGCCAGCTCTTAGGAAGGCCAAGGATTGCTAGACTCACCATATCCTCATCCGATGTCACGACCCCTACACTTGCAAACTCATCCCTGCATGTGATGAGCTTGGTCAGATACATAGAGATCGTCTCATCCCTTTCACACTTTATCTTTCAAAGTTTTTCCTTCAGTGCCAGCCTTCTCTGATCACTGCTATTCTGATATAAATCTTTCAATGTTTTCCACATTGCATGCGGAGTCTCCTTCCCATGGAGGCTTGAGACAATGTGATCTCGCACTCCCTCCAAGAGAATTATCCTAGCTCTAGCCACACACTTCCTACATTCCACCTGCTCAGTCGTGTCAGTAGGCTTAGGAATTTCTTGATCAATGAAATCCTTAAGGCCATTATCCTCCAAAACTGCCTCCATGCGATCCTTCCAAGCTATATAGTTTGAGCTGCCATCAAGGGCATACTCAAGCCTCAAAGCATAGAACGCCATCGATGAAATAGATGTGATAAGAACTTGAGATCTATATCCCGAATAAGAAGCTTCAAATTTCTCTTGCTAGTATACTGTTCTTGCTTTATCACCTGTGCTCCGATACCATGTAGAAATTTGACATGTAGAACAAACCGACATATGCAATGTCCTAAAGCATAATACTTGTTCTACTTCTACAAAACATTAAGCGGAAGCATAATCGAATTCATGAGCAACATCAAGTAGAAACATGCATAAATGATCAAGAGAAATAATCATACATAACACAAGATATATCTAGGGGAAAGAACCAGCATAAAACCCCAACCATGTATTATCAATCAAGTAGAAATCCTCTTCACAATAACAAAAGAATCAGCTCTGAAGCTATCAAGTTCTCAATGAACTATGAAGATATGAAGATGTGAAGATCATAGACTACCTAGGCCTCAATATATAGGCCACAAGTCCTCCAATCTCCTATAATACATATTTCTCTTCGAAATAGATCCTTCTCCATGCAAGGAATACTTACTAGAAATATCCAAGCATCTGACAGTCGACTGTCCCTCATCTTATCTCAAATGGGTCTCTGTCTGAACTGACATGCATCAGTTATCCATGAGGGAATGCTCAGTTATCTAAAATAATAGTTGTCACATGCATGCAAGCATTAACAAACTATATTTCATTATTTTAACAACTTGTTAAAATAATCTAACTAGACTTGACTAAGTAAAACTAAGTCAATTGATTCTCTCATTATAGAACTGAACCTTATCTCCTTTAATCAAGGGATAAATTCCTAAATCAAGGGAGAAAATAATTGCATGATCTCATAAAGACTTCAAGTTTAATTTTCCATAATTAATTAACTCATAGAGATTAATTAATTAATATTTTAAACTACTGTTAAGACCAAATTCGTTTTTAATTCCTATAGTTAGACCAGGGATTGCTAAAAATAGGAAGGGACCCAGAAATGCTATTTTTAGAACTTTCTATTTTTAGAAGTTTCACCTCTCACCCAATGTGGCCAATGACCTCACTAGCCAAACTGCTATTTTTAGACATGGTATTTTTAGCAGGTCTATTTTTAGCACATTCTAAATTTAGCATTTCTTGTTGCACACTTTTCAACAGTCCATCCATCAAAGTCACATTAGCTTCGTGAATTGTGCACTTCAGCATCTAATCCAACTCCCAAGGAGTCTCACCTAGTAGCATTGTGATCTCTTTGAACCCAATGATCAACCGTGCTTCTGACTTCAGCCTGCTAAATTCCATATTTTGCGCAGTTTGGATATCTGCAATCCCCACATTCGGATTGCCGTTAGAATTCTTAATATACTAGGTCAGCGCACGGTCTTGCAAGGCACTAAACAATGTTGCCTTCTTTATATTATCATTTGTAACTTCCTGCGCTTCCCATACGGCCCTTATCATGAACCAAAACTAGTCTGAATCTTTATTTCCTACTCCCTTGAACACAGGAAATTTTATCACAATTGACATGTTAACTAGCGGTGGTGGTGGAGGTGGTATGGGTGAAGACGGAGGTGAAGGTGGTGAAGCTGGTGGTGGTGTGGGTGGGGGTGGTATGCGCTGAATCCTTTGCCTTATCAAATGGATCACACTTCATAGAGATACCTTCGTGAGCTCTTCCTTGTCCTCTCATGGAATTGAAATCAAAGGGTTATTATTTGGTCCCTTACTCCCTTCGTTTCTGTAGGTTCTTCCACTTCACGTAGCTCCGAACATCAAGGTAATTGCATAACCCTCTTTTCACAAAATGGAATTTTAATCCAAGTATTCAGAGACTTTACATACTTACCTCGTGGTCCTTTGAGGAAGCCTCGCTCTGCCTCGCTATAGCTGTCTGAAATATCTACCATGAACTCAGTGATGAATCCTCCTATAATTCGATCGAGCCAGTGATCAATATCGTGCACCATCTTCTCTTCCAATGCTTCAAATCTTCTCACCAACTCTCGGGTCCACACAATAGGATTGTCAAGTTTCCACCTTCCTTGGCTATCTTCTCACTTCACGATCCACTCATACAACTCAGTAGGGAAAGATGCGAAGAAGATTTCATGTATCTATGTGTACAGGCAGCACTCTAACCACTCTTCCTTTGATAGTCATGGATTCTTGTTGTCCTACACCACGAACTCATGAATTCTTCTATCCAACCAACCTTCAATTTCTTTCTTAGTTAGATTCTAATGATACGACATCAGACATCTCTATTTAGATTTTGGTCCTAGCAACAGAACCATTTGTTCGCTTGAGGGGGCTTGACCCAGGTTCAGAGTTAATTAGCCAAACAAATCCCTGTACTACTAGCCCTTTCGGCAACAACCTGCGGAGCGCAGAGTAAGATCTCACCCAAAGCAGTATGGCGGGATGCTGGAACCAAGTTTTCGCACCCTTGAGATGTCTGACGGGTCGGTTTAATCCAACTATGAATACCTTTGCACAGGGTACTTCGTGCACCGCCCTAGCCTGTGAGGCCTTCACAATCTGTTATAATCACCTTCGCATAGCCCTAACCAAGGGCTGAGGTGATATCACGCTGCCTTAGCAGTGATCTGCGCTACTTCCCTAAGTTACACCGTGTATCTTACTTATCTTCTTATAACAGTTAGTTATCTTCAAGTAAACAGATACTTTATCTTATATTCACTTTATCAACACATTCATATAAGTTCGTGCATCATATAAACAAAAGAAATGAAATTTGTATCTGATACATTCAATGCACAAAACAGGAAAAGGATACATAGAAATTATATAAAACTTCTCTTTATTACTTCTCCAATGGTTACATACTCGACTTGCCCTATGCACTTAGCTGCAAGGGTCCGCGCACTTAGATGCGGACTACTGGGCCTATGTGCACTCAGCTGCAGAGCCTTCTCCTACTCTACAACCCAAAGACTCGACTCTACACTTAGATAAGACTTAATTCTCCATCTATTGCTTTCTTCCCTCCTTAACTTCCTCTTTACAACTTAGAGCCTCGCTCTATTTATACAATCCCATGGTCCACGGACCATGGGTGGATCTCTAAAGCTGACAATACATTTACAAAAATGAGGGCAGACAACCCTATGACTCATTTACAAGTTCGTGCTCTGTGCCCACAAAACGCAGAGTTTTTACATTAGATTTGGTCAAAATATGAGCTTTAAGCCCTGAAACTTGCCTTGGTGGATCCCACACGCAACAATGGTTATCAGAACAAGTTGTATACCATAGCCAGATAAGTCAAAGTTTTTCACTATCAAAGGAAGCATCACAGGAAAAGCGTTCATGGAAGCTTTGGCTTTTGATTTTCTTATCAAACATGAGATAAGGCACGTATTCATTGTCAAGCCTGCTTTTCAAAATTACACAGAGCTGGATGAAACCTACAAGAATCTTGTTAAATTCTCCACTCCAAATGAAGACAAATGGGACAAATTATGGCAGTTACTTGGGTAAAATTATTTCTCACCTTCCACAACAAAGAAACATTTTTCAGGCCAAGTCATCACCAACGATCCTTGAAGATACTGCTAGAGGACTACACCAGTTTTAGTGGCCTACATTTCTGTTCTATTTTTGTAAACCGTTTTAGGATATTCTGTAAAAATATTGATATTTCCAATCAAGATATTTTTGATATCTTTTGTATAAGTACTCCATAAATCAAAGTACAAATGTTGGGACCTATATCAATAAAGCAGACTTTGATGTAAAGTTGTTCACTGAGTTGAAAGTGATCATTTCATTAATACAAGAGATCATTCCAGGATTCATGTGTCTAGTAGATTGGTGATGTTTTTTCTCTTGTACACTTGTTATATCTTTGTTCTTCATATGTCTTTCTTATTTGTATTGTTTAAAAGAAGATGAAGGGTTGAACTTGTTTAGTTACACTTTGTCCTAGCTTTTAAGCAATATATATGTTTTCAAACTGAGATTAAATATAGAATTCATGTTAAAATTCTCTATGTTTAATTGAATCTCAATGTTTTCCTCCCTTTCACTCCACAAAGCTTAAAAGATCCAATAGCTTGCCTACCTTGCCCTATTTCAATTTGTTCTTATATTTCTATATCTGATCATGCTAAGACTTTGACTCCATTTCTCAATGGCCTTTCCTTGCAGTTTCAACTAAAAATTTCAAAAAATCAAACTCTGAACCTAACAACTAGCCTAAAATTCCACAACAACAAATCTAAATCTAATAGAGAGATCCCCCTATGAGTTTAGAAGGGTTAAATTCTAAGATTAAAAGTGGTTTTGTGGTTACCTCTGGGTTTCCTTCACAACCTTAGGAAATTATGGAGTGATAACACTCTGGAGACCATACCGGGGACTTTGAACAATTCTGATTTTTATTCAATTTTCCCTGGTCATTTTTTTATTTTATTTTAGAGCTTAAAGGCTATTTTTAGGTTTCCGGTTTAGAAATCGATCTGATTAAGGTCATTTGCCACTTATAAGTTAGATACATATTCTATATATGTAAATATAATATTGTAGATTTGGCTCCTAAGAAGATATATACTAGAGCTAATCCAGATCCTAGACCACCAAAATTTGTAGATAATCTTGAAAAAATTCTCTGAAAGAAGAGTTTAACTGAGAGCCAAGCGAGTAATAGTCCCCTCCCCAGACTTAATTATCTTCATGAAATTGTAGCAACTGTAGAGGATCTTGAATTTGATTTATATTTTGGGCATAGTCTCTTTCGTACTAAATCTGATAGCTTTGTACCTGAAACTATTTTTGATGAAAACATTTTAAAACCTTACATTTCTAAGCATCAAATTGTTAATCCAGACTCTGATGAAGATGTCATAAAACAATTTAATAAGCTTGAAGTGTTGGTATCTTAATTAGATCAGGCTATGTAGAAATCTCTTGAATCACCAAAATCTTCACCTTCTTCTTCTACTGCTTCATCACCAACCCCACTAGTATTCCATCTAGTACTACTACCCCTCTAGAGATTCCCCCTATTTTTACTACACCTCCAGTAATTTCCCCTATCACTAGTGTACCCATTTCATCTACTATCCCTACTACCATTGTACCAACACAACAAACCACCATCCCACCCCCTTTAATACCTTATACATCCACATATATTGTAGTTACATCTTCCTCCCATATACCCATCATCACAGGTTGTTATGCCCCCCTCGTTTCACCTCGACAAATTAATGCCATGCTGCAAGATTACCATAGTAGAATACCTTAGTTTGATAGAACAAGGACAATCACTGCTCAACAACATATAGACAAAATGAATTATTATCTAGATTTGTAAGAAATTGAGGATGATGATGTGAAATTGAGACTATTTTCCCAAAGTCTCATAAGAGAAGTTAAGAAATGGTTTAAAGCATTTCCAACTGCCTCTATCCCAGATCTCGCACAATTTCTCCAAACTTTCCTCAGAAGATGTGAAGTAAAGAAAAACCCTCTTCAAATATTAGTTGAGTATGAGAGTATCAAAAGAGCCCTTGATGAAAAATCCAAGACTATTGCACAAGATTTAATAACATTTACATTTCTATCCCAACTGTAATACAACCCCGACCAAAACTAGCTTTGATCAAATTCCTAGATGGATTTGATCTAGACATGTCTTACCAACTTAGAGAGAGAAACCCTACTACCCTTGATGAAATGTAAAGAAATGAAGTCAATGTAGAAGTCAATCTGTTGACAAAGAGAGCCAGACTAAAAGATGAGAAGATAGTCACTATTGAGGAAGAACCTTCTTCTTCCTCATCAAATGCTAAGTTCAATATATTAGTTAAAACAACGGAGAAAATGGTGGAAATTATAAGTTTAACTTATAGGGCTTCTCCAAGAGAAAATCAAGATGGCCCTCCAATTAGAAATCTCGTTTTAGGAGAAACCCACCTCAAATCGAACAGAGAGAACAAAGAGGCCAAACTAATCAACCAAAAAGTATACCTCCTTTCCAATAGAATTATGCAGATGAAGAATATGAGCTACCAGAGGATCATGAAGAAAATCAAAAAACTTATTTGAGGAAAGTGAAATTGACCACATTTTCTTAACTAAAGAGGAACAAGACCTGTTCTTCCTTTACCAACCATAATTCCTCCCTTTAGAGTCAAATGATTATAAACAAGGATACCAAAATGTTATCATGGAGGTGCACATACAATACAATTTGAGAAGTAAAAATGTTGCTGAAAATCCTCTCAATAACGTTTAGAATGACACTTCTTCTACTAGTCAGTCAAAAGGTGATTCTCAAAAGGAGACCTCTAAGAAATAAGATATAAATATCAAAGAGATAGATTAAACTGATATATCTTTCAGCATTGAAAATGAATAGGACAAAGTGAAAATTTCTATTCCTCTCACAAAATTAATCAATAAAAATGCATACAGACCTCAAGTCATGAAGGCTCTGAATATAGGGGAAGGGACAAACACAGTTAACTTAATGGATGACCAACCTGAGTTGTTGTTTGGACCTGAAGTTGAATGGAAGTCTCAGGAGGGTAGTGTGCCACCTTTCTATATTAGTTTAAACATTCATGACAAAATCCTACATGCTGCAATGCTTGACTCTAGTGTCTCACACAACCTTATTCCTAGAGCCATCATGTAGAAGCTAGGATTAGACATCATAAGACCTTACAAAGAATCATATTCTTTTGACTCCAGCAAAGTGAGATGCTTAGGCCTCATTAAAGACTTATGTGTTACATTGGTCCAAATACTATCAAAGAGTCTAGTCATGGACATTGTAGTAGCAGACATACCTCCTAAGTAGGATTGTTACTATCACGATCATGGGGAGCCAAGTTACGGGGTACTTTGCAAATGGATATGACTTATGCTACCATTCCTATTTTTGGTCAACAGAGAAGATTATACAAGAAGACACTAATGAGGTACATGGTCAGTAGCCAAGAAAAAATAAACAATTACCCCATGTGCTCTACGCATTTAGAATTAGACTCCTTTATTTTGTATAATGATGAACCTTTAGAGTAGGTTTTACATTTAGACGCTGAGCTAAGCAAGACAAAGAAAATTAAATTAGAACTTGCAAAACTAGAGGAAGAGAGTGAAGCCCTATGGAACATGGACTTTGATGGGGTTGTAAGCAAGGAAGGAGCAAAGGCAAGTGTTTGGATTTTAAACTCACAAACATGCATAGCTAAAGGACACTCTTTGTTGAGACCCAATTTTGCCTAATTTTGACAGCTTTCCTAGACTTTACCTCTCCCATTTTGAACTCTCCTTGACCCCTAATTATGCTTATTTCGGTTATATCATCTAGGTTTTGGCCAAAAGAGTGCTATATGCTTGAGGTATGCAAATTAACATAAAAAGTGTCATTTTACCTTAATATTAAGCATTCCTTAAGCTATTTTTTTCCTTATTGAACTATAATGCCAACCAATCTAGAAATATTATGCAGATTTTCTTTGGTTCGAAATAGTCCGGAAATTTCCTGTAGACAGTTCATGCGGTCATATTTTTTGCAGATGCAGATTTCCTGCAACCACCCAAATTTCCTGCAACAAAATCGATTGTTAGTTATGTTCCACTCACTTCCAAATCAAATGAGAACATGGGTTTTGTGGGGAATTCGTCATACATGGATGTTTTCCTATTGGTTGCTTCAAATCGACCATCGAAACTACCCAGATTTGCAAACCTCTTCTTGTTGGCTGCATGAGGAGAAACTCTAGCTATGTAACAAATTTTGTCTAATCAATGCTTTCGATCATGGATTAGACTCAGTAGAGCTAATTTTAATAGTTTGTACCAGTATTGATAGCTAATAGCTTAGATTAGTAGTTTTCCTCATTCAAGCCAAATATCGGCTTTCAAACTTGTATAAATTCGATTATGTTTTATATTTTAAGGGGTTCTGTTGGGTTTTGTTGATAACACATATCATATTGTACTCAGCTATAATATATTCATATTAATATAATACATTATGTTATGTCTATTCTACTGAGCAAGCCCTTTTAATTTTGAAGTGGTTGTGAGTGAGGGAGGGCCGCCTTTGCTCACAACTCCCTTAGTTGTAGTGTGTGTGCATTTTGATTCTTTTATGCACTAATAATTTGTTTACACAGCTGATGTACTCTTTCTGACATTTTAGCAGCAATGTTCTATTGACTGAATGATTAAGTTTTTGTGTTAATGTGTTGATTTCATTTAATTAATATTTGATTTACATTGTTAAATTGATTTCCTTATTGTTGTAAGTTTGATTTCTTATCTTTTCTAATCAACATGAACAATACTAAGAACTATAGAGGGATGTTTGATTACACTCCATAGCCTTTTGCTGCCAAATGGTGATGTAGAAAAGAGACATTAGTTCTGTGTATGATTGACTGGTGATTAGTAAGCACTCGAGGTATTAAGCTTGCATATATTTTTCACAACATCTCACAAGCTTACCTACCCTAGGTCGATTATTTATGTTGACAAATTATAAGTCTATAGTTTGACTCAACATTTTGGTGCCGTTGTTGGGGAGGTGCTAAGGGATAATACCCAATGTGTTTTAGTATTATGTGTACTGTTTGAAATATTCAGGACTGGGGGAGTTGAAGTGGTAAGATGAAGGGAAAAGCCTACAAACCTGCAGAGGTTAGAAATTCGCCAAAGTCGTGTCCTAATTTCTTAGTAAATAGTTTTCTTTGAATTTGTTTACATAATAGATGTTAGGGTCCAATATTTACAAATGTATTTTGTGGTGGTGTGAGCACCACTTCATTTACTAATAAACTTGCAAGAAAAATGAAGTCTGCAAGAAACAACGAAACAAGGGAAGAAGAGTCCAGATAGGAGGTCCATGGTCCTAAAAACAGCCCAGAGCATATTCCTACTTCCACAGTAGAATATTCTGCAGGAAAATATTCTGTTGCTGCCCATTTAGAACCTCCCCTTACAAGGAAGACAATGTCTCTGCTCAGTGGTTATCCTAAAAAGGAATTCCTCGTTAATCCTATTCAAGAACCAGAATTTCAAACCATTGATTCTACAGAATCTATAGTTTACAAAGGTCCTACTCCTTTTTGGTCCAATATGGCTCATGAAGAAGGAACTGGTAATACAGATGGAGGCTATGATGAGAAGGAAGAGGAACTAGTCACATTTGAATTCCCTATCAGGGAGACTGGTGGAGCAACTCAGATGAAGAATATTCCTCCCTTAGCCTTGCCTAACTTTTGTGGAGTCTCCAATGAAGACCCTGATGCCCTTTTGTTTATATAGGAGATATGACTATTCTTCCAATGCTCAGAAGTTGAAGTTGTTTCTTGCAACATTGAAGGATGCAACTCCCAAGTGGTTTAAGGGGTTGGCTTCAAACTCCATCACAACTTGCGATGACATGAAAAAGGTATTCTTGACGAAATATCAATATTATTGAAAAACTAGGGACCTCAAGGAAGAAATCATTGGCATGACTCAGAAGGAAGGGGAGAGTTTCGAGGATTTGGTGGAAAGATTACAGTACAATCTACAGAGATCCAAGATAAATCAAGTAATCAAGGACACCAAGAGAACAATTTTGCTCAGGGAAATCAGACCAGAATCTATGAAGAATTTGAACTTATTGGGAGGAGGTGACATATCAAAGGTAAGTTATGATGATGTGTGTGAGCTGTGTCAGCGATATTCAAGACGAATTTCGAAAGTTGGAGGAGGAACAAGAGATACTTCTTCCAGGCTTGTCAAGTCAGCTACTAGATCTGGAGTAACCAGAGCTAAAATGGGTATCTATTTGAAAATTTTAAAACTGATATTCTTAGCACTTTATCTTCACAATTAGATGTTTTGCAGGCTAAGAAGAAATAGGAGAAACAGGAGGAACTGGAGAAAGCACTAGCAGTGTTTTGCTCGAAATGCAGGAAGAAGCATGCCTTAAGGGAATGTCCTGCAGATAGTATTGAGGTATGACGAATCTATGAAGTTGATCATTCCATTGATTGATATCCTTCACTTCCTAATATTAAAGGAGCATATCTAGCAGATCAGGGAGCTGTTAATGCAGTTTATGCAATGGCACCTCAAATACCATGACAACCACGTCCTACAGGTATGTCTCAATCACATTTTCAAGTTCCTTATACTAAGAATCAGATGTGGAATATTCCAATGCCCTGACATCCTTGGCGTCCACAACAGCCTTGGAACGGGAACTTTTCTTACCCTACTGCACATAATTTTCCCTTTCAGAACTTTTATCCACTGCAACCCACACCGTAGCAAATGATTCAACCTCAACAACAACAACTTCAGTTGCCTACCCCACCAAATCAGCCTTGTCCCACACAACTTCCTGCTCAACCAGTGTCTAACCCCACCAATAAAACCATCCAATCTGCTCACAACATTAGATTGGTCATTTATCCCACTTTTCCTACCTACTTTATTGCACCACAACTGCTACAGGAAATTTATGTTACTGTGTTACAGGAATTTCTTGGGTTGCTACAAGAAATTCAGCTTAGATCCGAAAAAGTGGTGACTCAGTCTGGAAGGATTGAAGAGATTGTAGAGGAAGATACTTTGGAGATGCCTGAAGTTGAAACCACACCTAAACCAGCAAAACAACCTACTTCAAGGCCACAAGAACCTTCTTCATCCCATACAGTCCAGCCTCCTTTTCCATATAGGTTGGAAACGAAATTACAACAACTCGAGTCTGATCTTGTGTCTAAACTAAGAAATGTGTGCATTAAGATCCCGTAACTGCAAGCAATTAAGGATATCCCAATTTATGCAAAAACGGTGAGGGAGCTATGTACCAAGAAACCAGGAAGACAAAAGAGAGAACTCTCTACAATTCAAGTAGGTGGGAAGCTTGCAAGTTTAATGTCTACCAGATTTGTTACTGAAAAATATGCAGAGCCCAAAATCCCTGTGGTTACCACCTTTATCAATGGACATCCCATAAAGAACACTTTAATTGATTTAGGTGCAACCATTAATTTGATTACTACAGAGGCTTTATCTCATATAGGATCCCCTGACTTATTACCTACTCCCACCATGTTAGAACTGGTAGAAGGGTATAAGCTAAAGCCAGAGGGGGTATTAGAAGACATTGTCATCTCATTAGATTCTTGGGAGTACCCTGCAAATTTTTATGTTCTTCAACCCAAAACTAACTTGGGAGGGCATCCTTTGATCTTGGGGAGGCCATGGTTGGCCATGGAAGATGCCTACATAGGGTGTAGGTCTGGAAACATGATCATCACTCATGGAGTTGAAACAAAGCACATTAATTTGTATCCCCCTGCTCAACCCCTCTTGAGATCAGAAAATATACATTGGGTTGAAGAAGAGGAGCATGATTCAGAATGTACATGACCAGTTTTGACAATAGCCCAAGCCATGAACCTTAAAGAAAATGTAGAAGAAAATTTGATAAATTGTTGTATTTCTAATCTTGATTTTCCGCAGCAATTAGAAGGGCAATCTAGTCATAATTTGGATATCATTACTGATCTGTAGGATTTTTATGAGCATAGTACAGCAGTCAAACTACATTCAACCCTCTTACCTACATTTCCTACATATTCCTTGCTTGAATGGGGGAGTAAGGTAGTTGAAATTCTTCCTGAAAAATCCTTAGATATTAATTTTTCCTTAATCCCTAAATAAGAAAAACAGTTAATTCAAGCATTGAAAACATTTTCAGATACATTTGCTTGGGAATATACAGATATGAGATGCATTCACACAAACACATGCATCCATCATATATATATAGAAGAAAATGCTACGCCTATGAGACAACCACAAAGGAGGATGAACCCTGCTTTAAGGGAGATTGTGAAAAATGAATTACAAAAATTGTTAAATGTAGGGTTCATCTATCTTATCTCAGATAGCCAGTGGGTATCTCCACTGGCTATTGTCCCCAAAAATAATGGTAAATGGCAAGTGTGTGTAGATTGTAGGGAACTAAACAAAGCTACCTTAGAAGGTCACTTTCCCATGCCTTTTTATAGATCAAGTGATGGACACTTTAGCAGGGAATTTTTTTTTTTCCTTCCTAGATGGGTTCAGCGGATATAATCAGATTAGGATAGCTCCAGAGGACTAGGAGAAGACAACATTCACATGTCCCTGGGGTACCTATGCATATAGGGTATTACCATTTAGTCTATGCAACACACCATCCACATTCTAGCGGGCAGTCCTTGGTATTTTCTCTGACCTTTTGCATGATTGAGTAGAGGTCTATATGGATGATTTTACAGTAATGGGTGATAATTTTGAAGAGGCTTTACATAATCTTGAGAAAGTTTTGTAGAGATGTAGAGAAACTAATATTTCATTAATTAATGAAAAATGTTTTATGATTATGACTGAAGGTAATGTTTTGGGTCATCATGTTTCTACTGTAGGAATTAACGTTGATCCGGAAAAGCTTGAAGTTATTGAAAATATCCCCCCACCAACCAGTCAAAAGGGAGTTCGAAGTTTCCTTGGAAATGCAGGCTACTACAGAAGGTTTCTTGAAAATTTTACAAAGGTAGCCTCTCCATTGTTCAAATTATTGACTAAAGAATCTAAATTTCATTGGAATGATGAGTGTCAAGCTGCATTTGATACACTCAAGGAAAATCTTTCTTCAACACCTATCTTGAGAGGCCCATATTGGAAATTGTCCTTTCATATTTCCATTGATGCCTCTAATTCAGCCATAGGAGTAGTATCGGGTGAAAAGGAGATCCTGTAACCCATGCTATTTATTATGGTAGAAAAAATTTAACTCCTGCAAAATTGAGTTACACGGCAACTGAAAAAGAATTCCTCGTTGTAATTTATGTTATTAATAAGTTTAGACATTGCATCACATGCTATGAAGTTTTTGTACACACTGATCATTCTGCCATTCGATATCTCATGAACACACCAGTCACTAATGGAAGGATTACAAGGTGGGTTTTGTTGCTGTAGGAATTTAACATCACAATATTGGATAGACCAGGAAAAGAAGATCAGGTAGATGATTTCTTATCTAGGCTCAACCATGCAGGTGAGGACATTCCTGTTAATGACAGTTTTCTTGATGAAAATTTGTTTTCTATTTCATTCAAAACACCTTAGTTTGTATACACGGTCGACTACCTTGCTACATGAAAGTTTCCACCTTACTTTTCATCTAATCAGAAAAAGTGAATTTTTAGGAAAAGTGTTGATTATTCTTGGGTTAAGGGATATCTCTTTTTCAATGGACCTGATCTGATTATTCATAGGTGTGTTAGGGAAAATGAGATCTATGACATCTTGAGATGCTGTCACGATGAACCTTGTGGAGGACACTATGCAGAAAAGCATACAACTTATAAGATCATCCGCTCGGGTTACTATTGGCCAAGTCTTTTTAAGGATGCAAAAGAGTATGTACAGAAGTGTGATAGCTACTAGAGAATGGGGCAGACTATACAATTAGACGAGATGCCTTTGCAAGCATAGGTTCTCATCGAACCTTTTGAGAGGTGGGCTCTTGATTTTGTAGGTCCCATCAATCCTATGTCCAAAGGTAAGAAGTATATTTTAGTTTGTAGTGATTATTTTACGAAGTGGGTGGAGGCAAGAGCACTACCTTAAGCAAGATAGAAAGTAGTAGTAGATTTTCTTTTCACTGATATTTTTGTAAGATTTGGGGTACCTAGGGAGATAGTTATTGATCGAGGTACTCAGTTTGTGTCAAATATTATGTAGGGAATTGTGAAAAAATATTATATTACACATCAGCAGTCCATCCCTTACCATCCACAAGCCAATGGGTAGGTGGAATAAAAACATAAGGTGTTGGAGACAACCCTTATCAAGACAGTGCAATTATATAAGAAGGATTGGTTCGATTGTTAGGATATTCCGACACATAGGAAATAGTTAAGTTCAACTTGGTCTAGTGTAGAGTTAGGTATAGAGTTAGGTAAAGTGTGTTTCTTTACCGTTGTACATTTTGTAACTTACAATCCGACGGTCACGATATGTAGTGATCCGACGGTTCATTCTCTCCTTGGTATTACCGACACTTGATCCGTGGCTTGACACCCGATTGGTCCATGAATTCTATTTAAAGCGCATGGAGGGTCATTTGTAGGGTAATCCGTGCATGAGAGAAGCTTATGTAAATTTTCATTCTTTGATTAATAAATTGCCTGAAGTGGCCGCGTTGGCTCAGGCCGTGGACTGTTTCCCTCTTTGAGGGTTTTAACCACGTCAAAAATACTGGTGTATTGATCTGTGATCTGGTTGTGAGCAGTGTCCTTTTGGTGTTCTTTCTGAGGAACTTACCCTGTAAATTCCTACATGGTATCAAAGCTATTTGAGGGCCGCTTCCGTTGGTGATCCAAATCTGAAGCCGGTAGAACTGCATCCGACTGCTGTTTCCTAGATCTGCTGTTTCTAACTGCTTTCGGGCCAAGAGGACTACTCTGTTGTGTTCGGAGCATCTGTTCCAGTGAGGAACCCCTTTCGTTTCACGCGAAAAGGTTTCCGGTAGCCCTAGCTGCGTCATTTTTAAGATCTGGAGGTATACAGTGTTTATTTGCAGTTTACTGTTATTTTCTCTCTGCTTATTTCGGTTTCGGTTTATTTAGCTTTTTTTTTAACCGGATCTATACCTTTCATTTCTGCGTATGCTCTTTGCCCTGCGACTCTGTGCAATCTGGGCAAATCAGAAACAGAAAGGAAAAATTTTTCTCATGCGTATGCTCTTTTCCCTGCACCTTAGTGTGATCTCGGAAAATCAGAAACATTGAGAAAAATATTTAGTTTTTCGGCTAAAGCTAACTTTGAGCCGCAAGGTTCATTTTTGAAAATATTTAGTTTTTTGGGTAAAGCTAACTTCGAGCTGTAAGGTTCGTTTTCTTTGCATGTCCATGTTGGGTTTTGTGTTTTTTGTTTTGTAGGGAAAAAGAGCTTTCTCAAAGAAAGCACGCAACCCAAAGCACCCCCCCCCCCCCCTCTCTCTCTCTCTCTCTCTCAAATTTTTTGTATAGATCAATTGGTTCAAAGCTATTTTAAGAGAGTAGAGGTCTTGGGTTCAAGTCTCCATTTTGTGGGGGCGGACTTTTTCATCTCCGCACATTCCCGCACTTTGTCGGCAACTTCAACAACTTTTTTTCAAAAAGCCATAACTTCTTCATCCGGAAGCCTTTTTCAGAGCCGTTTTTTTTAAACCAGCCTAATTTTTCGAGATCTATCCATTGGAACACTTACTTTCAGCATCTTCAGCTTCAGTTTCTGTTGAAATGGAAAGTCAATACCAAGTTACCCTTGACAGCACCAACTACTTCCAATGGTTGTCCTACATGGAGGATTTACTTAGAAGTAAAGGTCTCTACCGAATAGCCACAGGCCAAGAAAAGAAACCGAAAGATGAAGACAAGGCTGCTAAATGGGAAAATAGACAAGATCAAGCACGTGGTTTGATAGGGATGTCTATTTCTCTAGATCTTAGATTCCATATTGCAGAACTTGAAACTCCTCATGAAGCAATGGAACAAATCAATAAAGTTTTTGGGATTAAAAATGAAATTAGAGCCCATCAACTTGAAAATGAGTTGCTTACATTGGACCCTAATAATTTTTCTTGCATTGAAGATTTCTTGTCTAAGTTCAAGACCCTTAGATATCTTTTGGAAGGTGTTAAGGTTAAGAAAGAAGATAGTAACCTTATTTATTCAATCCTTACTAAGTTGGGACCAGCCTAATCTGTATTTGTTTCCACCTTCCATTCTACAAGAGAAGCCTTCATTTCTCAAGGAAAAGACTACAAGCCCCCTTCCTTTGACTCTTTTTGTGATTCTTTAATAAGAGAACAAGAAAAACTCTTACACCTTGGTCTTCTTAATATTGGAAACTCTTCCAAGAAAGCGTTAGCCGCCCAGCAGCAACCAAATTCCAAGAATCCTAAGAAGTCATATCTTAAAAAGAATGGTCCTAAACCAAACAAGGGTCCTAAGCAAACTCAGCCTCAAAATGAAAGATCATTTCAGCAAAATGATAAGACCAATAAAAACAAATGGAAGAAGACTGATAGACATTGCAACTTTTGTAATCAAGATGGCCACTTAGAATCAAAATGCTTTAAAAAGATGGAAGCCTTAGAAGCAGCAATGAAGAAGCATAACATCCATTTGGGGCAATCTTCAACTTCACCTTCATCTTCAGGAATGGCACTTTCTGCATGTGGTTGTCAAGCATCTCGGTCTGGCTATGCGTTAAATGTATCTTCTTCTTCTCATTCTCATGAGTGGCTCATTGATTCTGGAGCTTCTTATCACATGGCCAAAAACAAAGCCATGTTCTCTTCTTTAAATGATTATAACACCAAAAATATATATGTTGGTGATGATAGATCTCTTAATGTTGTAGGGACTGGAACTGTTCATCTAGACAATGGTCATTTTAATGATGTATTATGTGTTCCAACCTTATCCTGCAACCTTCTATCTGTATATCAGATAACTCATTCAGGTGAAGGTAAAATCGTTGAATTTTCACCTCATGATGTTGTAATCAAGGACTTAAAAGATCCTAAACAGATTTTGGCTACTGGCATTGCTGATGATTCTACAAGGTTGTATAAGTTTCACAACTTTGTGTCATCAAATCTTCCCTCAATATTTGTTGCTCATAACGATGAAGTGAGCAAACTTTGGCATGAGCGATTTGGTCACTTAAACTATCGCTCCCTTCAGCATCTATGTAAAGAAAATATGGTGACAGGTCTTCCTATGGTATCTTGCAGAGATGGTGTTTGTTCCGGATGTGTACTCGGAAAACATCATCGGGACAGTTTTGAAAAACGTGCCTCTTGGCATGCCTCCGCCCCTTTACAGCTTGTGCATAGTGATTTATGTGGTCCACTTCCAGTTGTGTCATTCTCTGGTTGCAAGTATTTCTTCACTTTCATTGATGATTTCTCCAGACGCACTTGGGTATACTTCTTAAAACTCAAGAGTGAAGTATTTAACACTTTTTTGGCCTTCAAGGCCTTTGTTGAAAAACAATCTGGACATCAAATTCTTAAGTTAAGATCTGATAATGGCGGAGAATATGTTAAAAACACATTCATCAACTATTGCACTGAGAATGGAATTCAAATGCAACATACTGTTCCATATACTCCAACACAAAATGGTGTAGCTGAAAGGAAGAATCGCACCTTAAAGGAAATGGCTAATTGTATGCTACAATCTAAAGGACTTGGTCTTAGTTTTTGGGCAGAAGCAATTAACTGTGCAAATTACATAATAAATCGCACTCCTACTAAGGATTTAAAGAATATCACTCCAGAAGAAGCATGGAGCTCAATCAAACCAGATGTAAGTCACTTTCGTGTTTTTGGAAGTGAAGCGTGGGCCCATATTCCAGATGAAAAGCATAAAGCTTTAGAACCTAAGAGTGAAAAATGTACTTTTGTTGGATATTCTGAAGATGTCAAAGGCTATAGACTTATTCCATTTAAGTCCAAAAATGTTATCATTAGAAGAGATGTAAAATTTGATGAAAATATATCGGCCTACGAGCCTAGTCCGGCGGATGTGCCACCTCTCTCTATCTCTTCTACCTTTGAAAACATTTCTTCTTCAGATGATGAAAGTGAGGATAAAAATCCTCCCCCACCATCTCAGGATCCTCCTTCAGCTCCTGAGCTTCCAAAATGGGTTCATGCTACTCAAGATGCAGCAGGTGATCTTGCCGGTGATCCTACAGATCAGCGACGCACACGTTCTCAGTTCGAGAGAGCCTCTTCTTTACTGGCTCAAGCTCTAGTAAATTATGATCCTGACACCTTTGCAGAAGCTTCAGGCCATCCAGATTGGGAAGCAGCTATGAATGAAGAATATCATTCATTATTGGCAAATGATACATGGGATCTTGTTCCTTTACCAAAGGGACGAAAACTTGTTAGATGCAAATGGGTTTACAGAACCAAGTATGGACCAGATGGGAAAGTTGATAAACATAAAGCTCGTCTTGTTGCTAAGGGCTTTTCACAGGTTGAAGGCATTGACTACACTGAAACCTTCTCCCCTGTTGCCAAAATGAACTCTATCCGCCTTGTTCTTTCCCTTGCTGCCTCTTTCAAATGGGAAGTCCATCAGATGGATGTTAAATCTGCCTTCTTGCATGGGGACTTGCATGAAGAAATCTATATGGAACAACCCATTGGCTTCATACAAACAGACTCTAGCCTTGTATGTCGACTTAAGAAATCCCTTTATGGTCTCAAGCAAGCTCCTCGGGCTTGGTATGCCAAAATGGATAGCTTTCTTTTAGAATCTGGCTTTTCTAGGTGTCATTCTGACAATACTGTCTACACCAAGAAAGTGGGCAACTCTCTTATCATCCTTGTTCTTTATGTTGATGATCTTATCCTTACTGGTAGTGATCCCAACCTTATAAACCATGTGAAGTCTAGCCTTAAAAGGAAATTTGAAATGATAGACTTAGGACACTTACACTATTTTCTCGGTCTTCAAGTCTTGCAAACCAAGGAGGGTATTTCCCTTTCCCAGTCCAAGTATGCTTGTGATATTCTACGTCATTTTCACATGGAAGACTGTAAGCTAGCCCCTTCTCCCTCTCAGTCTGGAGTCAAACTCTCAGTCACTTGTACTTCTCCTGAAGTTGATGCTACCTTATACCGTCAACTTGTAGGAAAACTTTTGTATCTAACCCATACTCGTCCTGACCTTTCCTTTGCTGTTGGCCTTGTTGCTCGGTTCATGCAAAACCCCCGTGAAAGTCATTGGAAATCAGCCAAAAGAATACTTCGTTATGTTCGAGGTACAGTTCAGTTTGGGATTCATTACAGTGCCAAAGCATCTCCTCTATTGGTTGGTTTCACTGATTCCGATTGGGCTGGTGACCCTGATGATCGGAAGTCTACTGTCGGTTATGTGTTCACTCTTGGTTCAGGACCTATTACATGGGCTTGTAAGAAACAAGGTGCCATTTCTCTTTCATCAGCAGAAGCAGAGTATCGTGGTGCCGTAGAAGCTAGTAAGGAAGCCTTGTGGCTTCGTTAGATCCTGTCAGAGTTTAGCTTTCAGCAGCAGCATCCGACTACACTTTGGTGTGATAATCAAAGTGCCATTCGGCTATGCAAAGATCCAGTCCAACATCAGCGCAGCAAACACATTGAACTGCACATGCACTTCATCAGAAAGCTCATTCACGACCATGTTCTTGAAGTGCAATATTGTTCAACAGATGATCAAGTTGCAGACATCTTCACAAAGGCTCTCATAGAGGCGAAGTTCACTAAACTTCGATTTATGGTTGGAGTTCAGGAAGTTGTCACTAAGGGGGGATAGGCTCTAGTGCCTCCTTCCTTCTCCTATTGTGTCACATTTGTAAATCCTTCAATCCTATCCCAAGTTGTTCTTAAGGGGGGATGTTAGGATATTCTGACACATAGGAAATAGTTAAGTTCAACTTGGTCTAGTGTAGAGTTAGGTATAGAGTTAGGTAAAGTGTGTTTCTTTACCGTTGTACATTTTGTAACTTACAATCCGATGGTCACGATATGTAGTGATCCGACGGTTCATTCTCTCCTCGGTATTACCGACACTTGATCCGTGGCTTGACACCCAATTGGTCCATGAATTCTATTTAAAGCGCATGGAGGGTCATTTGTAGGGTAATCTGTGCATGAGAGAAGCTTATGTAAATTTTCATTCTTTGATTAATAAATTGCCTGAAGTGGCCGCGTTGGCTCAGGCTGTGGACTGTTTCCCTCTTTGAGGGTTTTAACCACGTCAAAAATACTGGTGTATTGATCTGTGATCTGGTTGTGAGTGGTGTCCTTTTGGTGTTCTTTCTGAGGAACTTACCCTGTAAATTCCTACACCGATCAACTTCCTGAACCATTGTGGGCTTACCAGATCACATGGAGAAATACCACTGGCTTCTCTCCATATGAATTGGTGTATGGAAATAAATTTTTATTTCCCATTGAATTTCATATCAGGACTTTCAAGTTGGCAACAAATTTGGGTATAGATCTTGATGAAGCTCAACAACAGAGAATCTTGCAGCTCAATGAGTTGGATGATATTAGGCAAGTTAATTTTCATCATACTGAATTGATCCAACAACAATAGGCTAAATGGCATGAAAGATACATTAAAAAGAAGCAGTTTAAAGAGGGAGACTGGGCTTTGTTGTATGATTCAAAATTTAAGAACTTTAAAGGGAAATTCAACACACATTGGCTAGGCCCCTATGAAATTGGGAAAGTTTTTGATAATGGATTTGTTCAGGTTAAAACCATTGATGATGAGAATGTTACCTTCTTGGTGAATGGGCACAGACTCAAGTTATATCAAAAAACACAATCTAAGCATGAATTTGTGGAAGAAATTGTGAAGAAAAAAGAGCCAAAAATGGTGGGAGAAGGAGTCATTCCTTCCACTATCTCTTCCTAATTTCTTGTTGATACAATGAGCTGACTTTTTTCATCCTTGTGCTCAGTAAATCATGAAAGCAATGTCTATTGGGTACAATTTTATTCCTTTTTCGGGGCCCAGTGGACTAGTTACGGAAAAGGAGCCCATTTGGAGTCTTCTTTTCAAAGTATTTTAGACTCTCTAAAATTGAAAGCTAGCGAGCATGGACTGCCCTAGGTTCATTAAAACTACAGGTCATTACATCCTTTGGGAACCTCTCAATGAATTTTGTTTTTCAATTAATTTCTTGATTGCTCGTGTTGGACTGGTGTGGGATTTCTTAATACCCTCCTTCCAACAATCGTGGCCCATCGACATCAGCAAATTATCTGGGTGTAAGATCAGAGTCCTATGATGCCTTGAGTCTTTTATGCCCTAATGATGGGCTATCTCTCCAACAACAATGGGTAATCACTATGGCTCCTTGATAGTTGGATCCTACAGGGGTTCGACAACAACTAATAAATTAACACCTAGTAGGATGCATCAAGGCTCCTTGGTCCTCACTCTCATGAATGGTGATGGGCCTTGCATTGGTTAACAGTTGACCTTAATGGCTGGTAATCCGATGAGATCATTGCACATTTGACATCAACACCTTTACTCATGTGCAATGAAATGTATATAAATGGGGGAGAAACGATTTTTCCTGTAGAATAATTTCATGCAGAATGTTCAGCAGTCAGGGTTCCATTTCCTTCAGGAACGTCCTACGTTTCCTAAAGAACAAAATTCATAGGCAGAACATTATTTTAAATTATTTGATAAAGTACTGATAGTTTTATTATTGGTTGAGGTCATGAGTTGTGAGATTATACATTTGATTTAATTTTTAAGTGGGTTATCATTTCAAGAATCAAGCAAATGTCATCCAAGGACTGGACCATTAGAAGGTACAACCAATGACACGACACTTAAGGTAAGAGGTAGCTAATGCTTTAATTTTAAAAATTGGTATGATTTAAGCTATGGTAACTCTTGCAGAAAAACATGGCTATAAACCGTTGCATCATAAATTAAGCTCCATGCTCGATTATCATGACTCTAACATGACCTGTGGTTGTACTCTCAATATCCTTGCGCAGGTCAGATCATGATGATAATCATGATCACGACCTGTTTCTCGAAATCTTTGTGCTTTCTAATATTTCCAATTTAACCCTCCCTTGTCAAGCGATTCATTACAGAGTCTTAGCATGACATTTCTGTGAGTTTCATTTATCCTTTCTCTCCTGTCCTTCATTATGTCAAAGTTGCGTGCCCTTGTCCGATTTGAGCTGCAAGGCCCTGCACTATTGGAAGCTGACCCTCGCAGTAAAGTGAGACTAGAGAAAGTAGGGTGGTTACCATTTTTTCAGAAATTCAGTGGCCACAATTCAGACGTTATGAAGTCCTTCACCCTGAATTTGAATGGTGACAAAGCACAAGTCGGGAACATCCAGTTCAGATTGACAGAGGGTTTGGTGGCTTGGGCATGCAGAATTCCACAGGAGGCGGAACATTGGTTTAAGAATCAATGTTTCAATAAGGGCATGTGTGCATCCTTTCTCCAGAAGGAGAATTCAAACTTTGACAGGAGAAAAGGGATTTTGCAGGACTTCCTAAGAAGTAAGTATCGACACCTATTATTTTTCCTGCAGAAGTATATAACATGCGAAGGTCGCTTTGGGCTCACATTTTTATTTCATTCGGCTTCTCGCACATTTTCAAGGTAAGCCTTTTAATTTTCCATATTATTTGAAGATGTCTGTGGTGAAAATTTCTACGGTCGCTAAGGAAAGGGAAACGAACTTGGAGGAAAACCTCTATCACCATGGGCTAGTAAAAATCATCCTCATGGAGGTTCTGAAGGATAAGAAGAAAACGTGGGAGGATTTTCTAGCTGAGAATTATTTCGTGGAGGATGAAGACTCTGACCCTTTATATCCCACAGAGAAAAAGCCAATAAAAAGGCCAAGGAGGAAGCCATGGACCCATGGGTCACAGACAAAGGAGGAAGAAAAAGATGAAGAAATGGTGGTGACTAGGGAGACTACAAGTAAAAAGCCTAAGTTGAAGGGCACCTCCACCCCCACTAAGAGATTCACAAGGAACCAAGCTGTCAAGCTGGCTATAAAGGACCATGAAGAAGGGGGGGTATTGTGCGAGAAATATGATAAAAATAAAGAAAAGATTCATGGCCCACCTAAACGAAAAGAAAAGGTAGAGTCGGTTGAATTCATTGGTGGAGAAGTAATGTCCTTCCAGGATCCCCTACTACATGAAAGCGAAAATGAAACAACAAAAGAACAGCAAGGACAGGAGGACCTTAGTACGCCCCAAACTTTCCAAGGGAATCATGAAGGGGAAGTATCACCCCAGAAAAAGAGGTATGTACAGGCATTAGAGGAGATTATCACTAAGCTCACTATTTTAGAATGGGCTTTGAGGAAGGAGAATGAGACTCTGAAAGAAAACAACCTACACATGCAGAAAGAACATGAGGAATGGCTTCAGAAGGCGGCCCAAATCATGAAGAAGAAGCAGGCTCAGATTGATCATCTGAAGAAGAAAAATGAGTTATACAGAGGTCATATTCTGGAAGAATCTAGTGGGAACCAATTAGATCAGTTGGTTACAATAGTTGCAGCCTAGGACAAGGAATGATTTCCTCTTTTTGGAGGGTGCAACATTTTTTCTTGAATAAGGGACATGCAAGAAGCTAGGTGTGGGGGAGATGTTGAGACCAAGTTTTGCCTAGTTTTGACAGCTTTCCTAGACTTTACCTCTCCCATTTTGAACTCTCCTTAACCCCTAATTGTGCTTATTTTTGTTATATCATCTATCTTTTGGCCAAAAGGGTGCTATATGCTTAAGGTATGCAAATTAACATAAAAAGTGCCATTTTACCTTAATCTTAAGCATTCCTTAAGCTAGTTGTTTCCTTATTGAATTATCATGCCAACTAATCTAGAAATCTTATGCAGTTTTGCTTTGGTTCGAAAAAATCCCGCAATTTCCTGTATATAGCTCGTGTGGTCATATTTCCTGTAGATGCTCTGAAATTCATGCAGACGCGGGTTTCCTATAACTGCCCAGATTTCCTGGAAAAAAATTGGCGATTAGCTATGTTCCACTCACTTCCAAATCAAATGAGAACATGGGTTTTGTGGGGAATTCATCATACATGGATGTTGTCCTATTGGTTGTTTCAAATCCACCATCGAAACTACCCAGATTTGCAGACCTCTTCTCGTTGGCCGCATGAGGAGAAACTCCAACTATGTAATGAATTTTGTCTAATCCATGCTTTCAGTCATGGATTAGACTTAGTAGAGCTAATTTTGACAGTCTGTACCAGTATTGATAGCTAATAGCTCAGATTAGTAGTTTTCCTCATTCGAGCCAAATATGGGCTTTCAAACATGTATAAATTCAATTATGTTTTATATTGTATGGGGTTGGGTTGGGTTTTGCTGATAGCACATATCAAATTGTACTCGACTGTAATATCTTCATATTAATATAATAATTTATGTTCTGTCTATTCTACTGAGCAAGCCCTTTTAATTTTGAAGGGGTTGTGAGTGAGGGAGGCCCCCCTTTGCTCACAACTCCCTTAGTTGTAGTGTGTGTGCATTTTAATTCTTTATGCAGTAATAATTTGTTTACACAACTGATGTACTCTTTCTTGCATTTCAGCAACAATGTTGTATTGATTGAATGATTAATTTTTTGTGTTAATGTGTTGATTTCATTTAATCAAAGATTTGATTTACATTGTTAAATTGATTTCCTTATTTCTATAAGTTTGATTTCTTATATTTTCTAATCAACATCAGCAATACTAAGAGTTGTAGAGGGATGTTTAATTCCACTCCGTAGCCTTTTTTTGCCAAATGATGATGCATAAAAGAGACATTAGTTCTGTGTATGATTGACTGGTGATTAGTAAGCACTCGAGGTATTAAGCCTGCATATATTTTGCACAACATCTCACAAACTTACCAGCCCTGGGTTGATTATTTATGTTGACAAATTACAAGTCTATAATTTGACTCAACACTCTCACAAGATAAATTTTCAATGTGCAAACAATATAGATGAATATGAAGCATTGAATTTAGGGCTGCAACTTTTAAAGAGGTTAGGGGAAAAAATAATTTATGTGCATGGAGATTCAAAACTCATCATGAATAAAGGTGAGTACTCAGTTAAACACCCTAGATTAAGAGCCTATAGAAATACAGTTTTATATTTTCTTCAATGTTTTTGTAGAGCCTCTAACTTGCACTTGATTATCCATCATTACCTACAGCTTTTCCTCACTTATCCCTCTCTTTTGCTCTATTTTCCGCATAAACTTACCTAGATCATTACATTTGATGTCTTTAAGCATAATTGGTTAACTTTGCTTATGTTTTACTGTTGGTTTAGATTTTTGACATATAAACAGAGTTTCCGCAGCTGTTCAGCAATTCCGCAGCTGTTCAGAGATTCCGCAGCCTTTTTGTTGTTTGATATGCTCCACGTGTCTTCTCAAGGAACGAGCCACATGGGCATGTTGGGTTGAATGTACACATGGATCGTATGCTATTGGCTGAGCCAAACCAGTCACGTATGCCCTTGGTCAACGCAGGTATTCCCTCGGTCAAATGGTCAAGTTCTAAACGGTGGCACGGGAGCCGTGAGCAGTTGGGACACGGAACTATAGCTGGCACCTCCTCCACGCCACGAAGACAGCTAAAGACAGGATCCAAACATAGATTTGTCTCCCATGATGACCGTTTCCCTCAAAAGTGCACGGAGTTGCCTACGTGTTTGCTGCACAAGTTAATTAGCTAAGACTGTGTGTTGCTGCGTAGTTAATAAGTTAGGCTGAAGTTGCTTAATTCACGCAGAGAGTAGTTGCCTCTGTGCTTATAAATAAAGCGTGTGCCAACGCTTATAGATTAGCTTTTTGAATATTGTAATTGCTGCGCTGATTCTGTTTTAGAAGGCTGTTCCTACAGCACTTTTCACTGTATTTTGACATGCTGGTTTTATAAAAAGAAGACTGTTCTGTTCACCTTTTCGTAGCTGATCTTTTAAGTTGGTTGCATGGATGGAGGGCCCCCATCTATGACAGCCCGTGTACATAGTGTTTGATTTCATTTTCCTGCTTTCAGCAATTTCTATTTCTTTCATCATGTATAATAGTGTACCATTTGATCTCATGTCATTTTATTTCCAGCATTCATTTTAAACTGATCAGTATTGTTCTTTTGCAGGTTTTTAACCCGGGATTGTTTTTGTCTTTGTGTATTTGCTTTATATCTGATGGTATTTTCAGTTGACATATTCAAAGTTGCTGCCTTTACTCTATTTTCATAGCTGATTTCTAGTTTAGTTTCTCAAAGTTGTATGTTAACATATTGATGGTCTCTTTATCATAAGTTGTTCATCTTTTAGAGATCAGAATACTAATAAATTACAACTGGCTTTGAGTACTTTTTAGACTAATCTTTAACTACTTCCTAATCGTGCTTCACATAATTCCATATGCTGAAAGCAGAGAGTTAGGAAGAGCTGAACATTATAACTAGTCTTTAAAGTAGATTTTTCTCATTTTTGATTACTTTTTAGACTTATCTCTCACTACTTCTTAATCGTGTTTCTCATAATTCCATATGTTGAAAGCAGAGAGTTAGGAAGAGTTGAATATTATAACTGGTCTTTAAAGTAGTTTTTCTTACCTTTTTATTTGCAGCAGCATGAATAGTGTCTAGTGCCATTAGAAAGTGGTTCTTTGCTTTCAGTTCATTTCAAGTTATTTATTTCTTTCAAGCTTTTTCTTTGCAAGTTTAGAAGGTAGTTAGAAATCACCTGTAACACGCACTCACTCATTTAGAAATCACCTCACACACACACACACTCATCTGTTTATAAAATCTCCATTCCATCTTAGGAAGATAAATTGACCACAAACAACACCCCCAAACGACAAAAAGATCTAAGAGGTTGCTTAAGTACATATAGTACACCTTCACTTCATCAGCTTACGAACTCCTGGTTGACAATTAATGACATCAATTTAGAAACACTAAATTGACTAAACATTTTGGCGCCGTTGCCGGGGAAGTGAAATTAAGTAGCCATATTCTTAGAGAAAAAAAAACATAAAAATTTCAAGGAAAGAAGTTGATAACCTATCAAAGTATGCTCTCCTCTTGCACTTCAAGGTGATCTGGAGGATCAGAAAAGAGAAAGTTATTGATTTGGTAGTTTCTTGAGTATGCTCTCTTCTTGCACCTATAGTGAACTAGAAGATCAGAAAAAGAACTATTAACTTGACTTGAAGAAAAATAATAAAAAATGACATGCATAGAGCTAGAGATTCTGGGGGAAGGTTTTTAGCTAGAGCTCGAAGTTCAATTTTTACAAGTCCATCTACTTCAAGGGATAGACAAGAGACACCTCCCTTATCTCCAACCGATACTCCTAGTCCTAGAATTCCTGGAATTCAAGAGCCAAGAGTTGACTCTCCTACACCTTCTATTGAATTTGAACCAGGAAGAGACTCTCCCCTTTCTCCTATAGAAAGACCAATTGTAATTGAGGAAGTGGAATCATCTGAAGAAGAAGGAGAAATCTCTTCTCATTCACCCTTTGTAGAGGAACCAGAAGATTTTGAAATCCCTAGGAGAACCATCATGGCAGAGGAAGAAGGAGGTGGTAGAGGTAGAGGTAGAGGGGGAGGAGGAAACAACAACAATAATGGAGGAGGTAGAGGTCCCCTTGGAGGAGGAAATAGAGATGGGGATAATTCATTTGGGTTTCCCATTGTTAATGAGGATTCCCGAGCCACTATGAAAAACATATCACCATCTGTCCTCCCAAATTTCCACGGGTTAAGGACTGAGGACCCTGAAACATTTTTATTTGAGTTTGAAGTGGTGTGTCAAACTTATGACTACCTGGATGACTCTCAGAAACTCAAATTGTTCCCTTCAACACTGAAGGATCAAGCCTTGAAATGGTTCATGGGGTTACTCACTCAATCCATTAGGTCTTGGGACGAAATGAAACAGACATTTTTGGATAGGTATTTGGACTATTGTATGCCTACTAATCATAAGGACGAGGTTTTTAAAATGATACAAAGAGAAGATGAGAGCTTAGAAGATTTACTTGAAAGATTTCAATATAATTTGAAAAGAGCAAAAATGAGTAGCTTGGATGAAGAGACCTTAAAAGCCCTCTTATTAAAAGCCATTAGGGATGAATGGATAGATATCTTAAACATGATGGGGAAAGGGGATATTTCTAAACTTTCACTCAATGATATAGCAGAACTTTGTATCCATCTCTCAAGAGGCAAATCAAAAACTCAAAAAGGGCCTAGAGATCCTTCTCTCCTTAGAGCAAATAAATCTGCAACAGGATCAGTAAGTAGGGCTGAAATCGGCAATATGCTTGATGAATTCAAAACTGACATCTTAGGGAGTCTTAGTGAACAACTAGATACCCTTAAGATTCACAATAAACAAAAAGCAGAAGCTGAGGCTTTGGCCATTTTTTGCCCAAAATGTAGAAAGAAACATGCTTTAAGGGAATGTCCCTTGGACACACACGTTGTAGAAACATGTGTAATTTGCTCAGAAACTCATGAGACTAAGGATTGTCCTTCAATACCTGGCCTCAAAGCAGTCTTTCAAGAGGATCCAAATACACTTGAATCTCTCTGTTTTATTGCAAGGAGACCTTGGCAAGGGCAACAGAATCAAGGGTTTAACAACTCTATGAATTCTCAATCCCAACCAAATTGGAATCCTTGGCAACAACCTTGGCCTCAACCTCAAAATGCTTTTCAAGCATGGATGCAAAGCATGCAAAATCCTTATGGGAGATTTGCTCAATTCTATCAATATCCTCCATCATTTCAGAATCAGCAGGCTCCACAACTTCCAAATCAAGGTCAACAACTATCATTGCCATACCCTCAACAACAACAACCTCCTCCACAAAATCAAAATTCTCAACTATCGCTTCAATCCCAGCAGAAATCAAATCAACTTCCCTCTCAGCCATTACCAAATCAAAATAATAGGAACCCTCAAAATGCTTACATGATGGAAGGCCAACCATTCCCTACCTATACGGTTGTTCCTCTCAATGAAGTACAACTCAGATCAGGTAGAATCTTAGATCAACCTTCTACAAGTGTTCAACAACCAAGCATTTCTGAGGAAGAATCTCTCAAAGTCAATAAAGGTTCTGAAGTATCACTTCAAAATCAAAATATCCAAAAAGAAAAAGAAAAAGAATCAACCTCTACAACTCCCATAGTTGAGCAACCTACACCTTTAGCTACACCTCCTTTTCCTGAAAGATTACAAATTGACAAAGGAGTGGAAAAGCAAATATGGGTGCCTGACTATAGTTTTCTAGATGAATTGAAGAATGTCTGTATCAAGATCCCCTTGTTACAAGCCATTAAGGAAATTCCCATTCTAGCGAAGACAATAAAGGAGTTGAGTTTGAAGAAAACAGGAAAGAGAACCAGAGATACCAAAAGGATACATCTAGTTGGAAAAATTGCAGACATTATGATGGGTGAGATTACCATGCAAAAGTATGTGGATCCCGGTAGCCCTATTGTCAAGACTCATATTAATGGGGTTGAAATCCCAAATACTTTGATTGATTTAGGAGCCGCGATCAACATCATGAGTAGACAGACCATGGATCAGTTAAAGCTTCCTAACCTTCTCTTTACACCTACTTTACTGCAACTTGCAGATAGATCAATCATTAAACCTGATGGTGTATTGGAAGACATTCCAGTCTCCCTAGACTCTTGGGAATATCCAGTTGATTTTATGATTTTAACTCCCAAGAACAATCTAGGAGGACATCCTCTTATCTTAGGAAGACCTTGGTTAGCAACAACTGATGCTTTTATCAGTTGTAGGTCTGGGGACATGTATATATCAGATGGTAATTCCACCAAGAAATTCAACTTGTATCCTCCAGCAAAGGCAATAACAGAAATAGGAGAAGATGAGTGGGTTGATGATGAGGATACTATTCAACCTGTTCTAACCATCTCTGAGATCAGTGAGGATAGTCAAATTCTAAATACATTAGAAAAATTTGAAATACCTTTAGAATATGACTCTACACAGTTTCAGTTAGATGCAGACATTGAATATCTCTCCTCTAGACAGATGTCTCTCTTCTCAATGGAAGAGTTTGGTAGTTCTACAGTTGAAATCCTTCCAGGAAAAACATTGAACATTAACAAAAACTTGGAAAGACCACAACAAGAAGAATTAACTAAACTGTTGCAAAAACATTCCACTGCATTTGCATGGGAATACACTGACATGAAAGGAATCGATCCTAAGACTTGCATTCATCACATCTATATTGAAGAAAACAGCAGACCTATTAGGCAACCACAAAGAAGGATGAATCCAAACCTTAGGGAAATCATGAAAGAAGAACTCCAGAAATTGCTCAAGGTAAACTTCATTTACCCCATTTCAGATAGCCAATGGGTTTCTCCCTTGGTTATAGTGCCCAAAAAGAATGGTAAATGGAGAGTTTGCATTGATTATCGAGAATTGAACAAGGCAACCTTAAAGGATCATTTCCCTCTACCTTTTATTGATCAGGTACTAGACACTTTAGCAGGTAAAAAGTATTTCTCATTCTTGGATGGTTTTAGTGGGTATAATCAAATTCAGGTAGCACCTGAAGATCAAGACAAAACCACATTTACTTGTCCTTGGGGAACTTTTGCCTACCGAGTACTCCCTTTTGGATTGTGCAATGCACCCGCTACATTTCAAAGGGTTGTACTAGGAATCTTTTCAGATCTGATTCATGATTGTGTAGAGGTATACATGGACGATTTCACAGTTTATGGTAATACATTTGAAGAAGCTTTGGAAAATTTGGAAAAGTACTGATAAGATGTAAGGAAACAAATCTTTCTTTAAGTCGTGAAAAGTGTTTTATGATGTTTACTGAAGGGATTGTTTTAGGACATCATATTTCAGGAGATAGGATTAAGGTTGATAGATCCAAAGTTGAAGTCATCTCTAAGTTACCTGTTCCAAATTGCCAGAAAGATGTTAGAAGTTTTCTTGGGTTTACTGGATATTACAGAAGATTTATTGAAAACTTCACTAAGATAGCATCTCCTCTTTTCAAATTGCTTACCAAAGACTGTGAGTTCAAATGGGATCCTGAGTGTCAGTCTGCCTTTGAAGCTTTAAAGACTAGAATATCTGAAGCACCCATCTTAAGGGGGCCAAATTGGAAACTCCCTTTCCACATTTCTACTGATGCTTCAGATACAGCTCTAGGAGCTGTTTTGGGACAAAAGGATTTGATCCCTTATGCCATTTATTACACCAGTAAAAATTTGACTCCCACTGAGTTAAATTATACTGTTACAGAAAAAGAGTTCTTAGCTGTGGTACATGCGATCAATAAGTTTAGACACTACATAACCGGCTATGAAACCTTTGTCCATACTGATCACTCTGCCATAAGATATTTAATGAACAAACCTGTTACTAATGGTAGAGTTACAATATGGCTTTTACTCTTACAAGAATTCAACATTACTGTGTTAGATAGACCTGGAAAACAAAACACAGTAGCTGATTTCTTGTCTAGAATCCAAAACACTAATGAAGATTCTCCAGTAGAAGATAAGTTTCCAGATGAATACTTGTTTGCAGTAACTACCAAGACTCCTTGGTATGCAGATATGGCTAATTATCTAGTTACAGGGAAGCTACCTCTACACTTATTTCCTAATGAGAAAAGGAAAATCATTCAGGAGAGTTCACATTATTCTTGGATTTCTAATGAATTGTTCAAAACAGGGCCAGATTGTATAATCAAAAGGTGTGTTCGGGAAGACGAAATGCCTGACATCCTTAAGGCATGTCATGATGAACCATGCGGCGGGCACTTTGCTGACAAGAGGACAGCCTATAAAATCCTTTCTCTAGGATATTATTGGCCTTCTCTCTTTAAAGATGCAAAACAGTATGTTAGAAGGTGTGACAGCTGCCAAAGAGTTGGGAGACCAACTCCTTCAAATGAAATGCCACTCCAGCCTCAGGTATGCATCGAACCCTTTGAGAAATGGGCTCTAGATTTCGTTGGACCAATTAATCCGCCATCAAAGCAAAAGAAGTATATACTGGTTTGTACTGATTATGTTACTAAGTGGGTAGAAGCCAAGGCATTGCCTTCTGCCACTGAAAATTCAGTTGTTCAATTTCTTTTTGAGGATATTTTCACTCGTTTTGGTGTCCCAAGGGAAATTGTAACAGATCAGGGCAGCCAATTTACATCTAAATTGATGGAGAAGCTGATGGAGGAATATAAGATCAAGCATAGAACATCTACTCCATACCATCCGCAATCAAATGGCCAAGTGGAATCTACCAATAAAGTTCTTGAAGGCATTATCACTAAGACTGTTCATCTTCATAGAAGAGATTGGGCGGAAAGGCTTCCTGAAGCCTTATGGGCCTATAGAACTACATGGAGGAACACAACAAGACATTCTCCCTATGAACTTGTTTATGGGAAGGAAGTCATGTTCCCCATTGAGTTCCAAATCAAGACCTTCAAGATGGCAGTCCAATTGGGGATGAGCCTCACAGAAGCCCAAAGACACAGAATGGACCAGCTAAATGAGCTAGATGAAATAAGACAAGATGCAATTCTAAGGACCGATCTAGTTCAGCACCAAAGATCTAAATGGCATGATCGTCATATCAAAGAAAGAAAGTTTCAGAAAGGAGATTGGGCTCTATTGTTTGATTCAAAATTTAAGGACTTCAAAGGAAAATTTCAAACTCATTGGCTTGGGCCATATGAGATTGATGAAGTCTTTAAAAATGGAGCAGTTCGAGTGAAGACCATTGATGAGCTTCAAACACCTCTTATTGTGAATGGCCATAGATTGAAAGTCTACCAGAGGCCACTCTCAAAAGAGGAATTTGTCAAGTTGTTTAAAGAAGATTCTGCAATCAGGTTGGTGGAGAAGGATTCTTCTCCTCCATCAGCCTAATCTTTGGTTTTTGAAAAAAAAAAAAAAAAAAAGAGAGAAAAAAAAAAAAGAAAAAAAAAAATAAGTGTATAAGCCTGAAAACCAATCTCTGATTGGCAGTCTTATGCAGAAAACCTGAGGTGAAAATCAGGGTCACCTGACACCTCATGTTTTCCAAAAAAAAAAATCTCTCTCTCTTCCATCTCATTTCGCCATTTCACCCACTTCATTCACCATCTTATTCATTCAACCACTCTCACTCCACCTCATTTCTTTCCATTCATCCATCCATTACATTCCATTCCACCAATAAAGTCATTGTCAGATTTATTTTTACACAGCTAAAGTTGTTTTGTGCAGTCAGAAGGGTATTTCTGTAGTTTCTGCAGCTGAGGAGCAATTCCGCAGCCAATATCTCAATTCCGCAGCCAATACACTTTCTGCACCTGCATAAAAAAAAAACACAATCTGTTTAAAGAAGGAATCTGCAGTCCAAAGGTCATCAGCAAAAATTGAAAGGTCATGTAGCAGCAACAAACAATGAAAAGTTAATGTCAGATAAGCAAAAGGAATCAAAACGCGGACACCTAAGGTATGATCTAATTTCTAAACCTATGGTTATAACATTTTGCATAGTTTACGGGTTGTGTTTTTTGCCATTCAATGTAATGATTTCCAATTCTCTCCATTACTCGACCAAAATCCCCGTATCTCTCAGCCTTAACAGCCACCATTCATCACGATTTAAAAGCCCACACACGGCTGCGTTTCCATTTAAATTTTCGTACCTAAGTGACGTAGACAATTGTACTACGACTCTCTGCGTTATGATTCCGCAGCCAAATGTACACTCATGACCGAAGTCTAAGGACTTAACCGTTTCTTCCCATCATTCATAACCCTCCTACGCATGTATTATCTCATTCACGCAGTTGTTTCACTTTCACATTTTCCTTGCTTTTCACTGCTCTGCCTTATTCACCACTCTGTCATCGTAACCATACTCTGTTTCGTTTCTCTCCTCTGCTAAACTTTGACCACTGTTGTGAATGTATTACGGCTGTTGTGTTGAAGCCGTAAGTCTACTGTGTAGAAACCACTGTTGAAGCCGTAAAGCTGTTGAGTTAAAGCCACTGTTGAAACCGTATAACCCTTCCTCAAAAGTATTAAAACAGAGCCAGAGAATCGATGGGTAAACTTCTGAGGGCAGAGCCAGAGGGTTCCAAATTTCTGGAAGGATATCCCCAAGTCAAAGACCCTTTGCAAAAGGCAAATTGGCTCCAGTGCATTCAAAAATTCAAGGGTTATCATAGAGAGGTCACAAAGACTTTTGCACGTTCTTTCAAAGAGAAAGACAACCAAGTGGAGATAGGAGATCTGAAATTCACAGTCACCGAGAGCAGTTTGGCACAGGCCACTTCACTACCACAAACTGGAGAGAGATGGTTCAAAAACCGATCAGTACAAGACCAGCAATGGAAGCAAATTCTGAAGAATCCAGGTATGGACACTAGCATCTTTACAAAAGGAATCCCTGTTAATCTTGTCAAAGAAGAATGGACAGCTCTGCTTCTACTAGTAAAAAAATTCTTTACATGTGAGGGAAGGT
This sequence comes from Pinus tabuliformis, assembly GCA_031772625.1. Classification (NCBI taxonomy): domain Eukaryota; kingdom Viridiplantae; phylum Streptophyta; class Pinopsida; order Pinales; family Pinaceae; genus Pinus; species Pinus tabuliformis. The sequence continues at coordinate 673,110,209 of CM062818.1, forward strand.
TTGGAGTTCTATATGTTTATCATGCCAAAATTATGATGCATTTCTTAGGAGAGCATGACATTAACCTTCCATACTTTTTACTCTCAAGCCTTAGAAAAATGTGCTCAATAGTCCAAAGAAACCCAAGAAACATTGAGCCACATTTATACCATCATGGGCTTGTCAAAATACTAGTTGAAGAACAGTTAAAGGCCAAAAGGGATACCTGGGAAAGATTTCTGGTGAGAAACCACTTCGAAGAGGCAGGAGAAGCCTCTGTGCCTAGAAAGAGTAGAAGAAAAAGAGAAGAGGTTACCCCAGAAACTGTTGTCCAAGAAGAAACTGTCCAGGAACTTGTTGAAGAAGAAAATGTTGCCCATCATTCTGAACATGAAATTGACCCTGAACATGTTGTAGACATTGATCAAACAGCCCAAGGAATCATTACAGAAACCCTGCAAGAAATTGTACAAGAAGCTGCTCAAAAGAAAAAGGAGAGTAGGAAGAAACAAAAGAAAGATAAAGGAAAAGCCATAGCCCAAGAATCCTACCTTACTCCTGAGAATTCCAGTGAAGAGGACACTCAACCATTGGCACATAGGTTGGCCCAACTTCATGAGGCTGCCCTTTCCAAGAAGATGCAAAAACAAAAACAGAAGCAACAAAAAGAAAAACAGAGCATCACCACCGTGAGAAGGAGCAGCAGGTTACAAAGCAAAATGGGGGCCACCAAGAACAAAGAGTCATTCTTTATTGACTTGAGCACACCTAAAAAGGTTGCTACAAGACTTGACTTTGAGAAAAGCTCTCCACATGTTGAGCATGTTGAGACTAGCCCTCCACGTGAGGAAAGTCCTTTTGAGCATGAGCCTGAATTTGAACATGAACCTAAATTTGAGCATGAGCCTAGTCCAAAGAGGTCACCAGAGATTGACCCAGACCAGCAGAGAGTATATAACTACTTGGAAACATTAGAACAAGCTGTTGCTGGCCCAAGCACTGTTCTACCTCTTGAACAGCAAGTTCAATCATTGAAGCAAGAAGTATTTGAGCTAGAGGTACTAAATCGCCACATCAAACAAGAAAATGAAAAACTAAAGGAACAGAGCAATGTGGACAAGATGGTCCAAGATAATACCATGCTTCATATGGGCCTTTGGCAAAAGGAAAACAAAAAGCTCAAGAAGAAATGCAGGAAGTTAAGCAGAGCTTTGATCAATTTAAAATTCAGATGTTTGATGAAAAGACCAAGAGTCAATGTGGCCACACAGAGGAAGAGGAGAAGACTAGATGTCTTAGCAGAGGCATCTCAGCAGGTGGATTAAACAATGTTTTCGTTGCATGAGGACATGCAACACCCTCGTAGTGGGGGTATGTAGAGCCTCTAACTTGCACTTGATTATCCATCATTACCTACAGCTTTTCCTCACTTATCCCTCTCTTTTGCTCTATTTTCCGCATAAACTTACCCAGATCATTACATTTGATGTCTTTAAGCATAATTGGTTAACTTTGCTTATGTTTTACTGTTGGTTTAGATTTTTGACATATAAACAGAGTTTCCGCAGCTGTTCAGCAATTCCGCAGCTGTTCAGAGATTCCGCAGCCTTTTTGTTGTTTGATATGCTCCACGTGTCTTCTCAAGGAACGAGCCACATGGGCATGTTGGGTTGGATGTACACATGGATCGTATGCTATTGGCTGAGCCAAACCAGTCACGTATGCCCTTGGTCAACGCAGGTATTCCCTCGGTCAAATGGTCAAGTTCTAAACGGTGGCACGGGAGCCGTGAGCAGTTGGGACACGGAACTATAGCTGGCACCTCCTCCACGCCACGAAGACAGCTAAAGACAGGATCCAAACATAGATTTGTCTCCCATGATGACCGTTTCCCTCAAAAGTGCACGGAGTTGCCTACGTGTTTGCTGCACAAGTTAATTAGCTAAGACTGCGTGTTGCTGCGTAGTTAATAATTTAGGCTGAAGTTGCTTAATTCACGCAGAGAGTAGTTGCCTCTGTGCTTATAAATAAACCGTGTGCCAACGCTTATAGATTAGCTTTTTGAATATTGTAATTGCTGCGCTGATTCTGTTTTAGAAGGCTGTTCCTACAGCACTTTTCACTGTATTTTGACATGCTGGTTTTATAAAAAGAAGACTGTTCTGTTCACCTTTTCGTAGCTGATCTTTTAAGTTGGTTGCGTGGATGGAGGGCCCCCATCTATGACAGCCGTGTACATAGTGTTTGATTTCATTTTCCTGCTTTCAGCAATTTCTATTTCTTTCATCATGTATAATAGTGTACCATTTGATCTCATGTCATTTTATTTCTAGCATTTATTTTAAACTGATCAGTATTGTTCTTTTGCAGGTTTTTAACCCGGGATTGTTTTTGTCTTTGTGTATTTGCTTTATATCTAATGGTATTTTCAGTTGACATATTCAAAGTTGCTGCCTTTACTCTATTTTCATAGCTGATTTCTAGTTTAGTTTCTCAAAGTTGTATGTTAACATATTGATGGTCTCTTTATCATAAGTTGTTCATCTTTTAGAGATCAGAATACTAATAAATTACAGCTGGCTTTGAGTACTTTTTAGACTAAACTTTAACTACTTCCTAATCGTGCTTCACATAATTCCATATGCTGAAAGCAGAGAGTTAGGAAGAGCTGAACATTATAACTAGTCTTTAAAGTAGATTTTTCTCATTTTTGATTACTTTTTAGACTTATCTCTCACTACTTCTTAATCGTGTTTCTCATAATTCCATATGTTGAAAGCAGAGAGTTAGGAAGAGTTGAATATTATAACTGGTCTTTAAAGTAGTTTTTCTTACCTTTTTATTTGCAGCAGCATGAATAGTGTCTAGTGCCATTAGAAAGTGGTTCTTTGCTTTCAGTTCATTTCAAGTTATTTATTTCTTTCAAGCTTTTTCTTTGCAAGTTTAGAAGGTAGTTAGAAATCACCTGTAACACACACTCACTCATTTAGAAATCACCTTACACACACACTCACTCATCTGTTTATAAAATCTCCATTCCATCTTAGGAAGATAAATTGACCACAAACAACACCCCCAAACGACAAAAAGATCTAAGAGGTTGCTTAAGTACATATAGTACACCTTCACTTCATCAGCTTACGAGCTCCTGGTTGACAATTAATGACATCAATTTAGAAACACTAAATTGACTAAACAGTTTTCCTAAATATCAGTTGTCTCTTATTCCTATAGGCCATAATATTTTAGCTGATCCTTTAGCCACTTTAGCTAGTACTTGTAAAATTTCATTCCATCCAAATAGAAAGTATGAGGTGGAAGTAAAACATAGGCCAGTTGTTCCAGATAATATAAGATATTGGCAAGTTTTTAATACTAATAAGCAAGTAGAAAAAAATTTATAGTTGAAAGATGAATTTGAGTGTGTACATATTGACACAGATAATGATGTAGATGAGAATAAAAAAATAGTGTAAAATGAAACTGATGATAATCCAGAAGAACTTGACGTTTTACAACTAAAAGACAAAGTGTTGCCAAGAGGATTATTGCCATTTGAAGAAATTTTTTATTTCAACGATGTAGCCAAGAAGCCTAAAATAAAACCAGTAGGAGCCAAGGTAGAGTACTGCAATATAGGAACTCAAGAGTCCTAAAATTGTGAAACTGTCTAAAACCTTACCTCCTAAAGAAAAACAAAAATACATTCAAGTCTTTAAAGAATTTTCTTATGTGTTTGCATGGAGCTATGAAGATTTAATATCATATGATACTAGTATTATACAACATACTATTCCCATTAGGGAAGATAAAAAACCCTTCAAACAAAAATTGAGGAGAGTGGATCCAATCTTATTACCTTTAATAGAAAAAGAATTCAAAAAACTTTTTGATGCAAAAATCATTGTACCTATAAGATTTTCAAAACGGGTCTCTAATCTAGTGCCTACCAGAAAGAAAATAGGAGAAATAAATCTTTATGTATATTTTAGGAATCTAAACAAAGTCTCCCTCAAATACAACTACCCTCTGCCTAAAATGGATCACATCTTGCAAAAAGTAGTTGGTTCAGGTAGGATTTCTTTGCTAGATGGTTTCTCAGGATACAACTAGATTCTAGTTCATCTTGATGATCAACACAAAACAACCTTTACCACACCTTGGGGAACTTTTATGTATGTCAAAATGTCCTTTGGCCTTATGAATGTTGGGGCCACTTTCCAAAAATAAATGGAGATTACATTTGTTGATGATATATATAGGTTCATTGCAATTTAACTAGATGATAGCATTGTCTTTTTAAAAACAGATGAAGAACACCTATTACACTTGAGATTTTTTTTTGAAAAATGCAGAAAATATGGTATCTTCTTGAACCCTAAGACACCTCTTTTTGGATTAGAGGAGGGAAAATTTCTAGGTCATATTATTTCGAAAAAATGCATTAGAACAGATCCTAACAGAGTCGAAGCCATACTCAAAATTGACCCTCCCAGAAACAAGAAAGAAATTAAATCCTTTATAGGTAGAATAAATTTCCTTTAGATATTTATTCCAAATATGGTCGAGATTTTAAGAGCCATTACAAACATGTTAAAGAAATTTATTGAAATAAAATGGGATACTAAAGCTAAGAAATCTTCTAGTGAAGTAAAGTTAGCTTTAACCACATCTGATGTTTTAATTATCCCTGACTTTACAAAGGATTTTATGATTCTTTTATTTTCATCTGAACATACTATTGTAGTTGTTTTGTTACAGAAAAACACTAAAGGACATGAAACAACCCATAGCTTTCTTTCGCAGAGCTTTAAGGGTTGCTTCATTACAATATAATGTTATGGAGAAACAAGACTTTTCTTTGGTGAAAGCACTGAAAGACTTTAGAGTGTACATCTTACATTCCCATATCATTGCATTTATTCCAACTGTTGTGGTAAAGGATATCCTTACACAAATTGACCCAGATGGAAGAAGAGGAAAATGGATTGTATTTATCCTAGAATATGGCATTGAGATAAGACCTGCCAAGATCATAAAAGGTCAGGGATTAGCTATGTTAATGGCTGAGTCCAATTTTCATGCACTAGATATTAATTTTATTGTTGCACTTGATGAACAGGAAGAGCAGGAAACTCCATAGGTATCAGAAGCCTTTGCTACCTCTTTGTGGCATGTAGCCATTATCTTTGTGTTACAAAATTTACAAACACCTCATGGTTTAACAAAGACAAAAGCTAGGTTTCTCAAGTTGAAAGCTATTAAATATTGCATTTTAGATCAGATTGTATATTGGAAAGATGTTGGAGGTATTTTTCTAAACTGTTTGTGGAAAGATGAAGCAGACAGGGTCATGGAAGAATTTCATCAAGGAGACTGTGGAGGACATTTGTACGAGAAGACCACAACCAACAAAATCCTGCGGGTTAGTTTTTACTAGCCTACCTTGTTTACATATGTTCATAAGAAACTTACCACATGCCATCAATGTCAAAATTTTGAAGGTGAGAGAAAGATGTTGCCTTTACCTCTGAAACCCATTTCAGTTGAGGTTCCTTTTTAGTAGCAGGATTTGGATTTTATTGGGGAAATCCATCCAATATCTTTAGGACAACACAGGTGGATCTTGATAGCCATTGACTACTTCACCAAGTGGATTGAGGCTATCCCAATCAGATAGGCCACAGACACGGTGATTATTCAATTTTTAGAAGGTAATATTCTTGCCAGATTCGGATAAGATCATCACTAACAATGCTGCTACTTTCAAGTCAAAGAGAATGATTGATTTTTTCCATAAATATAACATAAAATTAGGACACTCAATTTCCTACTATCCAAAAGGGAATGGGTTAGCTAAGTCTTCTAACAAGATTTTATTCAACAACATCAAAAAACTATTGCAGGAAAATAAAAAATCCTGGCATAAGAAGTTGATTAATGCCTTATGGGATGACAGAATTAGCACTAAGAAGTCTATTGGGAGGTCTCCACTCCAATTAGTATATGGAGTAGGTGGAATCTTTCTTACTTTACTGTGAATCCCGATGCTAAATTTATTGTAGGAATCACAAGTGGAAACATATGATTTACAGAGAAGGAACAACCAGACCATATAATTGCAGCAGTCTAGGAAGGAGGTCTACAACATAACTCAACTCATTTAGGATAAAATTAAGAAGATCCATGAGAGAAGGATAAAAGCCGATGACTTCCAAATAGATGATCTTATGTTAAAATGGGAATCAAGGAATGAAGACAAAGGTAAGCATGGTAAATTCAATAGTTTGTGGAAAGGGCCCTACAAAATTGACTTTTAGAGGTAACAATGCATTAGAGAAGGAATGCCAAACAAACCTGTCAATGGAAGACTCATCAAACACTACTTTCCTCAAGAATATATCATTTTTCATTTAGAATAATTGTAAATATCATTTTACTATTCTATTGCAAGAGTGAGGGTGGCAAACATCAGGCATTGAAGCCCGAAGAGAAGGCCCTAAGCTTCTGGTGGTTTGTTTCCCATATTTAAGAATAACAACAATTAAATCAATTCAAGTGCAGAATAAGAACAACTTTCCCACTGGATGAAGGCTACTGATCTACAATGTTATTGACACCTCACAAGGAGGATTCCATCCCCATTTGAGCCATTGTTAGAGTCCTATAATGTATAGGATCATAAGTTGATTATCTTTTAATTTTTCTGATTATGATTGTTGTAAAAAATATTCCATCCTACTAATTATTTCCAAGAAAGAGAAAAAATAGAAAAAAGAAAATAAAAAATAGAAAAAGAAAAAAAAGGGATACAAAAGAAAAAATATATATCTATGTGTTGTTATATCCGCTACAACCACCCTCCAAAATTTTGGCTTGCATGAAAATTTCATAGCCTATCTTGGATCCTGTGATCGATCATTCCTTGGTCACTTGTTGGTAAGGTGATGATCTCAAGCCTCCTCCTTGATCTTAATAGTTATTCAGGTTCTCATCTTTATGCAGTATGTGTCATCTTTGGGCATAGGGATTGTTGTTTGTCACACAAAGGGAGTGTTGTTTTGCTTCAAGGGAAATCTTGTGTGTATGAGTTGTTTTCATTACATAGACATGTTTCGCACTCACATCACGCACTCTTGTCATGAAGGTTTGTGCATCAAGCTGAGTATGTTTTATACATTATAGATAGACTACGTTGTATCACTAACTGTTCATGTGTGATCATAGTCAAGTCCTATCACTGTTTACATATGTTCCCTGATCTCATACTTAGCCAATTTACTGATCAACCTAGCCTCATCTGGCTTCCCAGAACTATGCACTTTTCGTATGAAACCCTTAATATTTTTCCCTTCCCTCCTGGAAGAACACAGTGAGAAGAGACCCCAACCTCCCTTGGAATCCAGAACTATGCAATGGTTTCCTCCAGTGTCCTTCCCAGGTGGAACCTAATATCTTCAGAAACTGTGTAGTGTTGTCCCTCAGCTGCCTTTCCAACACTACTCTCCAGAAATGCACAGAGCAGTTATGCAGCTAGCACTACTCTCCAAAACTATGTATAGTAGTCAAACATCCAGCACTGCTCTCCAAAAATTCACAAAGTAGTCTGACTACCTTGCATTCATAAACTGCGCAGAGGTGTCGTCCTAGGACCTCATCCTGCATCAGTGTCTTACATTTCAAGACTATGCAATGCTGTCCTAACTTCTTAGTAGCCTTGCTCTTAGAAATTGTGTAGATAAGGAAGCCCAACTTTGTTTTGTAAAACTACACAGATCATTCCGGCAGCAGTCATTGCCTGTTGAAACAACACTGATCTATATCTCAGTGATAATAGGAAAAGGTGACATTCTGAGATTGCTCCCAAGGAGTTGAGAAGAAAGAACAAGAGACTAAGTGATGGTAAAGGTCAGGACCGCATCCAAACTCTATCGGATGCATGACCATATTGATGTTAAGTAAAGAAAACCTTTCGAATAATATCTCTTAGTTGATTTTGCAAGACTTCTTTTCATTATGTCTTCAGTAACATGCTTGTGTGAAAACACAAAAAGGTAATTTAATGTGTTTCTTCCACATGTCTTGATTCCTTTTTTCTTGTTTGACCAATTGTCATCTTCAGCGTGTTGATTGCTATGTCATGCTCGCAATGTTTTTCTGGTGATGTTGAAGTTTTATGGATGAGTTGTGTTCGCCATGTAAACATCTATCGCACTCACACACAATGTTGTAACCATTATCACATAAGTGTTGTCACAGTGGTTTGAAGGTCTATCTGAAGTGTCACACTTATTGCTTTCACCATTAGAGAGTCCTGCATTCAGTCACACTAAGCATGTGTTGTCTTATAGTTTGGGGTGTCTTATCATCGAGTCATGTTGAGTGTGTGTTTGGAAGGTCATGTATACACAAGTTCACTCGCTCGGATGCTTAGCAAGTTTTTTTGAAATTCTGTCAACCGGACCACCCTTCATTAGCTAGACCTCCACTGAGCTGTATTGTGTAGTCTCAGCCCTCAGTGACCAAGCACTGTTGCCTAGAACTGCGCAGAACTTGAGGCCGCCCTCCAGGTAATTTTCACTTTGAAATTTTGGAATCATCCTGATTGACTGTCACCCAGAATAGAAAAAAAGTTTCCTAATAAGATATCTCATTTTGAACTTCCCACAATCCTATCCATCAAGCCTCTCACTAGTCAACCAGAGAATTTGACTGGGCAATGACCTTAGGCTTCACTCCTAAAAATTGTGCAGAAGCTACGAGCCTGCATGTTTGCACTACCTGAAGAAATTATGAAAACAAGAGGGACAAGCACCCGTTGCCTATCACTGCACTATCTCTAGGAGTTGCATAGTTCTATCAGTTAGTGCCCCTATCAGCCTGCTTTCTACTCGTCCTAAAAATTGTACAGTTTTCATGGACAGTACACATGCATCCTGGTACTCTATTCAGCCCAGAAACAGTGCAGACATGTCCTACATGACTACCTCCTAGATCTGCGCAGTTCTAGCCAGCAATATCTTGTAGCCTAATCCTGACCTACTCTGAAAATACATGCAGTGTTCATTGTCTATGTCCCAACTGCCCGCACTTCCTTCCCCAGAAAAATTGTGCAGTTCTGCCTCCCAGCTGAGCCAGATCCCATAGATGTCACTATTGTACCAGACCGCTCAACCCAACCTCTTAGTGACCTTTACGCAGTTTCTCCCGATAATGTCTCGGAACTTGCATCCTGCCCTGACATGTGCTCTGCACTGTTTCAAAGAATTGTCCTCTCTCTCAGTCACCTACACCCGGAAACAAAAGACAATGCATCATTGTAGACTAGGGGATTTTTGGATTTGATGTTGTCTCATCATAAGTGATTGCAGAAACAAGTACATTGATGAGACATGGCATGAAGATGAATGGGGTTAACAAGGAGCGCATGCTAGAAGACTTGCTCGCGGTTGGAGGAACACACGAAGAATACCAAGTAGCAGGCGAAGGAGACACATGCAGATGCATGGACCTTCAAGTGAACCCCAAGACCATTGAAGACTCTGTACACTTTTCCATGTGGAGGTTAAACTATGGTACACCATGGGCACACCCATCACTCAGCAGTACAACAACTCGACATGACAACATGTACATACCAACAATGTCATGTCGAGTTTTGTCATGAGTCACCTCGACCAAATCACTATTTTGGGTCATATTGTGTAATCAATATACTGTAACATAGAAGTCCAAGAGGCCCACGGATGAAGTTAAAGAGTCATGTAAGTCGAACAGTCGTGAGGGAAGTCGAAGAGTCACAAGGGTCAGTTTCACCCTTGGCTATATACACCCCTCATTTGTACATGTAAAAGACTCTTTTCCTTGGCTCCTCCCACATAACCTTGAGATTTTGTAGTCTTTTCTTAGAGGAGCAAGCAGTGGCTCCAACACCATGCTATCAGGGTTAGTGATGTATGGTGCACGGATGTGTGTTGGAACTTTTGCTTAATTTAGAAGCCTGTTAACAGGCCAGCACATTTTCGCACATGTATTGTATTCATTTGTAAGACTATTCTTTGGACGATTGCAATGCATGTTTCTTTAACCTGCACTAAGATAGTTAAACTATTTTGGTTATTTTAGTGCATATGTCGCTGGAAATGTGTTGTATCAGTTGTTAACATTGTCTCGCCCATGTGGACTATTCTAGTGGACACTCGACATATTCATTCTTGTAAACTTGTTATAATGACCATCGCACTTGTGTGGACTATTCCATCTGGTGTTGTACATGTTATTTGTTCACTTTTTGTTTGTGACTGCCGTAGCCATATGGACTACTCTGTCGAAATATGCATAGATCTTGTTCTGTTGTGTGCCTCTGACAGAGTTGGGACTATTACCTATCAACTTGAGACTCATTCTCACCCTCTCCCTCTGTAGTGAAAGAAATTTGACACGAGCGACACTAAGCACTCACCAAGCACACAAACCTCATTATTTGAACACTGAGTATACCACTCTCATGTGATGACAAGAAAAAGCTAAGGAATGTCTTTAAGATAATGGCAATTGAACCATCATACCGAATGGGAATCCCACACCAAATGGTATGAGGTCTAGTTGGGACTTCATACAGGGGAAATCCCCTGAATGTTGGTGAGTCTAGCACCATCATCATGTTGAAAAAATGAAAAAACCCCAATAAGTGAGAAAATTTAAATGCCACTGCATTTCAAAAAATAAAAAATAATGCATGAGAAATATCTTTAGAATGATGTGCTACTAGTTAAAATGCCACATTAGAGCTAGATAAGTAGGGTTAGTTGGTTTAATCACATCATTTAAGCATGATTAAACTTGGTAAATAGAGTAAACATTTGATTGCATAATTTAATCGTGGTTAAAATAGTTAAATAAAGATAAATATTGGAGCACATAGTCTAATCTCACTCAAAATAGTGTTAATTAAGTTATTATATTAGTTAATCGCATTCTATAGACCGGAATTAGAATTTTAATAAAGGTTTTTTGGATACAACAACTTTTGTCATTTCTAATAAAATATATGCACAAATGGAAGGTCGTGATCTCACCCACCCAGATCAATGGTGGGTGATGAGTTCAGACCCCCCCCCACCCCTCCGATGGATAACCAAGGCGGGGTGGGGGGGTCCAAAAAGCAATTTCACTGCTCATTGCCTTTGTAACATGTTACCCCCTGTCTCATTTCGGACACCACCCCCACCCACCCCCCACCTATAATCATTTACAGCCCCCCACCCCCCTCCGAAATCCACCTTTCTACTCTCCCGTCTATTATTACCATTCACCCCTACACTCCCGCTCCACTCCACTTCCGCCAAGTGGCACCTCCCATCCCCACCTCATTGTTATACAATGTCGCCACATGATGCTCCCCACTTTTCTCCTCTCCCGTCATGGTTGCATCATTTCCCACTCCACATCAACTCAACCACACCACATGGCACCTCTATGCACCCATTATCCAATTGTTCAAGCCATACTCATCCCCACAATAATAGACCCATTCCCGTTTAAACATCCAAATCACAAACGTAAGCTATTTTTTCTTATAAAATAAGCCAAAGACTATTCATTCACCCTTCCTTGTGCTATTCTGATACCTTAGTAATCAGATCCTATTCCAGTATCTGGTAAGTCAACAGAGCCTATTACAATGTGTAATCATTGAACCAGCCCACCATTGTGACCAATCAATGAATGAGTTACCTCTGTATGACCAACCACTAGTCTTCAACCAACATTTTGTGGGTAAATTCAAAATTTACAGTTATTTTCTGTCCAGTATGTCTGCTAAAGGCAAAACTAAGGTTACAGAGGAAAACCCACTTCTACCCCTTGTCATTGATTTGGATCATCAACTCCTAGTAGACCAATAATATAAGATCATTGAAACTAGTTGTGAGTTCAACCTTTACAAACTCCACAACTAGTGAAAACATAAATTCAATGACCTCAGTGATGAATTCGGCTTGTGGGACTCCTCCCTACCCCAATTCATTTACGCTCAGACCTACCACTTCCATGAATTTGTTTCATGGTGCCAATTCCAATATATTCCTAGTCATAGGGAAATTGTGGCCCAAAATAATAACATGATTTTCATAATCACCTTTGAATCTATCTCCCAAATTCTCTTTAAACTCCACACCTCTGAAACCTTTTACAATAGATTCCCTAATGGAATTCTACAAGAACCTCACCTTCCCTCATAGAGAAAGAATTTTTGAAACGTCTCTCCCTAAGGATGCTCAATTTCCTAAGAAAAATCCTCCCTATTCATCCTTCATGTTCCCTGAGATGAAAAAACATATTATCTCCAATTTTTCATGTTTACTAGACTATGAATCTGATCAGTGGGTTGATGAGGCCATCATAAGTTTTTTGTCAAACTTTTCAACATGTGAGAAACTCTCCATCATCTTCAACTACAATGAGTTTCTAACAGATGCAATTCATGAGAAGTTCCTAAAATTTTCTATAGAGGGAACCTTTAAATATGCTTTAGTTTCCCTTACAAAAATTGGATGAGCAAGGAAATGCTCGATTAGTAATTCATTAGACTTCCTTTGTGAGGATCAATTATTATATACAATATCTTTCTTATTAAACAATAATGTGTAGCCAAGGATAGGACCTGAAATCAAAAGATTTCTTCATCTCAGTGAGCATACCAAAACAGGTGACTCATACTTTTATCGGAACTACACAGAGATTAGGGTGTATAAGTGTGAATTTACACCTTACATGTCTCCAAATTTTGTCCCAATGAGAATTTTCTCACTAGAGTACATAAGATGGATGATTTACATGGACGAGTTGCATACTGTGGTAGCAAAGAAGAAATCCCAATTTGAGATCAAAACACAGGTGGGCCCTTTCATCTACCATACCAGAGCAGCAACTAAAGTAGTATACATCCTCCTAAAGTAAATAAAATTCAAAATCAGTTTCACCTAGTCATATGACCCCTTGGGAGTGTTTTCAAAGCTACGAGTAGAACATAAAACTACTCCTACATTCACACTCCCAGGCCAGAGATTGAAAAATTCATGAACTAGAATCAATGGCTGGAAAACACCTTGTAGGAGGAAGAAGAATATGTATTATCAACAACTATAGCATAAAATCCTACACCACAGGAGAAGCAGGACAAGAGGCCAAGGGATGAGCTTTCCCCTTCAGTCATAGAAATCAAGGGAAAGGAGCTCAAAATTTACAAGAATAGACAAAAGGCCTATCAAATAGAAGAATCCTTTCAAGAGGAAAATGTACAGTCCACTATTATTTTGAAAGGCTCGCATACTTTTCCTAGGAATGAAGATATTTTTGTAGGATATCCATCCACTACGGACTCCCAAGAGCCACTAGATACCTATCAGACAGGTGAATTGGTTCATGAAGAAGCTTAACTAAATATATTTGTTAAGTATATATAAATTAAAAAGAAGAATGAGATTCTAAAAGATACAACTTATACAGATTTTTGGAATTAGATAGCGTCCTCACATCATACACTACTCTCTGCCTTTGACACGGAGAAAGGGAAAATCCAATTAGCCTTCCTATAGGCTAAGGTCCCTTTCCCAAAAACTCTAGAAGATTACAAGAAATCAATCTTTCTGTTCAATAATGATCAAAATCATCCAATTGATCAAATAGAGATACTTAAGGAAATAGGGGAGATGTTGTAATCGAACTTGACAACTTCAGCAATGGTAGCTTCTAGGCTACAAGCTTCAGTCAAAAGCATTCAATCACAACTCAAATTAGAAGATCTAGTAATTAAACTGGCATATGATCGCAGCAATGTGAAAGTTGCAGAAGATGTTATTAGAAGGAGGAATGCTGACATTGCAGCACTCAAGAAGAAGCTCAAGATTCCCTCCATAGAAGACCCACAGACTAAGGAAGTTGGACAATTAGAGAAGGAAAAGGAAGACATGTTCAGAATTATTATTGAACAAAGTGGACAGATAAAAGAAATGGAGGTTGAGATGGAGAAATTGTTAAAGGAAAGAGAACAATCAACACAGTTGGCAGCCATTCCACTCACAGCAGTTCCTATTGCATCTACATCAACAGCAGGGGCATCCACTTCAACAACCATCACAGTTGAGGCACAATCTACAAATTCTTCAGAAGAACTAATCAAAGAAATGGATGAACTATCAATCAGAGGGCAGGAAATTGAGAAGCTGAAAACTCAGCTAAATAATCTCTTGGAGTAGAAGTTGAAAATTGATAGTGTGTACCTAGTAGAGTTGGAAAAGACTCATAAATTAACTCAGAAAATTGAATAGTTGGAGAATGAGTCTGCAATGGCACAAACACTTACACAAGAAAAAGAAAGTTTTTGGATAGAAATGAATGAGACCATGACTTAAATATGGCAGTCTATTGAGAGAATTTTTGAGTAGGAGGAATTAGTACAAAGATCTAAAGGAGTCATTGAAGAGGTGAAAGAAGATTTAGGATAGAAGCTAGGTGAAGCTACTACTCTGATCAGGATTATAAATTCAAATACTAAAGAGGAATTTGAAGACCTTGAAATTGAAGACAAGATAGAGATAATTCTGTAAGTGAGGAGGGTTCTTACAAAAAGGAACCTTATCCTTTAGCTGGAAAACAAGTGCCACAATTTAGAGTCAAGCATTTAGAAGTTCTACATGAAATCCAATATTCTAAATCTAAAGGGGTTGCCAGGTTTGATAGGAATTGGAGAGAAGTTGATTAGGTTAGATGATTATCAGAAGAAGTTTTATACCATAGCCAGGGATAAGTCAAATTTTTCCACTATCAAAGGAAGCATCATAAGAAAAATGTTCATGGAAGCTTTGGATTTTGATTTTCTTATCAAAACATGAGATAAATCACTTATTCATTTTCAAGCCTACTTTTAAAATGTACATCAAGGTGGATGAAACATATAGGAAGCTTGTTAAATTTTCCACTCCAAATGAAGACAGATGGGACAAATTATGCCAGTTACTTGGGTAAAACAATTTCTCGCCTTCAACAAAAAAGCAACACATTTTCAGGTTGAGTCATCAATAGCAATCCTCGAAGATAGTGCTAGAGGACTACAACAGTTTAGTGGCCTACATTCCTATTCTATTTTTGTAAACTGTTTTAGGATATTTTGTAAAAATATTGATATTTCAAATAAAGATATTTTTGATAATTTTTGTATAATTACTTCATAAATTGAAGTACAAATATTGGGACTTCTATCAAGAAAGAAGACTTTGATGTAAATTTTTTCACTGAGCTAAAAGTGATCATTTCATTAATATAGGAGATCGTTCCAAGATTCATGTGTCAGGAAAATTGGTTATGTTTTTTCTCTTGTAAACTTGTTATATCTCTATTTTTCATATGCCTTTCCTTTCTCTATTGTTTAAAAGAAGATGAAGGGCTGAACTTGCTTAATTACACTCTGTCCTTTATTTTAATAAATATATATTTTTTCAAACTAAGATTAAATATAGAATTCATGCTACAATTCTCTATGTTAGATTGAATCGAAATCTTTTCCTCCCTTTCACTCCACAAAGATTGAAAGATATAATAGCCTGCCTACCTTGCCTTGTTTCAATCTGTTATGATATTTCTGTATCTGATCACCCTATGAATTTGAATCCATTGCCCAATTGCCTTTTCTTGCAGTTTTAGCTAAACATTTCAAAAAACCAAACTCTAAACCTAGAAACTAGCCTAAAATCCCACAACAACAAATCTAAATCCAATAGAGAGATCCCTCTTTTAGTTTAGAAGGGCTAGCTTCTAAGATTAAAAGTGGTTCTATGGTTACCTATGTGTTTCTTTCATAGCCTTAAGAAATTACGGAATGCTAACAGGTCTTAGGTCGTTAACCTATTTCCTTTCTTAAAAAGGAGAACTTTTAACCAAATAAAAATAGTTTTAAGACAACTCGATGAATGTATAAAGCACTATTTTAGTGAGTTTATTTTCATTTTTAATTTCAAATATTAAAAAAAATCTATTTAAATTCGATATTTTTTTTAAATCTTGATATAAAGACTTTTGAGAATTACTTTAAATGACTTAATTTACCATGAAAAAATTGTAATAATCAAATAGATTAAAAAAAATTTCAAATTCTCTAGTATATTGTTATATGTGAGCATATTTTCATTACTAAGCAAATATCCATGTTGATGATATTTTCATTATTAAGCAGATCTCCATGTGTGAGAAAAACATGGTACTTCTTTCTAATTAATTTTTTATGTGGATACTTTCTCTCCTTGGATAGTCTTAAATGTGTTGAAATTAATGGAGAATATGTATTATTGGAGAGAGTTTGTTTCTCCTAGATTAGGATTAGTTCCTATTTTCTAGGTGTTAGTTCTAATTCTCCCTATTATGATGTAAAATTATATATTCTGATTTTAATGATTAATATGTAGAGTGTTCTTTGCTTGAGCAGTCTCCAGGTGTAGCTTTCTCACTTGTGAGCTGCTAGTTTCAAAATATAAGTCTGATCTTCCATTTTTTAACATGGTATGAGAGATGGCGAGCCTTGGTGGCTGAAGTGAGTGCCTTAGTGGCAGAATTGAGCACTGGTGGTTGGAGAGCCCCAATAGCAGTGCAGAGCCTTGGTGGCTAGATTCAAAAGCCTTAGTGGCTGAATCGTGAGCCTTAGTGGCAGTGCGGAGCCTTGGTTGCTGGAGTGACTTGGTGGAAGAATTGAAGAGCCTTGGTGGCTGGAGAGAGGCATTTTTTTTTCTCTTGCGCAGATTGGAGTAATGTGGAATTTTGACATAATTTACATGTTGGTCAACTAAGATTTGGTCGAGGTTAGCGTGAGTTTGAGGCTCATTTACGCATTGTTCTACCATCCCCTACAAGAATTTGATTCAACACTCCAAGGAAGTGTGGATCTGACCTCCTAATTGCGTGTTGCAAATGTGGTCAGTTGGAACGTCCGGTGATTTGGAAGAGATCCCTTGTGCGGTGAGCTATGTGGAACGATTGGCAGATCGCCATCTGCGTGGATCGATTAGAAAATTGGAGATTGGCGGTTGTTTCTGTGGTGGATGTTCATGAGAAAGGTGGTGTTGTTCATGCAGCTGAACACAGGTGGATGTGTGAGTAGACCTGAGTCTGCCTGGTGCAGTGGTTCCTTTACACAGGAGGCTGAGTAAGAGTGGCAGTGTAGCATTAGTTGCATCGTGGCCAAAGTGGTAGGTTTACTGCTGATTCAAAGTGGCAGCTCGAGCTCATTGATTTTCATGGTATCATAGAGGCATTTTGGTAACTGCTGAATTTTCACTTTTGAGAGCTTAAGAGTATTTGGTTCTTGGTGGCACGAAGTTCGTTGAACGCAACATTTATAGTGGAAAATTGTGATTGTGGGTGTTTTGAAGTTTTTGATGCCAAATATGTTGATAACCTTGGTTCCGAGAACCTTGTCGTGCAATGACTTGCACATACGGTAATAAAATCAAACATGGATCACCGGATTCCTCTCATATTTATAGTTTTGGTTGTGGCATTGTTCATCCTGCTTTGCCCACGCAGTGGTCCTCTCTAAAATATGATATGACATTAAGTGGTGCTATGTGAAAATGGAGTCAAAATCTCAATCTGAGATTTTTTTCACTATTTTTGTTTTAGATGTGAAATTGCCAAGATCCTCTGATGTTTTGGTATGTGTCGGATTTACATTTAACCACAGATTGTAGGCACTTGATCTAATCTTAGTGTATCCAATTTTGTTGTTGGTCAAGATCGTATATCGCTTCTGTGTGTATTTTTTATTGAAAGCATCGCTATCAATTGTTGGAGATTGTATATTCTGTGATAGATCCATAAATCGATCTTATCACAATGACTAATCACATTGTAGAAGCATACCTGAATGAGAGAAATAAGCTCAATGGGTAAAATAATTCAAACTAGAAATTCAAGTTGCAGACACTGCTTGACGGATAAAGTGCATAGGTGATTGCAAATGGGGATGAATTGAAGTTGACTATAGCCAAAGGAGGAACAACTGCATCAATTCAGGATTGGGAGAAGAGGGAGAACAAAGAGAAATTGTTGTTGAAATTATCATTGGAAGATTGCATTATCCCTCACATTAGAGAGTGTAAATCAACAAATGATATTTGGGCTACTCTCAAGGATCCATATGAGATAAAGAATAAAAATCACTTATTGTTACTAAAGAGCAAGAATATCTTCATTAAAATGGAGGAGAATGAATCAGTCGCTACATTCATCTTTTGGATAAAAGATCTTAGAGATAAGTTGGGTGACATAGGGGAGAAAGTGGCAAACATTGATCTTGTCATGATTACCATGAATGGTATGACTAATGATTATCAGATGTTTATTACAGGATTGAATGCGAGGGAGAAAGCCCCCAATTTTGAAGAATTGATAGGGATCTTGATGCAAGAAGAAGAGAGGCAGATGACTCTGAAACCCAAAAATTTGGATCTCACATTGATGGTGAAGAAAAAGGCTTTCAAAGGGAAAATAGGCACACGATAGAAAGGTGGTGGTACACCCTAGTGAAAGCCATATTAAGGCATGTCTTCAACCACAAATGATTTAAGAACCAAGTGATTTTACTATGGTAAATCTGGTCACATTGCTCGAAATTGTTTGAATAAAAAGACTGATGAAGATCAACATAGATAGAAGAGACATAGAGGGAACTTTGCCGATGAAGACCAGAATCATGAACTCAAATTGTTTTTATTTGATTCTTCTCTTTCTATTGAAATTGATGAGGCTGAAACCTAGTTTGTGGATTTTGAAGCATCCACTCACATGACAGGTAGCAAGCATTGGTTTCAAAGTTTTAAAAAAACCAGTAGCGGGGCTAATATCTAACTTGGTGATGACAGAGACTATCAGATCAAAGGATATGTGGACATTCCTATGATACTGCCTAATGGCAATATCAGGTGCATCTAGAATGTGATGTATGTACTAGCCATTAAAAATAATTTGATATTTTTCTCTATGCTTGTAGATTAGAACCTGAAGGTAGAGCTTTCTAAGACTTGTTGTGTCATAAAGGATTTTCTAGATAAATAGAAACCAGTTGCATCTAGAATATGAGTTGGAGGCTTGTACAAGTTGAATGTTAAGAGCGCACCACATCAAGCATTAACTTCAACATCTAGGACAACAAAGAATTTGTGGCATAAAAGATTCAAACACATCAATCTTCCTGACTTATTGTTGCAACAAAAGCAAGGTATGCTTAATGGACTCCTTATTTTAAAAAATTCACATGTTGACTATGAAGGATGTGCACTTGGGAAGATGCATAGGGATGAATCTCCCTCAAATTCAAATATAAGAAAGAGAGATATCCTCGAGCTTGTGCACACTGACTTATATAGACCAATGCAGACAAGATCATTAGGCAGTGCATATTATTTTTTATTATTTGTTGATGATTGCACAAGATATACCTGGGTATATTTTCTAAGAAATAAAAGTCATACATTTGAATATTTTAAAGAGTTTAGAAGTATGATTGAAAAACAGACAGGGAAGGTCATCAAAATTCTCTGCTTATATCAAGGGGGAGAATATAAGCGTGGAAATTTTGTCAAACATTGTAGGGACCATGGAATAATTCAATTGTTTATAGTATCCCACACTCCACATCAGAATGAGGTTGTAGAGAGGAAGAAAAAAACTCAGGTTGAGTGTGCACGCAGCATGTGGAAAGGTAAGAACCTATCTAATGGCTTTTGAGCAGAAGCTATTAATATTGCAGTCTATTTAAAGAATAGGAGTCCAACAAAGAGCCTTGATCTTAAGACTCCATTCAAGGCTTTATATGGTTTTAAGCCTGCAATTAGTCATTTAAGAGTATTTGGTTCAAAAGCTTTTTCACATATTCCCAAGGAGGATAGAAAGAAATTGGTTGCAATGGCCATAAAATGAATATTTGTAGGGTATTGTTCTGAGTTTAAGGAATACAAACTGTTTAATCCATCTACTCACAAGGTGTTTGTGAGTAGAGATGTTATATTCCATGAGCAGGTTGATGAAGGAAACAAAGAGAAAGGCTATGAGGAGTGGCACATTCCTTTGTTGATTGAGGAAAACAATGAGGAAACTAAAGATAGCCATGTGCAACAACAACAAAAAGAAGAACAAAGTGATGCGGTTACACTGAGCAAGCCAAGTACACTAAGGAGTGTGGACAACAGATTTGAGGAAAGTCCGCCACTAAGGAAATCAAGTAAGAAGACTCAACTACTAGCAACATATAGATATCATGCTCTTATAACTAGTATCTTAAATGTTGATGAACCCTTAAATTATAATGAAGCAAGTCAGTATGATGAATGGAGGGTAGCCATGGAAGAATAATATGAGTCAATAATTAAGAACAAAACCCAGGATTTAGTTGAACTACCAGAAGGGAAACAACCTACAGGTTGTATATGGTTATATAAAAGTAAATTTAAAGCAGATGGTAGTGTAGACAAATATAAAGCTAGGTTGGTAGCTAAAGGTTACCCATAGAAAGAATGAATTAATTATGAGGAAACCTTTGGTCCTGTAACAAATTTAAACACTATTAGAATGTTAATAGATTTATCTACAAAGTATCATTGGAGTCTATATCAACTAGATGTGAAGTCTGCATTTTTTTATGGAGAATTGAAAGAAGAGGTTTATTTAAAACAACTTGAAGGGTTTATAAAACAGGGGCAAGAGAATTTAGTCTGCAAATTAAAGAAGGAATTATATGGATTAAAATAGGCACCCAGGTCATGGTATGAAAAAATTGACTCATTTTTCTTGCAACATAGTTATAAGAGAAGAAAAAACCACCTAAATCTATATATTGTGTTTGATGAAAATGGGAAAATGGTTTTGATTTCTTTATATGTAGATGATTTAATTATCACTAATAATGTTCATGAGTTGATTAAAGAAATCAAAGTGCAGATGTCGCAAGTTTTTGAAATGAAATATCTTGGAGAATTACATTATTGTTTGGGTTTGGAAGTTTGGAGGGACTCTGGGCAGACTTTTCTCACTCAAGGGAAGTATGTCAGAGGGTTATTGAAAAAGTTCAGAGTAGCACATATTTCATTAAATTTGGAATTACTCAGTGCCTTTACAGTAGAATCTTAAACTTCAGATTGAGGATGATTCTAAAGAGGTGGATGCAACGTTGTATAGATAACTATTTTGGAGTCTGATTTATTTGACTACTACTAGACCAAACTTAGAATTCTTAGTCAACGTGTTAAGTCAATTTATGTCAAAACCTCTTGAGAACCACTGGGTGGCAGCAAAATGTGGCTTGAGATTCCTTGAAGGAGCCATTAATTTTGGTATTAGGTACACTAATTCTTCTGATGTTAATTTGACAGGTTTTTCATATTCAGATTGGGCAGGAAACCTGGATGAAAAAACATCCATAACAGGTTATGCTTTCAATATTGGGTTTGGGGTAATTCCTTGGAGCAGTGAGAAGCAAAGTATCGTTTCCTTATCTTCTGTAGAAGTGGAGTATCAGGAAATGTGTGCAGCCATGTGTGAGGCTATTTGGTTAAGGAGACTTCTCCATCATGTTGGAGAAGAACAAAAAGATGCAACAATTATCAAATGTGACAACCAAAGCTCAATCAAGCTGGAGAATATCCCCGCGTTTCACAAAAACATAAAACATATTGGTACTCAATTTCACTTTATTAGAGAGAAGGTTCAATCTAAAGAAATTCTTATTGAATATTATAATAATTGTGATAATGCAGCATATATTTTTACCAATCCCCTTGGGAGGATTAAATTTGAAATGTTTAGGAAGATGTTAGGAGTACAGGAGAACCCTTTCTGCATTAAGGGGGAGTGTTGAAATTAATGGAGAATATGTATTATTGGAGAGATTTTGTTTCATGGTTGTGTGTGTGTCCTAGATTAGGATTAGTTCCTATTTTCTAGGTGTCAGTTCTAATTCTCCCTATTATTATATATTCTGATTTTAATGATTAATTTGTAGAGCATTCTTTTCTTGAGCACTCCAGGTGTAGCTTGCTCACTTGTGAGCTAGTAGTTTCAGAATATAAGTCTAATCTTCCATTTTTTAACAAAATGTAGCATTGTTTTTATGGAAAATTCACATAAACAAAATAGTTATGGTAAAGAATCCAAATGGAATTTTAGTTTCTATAAAGGAATATTATTTTAGAGTGTGGGAAGGGGTTTAAGTGTTATGTTTAGTGAATACAAATTATTATTCTATAGTTTATTATACTTATCGATAGAATGTTATATTGTTTTTGTTTTTGTTTAGGTAAAAACGAATTTGACTTTCAATCAGTTTTCACAATTTTAAACAAATTTTTTAAAGTTTATTAAAGTTTTGAGAAAAAAATATTTATATAAATATTTTAAAAATTTAAAAATAATTAATGATTTTTATAAAAAAATATATTTTAACCTAATCATAAATTAAAAACATGTATATGACTAATTTTATGGGGTTTACCATTCATATGTCATATTTTTTTTGGTTAAATAATAAAATTTGAAAAAAAAACCATAACTACACATAGATGTACAGCATCATTAAGTTTGGATATTAAAGCTGAATTAATATTAAATGTCTACAATCCAATCTTTATAAAATATTTTGTGTTGTATGGAAAAATCGTCACTTATTTTAGAGTTTACTCTTTTTTAAGTGCTCACTTCTTCATTTATTTTAGATTACTATATTTTAAATGGTCACTTTTGCCCATTACCCTACACAAGTTACAATGATGCAAATAACATGGACGAACTTATATTTGAATTTTATAGTCCTACCATATTAATTTAATGGCTTTATGTTCAATAAATTTATGGCTTCCAATTCAATAGATCTGAGATAAAACCGACATGTATTAATTTCGAGCAATATCCTCATAATGGTCATCCATTATAAGAACTAATTATGTATTAATTTCGAGCAATATCCTCATAATGGTCATCCATTATAAGAACTAATTTCTAAGGACAATCCTATTAACATCGTATCAAATCAGATCAAATTTTAATTTAAATCTAATGATAAATAATGTCAATTTCGTTGTAATTTATTTCACACATTATTACATTTCACGAATAGCATACAGAGCATATGTTACTATTTACACTTACTTCCGAGGGATTTGGATGAATTTTACTTTACTGTTTTTTTACTATTATGGTTGTAGTGTGTAAATTTAAATAACTTGAGTTAATTATTTAGGTTTTTTTATTTTATATATATCATAAAATGGTTAATTCAATTTATTGAATCATTCACTAGCATCATGGCATATTAGTGTTAGAATAAAAAGATATTTTCACATCAACAAAAATCATGCAATTCAAATATAATTTTAATTAAAAAAAAAACTTATAATATAATAAGTAATGCATCATAAATATTTTCCCTCATCTTATCATATGATAGTATTCTCTACTCATCAAGCAAACCTATTTTTAAAAGCAAGAAAAAATTTAATGTGATAGGTCATGTATCATAAACTCTTTTTGTGTCAACATCTGAGATTATTCACCATTCATCAAACATACGCTAAATGAAAAAATAAAATAATTGTTAAAGTGGAAAAAAAATTCCATCAGCCAAATTTAATCTCATTAAACATTATTTATGTATGAATTAGCGGAATTTGCAGCTAGGACAACCCTTAAACTATAACTAATCAGCAAACCAGAAACAATTTCAATCTTTCCATGAGGCATCCAATTTGTTTATGATACCAATAACTTTTAAAAATAATGATATTATTTTTTCCTATTTATAGCCTAAATCGTTTTTTGAAATACCGTAGTATTTTTTTTTATCTTAGTTACAATAACGTCTTACATTTCGCATAAGAGGCACGTACTAAGTAGCAACACTGCATATTGCCCTTGTTTAGGAAAAGTACAAGTTAGTTTTTATGTTAGACGACAGAAATGAGCTTAATGTTACGTTCAGTTTATGTGACTTCTTATGACATGGTTCATTTAGTAGCATGTAACATTTTAAACAATAAAGTAATCAATAATCGAAGATTATAGAAAAGAATTGAAGGAAAGAGGAATTGTGATAAATAGGTTAATAAGAAACAATAACATTTGAGAAAAAGAAAAGCCTTAAGGTTAGCTTAATTGGTTAAGTGTATGTTATTAAAGCAGTTTTCCTATGAAGAGGTCATGAATTCAAATCTCTTGACACACTTAGGGTCAAGCTCTATGGTTAAGTGGATAGCAAGTGATCCCTTTGGGTGGATCTACCTAGTACAAATATTTTGTGGGCATAGCAGTCACTCATCTTTAGGGTCTATGAACCAAATAAAAAAAAACATTTGAGAAAAGGAAAAGTCTTTGAAATAATATGAGATGAAATGGTAAAATAATTTAAAAAAGAAATGATAAAAATAAACCGAAATGAAGGAAATTTTGATCATAAAGATAGACTCGAAACCCACTAAAAGAGGAATCAAGACCAACAACATTAATAGGAGAATACATAAGCACATATCAATAAAGAAAACCTTTTTACCTTAATATAAAGAAGAATGAGAAATTTAAATATGAAACCTATCTAGCCTTATTACCATAGATAACATATGAATAAACAGAAAGATCATACTAGCCAATCCTCTGAAAATATTAACACTTTAATGTTTAATAAAAATTCAAACACAAATATCCTACCAATCATTCCACTATACAATAACCAAGGTTATTGGGGGAAATGAAATATGGATCATTGTAGCTATATATGATGAAACATAAAAACCCAAAATTGTTCTGAAGATGTAACAAACCCTGGTTGATTTCCTATGTAAATAAATAAAAATAAGACCATGGTCATGGAACATGTATTCCAAGCTAAATGTTGTGAAAAAAACATAGTGATGGGGATCACTTGTGATTAATAAATGACTATGGAAATTGGTAAAGGAATTGACAAAGGAAAAGTGAGATTAATTTGCATTTTATTTATGAAAATAATGGAAATTAAGAGAAAAGGGAGATGAAAGGTCGCATAATTGCATGAGTAGGAAATTGGAGGAAAATTAAGGAAAAAGGAAGAAAATAGAGGCCTCAATAATAAAAACACTTCTAAGGATAAGTTAAAGCTTTTTTTTCATCATAGTCTTTTTCACTCTCATTCTATTCTCTCTCACACACACTCTTGCGCACTTAGAGAAATATTGGAGCATTATTGGACCATGTTGGGAGCACTCTAGTTTTCATTGGATTTGGAGAAAGAAGGAAAAGGAAAGCAGGAAACTGTAAGGGAACAACGAGATCATCAACTATAGAAGGATTTCTTTCTAGGTATCAAGTTTCATGTATGATTTTATTGCTAGTTTTTGCATGCATGGTATATGCATGTGCTTATTTGCTTATGATTTATCATTGGCAAGGAGGATTTTCTGGATTGATGGTGGATTTTCCTAGCCTTGCCATTTCCTGTATAGCCATGTTGTTGTGGGGTTTTCCACTTGTTGTTTATGATTGTTTCTCAGGTTCCTTATGGTTGTGGGTTGAGTTTAGCAGGTTCCTGGAGCCATTGGTTGGAACAAACACTGTGAAGCCTTGGAACAACTTGGGTTGAGTTACTAGTCCTGGAGCCTAGGTTAGAAAAATGCTCTAGAGCCCTTACTGGGTTGAATTACTAGTCCTAGAGCCAGGATAGACAAATTCTCTGAAGCCATAGAAGGTTGTGGGTTGAGTTATTAGTTCATGGAGCTATGGTTGGGACGAATGCTCAGGACCACTTGGGTAGAGACCGACCTCGTTGATGTTAGTGATGTCCGATTGTGAGGTGGAATCACTTGTTTATGGTTGAGGTGGTTTGGCCTCTGGAAGCCCTTGTTTGGTTTTTTTTGGTTTATTCCATGATATCCCACGTAAAACTTGGAATATGGCACAAGGGTGATTGGCTGAAATAGAGATTTGGTTCAACCCAATCTACGGTCTGGTGGCACATGGAAGTCCTTGGCTTGGTTGGATTTTCATATGTTAATAATAGCTATTTTCCTCCTTTATTTCCATGAGTAATTGTACTTGTTATTAGGTGTCATTGATGGCTAGTCTATCATGTTATATATATTGTGCATTTTTTGTTTATATGTTGGTTATATGATGTATATTAGCTATGACTCTTGATGTGTTTTGATTTGTTAATTAATGGATAATGAATGAATTAACTAATATATATTATTGTAGTTATTATGAGAGGTCACTAGACCTTCTTGATGATTCTCAGATAAGTATTATGTCTCTATGTTTAAATATGCATTCATGACCTATAGATTACATGTTCAACATGTGTTTGAAGAAATGATTGTCATGGTTAGGCCTATCTAGGTCAAGTCCTTTATCAATTTTTTTATGAATGGCCTTTCTTCATGTCATTTATCATTTTGGAAAGTATCACTGAGTTTTGGGCAGTGGTCTAGAGGCTGAACTAGAATTTAGGCTCAGAATCTGGGACCACATGCTCTCAACTAGACATTTTAGGTTGCAACTGCATGGATGTAGTCTTATGCATGTGGTTGGAGGCTTCCAACCGCATTGAGGTCATGTTGTGGGAGAATTTCGGGATCCGAGTCAAAGAAAAGGGTGTCTATCTTAGGTTTTGGCCACTTAGGGTGGTTATTCGACCCCTAAGTGACCTGTAGCTCTTGCAGGATGTTATGAGATGTCAGTTTTTCTTTTGTGGTTGTCCCCACTTCATTAATAGGACCTAGGAGGTGGGGTCATGTCATAGTAGCTCCTGATCTCAAGTTTACAATGACGGGGTGGTGAAACTAGGTAGATATGGGAGAGGTGGTTACAAAATGGTATCAGAACTCCCAGGTTCAACACTTGGACTAGATGGGAAGAATGTGTTTTTCATGCATGCATGTCAGTTGTATATGTTTTTGTTATGCATGCATTGTGATTGTCATTGTTGTGGTAGTGTCATGATGTAGAGGTTGATGATGTCAATGTTGAGATGATTGGTATGTTGATTTCATTATATATATATAGTGCTATTATGGATTAATCTTGTAGATGAGATAGCCTCCCATGAACTTCACTGAGGTATGTTGATTATGTTTATGTTTGGTTTTATCAGTGACATGGTATGTTTGCAGGAAGTAGAGGATCAAAGATGACAAGAAAAATGGTGGACTCTAGTTCAAATGGTTCTTCCTATAGATTAGATGAACAACATGGCGATGCGTACTCCCCTAACTAGAAGATACATTGAGAAGTTTGAAATAAGACATCAGAAATTGTAATGCAGATAATGATAGGATCATTTAGTCATAGGAAATACTTACTAGAGCATAGGAAAAGCAAGCAGTGGTTAATATAGGCATCCTTCACAGTCTATCAGACTTGCATATATAAAGACCACTTAGTATCACTCATGGATAGGAAAAAGGACCAATGGGGAATATGGCAATAGGTCTTAGTCAGGATACAGGTTTGATAGCAATCATACAATCAGGGATAGTAGGTTCTTGGATACACCTGACAGGGGGGTAATAACCATGGGTTCTATTCTAGTTCTAGTTCAGAGAGACAACATCATCATCACCGTCACCATCTGTATAGGAGGAGTGAGAATCAATACTTATGAGAGGAATTCAAGAAAGAAAAGCCCCCTACATTTGATGGGGAAATGAAAAAGTCACAAGATTCAAAAGCTTGGTTGCTTGGGATGAATAAGTTCTTCAAATTACATGATTACTCAGAGAGTATGAAAGTCAGGATAACTACATTCAATCTTAAAGGAAAAGTAGAAATTTGGTGGGAACATGTGAAGAATGTGAAATGCATTCAAGAAGAGGAGTTGACTTGGAGTGAGTTCGAGAGACTTTTCAGGAAGAACTACTTATCTAAGAGATATTACGATGACATGGAAAAGGATCTATGATTTGTGAGGAATATAATAACAGGTTCTTGGATTTTTTGAGATATTTGCCTTATCTTAAGGAGGAGAAAGAAAAGATTCAAATATTCATCAATGGGTTTTCAGTATCATTGAAAGATAGGATTGAGTTTGAGGAGCCTAGTTCATTGGAGGAAGCCATCAAAAAGTTAAAACACTATTATGAGTAATCGAAGCACAAGAATGAGTCCATGAAGGATTGGAAAGGTAATGATAAGAATAAGAGAAATTGGGTTAAGAATATAGGTAAACAACATGATACATAGAACAATGAGAATGTAATGCCATATAAGAAGTTCAATGTGGTTGACAGAGGATATGGATTTCAGTCAAAAGAGTAGAACAAGGGTGATGACAGGAAGCCTTTATAGTGTTGGACTTGCGGCAAGGATCATCATAGGAGAGATTGTCCACAACATCAGGATGGAAGAAAACTGATCTATAGTTCTCAGTAGGTACAAATAGTTGTGGATATAGGTAGGTTGATCATCAGATATCTGTTATTAAGATGGAAGGTAAGATTTATGATAAGGTTGTTTCTATTTTTATTGAACCTGGAACCAACTATAGTTATACCAATCCTGACCTAGTGGATAAGTGTGGTTTGAATAAATAAGTGCATGCGGAGTCTTGGTTAGTGTAGTTGGCTACAAGTACCAAGAAAAGAGTTCATCATAGGGTATGATCTTGTTCATTTGAGTTGAAGAGTATGTTGACATCAGTGCATCTAAATGTGTTTCTGTTGGGATCATGCAATATGCTATTAGGTATGGATTGGTTATACATTCACAAGACTAAGGTGGAATGCTATGATAAGGATTTTGAGTTCTTGGATGACAATGGAGAATAGGGAATCTTGCGGGGTAAGAAGAAGGCGACATCAATAATAATGGTTACAACTATGCATGCCAAGTGCAGTAGTAGGAAAGGGTGTGTCTTGTTCGCAATGCATTTTTCTAGTGATAAAGGTAACGATGTTGAGGATGTCGAGGTCTTGAAGAGTTACCCAGTTTTGCAATAGTTTCAAGATGTATTTCCAGTAGATATCTCAAAGTTACCACCTCATAGGGAAGTGGAATTTTCCATTGAGTTGATGCTAGGATGTTGGGCATGGAATCCCCTCAAGGCATGTTTTGGGGCTTAAAGCCCATGTTTTGACCAAATCTTATTGTAAAAGCTCTGTGAATTGTGGGCGTGGAGCGTGAAATTATGATAGAGTCATAGGGTTGTCCGCCCTCATTTTGTAATGTGATGTCGGCTTAATAGACCTACCCATGGTTCACTAACCATGGGATTGTATCAATAGAGCGAGGCTCTAAGTGTAGAGAAGGGCATAATAGGAGGATGAGAAGTTGAAGTGGTTGAGTAAAAGTGTAAAGTGTGTCTTTGGGTCGTAGAGTAGGGGAAGTCTTTGCAACTGAGTGTGCAGGGCAAGTTGAGTCTGTAACCATTGGAAGAATCATTGAAAGAGTAGTTTACCATATTTCTGTGCATCTTTTCCTGTTTTAATATATGATTGGGTATAATTTGCAAGTATATCATTGTATAATTTGAAAGTATATTGAATATTGTTTAATGTTTTGTATAAATAATTACAACGTAAGACATCCAAGTACGTGAAGGTAATTAACTGGTATAGGAAGATTAATAAGATCTCGGGTAATAGCATAGAGCATGGCTCTAGCAGCTCAGAAGCTCCACAACGCCTGGTTAGGGATGCATGAAGGTAGTGTATTAGGGTGTGAGGATTAGGGAAGTGCGCGCAGGGACAAATAGTGGGACCAATTGAACCTCTCAAACATCTCAAGGGTGCAAAAACCTGGTTCTAGCACCCTATGATACTACCTTGGGTGAGACCTCAGTCTGCGCTCTACGGACTATTTCCGAAAGGGCCAGTAGTACAGGGATTTGTTTGGCTAATTAACTCCGAACCTGGGTCAGGCCCCAACAAACCAGAAAATGGTTCTATTGCTAGGACTAGGATCTACATAGAGATGTCTGATGTCGTATCACTGGAATCCGAAAAAGAAAGGAATTGAAGATTGGTTGGACAGGAAGATTCACGAATTCACGGTGCAAGAAAATAGGAATCCGTGACTGTCAAAGGAAGAGTGGTTAGACTGCTACTTATATATAGAGATCCACGAAGTTTTTTTCGCATCCTTCCCCACTGAGTTATACGAGTGGATAACGAAGCTAGCAGATAGCCAAGGAAGTTGTAAACTCGACAGACCTATTGTGTGGACTCCAGAATTGGTGCGCAGACTAGAAGTATCGAAAGATAAGATCGCACACACTGTCGATCACTGGCTTGATCGAATCAAAGGAGGATTCATCACTGAATTCACAGTAGATACTTCAATCAGTTATAGAGAGGCAGAATGACACTTCCTCAAAGGACTGCAAGGTAAGTACGTTAAATATTTAAACACTTGGATTAAAATGCTACTATGTGAAAAACGGGTTATGTGAATAAATTGATGTTTGGGGCTACGCGAAGTGGGAGAATCTATAGAAGCGAAGAACTAGAAACTAGCTCCTTGATTTCACATCCATGAGGGGGCAAAGAAGAGCTCGCAAAGGTCTCTCCAAGAAGTGTGATCAATCTGATAGGGCAGAGAATTCCGGTCATACCACCCCTACCCACACCACCACCAATTTCACCGTCTTCACCCATGTCTTCGCCCATACCACCTCTGCCACCACCGCAAAGCAGTATGGCAAGCATGATAAAGCTACCAGTGTTCAAGGGAGTAGGGAATAAAGATCTGGACCAGTTTTGGTTCATGATAAAAGCTATATGAGAAGCATAGGGAGTCACGGATGACAATATAAAGAAGGAAAAATTGGTTAGCACTATGCAGGATCATGCACTGACCTAGTACATTAAGCATTCCAATGACAATCCAAATGTGGGGATTGTGGATATCCAAGCTACGATAAAAAAAGAATTTAGTAGGCCAAAGTCAGAGGCACAATCGATCATTGGGTTCAAGGAAATCACAATGCTACCAGGCGAGACCGTGTGGGAGTTGGATCAAAGACTGAAGTGCACAAATCGCAAAGCGAACATGACATTAACAGATGGGCAACATCGCGAATGGTTTGTAGCATCGCTAACACCGCATCTACTTAACTCATTGTCGCAACAGAGGCTAAGCACTTAAGCTGAGGCCTTGCAGTTCACAATGAGATTGCACGATACCCCGATACAAGATCCCAACCTAGGATTTCAGTAGATTCATGTACAGCTAAAAAGCTTGTGCCTTGAGATGCAGAGTTTGAAACAAGACAGGACAACCCGCCTGGAGATGTGCGATGGGGTATGGTGCATAAAATGCAAGGGCTAGGGACATGAAAAGGACCACTGCCCAATGTTCGTGAATTACCTTCTGGGAGGAGGGCCAATTCCACTAAGACCGAAGGCACAAGCAGGACCAAGCACAACACCTGCACTATGGTGCACAACTTGTCAGATAGGAGGAAAGAATGCTACAGATAATTGCCATCTATTACAGAAGTATACGCAAAACTCACAACAGTTGTTCTATAATTTCTGTAGGTCAGTGGGACATGATGAGCACACCTGTAGAAGTTATGAGCTGATGATGGATCATACTCCTACCTATAGACTTCTGGCCGAAACGAGACCCCTCAATCAAAATGTAGGAATGGCGCACACTATATTTCAGGGGAGCAGACGAGGCCGAGGTGGAGGGGGATAAGGAGGAGGTCATAGGTAGCTAATATGTTACAATTGCGGAGGGCCAAGACATTATGCTCACGATAGTATGAATCCAACACGACCATCATGCTTGTATTGTACGTTGTTTGGTCATGATACAGAGGATTGTCCCACACTGATAGCGAGGTTGCGCGATAAAGGACCACTCCAACCTCCACCAACTTAGAAGTTGTAAATGATGAGGTCTAAGCCACACGAGGAAGACCCTAATGTTTATATTGTGCTCTGGAGTGGAATTATGACAAGGGATGACAAAGGCAAGCAACCTGAAGAATGTACCTGGGTTCGCAAGGCTCCAGCGAAGGAACCAGCATTTGATTTGGAGCACGCTAAGGAGACATTCATAGAAACTAAGAGGAGCTTCGCTGATGCCTCCACTTCAGGAAGTAAAGATAGACTGGAGTTGGAAATGGACCCATAAATTCTCACTACATTCTTGGAGACATGCATGAAGCTGTTGCACGATAGCAAGGCTGTAAAGGGGCTGCAAGAACTCATAACTAGATGCGCTGGGACTACACCAGGAGAACCGCGTGTAGTCTGGAAGCTTGGGAAGCACACAATATGAATAGGAAGGGAGATGAGATTGACCATGTAGATTGGCGAATATGAGATGGACCAAGTGATTCTGGATATAGGATTGGATGCGAACGTCCTACCAAAGTAGACATGGGAGTGCATGGGCAGGCCTGCGCTACAATGGTCTCATATCTAACTGCGAATGGAGAACGAACAAAAGATCCTACCTGTACAAAGATTGCAAGGAATCACAGTAGATATCGAACGAGCAAGCGCGCTAGCAGATTTAAAAGTAATAGAGATTGTTGATGACAACAATCCTTACCCTGCGCTATTGGCAATAGATTGGGCCACTGACATGAATGGAGTGATAAATTTGAAGAAGAACAAGATGATCATTGAGAAAAAGTCTATGTGCATAGTGGTACCTTTAGACCCTGCAGAAGGATTGCGCTACACGGAGCCAGTGTGTGACTACGACAATGACGACGATCTGGACTGCATCTACAAGATAACCGTGTGGAAGCAAGACTAGGTAAATCCAACTGCGTATGGCCGAATCTCATGGGAGTGCGAAACCTCCTGCTCATCAGATTCTGACGAGGAGATAGAATGATGGTAGAACCAGTTACACGAGATAACCATGCTCAACTGTAACATGATGATGAGGTCATTGCGCTGCGTAGCAACATAGGTAAGAGATCTTCCTACATATGATGGGTTAGGTGAGGTGGATGACTTCCTGAACAGATTTGAAAGAGAAATGTCGAAACAACAACACTTCAATGCTCTGAAATGGGTACTATGAGCTACGCCCGCAAGATGGTGGGGTATGCACCAAAGAAGTTTTGAGGACTGGTGCGACTACAGAAGAATGGTGCATACACAGTTTGGGAAGCCTCTGATGTGATTAATAGACAAGATTGTTGGACGAAACAGCCCACGCACCCACCTATCTAGGTGGATACAGGCATATGGTGTGAAACCTATACGAATGCACATAGTCCTAGCAGTAGGAGACACGATCAGTAAGCAGTTGAGGGTAAGGCAATGGCGCGAACGACCCCTCCGGTTGGGACAACGAAGTATGCAAAGACTAAGTGTGTAGAAGGATATCCATGCAGAAGCCCTTAACAAAGTACGCGAAGTGTTGAACAAGGTCCACAATGCGAAGCAACTAACTTGGACCTGAACGTACCAACAGTTCTATGGGCTTATAGGACCACGTGCAAGAACCTAACAGCGTAGGCACTGCCAAGGTTGGAGTATAAAGAAAATGTTGCAAGCCCTATAGTACATGAAAATCTTAGACTGCGCATGATAGCACCAGCAGATACGATAGTGCGAAACCTTGGAAGGAGAAATCCAACAGGGAAATTCTAGGCTCTAAGGACTTGAACAAGAAAGGGTACGATTAAGGAAGAAAAGCGCTCTGGTAGATGTGGAAGTCAAGAAGTTGATGGATGAGATAAAGGAAGATTTTCTCGGTAAAAAGGCTAAGGTGATAAGACAAAATGCACACGATCACACTGAAACGTTTGAGGCCTATCGTTGTAAATTGGTCAGTCTGATGCCTTGGCTTGGACTGCATATTACTAAGTGAATCGACCAAGTTAGCGCATTGCAGATGATAAAGTATGTGATGCAGCCTGTAACAATAAAAGGTGTGTATTTTCCAGGAAAAGTGATGGATGACAGGATGAAACTTTATACAGGTGGTGCGACCACCTGACTAGCTGAGGGAAGTATAGTCTTAGCGCTCTAGGGAGTTGAAAGGAAGCGCGAGACTATAAATTATTCTACCCAGAATCTGCGCGATGTTGGAACTGGGCATAGAAGCAAAGAGTCACAAGGTCTGCGACTGCGCACGTGGTGCTACGCTGCCACGCAGGTTGGCCAGAAAGTGACCATTAAAGTCACTATTCATGATGTGATGCTCGACTTGAGACCAAATGGAGTGGGTAGCAGGCATTTAAGATGCGATTTATGGTAAGATTTGGGAAAATCTGCCACCAAGGGAGCATTAATGAACCAGATTTCGAGGGAATGGTCGAATTCAAATTCAAAAAGTGCTATAAATTACAAAGGGCTACCCAGCAAACAACGCTTGGTCATTTGTGAATTGAGCTGTTGAGCAGAGCTCTGTTTGTTTTGTGACGAGCATTGATTGAGCCCCTGAGTTCGCGAGTGATAGATTTTTGGATGGACACAATGGCAGTAGTTAAGGAAGTTATGGAAATAATAGAAATGACCACTGAAGAGGCCGCGCAGGCCCTGACTGTGGGGGATGCTTTGAAAGGTACCAGGATTGTGGCAGAAATCCCAAAATCACCATGCACGCCAAGAGCAAAGAAGGATAAACAATCAATAGTTCCTGTAAATGTGTCCCCGCAGAACCTGCTGCGCACTAAGCTGTCAATGGAGGAGAAGGGGAAATTCGTCACCATAGAGACTGATGAAGAAGAAGAAGACCTAGAGGACCTTATCATCGAAGAGGACGAGGACGAAGGCATGGAGGAGGAAACTGAGCCTGCGCACCCCTCGACAAAGTTGCCCGCCTATGTCCCCCCGCGGAAAGGGAAGGCTAAAGTGCCCAAGGACCTTGATGAGACCAAGAGCTTGCTCCAGACCCTGCTCCTCCTAGACAACATTATTTTTGAGGGCACGCACCTGGGACGGGTGCTAAGCTTAAAATTTGAAGATTGGGACCTCGCTGACCACGAGAAGTTCCCTCACCTTGAGACCTCGCACCTCATGAAGCCCAAGTAGAACACCTCGACGAGGGTTATATAATTAGAGCCGCAAAAGTGGTTGCACGAAGTGGAAAATACTGCGCTACTTAAACTGATCTAGGTGCCGCATTTCCACTGTGCTCCAATAACAATTTTCATCATCAAGCAGCTGCTCTGCCTGGTGCATTATGGGTGTTTGTGAATGGAGGATCCCATCCCTATCATGGTAGACTTGATTCACCACATTACTCGACTTCCATGCAAAGGAGAGGACCCCACAGACATCTCGGAAGGGAAGAGCAGTGACTTGGTCATCGCGGAGGCCATGATGAAGAAATACAAGCTAGCAAAGAAGAAAAGGGGCTACGCCATATCCAACATCAATGATAGAGTAGTGCGAGTGGTGACCCAAATACTGGCCGATAAGGTTATGTGCAAGTGTCGCGCGGATGAGGTACCCACGTTGGTGGTAGCACTTGTTGAACAGTGCACGGAGGGGGTCTAGTTTAACTGGTCCGAGTTCCTCTGCAAGGAATTCTTGGAGAATTTTTGTGAAGCTCAAGAACAGGGCAAAACATTCCATTATTCATGGGTTCTGTTGTCCATGGTGCTCGTGGAAGGGGAATTTCTGGAAGATAGTCAATTCCCCACAATTGACAGGGATCTGTTGAAGGTCGTGAAGTATGCTTCGCACTGCGCCACAAAGGATGCTAATAGGATCCACGACAGTAAAATATTCTGGGTGTTCATGGAGATGAACCTTAGAATGGGGATCAACCGCAAGTTGCAGTTGTCGCCCACTGTCTACAAAAACCTGCAGAGTGTTGCGGAATTTAAAGCGGACGTCCATAGCATATACATCAGAGCGTGCAAGGACCTGGCCAAACAATGGAGAAAGCTACCCTTTGTAGCCACAGACGATATCATCTTTAATGTATTGGATACATGGCCACCGGATTTGCACACTCGAGGCATCGCGGAGATAGAGAAGTTGGTGGCACAGAGGAAGAAAGAAGAGGCCAAACTACGCATAGCACAGTTGGTAGAAAAGATAAGGAGGCAGTGGCAGCAAAAGCACGGGTGGTGCGGGATGCTGCACAGACAACAACTGAATAGGAAAAGGCAGCAGTAGAAGCAGCAGTGTAGGAGGTAGCCATGAAGGCGCGCGAGGGCCAAAAATTGCCTTCGTGTGGGCAGGAGGCAGAGGAAGAAGAGGGAGGCGGGGACCCACAAACCATGTCAACATAGTTGAAGCACCAACACCCAACTGAGCAGTTAGGGCCGCACAAGAAGGTCAAGGCATCGAAGTTGTCTATTGACCTGATCACCCTAACCGAGGGTGATTTGCACGACATCGACGAGATAGTGCGCAATGTCACGTCCGAGGCCCTCCAAAATTTTATGTAGAAGAACTAGATTGTGTTGGGGGGCCTCAGAGCATAGCTGCAGGAGTTGCAAATGCATCCTCCCCGGGATGGTACCCTTTTGACTAGCCTCTCAGTCAGAACAACGGCAACACAACAGATGTTGCGCGCTTGGGTGATGAATACCATAATGCTGCTAGAAGGGGCACTAGTGACAACAAATGAGGCTGACAAGTCTACAGTTAGCACGCTGAAGAGTCTCAACATCATCATCGCTACACTTTCGTGAGAGACCTTATACGTTCTGTAGGATTGGATAACTGTAGAACTGCGGGCAAGGGAGAGCTGCCCACTACAAGTCCTCAGCAAGAAGAAAATCAACATGGAACAGTTTAGCTTGTAGCCTAACGAAGTGGTGTCGTAGAATCGACAGCTGGTACAGGTAATAGATGAAGCTTGTCAAAATGTCCCAGAGCTGTCCATCCCAGTAGAAGTGCTAGCAGAGGCACGCATCTACAGGCCACCAGAGGCACACATCCGAAATTCAAAGAACAACGCGCTACCGCTATTACAGCAAGACTGGATGAGATTGGCAGTGCAGTGTGAGACTGCACTAGCATGTTCAAAGAATCATTTGAGGTCCTCACAAATCTGTAGGAGGACCCCAACATCTAATGCTTAGATACAGAGGCACGAGAACTCCAACAATAGTATGACAGTGTCAAAGGAACTGCACAGATGGTGGCCCTCACTCAGTGGATCACGCGCATGCAACAGGCCAAAGCGCTGAAAGAACAGGTGGATGTGGCACGACATAAGGAAGCAGTCTTGAAGGCGTGCGTTCAGCCTTGGATCGACAAGGAATTCACCATCATAGTAGAAATTGAAGGCAAGATCGCACACATGTAGGGGAGACAGGCACAGATGCGGAGAAGCACTTCTGACACCACGGTCTCGGAACAACCCATGCAGCAGATCGAGCAGGAAACAACTCAGTGCGTTGCCGACCTTGTAGCAGTTTGAGCATAGTTGGAAGGTCTCTGCGTGAAGATCTCCACATCGACAGAGTGACTCGAGGGCGAGTCATGATGTTTTTGATGGGGGCTTGTTGGGCATGGAATCCCCCCAAGGCATTTTTTGGGGCTTAAAGCCCAAGTTTTGACCAAATCGTTTTGTAAAAGCTCCGCGAATTATGGGCGTGGAGCGTGAAATTATAATAGAGTCACAGGGTTGTCCGCCCTCATTTTGTAATGTAATGTCGGCTTAATAGACCTACCCATGGTCTGTGGACCATGGGATTATATAAATAGAGCGAGGCTCTAAGTGTAGAGAAGGGTGTAATAGGAGGATGAGAAGTCGAAGTGGTTGAGTAAAACTGTAAAGTGTGTCTTTGGGTCGTAGAGTAGGGAAAGGC
Organism: Pinus tabuliformis; assembly: GCA_031772625.1. Taxonomy (NCBI): domain Eukaryota; kingdom Viridiplantae; phylum Streptophyta; class Pinopsida; order Pinales; family Pinaceae; genus Pinus; species Pinus tabuliformis. The sequence goes on from CM062818.1 coordinate 673,147,941, forward strand.
TCTACAGTTGAGTGTGCAGAGGCCTAGTAGTCCGCAGTTGAGTGCGCGGAACCCTGCAGCTGAGTGAATAGGGTAGGTCAATTCTGTAACTGTTGGAAGAATCAACGAAAGAGAAGTTTACCATATTTCTGTGCATCTTTTCCTGTTTTAATATATTATTGGGTATAATTTGCAAGTATACTATTTATTGGCTATGTGAACTTATATTAATGTTTTGTATAAATAATTATAACGTAAGACATCCAAGTATGCAGAGGTAATTAACTAGTATAGGAAGATAAGTAAGATCTCGGGTAATAGCCCAGAGCATGGCTTAAGCAGCTCGGAAGCTCCACAACTCCTGGTTAGGGCTGTCCGAAGGCAGTGTATTGGGGCGTGAGGATCAGGGAAGTGTGTGAAGTGACCTGCGTGCAGAGACAAACAATGGGACAAGTCGAACCTCTCAGACATCTCAAGGGTGTGGAAACTTGGTTCTAGCACCATCCCATACTACTTTGGGTGAGACCTCAGTCCGTGCTCCAGGGACTGTTGCCGAACGGGCCAGTAGTACAAGGATTTGTTTAGCTAATTAACTCTGAACCTGGGTCAAGCCCCAACAAGCCAACATAGGATAAACACCAACATCAAAAGCACCATACAAGATGAGCACTATAGAGTTAGCAGAACTGAAGTTGAAGTTGAAGGAAATGTTTAACAAGGGATATATTAGGCCAAATGTGTTGCCTTGGGGTGCCCCAATGTTGTTTTTGAAGAAGAAGGAATGTTCTCTCAGGTTATTGATTGACTATAGGTAGTTGAATAAGGTGATGATTAAGAACATAAACCCTTTGCTATAGATTGATGACTTGTTCTATCAATTGAAGGGAGCAGTAGTGTTCTCGCAGATCTTTTTGAGATTAGGATATCACTAGGTATGAATCAAAGAAGAAGACATCTACAAGACTGATTCCTGGACCAGGTTTGGGCGTTATGATATTGTTGTGGTTCCTTTTCGTTTGACTAATGCTCCTTCTACTTTCATATGTTTGATGAATAGTGTGTTACATCCTTATCTGGCTAATTTTGTGATTGTATTCATTAATCACATATTGATATAATCTCAGAATGAGGAAGAGCATGCAAAGCACTTAACAACAATGTTGAGGCTGCTAAGAGAACATTAGTTTTATGCCAAACTTAGTAAATGTAGTTTATTTCATATAGAGGTCCATTACTTAGCGCATGTGGCTTTTAGGGAAGGAATAGTAGTGGACATGGAGAATATCAGAGCTATCAAGGAGTGGGCAACTCCTAGGAATGTGGATGAGGCCATATCATACATGGGATTAGTAGGTTACTATAGGAGGTTCATCAGGAACTTTTGTAGATTCCATATCCTATTACATCTTTGTAGTGAAAAGGAAAGAAATTTGAATGGACAGAGGAATGTGCAATGAGTTTCAAGAACTTGAAGCAATTGCTTACAAATGTTGTAGTTCTAAGGATTGCAGATCCAGACAAAGAGTTTGTGGTATGTACAAATGTTTGCTAGAGAGGATGTCGTAAAGTCCTAATGTAGAAAGGATAGGTAGCATTCTATGAGTCAAGGAAATTGAATGAGCATGAGAACTACGTGACACGTGATCTTGTGTTGGAATCTATCATCCATGCATTGAATATGTGGAGACACTATCTTCTCGGTATGAGATTCATCTTGATGAGCGATCACAAAGGATTGATATACTTATTCTACCAACTTGATTTGAATGCCAGGAACTTTAGGTGTTTTGCTACGATCATTGAGTTTGACTTCGAGATCAGGTACATTAAGGGAAAAGAGAATAGGATCACAGATTCTCTTAGAAGGAGAGTACAAGTAAATCACATAGAAATTATGAGTTCATATGGGATAGATTTATAAGATCGGATCTTGAAGGAATGGACAACAAGATGGAAAGTTTGAACAACTTAAGCACAAGTTACAATAGTTGGATACAAGTGAACAAGACGCAGACTATCATCTCATGATAAATGGTTTGGTCTTATTTAGGGACATGATCTATGTGCCAAACAAAAGTGATCTCAAGAATCCTATCTTGATGAAATTCCATGTCAAGCCATATTCAGTTCACCCAGGATATTAGAAGACATTTATAGTGGTTAAGAAGTTCTACCATTATCCAAATTTGAAGAAAGAGGTGACATGGTTTGTTGTGAGATGTTTGGATTTTCAATAGGTAAAAGAAGAATTTAAGCATCCAGATGGTTTATTGTAGCCAATTTCGATTCAAGGTATCTCACTTCATTCTAGTGAAATCGACGAATTCAACTAGTGAGGTATCACAGGTCTTCCTTAGGGAGATAATGAGGTTGCATGGTATTCCTAAGAAGATTGTGTTAGACAGAGATGCCAAGTTGAATTCCAAGTTTTGGGAGAAATTAATTACAGGTTTGGGTATATAGTTGGCTTTCAACACAAATTATCATCCATAGATAGATGGACAAACATAAAGGATCAAACAGGATTTTGGAGGACATATTGAGAATGTATGTTATGCATTAGCAAAGAAAGTGAGAAGAGTATCTTCCATTCGTGGAGTTTTCATATAATAATGAATATCAGGAATCTGGGAGGATGAGTCCAGTATTTGGCACTCTCATTCTATTCTCTTTATCAAACTCTTGCACACATACAAAAATCTTGGAGCATGATGGAAGCACTATAGTTTTCATTAGATTTGGATAAAGAAGGAAAAGGAAAGTGGGGAAGTGTAAGCGAACAAAAAGATCAACAACTACAACAGGATTAATTTGCAGGTATTAAGTTGCATGTATGATTTCCTTGCTAGTTTTTGCATGCATGGTATTATGTGGTTATTTCGTTATGATTTATCATTGTCATGGAGGATTTCCTAGATTGAGAGTTGGTTTTCCTAGCCTTGCCATTTTGTGAATAGACATGGTGTTATGGGTTTTCCCACTTTTTGTTTCTAATTGGTGCTTAGGTTCCTTATGTTTATGGGTTGAGTTACTAGTTCCTAGAACTTTTGGTTGGAAAAAAAGCTCTGGAACCCTGGAAGAACTTGTGTTGAGTTACTAGTCATGGAGCCTAGGTTTGAAAAATTCTCTCAAGCCCTTTGTGGGTTGAGTTACTAGTCCTGGAGCCTAGGTTGGAAAAAAGCTCTCGAGTCCTTGGTGGGTTGAGTTACTAGTCCTGGAGTCTAGGTTGGAGAAATGCTCTCAAGAGCTTGGTGGGTTGGGTTACTGGTCTTGGATCTGGGTTGGACAAATGCTCTAGAGCCCTAGAAAGTAATGGGTTGAGTTATTAGTTCCTAGAGCTGCAGTCAGGACAAACATTTTGGAGCCCTGAACAACTTGGGTAAAGACTGATCTGGTTGGTGTTAGTGATGTCCGATTATGAAGTGGAATCACTAGTTGAAGGTTGAGGTGGTTTGGTGTTTGGAGGCCCTGGTTTGGTTTTGTTTTGTTTATTCCATGAGATCCAACATTCACACTTGGAATATGGCACAGGGGTGATTAGATGAAAGAGAAATTTAGTTTAGCCAAATCTGCATGTGGAAGTCCCTGACTTGGTTGGATATAAATATGTTAATAATAGATCTTTTCCTCATGTATTTCCATGAGTAATTATACTTGTTATTATGTGTCTCTAATGGTTGGTTTATCATGGTGTATATATTGTTCATTTTATAGTTATATGTTGGTTATATGATGTATGTTGGCTATGGCTCTTGACGTGTTTTGATTTGTTGATGAATGGTTAATTAATTCATGAGTTAATATATGTTATTTCACCTGTTATGAGAGAGAATTAGACCTCCTTGACGATTCTCAAATAAGTATCAGACTGCTATGTTTAAATATGCATTCATGACCTGTATATTACAGGTTCACAATGTGTTTGATCAAATGACTGTCATAGTTATGCCTAGTTAGGTCAAATATTTATTCAAGTTTTGTATGAATGGATTTGTATTTATGTTATTTATCATTTTGGAAAGTCTCAATGAGTTCTGGGTAGTGGTCTAGAGGCTGACCTGGAATTTAGGCTCAGAATTTGGGACCACATGCTCTGAACTAGACATTTTAGGTTGCACCCGCATGGATGTAGGCTTGTGCATGAGGTTGGAGGCTTCCACCATATGGATAGATTATTGGGAGCAATTGCAGACCTAGGTCAGAGAAAATGGTGTCTAGCTCAGGTTTTGGCCACCTGGGGTCGTTACTCAGCCTCTGAGTGACCTGTAGACCCAGTAGGATGTTATGAGAAGTCATTTTGTCTTCTGTGGTCAACCCCAATTCCTTAATGGGAACTATGAGTTTAGATCATGTCATAGTAGTTCCCCCTCTAAAGTTTACCCTGACAGGCCGATGAAACTGTGTAGATATGGGAGGTGTGGTTACATAAGAAGAGGAGGTGGAAATAGGAAATAAGGCGTGCCCTGAAACCAATATTAATCAAAACATGATGATTAAAACCACCATGGATATCTTAAAAGTAATAAACAAGTCAAGATTTCTCATGGGAATAACCAACTCTAAGGTGGAAACTACCAAAACAATGCCCTCAAGTCAACAATATTTCATTGTTTTTTTTTTTCAATGTTTTATATTATACTACATAAGAACTACCATAACCTCTATGTGAAAGATATATAGAAGTATAGTCAAATGTGGGATATAGAGAAAACAAAAGGTAATATTTTGAACTAAACTATAGTTTTATTCTCAGAAACTTAAATATAATGGTAGTTCCAAGGAAGAATAATTTAGGAAGTGATTGGAAACAATTGTATGAAGTCATGACCCATTCAAATACATTGTTGAAAGTTATTAAGGAAATGAATGTAAACCATAATATGAATGGAAACAATAAGGACATGAGATCCATTAGATGGATCAATGAGTATTTTAATTAGAGAATGAAAGGAAGAGTATCATTGTAGAGGAAAACTAAAATCCCCATCAAAAGATTGAATATAATATATATCTATAATCAGATATTCATAGAAAAGTGCATGAAGTAAACTTGATAAGTATACAACATACATTTTTTAAGCTGATATAGGATGACTGCAATTTAGGGTAGACAAATTTAATATGCTCTATAATAATATTTATATCATAATAGATGCATGATATAATGCACAAAGTATTAGATTTATAATTTCTCGAGGGGGGCACATATTTTTTTTTTATGAGAAGTAGAATATTGTAAAAGGGTTATAGATTAATAGAACATCTAAAGAAGCAATGGATAATGTTGCATGTATATTTTGATTGAATGAGCCTATATGAGAGCTATTTCTTAGATGAAGGATAGGCAATGAGTACATATAATTATGGGTTAAAAGGATTTCCTCATTGGGCATGGTAAGAGATTTTTCCAAAGGTAGATGATGAGGTGGATGATATTTTTATCATATAGTACAACATCCTAGAGTATCTATATCATAATAAATTCATGAAATAATACAAACAGTATCATAGTTGCAATCACATGTGGAGGCCACAAATTATTATGAGAATAAGATTCAAAACAGTATTTAGGATCAATAAAGATCCTGAGAAGTACAAGAATATACACACATTTTTTCATATGTTAACCCTATAGGATAGCTCTTTCTCGGATGATGGATGTGGAAATGAGTACACGTAGTGATAGGTCAAATGGATTTCATCATTAGATTTGGTAAGGTAAGTTTTCAACGGAAAATGATGAAATTTATGATATTATGAACAAATACTATAGTCCCTTGGAGAAAATAAAATAAAGAAGCTTTTAAAATAACACGTGAAAGAATTCAAAGATTAATAGGTTGATAAAAACATGAAGAAACCATAATTTCAAAATGATAATAAAAAAATCAAGGTAAAGCCAATAAGAGAGCTGAGAATCCTAATTAATAATAAGTAAAAAATGGTTGATGAAATCAATTTGCAAACCAGGAGGCTACCAATCACTCAAGAGTCAGATGGTGTTCAGTGCGTTCACAAACATTTTTATACAATTAATAATCAAAAGCATTAGCAAATACAAATGTAGTTAACCATTGATTAAACACATCGACTAAAAGGACATTGACCTAGTGATTAAATTTGACCATGTTAAGTGTCGTTGCCCTTTAGGTATATGATGTCATTAGAGGTTTAGGCTAGATTCTTTTTTATAATGATTCCAGTGAACTATAATTTATGAGGTATGGTTGTGATGATTAGAAAACCTATTTAGCTAAGTATTGTATTGCTTCTTTCAATGGTTTTCGTTACTTAAACATTTTGTTTTAATGGTCTACCATATGTGTTCTCTCATTGTTTCCTTATGTAGTGACCCACTTGTAAAATATGATGGTCATTCAAGGTAGGGTTAAATAAGCATTATATTAGAGGTTGGAATTAAGATGTTATTTTTTGATAGTATGTTCTTATTAGTCCCTGACCCTTCGAGGCTTTCGGGACTATAGTTATCGTTTTTCATAGTGCATATTAGTTTGACACGGAAACCAATGGATCTCGTTGCATTTAATGAAAGTCCTTTTATATTAATGAAATGTTTTTTTTCCTTTTAACCCATCAGCGTAATAAGGTTTTTCGTTTTAATCAATCAAAAAAACCATCGTCTTATTTGGCGTCAAATCGAGGCCAGAGAAAATTTGTTTATATTTGTTTCAATACAAATACAAATATTTAGTGGAGTCTCCACTGTATCTTGAAAATCTAGAAAAGGCCCATCTCAATAAATTTTTTTTGGTCTCCCACGAGTTATCAAAAGGTAAAAGAAAAATGAAAGGATGACCTTATTTCCAAATTTATTGTTAGTTTCTTCGAGCCATCAATAATTCTTTATCTTTTGTGGAAAATGTGCGTAAATTGAATTTAATTACGCGTATTATTAACGAATGAATGGATAGATTGAAGTAGTTATTTGTACACTTGAAATTTCTTGTGTTGTTTGGTAGAGGACCAACCAAGTCAATATGACTTAATGCTACTTCAAGCTCAGTTTTTCCTGGTATGCCATGCATATTTATGAATCTATCTAGACTATCCCGGACTATATGATTATTTCTGTTTTTTTCAAATTAGTTGCTTTTTCAGAGTACAAAAGCAGACTAAAAGGTCAAAAAAATTAATTTGGGAACCTTTACAAGTGAAACCTACTTAATAAAGGTTTGAACTAAAATAAATATAATTATTCGATTTTTACTCACAGAGGCTACTCACATATCTATTATATGTTAAAAAGAATATACTTTGTAATCATATCAACTATGATGTAATGGAAACCTCTAGATAGGTTTCGAACAATAGTTAATAGAAATGTGTATAGTGGACCAATAAAATTATATTTAACTCAAAGAAATGACATGGATTAGAGAATTCTTCCATTTAGAATTATTGGGAGGATGACTAGTAATAGTGAGAGTCACCTACCCTTGTCTAGTGACAATAACCCCTACTTTTTCCTTTCCCCTTGTGCCCTCACCCCAGACCAGTTACACAACTCTTGACTATTAGAAGGAAAAGTAATAGTTCAATTAATTAATGCTTCAAATATTATTAAATAGTTTTTTAAAGTTATTAAGTTGTGGGTGAATACATTATCCTACCAATTTACCTTCTTCCATGGTCCAACAACCTTCTTGCCTTTCCAAAGTGCGGGTTCGTTGCTCTGGGAGGTCTAGATGCATGATAAACTAGGGAGCGTGTTGATCACTTCCATGGTTGTCGCAAGTAACCAGGAAATTGAATTTTCTTTGTCTTTGTTGTTTTGTTGGGAATATGGTTGAACCCTCCTCCATAGCCAAATGGAGTAGGCCTCTTTCACGAGAGTGTGAGCAAACCAAATTACCTTCCTTCTTCTGAGTAGTTTAATAAATTCTTCTTTCTTCTCTATGTGGGGGTTGCTTTATCCTTAAGGCTAGCAACCAGTTAGAGGTCGACTAATTAGCAAAACCTTCCTACAGCCTAACCACTCCTCACTCTGAATAAAATTTATAAAGAAACTATGAAAATCCCATGTTGTGACTTAGAGAAGAGGAGCTCAAGCATTGTTGTTATTGGTACTAGGGGTACATATAACAGGTTCTACACATGCCAGGTAACATGGCGAGTGAACTATACTAAACCATATTCCAAGTAACATAGCCAGCGAATTGTACTAAACTAAGTAACATGGCAGCAGAACTTACTGAACAACACTGGGACTCGTCATCATATCTAGAGTGTCCATTCCAAACTAGAAAAGGAGCTATGTAGACATGCTTTAACTAGCAAAGGGTACACGACAAGTGGGTTGCATGCAATAACTACATGCATATCGGGTACGCATTTAAACACATGGCCAACATGCACCTAGAAAATGAATACTATTATTAATTTCATGGAATACTATTAAGTTTTTAAGATAATTCTCAAGAAACAATACTCGATTGACTACTAGATGGATCATCCGTCCATGTGAATATGATCGAGTACTGAGGTAGAATGTTCATCCATATAAATATGTTATTTATGGGTGTGAGAGTATGTGGCGTGGTAGATTGGTTTGTGAAAGGTTGGCTATAAGTCTATCTTACTACTAAATAATCCACTTTATTAACATTTAGTCATAGGTCCTATATCTGATGTAAACATTTTCATTTTTTCAAACACAAAAGCTACCCTGGAACTTTATGATTTTGGTCAAGATGAGATGTTCTTCCCTTACTATTGTCAATTTTACAGGTGATCTTTGAATCTAGCATGAACATTAAAAAAAATATAGGCATTGTTGAAACATGCCCTCATAAGATACACATAATATTCTATAGCAACAACACAATATGGAGTTGTATACAAATCAATGGTCTTAGTGGGCTTTCTGTGCTCTTTTAGATGACATATAGCTGAGCACATTACCTATTTTCCATGGTAAAATAATAGTAGTTTAAATTCAAATACAACAACACAATATGGAGCTGCATACAAATCAGTGGGATTTCTATGCTCTTTTAGATGTTCACCAACTTCTCTAAAGTAGTCTAAAGGTTGTGAGGAGGTAGGTAACCTTAAGGCATTGAGTAACTAATATAAGTAAAATAACATGGCTAACTAGTGGTTGGTATTTTGGGAGGCTTCTCTAAATATAAGAGAGACTGGCACTTCTAAGGGTATTAAGACCTATTGTATTGAGTGTAAAACACTATAATCGAGGTTGTATAGAGAGAAAAGCCATTGTGGTTAGGAAACATAGAGGTAAAGGGGTAACTAAAAGGTTTCCTATGGCTAAAACAAGTCATCCCCTGGAGCCGCCTCAAAGATCAATTGCCCCTATAGATTGCAAAAAACCATATTCTTGAGCATCCCAACAACGTTTATTTTTCCTTAAACCTACTCCTTATCCCCCTAAAAGGTTCGTCCTCTATCAGATTCATTTTTTCAAGTGGTTGAGTCCATTCCTTACCCAACCGATGCCCACCCAATCAATAGATAATGGTCGAGAGCACCATTTATCTTGGCGACCTCTCTGCTATGCCTCTCCTTCTGTACCTTATTAGTTATGTTGAGTGCCTAAGCACTCAATTGTAGCCATTTTATGGATTCATATGGTAGCAAGACTTACCCTTGGTCGGGAAGCAGCAACAGTCATTTGTGGAAAACTATTAGGCTCTTTTCTCTATGAAGTAGCAGGGCCCTTTCTTTTAATCTAACGATCACTCAAAAGAATACTATAGAACTTGATTTATGGTTGTATAAATTAATGGTTGGCTTTATGGCTATAACACTTTATGACTATAAGATCAGCTACTAAGTGGGGAATACTAAATCCTAAAATGGGTAATAGAAGAATATTCATAACTAATTTGATCGAGTTGATATTTATTACCTCACATGCTGGAATCAGATCCATACTCATCAATAATAAGGAAGGTGGGTAGGGAACACAATAATAGAGAGGAACACATCGTTTCTATTCACGTCTCTATCAATGAATGCCTAAGGATAGCCTAAATAATATATTGATAGAACTAGAAAATCCTTGTGTACTGGGAGCCTCTCCTGAGCACATTGTGGACTAACTACTCAAAAATGTTTCTTCACTTCTTGAAGCCCCTGGCTAAATGCAGGGACTTCCTGGCATGCAGCTATTCTTTTTATTAATAGTGATTAGATTATTATAAATTAATACTTTGATTAGATTATTATAAATTAATACTTTAGATTAAACCTAATGAATGCCTTTGACAATAAAGCATTTTTTCTCATATCAAAATTTAGTTGTATTTTAAATAAGGTTGAGAGTCAAAATTACTTAAATTTTGTGATCTATGGTTGTAATTATATTTTAAATAAAGCTAAGAATCAAAATTATTTAAATTTTGTGATCTGTGGTTGAGTGGGACTTTGTTGTGCATGCATTTTAAAAAAAAAAAATCCAAACCCAAAAGAATTAAATAGTTTTGAAGTGTGTATATTTTGCAAATGCATTTCTCTACAAAGGACCTTTTTTATATTCATTGGAATTTCTAAATGGATGGTAGATCAAATATCAATCATTGAGAAAACGCATAACCATCCCCAACCCCTCCCCCCCACCCCACCAAAGAAAAAACATAAGAGGAACGGAAAGAACGCCTATTCTCAACATATCTAGACTTTAATTTCTTGTTCAACCTTTTTTAAATTGGGACAACAGGAGAAGGAGAAAGACTAGGAGGGGGGGAATATTGATTGGTTTAACTATATTAACAACAATCACATATAGTGAGTATATTACTAGTGAAAATTGGTTTATTTTATTGAACGATTTTTTGCCCAAATTGACCATCTCAATATTGATATTCAAACAAAAGCATCATGCTACCTCTATTACACATCCCATCCACTAGAAATATGCTCATAAAATGTTGAATTTATATTTCCATTACATTAGCCGACATGGACAACCAATCATATTCCTAGTCCTTTATACTAACGAAATGAAAAACTTGTTTTTCACTGGCCAAAACACTCCATAATCCATTGATTTCTCAAAAAAAAAAAAAAAATATTGTTGGTTTCAACGATATAAAAAAATGGAGTTGAAACATTATTTTCACACTCTTTCCTCATTTGGAGTGAATTTTTAAACTAAATATTCCGGGCTGATTTTTAAAGGAATTTTTTTGGACTTAAATTTTAAAGTAATTCTTTTGGGCTGAATTTTTAAAGTGATCATTTTTAGCTTAATTTTTAAAGTAAGTCTTTTGGGATGAATTTTTAAAGTGAGTTTTTTCGGCTTAATTTTTAAATGTAATTCTTTTCGGCTGAATTTTAAAGTGAGTTTTTAAGGTTGAATTTTTACAATGAGTTTTTTGTGTTCAATTTTTAAAGTTGTTTTTCATAAAGCAATTTTTTTGGCTAAATTTTGAAAGGGAATTTTTTAAAGTAAGTCTTTCGTGCTAAATTTTTAAAGTGAGTTTTTTTGTCTAAATTTTGGAAGTGAGGTTTTTTTTGCAAGATTTTGAAATTGAATTTTTTGGGTTGGATTTTAAAAATGTATATAGATTGAATTATCATATGAAATCAAAGAAATTGCAAGAGAAAATATGATCGAACAAGAGACATTGAAGTTCGTAGAGAATACACGAGAAACTATTACAAAAGAAAGAAGGAAGAGAACTTAAATATTGGAAGGGAAAATCAATCTCAACTAGAAGTTGAGGTAGGTATGTAAATATAAATATTATAAATGATAATTATATTTTAATTAGTGTATTGTGAAATTTAATTTGTATTTGATGAACTAAATTGAAAAATATTTTGCAATGTAAATAGGGAGAGATATTCCTCATAACAGTTACAATGAGATTGAAAATGTTGGAAGACAAAGTGAAAAAGATAATGAACTAATGATTGATGATGTTGTTGAAGATGTTGAAAGAGATTCAAGTGAAGAAGTTGAATCACCATCAAGTATGTATATATATGTCATGTGTATTATTGAAATTATACATATTTATTAATTTCAATTTCATTCAAACTCTATTTTTTAATTTAATTATTTAATGAATATTATACCCATTTACATTTAATTTTCATGTATGTAGGAAATCAATATCAATGATTAAATGTTAGAAAATGTTAACACTGGCATATATGGAGATAAAAAAGCTGACCATGTTATATGATATCGTGTTAATCTCATTATTGATAGGTTCTTCAAAGATGAAAGTGTGGCAATTCAAGCTCAATTTTTGAGGGGTCTCTTAACATCAAAGAAATTAAAAGAAGCTACAACTCTATTAGGTATTAGAAAAATCAATGAAAGATAAAAAGGTGAAAGAAAATGTGATTCAAAATATAAGTAGTTCTCTAAAATCAATTGGAAGATCTAGAAAGAAAAGTGATATAGATGCATGTAGATAAAGACAAATGGAAGTAGTTTCATCAAGTACAAAGATAGACTTGGATAAGATGTTAAGAAAATACTATATGAATATTGGATAAAAAATTCGCGTGTTTCACCAAAATCAAGGGATGTGATGCAGTGAATAATAACATGAAATCAGTATGAAGAACATGGAAAACATATCTTGGACACCACTCAGATAGAGTTGTTCAATAAGTTCATAAAAGATAATCGTGGAATGAATGTCTCAATCAGTACTTTTGTGCAACAAAAACCATGGTATGTTAAACCTATCACTGTACGTGACACTTGTTGTTGTCATTATCATGTGGAATCTCAATCATATTATGACACCTTCCTTAATTATGGTAAAACCTTTTGGAAAAATTGACCTCCTCCTTCCACTATCCATGGTTTCATGTCCAACGTCATGAATTATTTTACAAAAAGAAATGTGTTGGTGGTAAAAATTTTGATCATTGTGGAAATTTGGCTTTATTTCACAACAAATATTCTATTGATATAAATGATCAATCATTGTCTAACCTAAAGGTGAAATGGAAGAGATATGAATATATCCATACATCGATTAATTCAAATAATAGTACAGGTGCTACAAGGATTGATTTACAAGAAGAAGAAATTTTTGTGATAGAGTTTTTGAAGAAATTTGAGACATAAATTTATAATAACACCAAGCATTCATATAGATCTCGATGGTAGAACCTGCAATTCAAAAAATCCCGTGAAATTTTTCCACAAGGGACCATTTTGTCAATAGTTGATTTTGTAGAGAATTACACATTTTTTGCACAAAATGAAATACAGAGTGAATATTATCATTCTAACCAAGTCTCTATGAATGTCCATATTTTATTTAGATATGTTGAAAAAAATGTTAATGATATAGAGAGCACTAGTGAGAATCGACATGTTATTAAAGAATATCACTTTTATATTAGTGATGATCGTACACATGATACACATTTTGTACAACATTGTTTTGATAATATTTATGACTCATTTAAAGGTCATGGAATAAAATTCAATGAACATTGGATATGGTTAGATGGATGCATAGGTTAATTCAAATATTCACGATCATTCTTTTGGTTGTGTCGTCTTCATAAGAAAACCCACATTAAACATTGTTGGAATTTCTTTGAGACTGGTGATGGAAAAGGAGAACATGATGGTGCAGGGGCATGTATAAAATGAGCACTTTGAAGATATCAAATGGACCAATCTACAAACCAACTTGTCTCAGCTGAAAAAGTTGTTCAATTGTGTGATGTTGCACTAAGCCATCACACTAACCCATCAAAGGAAGTACGGAGGTATATACATATATATAAATTTACTTGTATGTAGTTTTAATATATGATAATTTTTGTTAATTTTCTAATTTTAAACATTTATAAATTATATGGTTTAAATAGTATGATGATGATTATCTTTGATATATAAATTTTATTTTAAACATATTTAAATTCTTGTTTGAATTTACTATACGTTTTTTTGGCATATTGGAGTCCAAGATGTAGATAAATCAATTACATATGAAGTTGAAATAGTAAAAGGGACTCGATAATTGCATTCAATTAAAACAAAGGATTACCAAAATGCGGTTGTATTTGATAAAAGAAAATATTCTTATTTTTTTCCTATTTTCATAGAGGACACACAATCCAATGATGTTGTGAAAACAATATGTATGTAAAAGATTGGAAACATGAAGAACTAAATACAAAGGGGAAAATTTCAGTTGCAAGCTTCGAAGAGATGGAACCAGAGGAGACTATAGTATCATCTAAATGTCACCGAGTTTCCGATCTTGTTAGAGAAGGTAACATTTCAAATTCTTTCAAAGGATATAGATATGTTTTATGTTTTTAAAATCATTGTGTATAAGTATATAGATAATAGTTAGAATACAGAGATCTAGAAATCGATAATAAAATCAAGTCCATGTTGATAAATTTAATTTCATGTTAATTATGATCTAAATTTACACTTGGTTTATTGTGAAGGAAATGTTTTTGATGTAGTTGCACCCATTAACAACATAGAAAATGTCAAGTATTACTTGATGTGGAGCACTGAACGAAAGATGAAGTTATTGGAAGACTATGTTCACAATGGTTTTACATATGAAAGAGGTTTATCATACTGAAAGGTTATTTTTTCCAAGAAAATCATCAAACTAAGAGTAGTTTATTTTCAAGGCTATCAACCCGATGTCATAAGTTGTCAATATAGTCACTTGGTGTGTGAAGCACGCATAAAGTTGATGGAAGTTCAATCAAAAAAATTATGGAAACTTAAAAAATGGAGAATGTCAAAAGTTGACCATGAATGGATCATTGAGGATGGAATTCCATTATAAATTTTTTAATTGAACTGCCCAATAATTTATTCTCCTTCAATTCAACTTTGAGAACTTAGAGTTCAAGTACATTGTTAGTCTTTCTTTTTGTGCACCCTTAAGTTGTACATTCTTAAGAATGTGATGATGTGAAAGTGATACTCATTGGCTCTTGTATTGAGTTACAAAGTTATATGTATAATGTCTGTTATGTAGGTGTATTGAGGATTTCATGTTCCTCATATTATGTTTGCATGCATGACAAGTAATTTATATGTATACATTCTCTGGTTTTAAACTATTCCACACATGAATGAAAAATGTGTTATCCTTTCTACACATTAATGCAATTAAATGTACATATCATATTTTATAATGCAAATTTAAGTTATCATTGTTTTATACATCTACAACAAATTAGAAGATTCATTCAAATGAAAAATGTAGGTCATGTTTTTTAATTGCAATTTTACTAGATTAATTTTAAATAAATTGACAAAACAACCTTAAACAAAACCTAAGAATCATCTACTCACATTATAGGAATGACTGAATGCAAAATGTACCAACTAAATCCAAATTTACTTTCATTGCTACATATTCATGAACTTAAATATGTAAAACCTTTAAAAGAATCAAACTATGCATGCATCATGCAAATTGTGGGGAATGATTTATAATGCAATTTAATCTAACTTATGTTTGTGCATTCAAACAACTTTATATTAAAAGTTAACTATCAACCGACATCAATAGTAACTTTTCAATACATGAATACAAAATGTACATACCATATTTTATAATGCAATTTTAAGTTATCATTGTTTTATACATCTACACCGAATTATAAGATTCATTCAAATGCAAAATGTACCATGTTTTGTAATTTGCAATTTTAATAGATTCATTTTAAATAACTTGACAAAACAACTTTAAACAAAACCTAAGAATCATCTACTAACATTATAGGAATGATTGAATGCAAAATGTACCAACTAAATGCAAATTTACTTTCATTGTTACATATTCATGAACTTAAATATGTAAATTTACCTTTAAAAACACCAAACCATTTATGCATCATGCAAATTGCAGGCCATGTTTTATAATGTAATTTTATCTAAATTATGTGTGTGCAATCAAACAACTTTATATTAAAAGTTAAATATCAATTGACATCCATAGTAGCCCTTCTATACATGAATGAAAAATGCACATACCATATTTTATAATGCAATTTTAAGTTATCATTGTTTTAGACATCTACACCGAATTATAAGATTCATTCAAATGCAAAATGTACCATGTTTCATAATTTGCAATTTTAATAGATTCATTTTAAATAGCTTGACAAAACAAATTTAAACAAAACCTAAGAATCATCTACTAAGATTATAGGAATGATTTAATGCAAAATGTATCAACTAAATGTAAATTTACTTTCATTGCTACATATTCACGAACTTAAATATGTAAAACCTTCAAAAGCATCAAACCATGCATGCATCATGCAATTTTATAATCCAATTTTATCTAGTATGTTTGTGCATTCAAATAAATTTATATGAAAAACTTTAACTATCAACTAATGTCCATAGTAGCCTTTGTATACATGAATGCAAAATGTGCATACCATATTTTAAAATGAAATTTTTATGACTGCTTTAGACATTGACACCAAATTCAAAGATTCATTCAAATGCAAAATGTACCATGTTTTGTAATTTGCAATTTTAACAGATTCATTTTAAATTTAATAAGTGACAAAACAACTTTGAACAAAACCTAAGAATCATCTACTAACAGTATAACAATGATTATGCAAAATCTACCAACTAAATGCAAATTGACTTTCATTGCTACATATTCATGAACTTAAATATGTAAAACCAAGTTTTAAGATTCAGACCATGCATCATGCAAATTGTACCATGTAAAATGTCAATAAACTCCAAAATTAGCATGTCTTAAATCATAATAAAGAGTTATAGATTTGAAATATGTCCAAAATTTATATCATTATAATGGTAAATATATAGTAAAAAGTTGCATCAATTTAGAGAATCTCGCTGAAATATATGATCTATCTGTTAGAGTCGGTCTGGTCAGTCTTACGTCAAAGATCAAAACTCTTTATGCATTTCATTTTTAGGTGTCCCGCTCCATTCACTCAGCTGCATTCTGCTAGGGGCATGCCATAATTTGACGGAAAAGGTCATGATAGTCATTTCCCCTCAGGTCTGGCTCCTGCTGGCTTTGGTCTTTTGTCAATGATCACCAAAGTCCATGATAGTCAAGGTCTGATCCTTTAATGGACAAAAGTCATTTTTGATCATTAGGTCTAGGGACTAATCAATTTGGTCTTTAAATATGTCCAGTCAAGCCATGCAGGCCAGATTGATGCCCTTACAAAGTAATGATTCAGAGAGTTTCATCGTCATACTGATAAACTGCGACTGTTCTTCAAAACTCTATTTTGAGGAAAAGTCAAACAGTGTCATTGGTGATAAAAATTCCAAAAAAGTCTTCAGTTGATTTCTTCAGGTGCAATCATGGTTTCCGTGGCCAAATTCCCTGTCATGCAATCCTTGCAAAGAGTGCCGAAAATTTCATCATTTGAGCTAAAATTTCAAAGGGAAAGTGAAAATCAGTGTTGCTTTAAATCAGGGAAAATTTGTCAAAACATAACATTAGAAAAATGGGTTTTTGAAAAGCAAAGATTTAACCCATGACTTTCAAGTCTTTAAATATAATTTTCCACCAAAATTGAAGTCATTGTGCAAACCAAGTGCTTGGGGAACATTTCAAACTGTTTGAGTGTGCATCGTGCATTTTAAAGCAAGATTGGAGGCGATTTCAGGGCGCGGCGCATATAGACAGGGGCGCAGCGCACATAGAGGGCGCGGTGCACAAAGAGCCGACCCATAGTGTATTTTTCTAACTGGCACGGTGCATACCCAGGGCGCAGCGCACTGGGTTTTGCGCGCAGCGCACACAGACAAAGCGCTTAGAACCTTGCCAAACTTCCTCAAATCTTTTGTGAAGCCCACCAAATTGCAAGGTAGGCTCTATAACATCACTTGTTTATCAAAGTTCATAAATGATATGGTGGTTTTATGCCTATGATTGAATGCAACAAAAACTCATAAAACCAACCACAAGAAAATACCAAAAAGTCATTGTTGCTAGGGTTGTATAAGTGTGGTGTTGATGCCAAGGTTCCATTTTCCTTCCTTACCATTTTTCCTTATCCCCCTATGCTATTGTTTCCTATTCCCACTACCCTAAAATACTACCAAACTCATATTCCTTATCCCTCCACTATTTGGTCAATACAAACACCAAACCCTACCTCATTAAAACCCCAAAAAACCTACCCTATCAAATACCCAAACCCCCTACATATCCCTAAACAAATTTCTCCCCATAACCCCTATTCCCATCACATTACTCCCCTCCTAATACTCCCTTTGTTTCATTGTTCCCCTTGGTGGCAGATATCACAAAAACAACACCCAGCTTCACCATCATCAAAGGGAAACCTAAGTACAGTACATAAACAGTAGTCATGGCATCTGAGGGTTCATCAGAGTATGAGGTGGAAAATCACAGTGATACAACTTCAGGAGAACAGGCTCCCAGGAGACATCACAACAGTGGCAAACATGTTAGGGATGAGCCAGACACCCTCACTGAATTGCAGGCATGCCCTCTTGCTATGTCATGTTTCCAGCACCTAGCATGTTTTGAATTTTGTCAAAGGGTGGCTAATGTTAGAGTTCATCATGAGTTGGCCCGTCTTTTTGTGCTTCATCTACATGGAGGTCAGTCTATATTGGCTGGGGTCACCTTCACATTGACACCCGAAACTATCTCAGTGGAAACAGGCATACCAAATGTTGGAGAACAGTGGCATTAGAAGAAGAAGGTGGATAGGTAATACTATGAGCCTTACATTAAGGCCAATTGTTTGAGGCAGCTCACAAGAGTCTTCCCATTCAGATATTTGAAAGATGAGTATGCTCTGCTCATGAAATTGATCATGAAGTACTTCAGTTGTGAGGGGAGGTTCTCTCGCCTATATGCCTATCACATCAGGTTGCTCATGCACTTTACGAGGGTGTGGATGATGAACCTCCCATTTTTAATTTGCAGGAACATAGAGAGGATGAAAAATTTCATGCAGCATAAGACCCCTCAACAGTAGCTTAATAGTTTTTATCACTTTGCTCTTATCCGGATTTTGGTGGATCATCAATTGGAATTGCAGGGCATTGCTTGGGAGGACTTCATCTCCTGTGACTTCTTCAGCACTCCACAGGTAGTATCAGAGGCAGATCATGAAATAGGTGGTCCTTCTCATCAGTATGAGCGCCATGAGGCCGCTACTATGCTAGTATTCATCACCTATCATAGAGGCAGTAGACATTTGTTTGCAGTGGCAAAGCGAGTGTTATCTCCACCTGGGGTGGAAGGGGCCTTGCTTCCGGCATCGACGAAACAGGAACAGGATAGAGGTAAGGAGCCAATTCATGATGAGGGGCCTTCAGGTGAGCCATCAGGTGAACGAGAGATAGAATTCGTTCTCCTTCATGATGATGAGATAGATACAGAACCGACAAATGTAGAGCTTAGAGAGATCATCCAGGAGCAGCAATCAGAGATTAAGGCCTTATCCCTTGACTTGGAGAGGGCTAAGTGGAACATGAAATACCTGGATCAGAGGAACAAACAACTAGAGGATTAGCAGGTGATTATGGAGCTACAAAACATTCGTGAGCATCACCAAGCTGCACAAAGGAGAAGAGTTGAGCTCACATCATTGGAGCAAGAGATCAATGAGGATCGAGAGGCCAATCTCGAGAGAGTTAACATGCACTTGGAGAGGTTGCTTGACAAGGCTGACAAGGACCATGCCTTACTGAGACACATGGCCTTCCATTACAGGGCACGAAATATGAGTGCAAAGGCCCGGATAAAGAGCTTGAAGGCAAAATTGAGCAAAGCAACAAAAGAGGCAAAAGAGGAAAAAGAGAAAGATCGGCTTCGAATCTTGGCTGGAGCTTCCCTGGCATAGCATAGCACTTCATAGAGGACCTTTAGCCCAAATTTCAAGAAATTTGGGGAAATTTTGGTCACATGACAAAATTTTGGGCAAAACACAAGTTTTTTTTACCTGTGCGCTAAAAATTGGGAGCTCCAAATGAAGAATGGTTTGCATTTTTGGATTCAGCATGAAAAATCACGACTACTGGTGCTTGGACAAGAAATTTGGGCAAGATCTGAGTCTCCAGGAGGTCAAAAACACCCAAAAAATGACCTCTCTGCCCCTATTTTGACACACAGGAAGCAGTCTTGGGAGAATGAAGATTTGGAGGGGCAAACGACACTAAATTCAAAAATTCCACTTGGGTTAGGAAGTAGACAGGATAGGCTTTCCAACAAGCACACTTGGGCATATTTTGGACTTATGCAAGTGCCTCAAAAAAGGCTCCAAAGTGGCGCGGCCCACACAGAAAATGGAGTGGCGCATACAGGAAAAAATCCCAATTTTACCTCCGTTTCGCGAAATTTTGATTCGCGACTTCTCCAAGTGGTCCCGCTCATCTAAATTTCAGTTTTTCAGCACCTAAGGCAGCATTTAAAGTATTTTCACTCCAGATTGGCTTCTATCCAAGTGGCAAAGGAAGGCAAACGGTCACCCAAGCCATTTGTCATGTTTGTAATGCTGCACCTGTAGCTAATGGTTGGCTTTCCACTTTCATTTTGTAATGATTCGAGTAACTCCCCAACCCCTGGGTATTCTATCTCTTCATGGCACATTCTATATATTGTATGCAAACTATTTACAAAGGGTTGGTTGGCTTGTAACTTCTGGGAGACTGTGGGAAAGAAACTCTGTTTCTTCACTGTATATTTTAGACAGAGAATTAATGAGAGACAGCGACTCTGTTTCATGAGATTCATGTGGTTGTGAGTGTAGTAAATGTGTCTCTTATGTTTCATATGTATTTTGTAATGTTCATAGTTCAATTCATATTCATTTCCAGTGAAATTTTCTGAGTTAGATAAGGTAGAATTCAATTTTATTTCTTTGCCTGTGGGAAAATTTCATGTTCAGTGTTCTTCTTCTGTTGAAAAGGATTCATGTACTTATGCCCTTTTCACTCTCCTAAGTAATCTCTCCATTCCGCGTTATTTCAAACTAAATCGCTACACTTTCCGCCTGTCTTGCCTCACGGAGTAATTTGTGCCTTTGTATTAAATTCTCTGTTCATTGCTGTCCGTTGGTCCCATAACATCCCAGAAGCTCAGTCATTCATAAAAATTGTTTCTTGTATCCATATTCACTTACTAGCCTAAGATAAATATTTCACTGTAAGTCATCTCAGACCGTTTCGTTTATCCATTCACTGAGCGTGACTTGGAGAGAGCCCTCTACTGTTCTGGTAGGGCTAGCTACCAGACTGAGCATGGTTTGTGGTTACCCTGAATTTTGCCTTCCTTCAGCCTAGGGTAGATTTAGGTGCTAACATAGTGGCGACCATACTGGGGAACGAAAATGGTTTGCTTGAAGATTGTTTTGCCCCAGTACATATCTCAAGTTCAGAGCTGATTGTTGATGGTGAACAACGATCAGACATAAGAAGGCTGAAATCATTCACCTAGTGACTCCATTCAATGAAGAATCCAGCAATCGATGCTTCATGGTGACTCCACTACAGAGAGATCAGTAGCTTTGAGATTTTCAATATGGAACGCGTTGCAAGAAGGTATGCTCCTATGAGCCGAGATCACATTCCAGTCTTTCCACGTAAAATTCCGAAGGTAGATTGGTCAAGGAATTTGCCTACATTTAAAGATGATGGTAAGAAGGACGCTGCTTTACATCTAGTTCGATTTCACATGCATATTCGCAAGTTGAAGGTTGATTTTCCTGAAGATTGCTTGATGAAGATATTCCTGGCCACTCTGGAAGGTGAAGCCCAATCTTGGTATGAAAGTTTGCCGCCTGCTTGTATTTACTGTTTAAAGGATTTTCATGCCCTGTTCATTGAAAGATATCAAGAATCTTATCCATCATTAAATCTAGTTCATGACTGTTGCAAACATGCTTCTACTTTTATTGAAAGCCTTGAAAAATACTATGAGGATGATAATTTTATGGATGATGAGATCATGGAAGCCTTGTACGAGAATCCATTTCAGCAACATGAAGAGAAACTAAAGGAGTCCCATCAAGATGCTCAGGAAACGTTGCAGCAGAATCAAGATCTTTGTACGGTGGAAAATGAAGGAATTTTGCATCTTGACAGTCAACATGAATTACATGAAATAGATCAGCATGTTGAAGAGTTCCATATGGTTGAAAGTGATGAAAGAAAAAGTGTCGGTTCAGATCTGTCCATAGAAGAAGACAGCATGCAAGGAAGTCCAGTTCTAATTCCAGAATGTGATAATGTCAAGTCGCCATTTCATATTCAGATTTAGATTGTGATGACCAAGAAAACCTTGTACTAAGTCCCATGAAAGAGAACTCTACTGCTGAAATCATCTGGGATGAAGAAGACAGAGTTTTGGATCCGAATGTTCTCATGTCAGTAGAACACAGTCTTCATGAAGATGTAATCCAGTCCGCTCATGAACAACAAGGTGAGAGCTTTGTTCAAGTAATTGAAAAATTTTCTCTGGATGAATCGTTGGTAGATGATAGAAATGTCATGCTTGAGTTTCACGAAACATCTGAAGTTTCTTTTCTCATGATTGATGAATGTGATGAGAATTTGGCTATCATATCATATGAAGATGATCTACCATATATTCAGACTTCAGAAGATCAGACCATTCGAGATTCTCTTTCAGATTGTTCCTCATATGTCTCATGTTTTGAAATGTTCTTTGAAAAGGAGATTTGTTCATCCACTTGTTCAGAATTTTTTGAAGACCCGGAACATACTCTTATTTATGAAGAAAGACCAGAATCAAGAGAAAAAGATACCTTGTTTTTCCAGCAAGAGGTCAATCTTCATGTTTTTCAGGATCCAACGGCAGATTTGTTGCAGTCAGCAGTAAAGGTGATTATTGGAGTATTCAGTGATGAAGGAGATCATGGTCAATTATGTTTTTGCAAGCCCAGTTACCAGTATCTGTTGTTGACCAGAAGATCTGATAAGGAGAATCAATCAAGGAGGCATCTATAGTTGAATTGAGGCTTCTGTGATCCATAATAGTTGAAATAATAACTTCGACGTAAATCACATGTAGACAGACATTTGTCGACGCGTTTCGAACCAACTAGTGTGGTTCATCGTCAGGACAAGTTGAAGAAACAGATCGAGCTTAGCATGATAAATAGTTTGAGCAGAGTCTCCAATGGCTAAGACTAACAACTAATTTTGACCTTAGGACCCAGGTCTAATTAATATTTATTAATTTAATATTATTTTTATTTTTATTATTATTTATCTTAATATTCTTTATGGAAATAATTTAAATTAGGTAAAAATACATAAATAAATTAATATTAATGGTTGGTTTAAAAAGAAATTTAATTATTTATTTAAATTAATTATATATATATATATATATATATATATATATATATATATTAATTAAAGTTATAATATTAGGTTAATAAGATAAAAGTTAGGATTTTACAAAAAAAAATTCGGTGAAGATCACATGGGACATCATTTGTCGACGTTTTTCGAACCAACCAGTGTGGTTCATTTACTCATTTTAATTCCTTCTTATTTTTAATAATTTATTTGTAACTAACTATTATCACGAAGTATTTTTAATTACTAATTTAACTTGAAATTTTAATTTTTAAATTAAATATTATCATTAAATCATTTTATTTTAGGGGGTTGGTCCCCCTAGGGTAATATAATTTTAAGTATTAAAACATAATTTTAGTATAATTTAATAATATAATTTTAATATAATTTGATTTTAAATATAATTTTAATTATATTTTAATTTTAATATAATTTTAATATAATTTGGTTTTAATTATATTTTAATTTTAATATAATTTTAATATTTTAATATAATTTTGATTATTTATGCTTAATTAACTATTATCATTACTAACTATTATCATATAAGTTTTATTAATAAAAAAGTTTTTACATAATTATTTTATTTATTCTAAGGGATTGGTCCCTCTATGAGAAATATTTTTTCCCTTAGATATAATTTTTAATTATTTATCTCTAACTAACTATTTTCATGAATTATTTTTACTAATTGAACATAATTGTTTATTTATTTTTAAAAATTTTAATTATTTATTATTATTTTATTTGAAGGACTGTCCCCCTCTAGGGTAATTTTTCCCCCTTAGATATGACTTTTAATTATTTGTCTTTAACTAATTATTAACATGAATTATTTTTAGTTAATAATTGAACAAAACTATTATATATTTTAATTATTTTTAATATTTTTTATTATTTTATTTAAAGGACTGGTCCCCCGGGTAGCATTTTTTAAGGTTCCTAGTCAAAAGTAGCTGTTAGTCTTTTTAGCCGTTGGAGGATTTGCTTTGTCTATTTAACCTGCTAAGCTGAATCTGTTTCTTCAACTTGTCCTGACGATGAACCACACTGGTTGGTTCGAAACGCGTCGACAAATGATGTCTCATGTGATCTTCGTCGATTTTTTTTTGTAAACTTGATATGGATTACAAAAGCCTAAACTCTACAAAAGTTAGGATTAATAAGTAAAATAATTTCAATGGTTAGTTAATAATTTATTTATTTATTTAAATTAATTCATAATTATATATATATAAATTAAAATCATAATATTAGTTTGTTAAGTGACGAGTATTATAATGGTTAGTTTATTTTTAATTATTATTATTTATGGAAATTAGTTAAAAATATACAAAATAATTTTAATGGTTGGTTAAAGAAGTAACTTAGATATATATATATATATATATATATATATATATATTTCTAATTAAAGTTATAATATTAGGTTTTTTTTTTTTCTCCGTAAATACTAAATCTATTAAAAAGGTGAAAAAATATGTACAATGAGGTCAGAGCCTCAGAGGAGGCCGAGGCCATTCCTCATCCAAAAACTCAGGGACAATACAGTTTATCCTATCAACCAGATTTACAATGCAGACCTCAGAGATTTGATTTCGGTCCCTGACATACTGACAAAATTTACTCGGATTACAGTTATCATACCCTTCAGTGACCTCAAAAAACACAGTAGCGCCTAGCATAGCTGACTTTAAAACAAAATTGAAATCGGTGGTAGCTGACATGACTACCTGAAGCATGAGACTGAAACAGACCAGAGAATTTAGCTGCCAAGTCAAGGACACAGGATCAAAAAAACATAGCATGTGCACCCAGTGGAGATTATTCCGCCTGACTTGGAGATGCTTGCATCTCCTCCTTCGCCTGGCTTGGAGAGGCGACCCACGTAACGAACCCGTCTTCGTCCAGAAGCGGCGCTCCACCAGAATCAGTGACCAAATGTAAACAGCCAGTTGGTCTTTGAGAAGGCTCGCGAACATTGTCATCTTCCTTAGCTGGGTCAGGCTGCTGAGGCATTTCCTGGACAGGGGCGTCCTCATTCATGCGGTCAACATGAAACACCAGCCCAGTCATGTCCCCAAGTAGAATGCTGTCGTCCTGCGAATTTGAGGATGCAGGAGGGGTCGGGCTGAGCTGGTTGCTCTCCTCCTCTGAGACAAATACTGTGAAATTCACTGTCACCATCGGCCTGTTGAGCCGACTTTGGAAAACAAATCTAGAGGAATGATAAGAGTTATTCGGGATGATCCCCTCTTGGTCTGATAGCGGAGAAGAGGGAGGGACTAAGGCAATTGGGGCAACCTGCTGAGGAGCAGATTGAGAAGGGCTAGCCCTGATTCCAGACCGACCCCCCCGACGCGGTATACCTCGACTGCGAGGCATTGAAACAGAAACCAACGACCTGAGAGGGCAATTGATGCAGAGGAAACCTGAAATGGCTGGAGTGCTGCTGAGGAAAGACCAGAGCCGAGCGATTAAGTCCACAGGAAAGACGAGACGAGGAGACTGAAGCGGCTTAGCTTCATATAGAACAGGGTCATTAATTGCCTCAGAGGAATTGAGCCGATCCATGTTGCCAAGCCGAATCGAGGACAGAGAGGCCATACCCGCATTGAAATCCAGATCGCTTCGAGACTGATCAGTCTTTAATTCACCTGCTTTAAACCTTAAACCACCACCGATGACGCGTACCCTGAAGATCTCCCTCCTGCCATCCGTCAGGCCAGGTGTCTGCATGGCGTGCTTATTCATTGATTGCAGATGTGAACACCCGCATCCGGGTTATAATATTAGGTTATTAAGATCAAAGTTAGGATTAATAAAATAATTTTAATGGTTAGATTAAAAAGATAATTTATTTATTTACTTAAATTATTTAAAAATTATTATATAAATATATATTAAAATCATAATAGTAGGTTGAGACTTTTCATTTATTAATTTAATAATAATTTATAATGGTTAGTTTAAAAAGTAATTTAATAGTTTATTTATTAATAATCAAATATATATATATATAATTTATATATATTATAATAAAAATTATAAAGTTAGGATAAAACAGGGTGCTCCATCCGTCAAAGGATCTGCGAACATGCGGCCGACCTAAGACATGGGAGATCCAAGTCTTCAGCATTAGCTGAGCATGTGGAAAAGACCAAGCATCAGGTGTGTATTGAGGAGGCCAAGGTTGTTGCCAAAGTTGCTCAGTTCCACCATCGTAAATTGAGGGAAGCTATTGAGATTGAAAAGAAGCTGAGCAATCTCAATAGAGATGATGGCTGGAAAATCAGTAGGTGTTGGATTCTCTTCTTAGTCGATTTTTCTGCCCCTCCTTTTTTTTTTTCCTAATTTTTAATTAGAATATATATGTATGTATGCAACATTAACAATATTTAATAAATAATTTAATTAAATAAATAACTTACCTTTTTAAACTAACCTTTGAATTATTCTATTTATTTATATAGTATTTTATCCTAACTTTATAATTTTTATTATAATATATATAAATTATATATATATTTGATTATTAATAAATAAACTATTAAATTACTTTTTAAACTAACCATTATAAATTATTATTAAATTAATAAATGAAAAGTCTCAACCTATTATTATGATTTTAATATATATTTATATAATAATTATTAAATAATTTAAGTAAATAAATAAATTATCTTTTTAATCTAACCATTAAAATGATTTTATTAATCCTAACTTTGATCTTAATAACCTAATATTATAACTTTAATTATATATATATATATATATATATATATATATATAATAATTTAAATAAAAATAAGTTACTTCTTTAACCAACCATTAAAATTATTTTATATATTTTTAACTAATTTCCATAAATAATAATAATTAAAAATAAACTAACCATTATAATACTCGTCACTTAACAAACTAATATTATGATTTTAATTAAAATATATATATAATAATTATGAATTAATTTAAATAAATAAATAAATTATTAACTAACCATTGAAATTATTTCACTTATTAATCCTAACTTTTATCTTATTAACCTAATATTATAACTTTAATTAATATATATATATATATATATATATATATATATATATATATATATATATATATATAATTAATTTAAATAAATAATTAAATTTCTTTTGAAACCAACCATTAATATTAATTTATTTATGTATTTTTACCTAATTTAACTTATTTCCATAAATAATATTAAGATAAATAATAATAAAAATAATAATAAGATTAAATTAATAAATATTAATTAGACCTGGGTCGTAAGGTCAAAATTAGCGATTAGTCAATTTAGCCGTTGGAGACTCTGCTCAGACTATTTATCATGCTAAGTTGGATCTGTTTCTTCAACTTATCCTGACGATGAACCACACTAGTTGGTTCGAAACACGTCGACAAATGTCTGTCTACATGTGATTTACGCCGAAGTTATTCTTTCAAGGAGGCATCTACTTGATTGGTTACATTGGAAGACACATTACACATGATTGTACATATTGCATTAGTATGCAGGTGGCTGTCATCATGATTTGAAACCCTCAAATCTTGATGGACTGCTACCATTGAAACAAGTTTTGTAAGTTCTTGTTTTAGTTAAGTCAGTCATGAGTCATTTCCTTTTACATTGAGTCAGTTTTTCAGTCATGTTGGTTCCATAATTAAGTCGGTCTGAGTCAGGTTTCAGTCAATAAATGAGTCAGAGTCTTGTGTGGTTTGTCGAAATAATGACTCCATAGCCCAATGGACGAAGGCACTGTCTAGCTCTTCCAGAGATCTGTTGTTCTTGGCACCTCCAAGGAGCTACCATCCCCCATTGGAGCCAATGTTAGAGTCGGTCTGGTCAGTCCTCTGTCAGAGATCAAAACTCTTTATGCATTTCATTTTTAGGTGTCCCGCTCCATTCACTCAGCTGCATTCTGCTAGGGGCATGCCATAATCTGACGGAAAAGGTCATGCTAGTCATTTCCCCTCATGTCTGGCTCCTGCTGGCTTTGGTCTTTTGTCAATGATCACCAAAGTCCATGACAGTCAAGGTCTGGTCCTTTAATGGAAAAAAGTCATTTTTGATCATTAGGTCTAGGGATTAATCAATTTGGTCTTTAAATATGTCCAGTCAAGCCATGCAGGCCAGAGTGACGCCTTTAAAAAGTAATGATTCAGAGAGTTTCATCGTCATACTGATAAACTGCGACTGTTCTTCAAAACTCTGTTTTGAGGAAAAGTCAAACAGTGTCATTGGTGATAAAATTTCCAAAAAAGTCTTCAGTTGATTTCTTCAGGTGCAATCATGATTTCTGTGGCCAAATGCCCTGTCATGCAATCCCTGCAAAGAGTGCCGAAAATTTTATCATTTGAGCTAAAATTTCAAAGGGAAAGTGAAAATCAGTGTTGCTTTAAATCAGGGAAAAAGTGCCAAAACATAACAATAGAAAAATGGGTTTTTGAAAAGTAAAGATTTAACCCATGACTTTCAAGTCTTTAAATATAATTTTCCACCAAAACCGAAGTCATTGTGCAAATCAAGTGCTTGGGGAAACATTTCAAACTATTTGAGTGTGCATCATGCGTTTTAGAGCAAGATTGGAGGCGATTTCAGGGCACGGTGCATATAGACAGGGGTGCAGCGCACAAAGAGGGCGCGGCACACACAGAGCTGGCCCACAGTGTATTTTTCTGACTGGCACGGCGCACACCCAGGGCACAGCGCACTGGGTTTTGCACGCGGCGCACACAGACAAAGCGCTCAGAACCTTGCCAAACTTCCTCAAATCTTTTGTGAAGCCCACCAAATTGCAAGGTAGGCTCTATAACATCACTTGTTTATCAAAGTTCATAAATGATATGGTGGTTTTATGCCTATGATTGAATGCAACAAAAACTCATAAAACCAACCACAAGAAAATACCAAAAAGTCATTGTTGCTAAGGTTGTACAAGTGTGGTGTTGATTCCAAGATTCCATTTTCCTTCCTTACCATTTTTCCTTATCCCCCTATGCTATTGTTTCCTATTCCCACTACCCTAAAATACTACCAAACTCATATTCCTTATCCCTCCACTATTTGGTCAATACAAACACCAAACCCTACCTCATTAAAACCCCAAAAAACCTACCCTATCAAATACCCAAACCCCCTACATATCCCTAAACAAATTTCTCCCCATAACCCCTATTCCCATCACATTACTCCTCTCCTAATACTCCCTTTGTTTCATTGTTCCCCTTGGTGGCAGATATCACAAAAACAACACTCAGTTTCACCATCATCAAAGTGTAGCCTAAGTACAGTACATAAACAATAGTCATGGCATCTGAGGGTTCATCAGAGTATGAGGTGGAAACTCAGAGTGATACAGCTTCAGGAGAACAGGCTCCCAGGAGACATCACAAGAGTGGCAAACATGTTAGGGATGAGCCAAAAAACCTCACTGAATTGCAGGCATGCCCTCTTGCTATGTCATGTTTCCAGCACCTAGCATGTTTTGAATTTTGTCAAAGGGTGGCTAACGTTAGAGTTCATCATGAGTTAGCTCGTCTTTTTGTGCTTCATCTACATGGAGGTTAGTCTATCTTGGCCGGGGTCACCTTCACATTGACACCTGAAACTATCTCAGTGGCAACAGGCATACCAAATGTTGGAGAATAGTGGCATAAGAAGAAGAAGGTGGATAGGCAATACTATGAGCCTTACATTAAGGCTATTTGTTTGAGGCAGCTCACAAGAGTCTTCCCATTCAGATATTTGAAAGATGAGTATGCTCCGCTCATGAAATTGATCATGAAGTACTTCAGTTGTGAGGGGAGGTTCTCTCGCCTATATGCCTATCACATCAGGTTGCTCATGCACTTTACCAGGGTGCGGATGATGAACCTCCCATTTTTCATTTGCAGGAACATAGAGAGGATGAACAATTTCATGCAGCATAAGACCCCTCAGCAGTAGCTTAACAGTGTTTATCACTTTGCTCTTATCCGGATTTTGGTGGATCATCAGTTGGGATTGCAGGGCATTGCTTGGGAGGACTTCATCTCCCGTGACTTCTTCAGCACTCCACACGTAGTATTAGAGGCAGAGCATGAAATAGGTGGTCCTTCTCATCAGTATGAGTGCCATGAGGCTGCTATTATGCCAGTATTCATCACCTATCAGAGAGGCAGTAGACATTTGTTTGTAGCGGCAAAGCGAGTGTTATCTCCACCTGGGGTGGAAGGGGCCTCACTTCTGGCATCGATGACACAGGAACAGGATAGAAGTAAGGATCCAATGCATGATGAGGGGCCTTCAGGTGAGCCATCAAGTGAACGAGAGACAAAATTCGTTCTCCTTCATGATGATGAGACAGATACAGAACCGACAAATGCAGAGCTTAGAGAGATCATCCAAGAGCAGCAATCAGAGATTGAGGCCTTATCCCTTGACTTGGAGAGGCCTAAGTTGAACATGAAACCTGGAGCAGAGGAACAAACAGCTAGAGGATCAGTAGGCGATTATGGAGCTACAAAACATTTGTGAGCATCACCAAGCTGCACAAAGGAGAAGAGTTGAGCTCACATTATTGGAGCAAGAGATCAATGAGGATCGGGAGGCCAATCTCGAGAGAGTTAACATGCACTTGGAGAGGCTGTTGGACAAGGCCGACAAGGACCATGCCTTACCGAGACACATGGCCTTCCATTATAGGGCACGAAATATGAGTGCAAAGGCCCGTATAAAGAGCTTGAAGGCAAAATTGAGCAAAGCAACAAAAGAGGCAAAAGAGGCAAAAGAGCAAGATCGGCTTCGAATCTTGGTTGAAGCTTCCTTGGCACAACATAGCACTTCATAGAGGACCTCTAGCCCAAATTTCAAGAAATTTTGGGAAATTTTGGTCACATGACAAATTTTTGGGCAAAACACAGGTCTTTTCCCAGTGACGCGGTGCTAAAAATTGGGAGCTCCAAATGAAGAATGGTTTGAATTTTTAGATTCAGCATGAAAAATCACGACTACTGGTGCTTGGACAAGAAATTTGGGCAAGATCTGAGTCTCCAGGAGGTCAAAAACACCCAAAAAATGACCTCTCTGCCCCTATTTTGACACACAAGAAGCAGTCTTGGGAGAATGAAGATTTGGAGGGGCAAATGAGCACCAAATTCAGAAATTCCCCTTGGGTTAGAAATTAGACAAGACATGCTTTCCAACAAGCACACTTGGGCACATTTTGGACTCCTACAAGTGCCTCAAAATAGGCTCCAAATTGGCACGGCGCACACAGAAAATGGCGCGACACATACAGGAAAAAAGCCCAATTTTACCTCCGTTTCACGAAATTTTGATTCGCGACTTCTCCAAGTGGGCCCGCTCATCTACATTTCAGTTTTTTGGCACCTAAGGCGGCATTTAAAGTATTTTCACTCTAGATTGGCTTCTATCCAAGTGGCAAAGGAAGGAAAATGGTCACCCAAGCCATTTGTCATGTTTGTAACGCTGCACCTGTAGCTAATGGTTGGCTTTCCACTTCCATTTTGTAATGATTCGTGTAACTCCCCGACCCCTGGGCGTTCTATCTCTTCATTGCAAATTCTATATATTGTATGCAAACTATTTGCAAAGGGTTGGTTGGCTTGTAACTTCTGGGAGACTGTGGGAAAGAAACTTTGTTTCTTCACTGTATATTTTAGACAGAGAATTAATGAAAGGCAGCGGCTCTATTTCATGAGATTCATGTGGTTGTGAGTGTAGTAAATATGTCTCTTATGTTTCATATGTATTTTGTAATGTTCATAGTTCAATTCATATTCATTTCTAGTGAAATTTTCTGAGCTAGATAAGGTAGAATTCAATTTATTGCTCTGCCTGTGGGAAAATTTCATGTTCAGTGTTCTTCTTCTATTGAAAAGGATTCATGTACTTATGCCCTTTTCACTCTCCTAAGCAATCTCTCCATTCCGCGTTATTTCGAACTAAATTGCTACACTTTCTGCCTATCTTGCCTCACGGAGTAATCTGTGCCTTTGTATTAAATTCTCTGTTCATTGTTGTCCGTTGGTCCCATAACATCCCAGAAGCTCAGTCATTCATAAAAATTGTTTCTTGTATCCATATTCACTTACTAGCCTAAGATAAATATTTCACTGTAAGTCATCTCAGACCGTTTCGTTTATCCATTCACTGAGCGTGACTCGGAGAGAGACCTCTCCTGTTCTGGTAGGGCTAGCTACCAGACTGAGCATGGTTTGTGGTTACCCTGAATTTTGCCTTCCTTCAGCCTAGGGCAGATTTAGGTGCTAACACTATCAACCTCCTTGTGTGGTCATATGAATCATGGGGTCCATGCACAACATGTATAATTGCATATATACATAAGATTATGTACTTTAACATTAAATTTTAATGTTTTAAAATTAAATTAGAATGTAATCATCAAAACAAAATTATAAAAAGTTTCAAATTCCATGCAATACCTCATGGTGTTCCCCTTCCATTGTGCCCTTGTGGTGTTTTCCATGCATTGTGGCCTCATGGATAAATTGTACAATACATGTGCATGTGTATATATATATATATATATATATATATATATATATATATATATATATATATATATATATATATATATATATATATAGATATAGATATAGATATAGATATAGATATAGATATAGATATAGATATAGATATATATATATTAAAATTTTAAAATTTCACATGAAAATGGATAAACTAGATCAATATTAAAATAATCAAGTATCAAAATTTTCAAATTGTCTAGACAATTCAATCCCGATAACCGACTAAAGTTTCAAATTCCATGCAATACCTCATGATGTTCACATTTCTCCCTCCTAGATGCCCTATTCAATACATTTACATGTATATATTAAACATTTAAAATTGCACATGAAAATTTATAAACTCACAATATTAAAAAAATTGCTAGAAGACTTTTTCAAATTGTTTAGATGATCTTATCCCCATTGTTGACTCCATCACTAAAGTCCCTGGAGAATGTGAGTCATCTCCACAAACCTAAAATTAAAAAATTTTAAAACTATAAGATATAAATCTATCTCATTTTTTAATGAAACTTTCACTTTAATTTATAACAAATCCTAAGTAAAATATCCAATACTTGTGATAATCGAATATTTGACACATCTCCTAGTAGGGAGGAAGAGGGTGGTGCTATGTCCAATGACCTCACAATTATAGTATTTGATGGATGAAATGTCAAAGGAGTAGGAAGGTTTCATAAAATCCCTACTCAAATCCAAGATTTGGAACTACAATTAGGATTGTATGCACTGCCACTTGATGATATGGATACTTTCCTTCGTGTTGAATGGTGGATGTAGTTATGCACTTATACCAGCATCCTTGAAGAACAGTGCACAAAATTTTACTAGAAAGGACAACATTATAAACTATATGGGAATCGATGTTCCTATCCCAAGAAAAGTGAATTACACATAACGAAAAAGGAAACATAAATGAACATATAACAATAGAAGCAAGGAAAGTATGTTACCAAGAAGCATCAAGGTTTTACATTAAACAACTAGGTCAGAACACTTTAGAGTATGAATGCACATAATGTGAAGGAACCTTGATAGCCCTCAGTCTGAAAATGAGAACCAAGCTGAACCTCTACAACCAAGTAAAAATACTACCACTAGAACAACATGCTCAGCTATAGTGAATTGTATTTACTACGTTTATAGGATAAAGTGTTCCTTCAGGAGGTGGCAATCCTATATTTTGAATTAGTTATAATCCTAATGGTTTTCAAGTTTTTTATTCTCCTCAGTATCAAAACTAACATTTTGGAGAAAAACATAGAGGAAAAAACTTAGTTCTAGGTGTTTTGGAGGACTTACCTGGTCTGGACAAGGAGGCTGAGAAAGATGAAAATTCCTTTACCAATGAGGAGGCTGAGATAGCTGAAATTCCTCCAGCGACGACGAGGTGAAATCAACCAAAATTCCTCTAGTGCCAATAAAATCTACAAAAACACCAAAAACAAATTATAAAATCTGCAAAAAGCATTAAAAATTTGTTGAAAAAAATTGAACTACATACAAACCTCCACTGAGCCGACATAATCAACTAATAAAATAAATGCTCAGCTTAGGCTCAGCTCAACTATAATCGCAAATTAATAGTGCAAAAGTTCGGGCTCAAATACAATAACAACAGTGCTTAGCTTCGACTTGACTAAGCTACAATCGCAAATTAATAGCACAGAAAAGTTCACAAGAGTGCCAGGGCCGTCATATATATAATAAAAAAGATTGGCCAAACTGTTTGTTTGCCGCTTTTTCAGCTTTGACAAAAAATCCGTTTAACGGTTGACGTTAATCTAAACGGCCAAAAGTTCAGCTGAATGTTAGTATAATAGTTCGGCCGAATAAATTTAGAAAATCAACCAAAGAAAAATTTGGTTCGCCCAAAAAATTGAGATTGTGAAATTTTCAGCGGCGTTTCTCACAAAAGTGTAACCCAACTTCATGTTTTCACCATTAACCAATGGGGATTTGAAGTTTGAATATCACGCTTTACATATTTATTCATAAAAAGGTGATCACCAATTGAACTACACACTCTATTTTTAAAAAATAAATGCCTTTACTTACTTATTCATCCTTAATATCATATATAAACAAACACCTTTTTGTTTTCACCTTTTTCAATTTCTATGATTCAACTATAAAAGAAATAATTTTTCAATTTATATTATTTAACTACAAAATAATTATTAACTGGTAGTGATGACTTAAATGTTGGGATGATAAATATTATGAAATTTGTCACCAAGAGATGCTCTATAAATTAATATGCGGGAGAAGTTGTATATTTTGTAAATAAATGTAAACATTTAGGACATCAATGTTGTAGTGAGTATTAAATAACTATAATTATAATATCCGCTTAACTAAAAATGTAATAAAAATAATAAATCGATTGAATTTGATTTGTTTTATTGTATTTTTGTTTTTATTTATAAAATTAGAAACATTTTTTTTTTCAAATGAAAAATCATAATATGCAAATCACATTTTAATGAATTTAAATAATAATTATTCATATTTGTAACCATGATATTTCAAAACATAAATTAATAAAAATTTCAAAATTTAATTAATTAGAAAAGATCCATCTTAATTCTAATTCTACTAAACACCTGTAGGAACCAAATCTCTAAAGATACAAACCTTTTTTGAGTGCAAAACATGACGAAAGTTTTTCACCTTGAGATATTTGATTTCTCTTAGCGTTTAGTAGATCCAAAGTTAAGATTGATGTATTCTACTTCTTAATAGTATTATTTATATTTACCTAAATTTCAATCTTCATATGTAGAATTATTCTTATTTTTAATTTTACTAGAACTTGATAATACATATAGTGAAATATATATAAAATATATTTTTTTGACATGTTTTATACATTTTTTAATTTATTTTTGTTAGGTGGCATGCAAAATATTATATATATCTATATATATATATATATATATATATATATATATATATATGTATGTATATATGTATTTATATATGCTATTGCATGATGAAGGATTTCAATCTCCCTAAAGACAATCAATATTTCAACCTATATTAGCCAATGGGAGTTATTTAGATACCTATCCCAATGGCCCTAACTTGAATAATGGATTATTTTTTTTTCCAAATTGTCTTAACAATGTGTGCTCGTTTAAGACTAATTTTTGGGGCTTAACTTGGGGTCATGAACCAAGAATTTACTTTAGTGGTATGAAATTGTGTGCAAATGTGACGAATTGCAACTAAAAACTAATGTTAATGCAATGAAATTAAAGGAAACTTAACTCTAAAAATAAATAAATATGAATATGTAAATGAATAGCCACAAGTATTCATCATTTAACAACAAATCACCTAAAAGAAAGTGAAGAAGATGGAAAAAAGAAGGCCAAAATGGAAAAGGAAACAACTAATAATTATGATGGGATCTAATTGATTAACCTACAACCAACTCTCTATGACAATAACATCAAGCAAATAATGGTTTTGGGCTACAAAAAGTTCTAATCTATTATTTGAGGGGAATCTAAAAAGTAAACAAGATGGGGGATAATACTATCAAAAAAAGGATTTCTTAGATACCAAAATCAAATATTAGAGGAGATAAATGAATCTGAAAATTATTATAATTAGGTTCCTATAAGGTTGTTATAACAAACTCCCAAGTCATTCCCTAATATCTAACTTGGCGAAGAAGTACTAGAAACCCTATACTGGTTCCTTTATTCGTCCTGGGATTTGTGAATTAACATGATCAAGGATTGTTGCAGGGTTATTATCAGCAAGAATCCCAACCTTATACTTCAATAAGAAAGAAATAAAAATAAGAAAATAGCATGTAATTTTTAGAAAAATTGGAAATACATATAATTGACATGTATTTTTATTACCACCTTAGATTTTGTGTTGAAATATATGTTGGTTACCCTCAATTTCTAGGCAGATAACTACATTCGATCCCTTTATATTTTGGTCAATTACCTGCTTTGTGCCCACCAACTTCTGAACATTATCTACATTGGCTCTCCTATGTCTCAATTTGTCAGGAATTGCTCTAAATTTGCCATTTTTGTACTCCACAAGAATTTTAACCTACATAACGCATAGAAATCCCAAGAAACACCCAAAATATCTAACATTTACTCAATATGGAAATAATTTTATTAAAGAAATAGGTTAAAATACTTACAAAATTTATTTATTATATTTTGAAAGTAACTTGGCCTATAAATATGTTCACGTGTGTATGATTAAACTAAACCAATTTAAAGTGAGTAATTAATAAATTGAAATCAAACATAAAGGACTTAATGAAGCTGCAACATAAAGAAATATAGAAGCTCGAGGCAAGAAGAAAATAGGAACAAAACCAATTGATAGAGGAGTTCATGCAATGTGAACTGCATCTGTAGATCATACCTCCAAGCGAGTTGTCTCTTTATTAATTCAAATTCTAAGCTTCAAAATTCTGTATTACATCACCAAAATGCCTCTAAAAGGCTACAACAAATCTAGGCTCTCATCTACGAGGAAGTGGCCACAAATATTCCCCCAAAAACCTCCTTCGATTGCTGCAAGTTCCAGCTCCAAAGCACTACTTTGTTACAAAATACACAGACATAAAATAACCAAGCTTAAATTTCTCGGGTCCACAAGAATATTATAACCTAAGGATCATGGCTTATTGGAAAAATATTTTGGTATAAATAATATTTCGGGTCCGCAGCCCCAGAGTTGATCCTATGGAGGATGTACCCCACTATTGTAGCCATTTATATAAAAATAACATTTGTTCTAACCAATGAACCAAATATAAAATATGGTTATAGCAATACAATAGTGGCACATTATTGTTATCTTTTGAAAGTTAATGGGTATATTCACGAATGGAAGATGTATATGCTCTTTGAAGTGTTTAAGGCATGATTTCTTCAACCTATGATTGAACACTTTCCTGACATCTATCATTTTGATATTCCCCAAGACGACATCATATTCTACCTCAATTTTTTTTGTACCAATGGAAGATGCATAACATGTACTGGTGGTGGAATAATTTTGTGTCCCATGAGTGGTTGGGACATTAAATTTCTCTGTTCCATATTCAACATTCTTAGAGGTTATTGTGATTGATTTTTTCCTAGAGATTTTTCTCGATCCAAGAGTTGACAGGGAATAACTTGACTCCCTTTGACAGGGTTTCTTTGGTTGTATTATTTAAGTGCCTTTAGAAGATCGTTCTTCCATGGATTTGGAAAGCATAGAAAAGTCCATACTTTATAGTTATTTTCACTACTTCTACCCCTAATATAGAATCCATTGTGTGTTTTAGTTTCTCACTATCATGTCCCTATATATGTACGAAGAAATTTTTTATTTTAATTTTAGAAATAAGAAAATAAACCATATATATCTAGGAAATTTCTTCTTTTGTAATTTTTAAATTAAAAACTAAAAAACACAATTCAAACAAGAAATGGAAGCATGTAGAAATCTATAAATTCAAAATGAAATACCTCATTCTCTTAACAATCATATTCCTTTTCTCATTTCCCTCTGTTGCTTGACATTTTTTGGTGTCCTAGGGAAAAAGGAATTCCTCCAAGCTGTGGAAAATCCCTTCTCTTTTCTCCCTACATTTTTCTTCCTTCCCTCAAAAAGTTATAAATAACGGTAGAGAAAAATTGATGGACAAGGGTTTGATTTTCACCTCTGGTAGGGGGTGAATGACATGCAAAAATTGATTTCGTGACTACTAGAGGTTGAATCAAACCCACAAATGATTTTTTTTTACCAAAATCCATAATAGGGGAGGAGAGTTTCGTCAATATCTCTGCACACCATCAACAAAGAGAACATTCGGTAGGAAAATCAAGAAGGATAAAAAGAAGAGAAACAAAATGGAGACCTGGGATCTAATATCTTGAGACTCATATCTCTCTTGATACTTGTGAACTAGAGACAATAAAAGAACTTGACACTGCTTGTTGGATTTGTGGGTGTTACGAACAGGGATTAATGGTTTAAACTGAAACTGATTGATTTAACCTTTGATATATTCTTGTCGACTAGGATAAGAACTTCGGATAGATTCTCACATGTTCTTGCTAGATGGATGTGTAAGTGGCAATGAAGGAAGGTAAGAACAATTTATTGAGAGCCTAATGATTTCAACCCAAACACAAAGCTCTCTTGGAACAAATCCTAGAAAAATTCCCAATTCTCTATTTTCATTTATATAAACCCTGCCTTCATACCTTGGGAAAGTCCCTCTGATTCCTTCGCATTTTTATTTTTTCCTTCACCTCATATTAGTTGGAAAATGAGAAAGAATACAACTTGCATATGTATAAGGTAATTGGTCACTATGCTAATAAAAAATTATTGTTTCTCAACAGAAAAAGAAAAATGAAAAGTCCTATTTGAACTAATAAAGTTTTGTGTTAAAAATATATAATATTATTATGATATGAGGTAAATTAAATAAAAAAATTTAGAAAAAAAATAAAAAAATAATGTAAATTATTGTAATAGGTTAATATCAGATTACGAGGTAGAAATTAATTACCTATCATTTTATTGTCAACCTGAGGGTTTCGTAAAACTTGCGAAGCATGCGTGCACTATATATGCTAGAAATTAAATTTCAATTTAGATCAATCTAACTACGAAACCAAATAATGAAAAACCAAATTCACCTATTCTAATTCAACACTCAATTCAAAAGAAATTATAGTACAATTATAGTACAGCGCGCGGAATTGAAATATTAATCTTTCAATCTTGCATGAACTGAAAAGCACACCACTCTTTCAGAAATGAAAGAAAAAACAATCATTCTTAACCTCTCACACAGGAAAAGATATGAAAGAAAATAAAAACAAATGCTCTTAACTTCTAGGTAGAAAACAAATAAAAACAACTGCTCTTAACTTCTCAGTAGAAAGCAAATAAAGACAATCACACTTAACCTCTCACACAGGAAAAGCTATGATAGAAATATATCTTAATCTATGAAAGTAATAAATCTTAATCTATGAAAAACAATAAATCTCACACATTGGAGGTGGCCAATCCAAAAACATGAGAGATGGCAAGTTGAGGCGCTCTAAATGCAAGCTAACCAAATCAAGGTCAACATCACTCATGATCATGGTGCCAAACCCAAATTCTATATTCAAAACATGAGCATTTCCCCAACATTACACATGCCTTTGAAAGGAGAAGGCTCTCCTATTTATACAAAAATATAAGAAGCTACCTCATTAATGGAGGTCCATTATTCTCTCCCTAGATCTCTAGAAAATCTCATAGAGTTACAACTCAAATAGGTATTGATGAGACACATATCCTCTTTGACCTTTATCCAAATCTTCTTCCATATCTTGAAGGGAATTGGAATTTGAGCATTGGAGGCCACATAAGGGTGCCTTCGAAGCTTCGAAAGGATCTACACATGTCATGAAAGTCAAGCCACTTTTAAGTATTAGAAAGTATATGTCATTTTTCTAAGTTTTAACCATTTAATTCACTTATAATACTAGAAATCATTAACTTTAGCAAAACACAAATGGAATCCATATAATTATGA
Source organism: Pinus tabuliformis (assembly GCA_031772625.1). Lineage (NCBI taxonomy): Eukaryota > Viridiplantae > Streptophyta > Pinopsida > Pinales > Pinaceae > Pinus > Pinus tabuliformis. Next base: position 673,188,398 of record CM062818.1, read on the forward strand.
AAATGGAGGTTAATGAAAGATTATATGGCTATGGAGTTGCAACATGTGAGTGAAACGGTGGCGATAAAGGTGAAAGTGGATGATATTTTGGAGACTCTACGTACCCCCCAACTGACGTTATGGCATGCCTCATGCAATCTATTGCATTGCTTAATCATGATTTGCATTTGAATGAGCTTGGCTTATATCAATTGTCCTCAAATTTGCATTTGACAGTTTCATTTCTTTTTGCAAAGTATTCCTTGTCATACATTGAATTACAACATGTTTGGTTAGTTCTTGTGTGACAACCAAATTTTAACTAGTATTGGTTCTTGTGTTTTAGTAACTTGTTTCTTTTTGTTGTTGCAAGATTCATTAAACATGTTTAAGAATGCATCTTTAAATCATCCATATAATATGCTCATCATTTAAGCATTTATTTGCAAATCACATAAATTTTGAACCATAATGCAATCATAATTGATTAGGACGAGTATGTTAGGATGAAATGAAGTGAAATGGAATGAAGTGATATGAAGAGTGATCATTATTGGATGTCCCTTCCTCCCCCAACTAAAGTTGTTTACGGCTTTTTTCCAAATGAGAAAGGAAATATGGTGAAGTATTTTCCAAAAATTATTATTTCAGTATTCAAGGAATTATATGATTAAAATCTAGAAAAGAACATAACTTTACTTACCTAGGAAGTGGACAAATTGTGCATATGTAGAGAAGTTGTAATTGCTGCGAGATCATGGAATAGAATGTAGAATTTCATATTCTTCTTGGTTGCATAAATGGTGGATGAGGTGGTGAAAGTGGAGTCCTTATTGTTGCTACTAAATCTTTTGTGTTGGCTTGTTGGGGCATGTCTCAGGTTTGGAGTCAATTAGCCAAACAAATTCCTATACTACTAGCCCTTTTGGCAACAATCCGTGGAGTGTGGACTGAGGTCTGACCTGAAGCAGTATGGGGGGATGTTGGAACCAGGTTTTCGCACCCTTGAGATGTCTGAGGGGTTGATTTAGTTCAACTATGAATACTTTTGTGCAGGTTACTTCACGCATTTTCCTAGCCTGCGAGGCCTTCTTGACCTTGTTATATTCGACTTTGCGCAACCCTAACCAGGGGTTGTGGGACTTTTGCACTGTTAAAGTAGCGATCTGCACTATTTCCCCAAGTCACACCGCAGATCTTACTTATCTTCTTATAACAGTTGGTTATCTTCATGTAAAAAAATACCTTATATTATATTCACTTATTCAGCACATTCATATAACTTCGCGCAACAAATAAACAATAAACTTGCAATTCATACCCAATATACTTCAATGCATAAAACAGGAAAAGATACACAGAAATATTGTAAAACTTCTCTTTATAAATGCTTCAAACGGTTACAGACCCAACCTAACCTACGCACTCTGTTGCAGGGGTCCGCGTACTTAGCTGCGGACTACTACGCCTCTGCGCTCTCAGCTGCAAAGCCTTCTCCTACTCAATGACCCAAAGACATGACTTTACACTTAGACTCAATGCTCCCTTATTAGATCTTCCATTAATTGATTCCTTTGTATCCTTTTCTCTTTACACTTAAAGCCTCGCTCTATTTGTACAATCCCATGGTCGTGCACCATGGGTAGATCTCTCAAACCAACATTACATTACAAAAATGAGGTCAGACAACCCTCTGACTCATTTGCCATCTTCGTGCTATGCGCCCACAAATTGCAGAGACTTTACATCGGACTTAGTCAAAACTTGGGCATTAAACCCTAAAACTTGCCTTGGGGAGATCCCATGCCCAACATGTTATATTTGCTGCAAAATGCTTAAATGATATAGTTTTCACCTGCTACAAAACCCGATGGTACAATTCTAGTCATGTGAATAAATGTGTTGTCGAGCATGAAGAGAATTCATTGGATTACTGACCATTGATGAATGTTGTTAACCAATGTGAGGCAAACTCACTATTGATGTCAACGAGTGCCAAGGTACCTAAGTACATCTTGCAAAGTGAAAATGGATGAGCTGATGTCAAGCCACTTGCAAGACCTAACGATCAAGGGACATTGGTGTATTCCCATAATTGTCAGCAAGAGAAGTTGTCATTGATGCATACAAGCCTCAAGGTACTAATAAGGACTCTAGCCCTGAACCTAGATAATGTATTGATGTCAATATACCAAGACTTGTTAGAAGGGAGGCCTTAATGAATCCTCCATCATCTAAAGCGACTATCAAATGATGATTTTGGAAGGACTATGAATGAAAAATTTTGCAGTGGATCAAGGTTTATTTAATGGAAAGGAAAATGAAAAGAGGTTAAACAAGAGAACGAAGAGAAAAAGGACAAATTAGCATGTAAGCGAGCTAAATGTCTTTATGAATGGAAAATGTGAATGGAAAATGTAAATGAAAAATGTGAAGGAAACATGTGAACATTTTGCAGGGAAAATGGTGATGACGATGCTTAGCGAAAATTCTTGGATAGCTTGTGAGTTTGGAGAGGAAAAATGATGGCATTTATGGATGATAGAAATGGATTCAATTGGTTCATGTTTCTTGAAATTGGTCGTAGGAAACCAATCGTGCACAATTGGCTTCCTTCAATTCTCTAACTGCCTTGGAACTTGAAAATGAACATGACACTAATGTTGCAATATAACATAAGTGTGTTCAAAGAGAAGTTATCAATTTTTTTTTTATACATATGAAAACAATGCATAATTAATAGGTTTATGACGTGTCTTCGTTTCAAATGGTTAGTCTAATTTCACAATTGTGATAATAAATCCAATTTCTAAAAAAAATAAAATCCTCAATTTATGTTTGAATCATAGAATTTCATAAAGATAAAGAAATATTATTAGCAAATGCTTAATGATTCCTGCAAAAGAATCCTCAATAAAAAATTCATCAATCGATCTTGTAGATAAAGCACCTGAATAGTTCTTCTTCTTTGCTGCATCATGCTTGAAAACATAATCATTAGACAAATCCAACAAATTTTGATCATGATTTTCTTATTAGAATGCATTGTTGACAAATAGATCATTGAATTAAATAAAGAGCTACAGAATTGCATAGTTTTTATAGCTAAAATCCTGAACAGACAGTTAAGTACACACAACTATGCATTTTTGTTATGAACAAAGAACTAGTTCAATCTTCAAATTGATCAATACCTCTTGCAGAAAAATTAGAAAAATAGAACAATTATATATATATATATATATATATATATATATATATATATAGATATATATATATATATATATATATATATATATATATATATATAGATATATATATATATATATATATATATATATATATATATATATATATATATATATATATATATATATTATTGTTTTTTTTTTCTTCGACAGATGTGTTTGAGTGGACCATCACAACAATTTTTTTCTCAATTTGCTCTAGATTTCGCATCAAAATTTTTCTCATGGAAATTTTCTTGAAAAAGTAAAAAAATATACAATCTAAGAAAAAGTAATGAAATATTTACAAAACTTAAAAAGTAAAATAAATATACGTAAAAGAAAAACATAAGAAGAAAAGAACATGTACAAACTAAAATATATATACAAAAAAATACAAAAAATATCATAACGAAAACCTATAACACAAATGTTATATGAAAACCACTTCAGTAAAAAAAAGTAATAAAAAAAAAAAACAAATATTATACAAAACATATACATGCATTTTAAAAACATAACAAACATTATACATAACATATAACATTAAAAAAAACATAGCTTAACAACAAAAAAATAAACATAACAAACATTCTACATAAAAAAACAACATTATATACAATATAACATAATAAATTTTCCATTATTGAAAAAACATTTAGCAAGGTTCCAGTCAACAAATCACAGATAGAATGATTTGTAGCAGTTGGGCATGATGAAATCGTGTCGTTCAAAGAAAAAATGAATTTCAGTAGATTAAAACTTGTCCATAAATCATGATCTACTTTAAGCAACTGAGTAATTTGAGAAAACGACGAGCAATGTTAGAAAACGGTGATCAAGGGAGGGAAATAAAAACTTGACAACCTTTCGATCGAAAAACCAATCTCCAACTACCTCTGCAATTTTCTGGGAATGTAATTCCCGAGAAGTGTTTGATGAGTGCCACAAAACTAGCAAAGTGGTTTGGCAATGTGCAAAGCATGAATTGATAAACATCCCTCTGGTCTGTCTCCTCTTCACCATTGCTAAGGCATTGATCATATTATCCCTAAATTCTTGCATTATATTCAATTGTCATGGAGCACAACGCGTGATATTCATCCTGTAATTTTGCCAATGATTACCAGGATCTACTCCAATAGGTTCCAATATGCTTCTCATCTTCCATGAATCATGTGTTTTGTTTAGAACAAAAAGAGGGGTTTTGATCAACTGTAAGGGGTATTATGGGAATAAACACAAACTTGTAGGATTCATTGTTAATGTGCAAGCAACTCGCAGATGTTTTAAAGATCCATGAAGTCTGACTATATCATTGAAGTAAGATTTGAACGAATGTCCTCTTGACAAATACCCATAAATGAAGCAGATCTACCTCTTGTAAATCAAGAAAATCATATCACGACCACAACTTCTGTCTGTGTATTAATTGAAAACCAGTTTTTTCTCACGCAATTTGCCAAGTGAGGCTCCAGAGAACCCCAAATATCTCCCAATCAGTTAAAAATTTGAGAAAATCATTTTTGTGATCTATAATTGACCCCGTTATGAGAAAAACCCATGTTTTATTTTTTTGAAATTTTTTTTAACTTGGCCAAAAAAATTTGTTTTAAAAATGACGTTTTTAAGCTGCTACTCATTTCTGGCAATGCTCAGGTATTTCTTCCAGAACCACTGCTAGATTTGGAGATTTGGCATGAAATGAATACTCATCAGCAACTGACAAAGCTGACACCCCCAATCTATTCCTTCCTGATTGATCTATCAGTAGGATGCCAACAATTGTTCCCAATGCATTCACACAGCGACAAAAGCATTCATGGCTCCACTACAGCTATTCCGAACTGGAGATACGCATCGTCGATCTTCACAATTTTGGTGCAAATGCATATTAAATTGCAGGGAGAAGTTGAGCTACAGATTATTACCCAAATATGTAGCAATTTAAAGCAAGATCTAATTTTATTTCTTTTTATTCTTCTTCTTTTTCTTTTTTCTTTTTTAAATGATGAATTTTGGATTTTGATTTTTAAGGTAATGCAATTTTTTTTTCTTTTTTAGAGATTGCATGAGAGTCAGTTATCAATTTCTCAATTCTCTTAAAAAAAAATTGCTAATTTTAAAAAAGAAAATTGCATTTTCCTTATTCAAAAACATGAAGAAGTATATATATATATATATATATATATATATATATATATATATATATATATATATATTATGTTTTTTAAAATTAAAAATCCAACATGATTTTTTATTTTTTAACTATTTAAAATCAAAACATGATTTTTATTTTTATTTTTTTTAATTGAAAATATTTGTGATGTTAATGAAAAAATGCAAGAAAATAAATAAAATTCTAAAAGACTTTAAAGTCTAAAAACTTTAAAAAAATGTAATCAAGAGCTTAAAAAAAAATGTAACCAAGCTTTATTTTATTTTTCCTAATTTATCTACTTGAAAGAATTTTTATTTTATTTTATTTTTAAGTATATGAATGTTTCCAATGGAGCCATTTATGAATTAAACTTTCTAGAACGTTCATATCCAAATTTTCAAAATGTACCTGATTGTGTATCAGGACATGAGAAATTGTTTTAACCTTTAGATTTGACACAATGATCTCTTGAAGAATGGATGAATGTTGTGGCACAATCGCATTTTGATACCATTCCTCAATGTACTTCTTGTTCTCCAAAGAATGTTTAATTTTCATTCTAGATGTTTCATCCATAAATGGTTAATAAACCTTTTTTTTTATATATTTTTTATAAAAATGATATGCAGCTAAATGATTCATGCATCTACATGCTTTAACCATGCATCTAGGAGAAGAAAATGGAAAAATAAAGTCTAGGATGAAAGCTAGTTCCTATGCACACTTCGCCGACAACGGCACCAAAATGTTTAGGCAAATTAATTACATATCATTTAATTGTCAACCCAGGGGTTTCATAAAACTTGCGAAGCATGCGTGCACTATATATGCTAGAAATTAACTTTCAATTTAGATCAATCTAACTATGAAACCAAATAATGAAAAACCAAATTCGCCTATTCTAATTCAACACTCAATTCAAAATAAATTATAGTGCAACGTGAGGAATTGAAATCTTAATCTTTCAATCTTGCAGGAGTTGAAAAGAACACCACTTTTTCAAAAATGAAAGAAAAAATAATCATTCTTAACCTCTCACATAGGAAAAGATATGAAAGCAAATAAAAACAAATGCTCTTAACTTCTAGGTAGAAAGCAAATAAAAACAATCACTCTTAACCTCTCACATAGGGAAAGATATGAATGCAAATAAAAACAAATGCTCTTAACTTCTAGGTAGAAAGCAAATAAAGACAATCACTCTTAATCTCTCACACAGGAAAAGATATGAAATAAATAAATCTTAATCCATGAAAGTAATAAATCTTAATCTATGAAAAACAATAAATCTCACACATTGTAGGCAGCCAATCCAAAAGCATGAGAGATGGCAAGTTGAGAGGCTCCAAATGCAAGCACAACCAAATCAAGGTGAACATCACTCGTGATCATGGTGCCAAATCCAAATTATATATTCAATGAGAATTTCCCCAAATTTACACATGCCTTTGAAAGGAGAAGGCTCTCCTATTTATACAAAAATATAAGAAGCTACCTCATTAATGGAGGTCCATTATTCTCTCCCTAGATCCCTAGAAAATCTCATAGAGTTACAACTCAAATAGGTATTGATGAGACACATCCTCTTTCACCTTTATCTAAATCTTCTTCCATATCTTGAAGGGAATTCGAATTTGAACATTGGAGGCCACATAAGGGTGCCTTGGAAGCTTCCAAATGACCTACACATGTCATGAAACTCAAGCCACTTTTAAGTATTAGCAAGTATATTTCATTTTTCTAAGTTTTAACCTATTAATTCACTTATAATACTAGAAATCATTAACTTTAGGAAAACACAAATGGAATCCATATAATTATGAAAATGGAGGCTAATGAAAGATTATATGGCTATGGAGTTGCAACATGCAAGTGAAATGGTGGTAATAAAGGTGAAAGTGGATGATATTTTGAAGATATTTTGGAGACTCTACAGTGGAGGAGAGGTTTGTTAATATCTCTACACACCATCAACAAAGAGAACATTCAGTAGGAAAATCAAGAAGGAAAACAAGAAGAGAAACAAAATGGAGACCTGGGATCTAATATCTTGAGACCCATATCTTTCTTGATCCTTGTGACCTAGAGAAAATGAAAGAACTTGACACTGCTTGTTGGCTTTGTGGGTGTTACGAATTGGGATTGATGATTTAAACTAAAACTGATTGATTTAACCTTTGATATATTCTCCTCGACTAGGATAAGAACTTGGGATAGATTCTCACATGCTGTCGCTAGATGGATGTGTAAGTGGGAGTGAAATAAGGTAAGAACAATTTATTGAGAGCCTAATGGTTTCAACCCAAACACAAAGCTCTCTTGGAACAAATCCTAGAAAAATTCCCAATTCGTTATTTTCATTGATATAAACCCCGCCCTAATGCCTCAGAAAAGTCCCGCTAATTCCTTCGCAATTGGCTTTTTTCCTTCGCCTCATATTAGTTGGAAAATGAGAAATCATACAACTTATATATGTATAAGATAATTGGTCACTATGCTAATAAAAAATTACTATTTCTCAAAAGAAAAAGAAAAATGAAAAGTCCTATTTGAACTAATAAAGTTTTGTGTTAAAAATATATAATATTATTATGATATGAGGTAAATTATATAAACGATTTTAGAAAAAAATTAAAAAATAATGTGAAATTATTGTAATAGGTTAATATTTTATTACGAGGTACAGATTAGTCACTAATAAAGTGTATTATTAAGGTCTCTTACACAAATATTATTGGATCAAAATCTTGTGGGTCTAGCCCATTGAGCTCAGAGGCACTCTACAACCCATTTTGGTAATATTTAACATTTGACTCGGTCAAAATATAACAAAATGCATTTTTCTAGAATTTCCATGTAGATATTAGCAGGGCAGGGTAAGATGCAACACTCCAATATGATTGTCTAAACATCTTATTTGAATGGAGCGGTAAACTTGCAATGATAATGTAAAGAAATATTTGTAAAAGAAAAAATAAAATCTATAAATTGCAATTGGGTTAAATGTTTTATTTTTAATATGAAATTAAAGTAGTTGTTATTTGATATTATAGTTTTTAAAATTTGAATGGAAGTACATATAACTGGATTCAATGAATCTATATATATATATATATATATATATATATATATTACAATTAATTATTATAGATAAATAATGCAAGTTTAGCTCACCTATACACCATTTGAGGATGAAGAAGTGTTTACGGAAGTATAACCTTTCAACCAATATATCCCAAAACACAAAAATCCGTAACTCCCCTAACCCCAAACATATTGACCCTTAAGTCCTTTAGCCCTAGTCCTCGAACCCTTGAGCGCTAATCCCTTAACACAAAATCCCTAAATCACCTAACCCCTAATCCATTGATCCTTAAAACTTTAAGCTCTAATCCTTGAACCCTTAAGCCCTAAACCTTTAATACCTAATAACTTAACATAAAATCCTTAAATCACCTATCCCCTAAGTCATTGACTCTTAAACCCATAGGCCATAGGCCATAGTCCCTAAATATTAAGATATAACCCCTTAATCCCTAATCCCTTAACATGAAAACCTTAAATACCCCACACCTAATGGGAATTCCCTATAACAATTATCACTCCTCTTTCCCAATCCTAAATCCGTAACCATTATAATTACTAACCCCATGATTTCCAATCCTTATCACTCCTAGATTTTATAACACATAAAAACTATAATCCCAAGCCCCTATAGCTGTTAACACCTACTAATTTTGACCCCTAACATTTATTATCTAATATAGCTTCTAACCATAACCACGATGTCCCAAAAAGCATAACCCTATCACCCTTAACTCTTGAAATGTAACCATTATCACTAATAAACTCTCATTCATAAAAACTATACTTGTTAGCTAGAAACATATATCATCCATAACCTAATCCCATATACAAACATATGCTTTAACTCATATATGCCCTAAGCCATAACCTATATGACACGTCCAAATCCTTTCCAGTTTTAAAACTTAAACGAGTTAACCCTTATCCCTAAATGCATATATCCTTTTGACTTGGCATTAATAACCAAAATTCCTAAATTATTATATCCATTATAGTTGATAACTACTATAACTTAGAATCCATAACACTCTAAAAACTCCCAACCGCTATAAATCCTCACCTTATAACCCCTTAAAAGAAACCCCTAACACATAATTCAAAACCCCTAGTTTCTAACCCACATAATCCTTAATCCCTCTATCCCATAGTCCAAAACATATATAAATCCTAATAAAACCCATCATTTGACCTGATAAACCTTATCATTATCCCTCATAAACCTTAATAACTAACCCACAATCCTTAATCCCCATACTTGCTAAATCTGAACCACTATAATCGATATATGGTAACATCTATAAAACATAATCCATGTCAATTTTCCCACCTTTAATTCCCATCACCTATAAATATTAACATTTCACCCCTAACACTTATGATTCTTGACCCATGAAAGCCTTCTCATTAGCACTTTAACCTGTAATTAGTGATCTCTATAAATCAGAACCTATATAACTTATATAATCATTGAACCAAATCACATAATCCTTAACCATAACCCATAATTCCTAGTTAACCATTTTAAGCCCCTACCTTAGTAACATTTAACCATAACTGCTAGTCCATGTAGGTTATATCACCCCTTACTCCTATTACTACAAACTACTAACCCTTAAATCTCTTCACCGTTATCACCCCTAAGTTATAGACTTTATATTTTCTAACTAGTAACTCCTAATTATGGTATCCCTAATATATAACCCATAAACCTTGACATGTATAACATTTATCCATTATAAGACCTATCGCCAAACATTTAACCATGATAAGCCCTCCGTAGTGATATGTGTATTTCATAATCCTTAATCCTTTATCACTCCTAATTTCTAAGCATGAATCCCTAACCATCATGACCTCTAATGTCATCATGGCATCTAACCCTTATCACCTTAGACCATGTAACATATAACATATTGAATCCCTAATATATACAAAATCTAACCTCTAATGATTAACGGATCTACTTACTAATCTTATATCCCATAACCCATATAATATTTAACTCTTGTAACTCCCAAACCTTAACCTATATCACTCATATTCCTTAACCCACATAAGGTGACTTCTATAGACAGTACCCTTAACAACCCCAAACATATAACACCTAAATCCTATAATCACTAACAACTGTATACCTACTAATTAACCCCTAAACTTTACTAACACTTAATTTAATATAAACTTTAAACATTAACTTGTTTATGCATAAACCCCCATGCCATTAACTTATGTAACCCATAAACTCTATAATTAATCACCCCCACTTTGTAAGACTTAATCCCTATAATTCCTAATCACTTATATGTGTCATCTTTAATTCTCATTATCTATAATTAGCAGCCTTTAAAACACCTATGATGCTTAATCCCCATCCAATCATTATAAGACCCAATAATCCATAAATTTTATACACCAAATCCATATATCTTTGGTTCCTATCTTCCAACTAATATAACATATCACCCCCATAACCCTTAAACCCAAATCCCCAATGACCCTAATTAAAAATTACCTTAACTTATAACAACCTTAACCCATAACCATTTTATTTTCGCACTTCTAAAATATCTAACCTTTAACCCTTAATCATTATAATCTCTATATATATATATATATATATATATATATATATATATATATATATATATATATATATAATTAACCCTTATTTCCCTTAATCATTAATAGGAAGCCAAACTAGAATCTAAAAAGCTAAACTTCATGCTAAACATGATGGAAATGAAAAACATGATGATGGCAACAATGATGAGAATGATGTCTATGAGCCTTAAAACCCTGTGATACTATCAATGCATGTGCCTAGTCTAACCATGTCAAATTTTGACACATACAGGAACAATTTGAAGAAATTTCAATGTTGGCCACATTCATTGCATAGCAAGCGGTGTCGGTGGATGACATTGGTGATGTGCATGTTGGAAGATGTTCCATGACATTTCAAGAGAGTTTTGAAAAAGATTCCATAGATGGGAATGAGTAATGATGACAATGAGACTACATGATGAACATTGATGCAAACATGGACGATCTCAAAGATTATGTGGGGATGCTAAGAATCCTTGAGCCTTGAAACCTCCATATACCTTCAAGGCATGTTCCTAATTTAACCACGTCAAATTTCGACACATATAGGAACAATATGAAGGAATTTCAAGTTTGCACCATTCATTTCTCACTGTGCAGCATCGGTGGATGACATTGATGATGGGCATGTTGGAATACATTCCATGACATTTCAAGAGAGTTTGGATAAAGATTCCATAGATTGGAATGAAGAATGATGACAATGAGACTGCATGATGAATTTTGATGCAAATGTGGAAAATCTCAAATATTATGTGGGGACATCAAGCATCCTTGAGTCTTGAAACTCTCATATATTGTCAAGGCATGTGTCTAGTCTAACCATGTCAAATTTTGATGCTTACAAGAATAGTTTGAAGAAATTTCAATGTTGGCCTCATTCATTGCTCACCAAGTGGGGTCGGTTGATGACATTGGTGATGGGCATGTTGGAAGAAGTTCCATGACATTTCAAGAGAGTTTTGACAAATATTCCATAGATGGGAATCCAAAATTATGACAATGTGACTGCATGATGAGAATTGACAATTTTTTTGGAGAATTTGGTATCTATGGATAAGTACTAATTCCCTAGATAAGTAGCCATATCTAGAACAACAGTTTAAAGAACTTTAGCCTTTTCCTATAAGCAATAGATAAGAAAAAGAAGATGAGAAGACCTACTTGTAGTTCTGCTTTCCCTCTTTTCTCCTTTGTATTGATCATGTCGCTCCTTCCCATTCTTAACACGCTTAAGAAGTACCTATAAACACCAACAGAAGACAAAGAATTGATTAAAGAAAAAGATATATTGAATAAAAGTGAATGGAATCAGATATATTTCATGCATATAAGAATTATAAGACAATACAAACATATGGGACAAAGGTTCAAATACTTTATTGAATAGAAGAAGGAATTGCAACCATTGTGTTTGATTCAAAGTCATTCCTCCAGCTTGGATCCCATCCACATCACATCAAAAGAATGAAAAACTTGTAGCATTACAATACTTGCTTCAAATCCAATTCCCATAGCAACATTATCTCCTTACAATTCAAAATAATCCAGTCCCTGATCACTTAGATGAGTGGTCCACTTATAGGGAGATGAAGGAGGTTTTTTCATAAATGGTGGCATTGAATGGCCTTCCATACTTAGAATTAGTTCCATGGAAGAAGGTATGATAGCATAGGATGCATCTTAACTCATTCCTCATCCATTTTAGAGCTCATAGTAGTTGATAAGTGAGGGAACCTTCTAGATGACTCCAAAGGATAAGAATATTCTCTAAACCCTATGTGAATTTCACTCAAACTCGCCCAGCGCAGGTGAAAGGAAGCCTAAGTGCTCTTTAAAGCACCCTGGCATGGACTTAACTACTCTGCAGCACACCCTTACATGGGCATACCTGTGCTAGTCCCTCTAGAGGCCATTTCTGGATGTCTTCAAGTCATGAAACTATCCGGGAAGGAGGAATTCAAAGGGGTGAGTTGTTTAGGGCATGTAGCAACTGGAATTAGGATTTGATGAGCCCTAAAACACTGATCTAGATGATGGGATTGATTTTCCCAAATGGATCTGTAACAACTGCCCTATAAAGCATGAAGTCAGAAAAATGCAAATGTCGAATGAAATTCTTTACAATGTGATGATTAGGTATCGAAGTGGAAGGTGGCCTGCATCAATTACAATACATATATAATGTTTTTTTTATTTTTACATGAATTGCTGAGGGAAGGCATACCCATGTTCAGCTTATAAACTTTCATTACATGTACATAAACAGTCGTCCACAGATATAGACCCATGATTGGAATGACCATCAATGTAAAGCCATTGTACATATGATTTAGTACTCCTGAAATCACAGCCCGAATGGATGAAACTAGATCTTCGGTCTTCTATCTCGTTTAATCGTTTTCTCAAGTACGAGTCTAACCATGTGAATATATGATCTGAAGTTGAACATGGGAAGGCACCATCTGATTACCAGCCAATTATCATGTAAGTTGTTAACAGATGCAAGAGAAATCACCGATAATGATAATGATCCTCAAGGTACTGTAGTACATTCTACATGGTGTGAATGGATGATTTGATGTCAAACACCATACAAAGTCTTTTGGTTGAAGGCCTTTGATGTCAACCTATCGCCGGAAGCAAGAAACCTGCCATTGATGTATGCAAGCCTCAAGGTACTAGAAGGGTGTTTCTAAGTCAACTTCTTCGATAATGTGTTGATGTTGACAAGAAGCAACTCATCGCAGGAGGGCCTTGATGTATCCCACATCTATGACACGAAACAAGTGCAATGATTTTGGAGATGGAATTTGACTGACGACAGAAGGTTCAAGAATGGAGGCCATGAAAATGAAGGTTTATGGTATTGCAAAGGATTAATTTTAACTGAATAACTTCTCTTGAACATGTCAGCGACACTGAATGAATTGGAAGCATTGATACAAAACCAAATTAATGGATGGTGTGATAGACCATAGGTATGATAACCATCAAGCAGATAACCCAACCCAAATAATCTAAATGAATTGGCAGCATTGACCCAAAACAAAAGTGATGGATGGTGTGATAGACCATAGTTATGATAACCGTCAAGCAGATAACCCAACCCAAATAGTCACAGAGATGAAGTGAAAGTGTCATGTTCATGAGCAACCTGCTACCATAAAGTGGTTTACCCTTTTTTCCCATTTTCCCTAGCCATTGCTAACCAGTACCTCTTTATTTTTAATCAATCTTGAGGAGGATAACATATGCTTGTTGTATAATTGCACCCTTTGGGGGAATCCATCGCTATTTGATGTTTTAACGAGTCTATCGAAGGTGAAACTCGGTCTTGTCTAGATGGATAAGTTTGTCACTATTTGATGTTTTAACGAGTTTAATGTAAAAGATAACTTGGTCCTTTTCATTTTTAAAGAGTTTGAAAAGGGACAAAAAGAAAACTCCACAAGTTCTTTTTCGTAAATTAATCTCTCAAACCCAAAAAAACATAAAATAATAGAAGAGAGATGTCATTTCCAATCTGTTAATGAGCTGGAAAGGACAAGCACTCGATAATCTTTTCATATTTAGAGAGTCTGAAAAGAGCTTAAAGATGACTCCACTTTGAGGAACGAGTGGTGTCTAGGATAGCAACTGGTTCCGGTGATGTTGGAACTTCTCAAAACATGTTTCTTTATGTGAAGAGGCTGGCTAATAAGACCACTCATTGCAACTGTTCCTCAAAAAGGGTAAAACAACCAAGTGAAAGTGTATGATCGTCCAAGCAGATAGTGACGATGGAAGGAGAAAAAACAAGGCTTATCTGATGGAAGAGGCTGATAGAATGGCAATCACGAGTGTTAAAATAGAGATGGGTTCATTTTTACACAAGCTTGAACCATAGGGAACTATGCTTGGATTCAATTTCATGTTTACACAAGCTTGAAACAGCAAACAATGCTTGGATTCAGTTTCATTTTTACACAAGCTTGAAATGAATAACTATGCTTCAGATCAGTTTGCATGCCCCCAACATGATGAAAGGGAGAGTTTCATGTAACCATATGGAAGTCACTGCGGTGAAGCAGGACGGTTATCCAACACTTTTTTGGCTTCATCCAGATAGGGACAAAGGTGAATGGGGTGATTCCCTTCACATAACCTACAAAGAAACTTAACTTTACCACTGGGTGCATGCCCCCCAAGCTTCATTACATTCACCTAAGTAGACTATGTGTGCCTATCAGGTGGATGGAATGAAGGATCTTTTATGAGATTAAGTGAAAGACTCGACTAGGATTTTATGAGATCTACTCAAAGACTTGACTTGGAACTTTGATCCAGGGGAACGTGTTTGATTTGTTAATGAGCTTGATACAAGACAAGGAACTATGTTCATATTCCTTGTTTCATTTTTTAATGAGCTTGACACAAGACAAGGAAATATCCTCATATTCCTTGTTTCATTTTTTAACGAGCTTGACACAAGACAATGAACTATGCTCATACCCTTTGTTTCATTTTTTAACGAGGTTGACACAAGACCTAGAACTATCCTCATATCCTTGGTTTCATTTTTTAATGAGGTTGACACAAGACAAGGAACTATCCTCATGGGATTTGTTTCATTTTTTAATAGGTTGACACAGTAAAAGAACTATCCTCATATTCCTGGTTTCTCACGACCTATGATAATAGGTCATGACTTCCAAGAGGTTCTCATCTAATGGGAGAACAATGCTTTGGAAGGAGATATCTGGTTCTGATGCCCTTGGTACATAATGTACAACATCATGGAATTGATTATCCATTGATGTAGGCATGGAAATGGTTGCCACATAATTAACTTGTGGCTGGGATGATACCATTGGTACAAAAGGACCATTTAGGGAAGATGGTTGACTGGAAGCCATATTCAGACTGGGAAATGAAAGCTGGTCAACGGTGACAATTCTACCTTCATGCGGGAAGCAAATCACACGAACGAGTGTTGAAATAATAGCTCCCATGTCATAAACATAGTTGCGCCCAAGAACTAAATTGTAATCTAAAGGGCTTGGGACTACCATCACATTCAGATAAACGATTTTTCCTCCCAAAGTAATAAGCAACTAAGGAAGGATCCCTAATGGTTCACTAGTTCTTCTGGTAAAAGCCAACAGATTCTGGGTAACATACACAAGCGGTGGCGAACCGAGTGCTTGCTAAGTAATTGAGGAAAGGATACTCACAGATGCACCTTCATCTATAATAGTGCCAGTTACAATCATATTACAAACTTGTACTATGATCTGGAAAGGCACATATGAAGGAAGATGGAATCCTGCCAGTCGATTCCATTCAAACTAAGTGACTAAACTACTTGGAGGGGGTACTATCGAAATGGGAGAATTATCCCTTGAGTTACTAGAATGGGAGGATTTTCCTCCTGTCTTGATGGAATAGGAGGGTTGTCTCCAAGCTCATTCAAATATGAAGAAATGAAAAGAACCTGAGTGGTATCGTATTCACTCTCTTCGGGAAAGGTACGATTAACTGAAGGTGAAATTGGGTCAACTGTTTCCTTGACCTGTTGATTTGGGCCAGGTATAGACTCGTAGGATTCACTTTCAGAGAGAGTGGGTTTGAGCGACAATTGATTTTGATTAGTCAATCCATCAACTAGTGAAGAATTAAGGGAGAGTCTCCTATAACTAGATGGAAGTCATTGTGGAGAAGCAAGATGATTATCCAACACTTTTTGGGCTCATCCAGATAGGGACAAAGGCGAATGGGATGATTCCCTTCACATAACCTACAGGGAAACTTAACTTTACCCTTCTTTCCATGAACTTTACTACCACTAGTTGATGGTGTGTCACCAGCATGATCTCCAAAATTTGATGACATGGGATGATGTGAATGAGAAGACCATTATTCTAATATCTGAGGAATATCAAGAAAATTTCAAAGAAGATAGTCTCCCGTACAAAGTTTGCATGGATATCAAAGTTTGTGAGGCTTGATGAACAGTTTCTCATCAGATGTTGCATTCAAAGAAATGGTTGCTTGGTTGCCCCTCTGCTAAATTTTCTTCTTCTTCCCTTTCTTCTTCTTCTTAGCCACCCAATTACTAGTACCAATACTTTCACCAAGAGAAGAGGAAGAAGGGGAGGAAGAAACAACCGAAGAAGAAGGAAAAGTGTCTTAGGATCAAGTGGAGGTTGATTTTGTCTAGTGGGAGAAGTACTCGATTGTGAAGAAATCACGACATTTTGAACCAAGTAGGTTGAAAACAACCATACTGGCAAGCCAATGGTAAATATCAGAAGGGACAATGTAGCCATATAAGGAGCACCAATATTTCTGAAAGGAGGAAAAGGACTAAGATTCCCATGAAAAGGAATTCCTTGATCGGTGGACTCCGGATTTGTCACCATATGTATCAACCTAAGATCAACTAAGCAGTGAGCGTGGAGGATTCTATCCATGGTCAATTAATTTTATCTTAATCAAAGTAACATAACGAAACAAAAGAAGGATAATCTAGGCAAAAGGTTTACCAAGCAATTGTGAACTACAGAATACCTCCTTGTGAACCAAGAAGTACGGGCAGGAAATCTCTCTAAATGTTGTGTTTGGTGTATCACAGCATACAAGGCAGCCAACTTGGTTACCTAAGGATGGATAGCAACCTAGTGTTTTCCTCCCATATATACTCGAAAGTACGTGGAGGCCCAATCCATATAAGCGTTGTCTAATGCAAAATCGCACAGTGAGAGCATTCCCATATACTTTATGTACTGTAACACTACCCTATATACCTGAAGGTACGTGGATGAGATACGATATACTCATGTACCTGGAATGAGGTATCATACTCGGGATTTAGTGACAACTGCTTTATTTTACGAGGCTGGAACACGTCTCTAGCCTAGAACCACTAAATGTTTTTCGTTAGGTGACAATGTTCCATTAGGTAAATTCAGATAAATTTTAAGTTGATTTTCTTTAGAATTTCCCTTTCAATATTCACCACGTGATGTATGTTTGCAATTCCTAAAATGCAACTAATATGATAAGCATTCTTCTCATTCAATTGAACAATGAAAACCTTAGCTAGTAGGGATAGAGCAATCAAATATTTGAAAAAGCGCAAAGAGCACATCTAATGCAATTTCTATAACTACTCCTTTCAAGCATTCACAAACTACAATATGAATTATGCAAGTTTTTCTTTTCGCATCCCTTAATTTTATGATGAACAAAAAGGAAACTAATGCACATACAATCAATCAATCTTTAACAAGAACGAAGACTTTACGATAGTTCTGTTTTGAAGGAAAAGAAGACTTTTACGACACTTTCTTTTGAAGAAAGATTAATTGACTATAAATCTAACTTTGATGATGGATTGATAATGAAAAAGAAAACATTTAAGAAACATTAATCAATCAAGTCAAAGTAGGGCTAGACAAGGAGATAGAAACTTTTTCTCTGAGACATGACATTCATTGATCAATCAACAAGGAATCAAATGGAGGAAATGTGGTAAAAAACTCAATCCAAAGGTGAAAATTTTCCCTAAGGTGGATCAACGCAGGTCAAAGAGGGCCTAACTATGCTGCAGAGCATTGTATTTCACTCAAGGGTGCTTTGCAAAGCACTGTCCTCTGACCAAGCCTGCGTTGATTCGTGAGAGGCAACTCAAGGGTCATCTAACCTCAATTTTGACCAAAATTCAATGCAAAAGAGCTTAAATAAAATCAATAAACACAAGTAGGGTCTGTAAGAGTGTCCTAGGAGGTGGATAAGCTACTAGGAAAGAGGATCTTCCCCAACGGAGTCGCTAATTTGTTTTGGAGAATTTGGTATCTACGGATAAATATTAATTCCCTAGATAAGTAGCCATATCTAGAACAACAGGTTAAAGCACTTTAGCCTTTTCCTATAAGCAATGGAAAATACAAAGAAGATGATAAGACGTACTTGTAGTTCTGCTTTCTTCTTGTCTCCTTTGCATCGATTCTGTTGCTCCTTCCCATACTTAACATGCTTGAGAAGTACCTGTAAACACCAACAGAAGACAAAGAATCGATCAAAGAAAAATATTTATTGAATAAAAGTGAATGGAATTAGATACATTTCACACATATAAGCATTACAAGACAATACAAACATATGGGACAAAGGTTCAAAAAATTTATTGAATAGAAGAAGGAATTAAAACCATTGTGTCTGATTCAAAGTCATTCCTCCAGCTTGGATCCCATCAACATCGCATCAAAAGCATGACAAACTTATAGCATTACAATACTTGCTTCAAAGCCAATTCTCATAGCACCATTATCTCCTTACAGTTGAACATAATGTAGCCCCTTATCACTTAGATGAGTTGTCCATTTATAGGGATATGAAGGAGGTTTTGTCATAAATGGTGGCATTGAAAGGCCTTCCATACTTAGAATTAGTTCCATGGAGGAAGGGATGAGAGGATAGGATGCATCTTAACTCATTCCTCATCCATTTTCGAGCTCATAGGAGTTGATAAGTGAGGGAACCTTCTAGATGACTCCAAAAGATAATAATATTCCCCAAACCCTATGTGAATTTCGCTCAAACTCGCCCAACGCAAGTGAAAGGAAGCCTAAGTGCTCAACAGAGCACCCTAGCATGGACTTAACTTCTCTACAGCGCACCATTACATGGGCCTACATGTGTTGGTACCTCTAGAGGCCATTTTTGGATGTCTTTAAGTAATGAAATTGTCTGGGAAGGAGGCATTCAAAGGGGTGACTTGTTTACGGCATGTAGCAACTGAAACTAGGGTTTGATGAGCCCTAAAACGCTAATCTAGATGATGGGATTGATGTGCCAAAATGGATCTGTAACAACCATGTCAAATTTCGACGCATATAGGAACAATATGAAGGAATTTCAATTTTGCACCATGCATTTCTCACTGTGCAGTGTCGGTGGATGACATTGATGATGAGCATGTTGGAAGACATTCCATGGCATTTCAAGAGAGTTTCGACAAAGATTCCATAGACTAGAATGAGGAATGATGACAATGAGAATGCATGATGAATGTTGATGCAAATGTGGACAATATCAAAGATTATGTGGGGACATCAAGCATCCTTGAGCCTTGAAACTCTCGTATATTGTCAAGGCAAGTGTCTAGTCTAACCATGTCAAATTTTGGTGCTTACAAGAATAGTTTGAAGAAATTTCAATGTTGGTCCCATTCATTGCTCACCAAGGGGGGTCGGTTGATGACATTGGTGATGGGCATGTTGGAAGAAGTTCCATGACATTTCAAGAGAGTTTTGAAAAATATTCCATAGATGGGAATGCAAAATTATGACAATGTGACTGCATGATGAGCATTGATGCAAAAATTCACAATATCAAATATTATGCAGGGATGTGAGGCATCCTTGAGTTTTTAAACACTCACATAATGTCAAGTCATGTGCCTAGTATATCCATGTCAAATTTCAACACATGTAGGAAAAGTTTGAATAAATCTCAATGTTGGCCCCATTCACTCCTAATTGTGTGGCATCAATGGATGACATTGGTGATGGGTGTGTTGGAAGACGCCCCAAGAAATTTGAAGAGAGTTTCAACAAAGATACCATAGATGGGAAAGATGAATGATGACAATGCAACCACATGATGAACTTTGATACAAACATGGATGATCTCAAATATTATGCAGGGACATCAAGCATCATCGAGTCTTGAAACCCTTGCACACTGTCAAGGAATGTGTGTAGTCTAACCATGTCAAATTTCAAAGCATACAAGAATAGTTTTAAGAAATTTCAATGTTGGCCCCATTCACTACTCATCGTATGGAATTACTAGATGAAATTGATGATGAGTGTGTTGGAAGATGTTCCATGACATTTCAAAAGAGTTTTGATAAATCCCTAAATCCAATAACCCATAAGCCTACATTTGCCTTTAAATCCTTAAGACATAATCCCTAAAGTACCCTTAATCCGTTAACCCTAGTTAATCATTAATCCTTTAACGCAAAATCCTTGAATCCTTTAACCCCTAATCCATTCACTCTTAAACACCTTAAGCCCTAATCCCTTAATTCATAAACCTCTATTCCCTAGGAAATTAAACATTAATCCCTTTACCCATAATCTCTAAGCCATTAACCATTAAACTACCTAACTCATAAGCACCAAATCCCTTACCTATTTACCATGAATCCCTTAAACCCTAACCCCTAATCCCTTAACCCTTAATCCCTGTTGCCCAAATCACTAAATCCCATAATCCTTAAAGACCTTATCAAATTAACCCCCAACAACTCAATTAATTAACTACTTAGGCACATCTGGCACTAAATATGATGCTAGATTTGAGGCTACAAGGGAAGCAACTAAGGAAATAATTTAGGTGCTAAAAAGGGAGCTAAATCTCACACTATTACTGATGCTATTTATGGAAAACAAATTAGCACAATTTTCTGTGTTATTTTTCGCACAATTTTTTACATTATCTCTGGCAATATTTGGAGCACTATTTCTGGTGTTGTTAGCACCTAATTTAGCACCTAAATGTTTTCAGAAATTGGGAGAAAATACACTAAAACATTCCTTGGAAGCCAAAAAAGGGAGCTCATCATGAGGATTTGTTGTAATGTTGATGTGGCACTAAATTTGTAAACCAAAACCTCTGCTACCATTTCTCTGCAAACAACTTTATATATGTATGTATTTTTTTCCGCAAATGTGATAGAGTTAGATTATCAGAGCCCTTGACACATCGTCTTATGATTGAACTTGAGGACTGGATGTCCACCTTCTTTCAATATTTACAAACCCTAGGAATGACTATTAGAGTCTCCTAAATTTTCTTGAAAACGAGGGTAAGAATATCAAGGATAAGTTCCCACTCATTATCCATTTTATCTTATACATCACCAACAACTCTTTCAAATCGTTCCTACATTTAGATCTTATATGCCACAAGTATTCTTTCCACCATGTATTGGGATAATAGTTTCCACATATTTATTCTTTAAATCTCAATATGGTCAGCTTCACAACACATTCTTTATTTGTGATGAACAAAAATTAGTTTTCTAAAGCCAAAAAGCCTCGTCTACTGCTCTAGAGCCAGAACATATATTTCATCAATTTCTTTACTTCTACTTTTAGAGACCAAAGTCTACTTAAGAGCCGGAAAACCTCCATAGACTTCAACTCCCTATTGAAACCATAAGTAACTCGTTTTTTCAACACTCAACATTATTTCAATCATAGAAAATGCATCCTTCCCTCATATACTAGAATCGACTAAGTACTCCAAAATAAACAATTCCTGGGATATTACAACCTAAATTTAACGAAAAAATTAAGTTTACGAACTCTTGAATTCACCATGGTATGCCATCAACCCATATAAATTTTTTTAAGAATTCAATAACAATAAAGATATTTTAAACCATACCTATTGCCAAGATTTATGAACCATGAATTCCCAACTCTGTTGAACAAAGAAAGATATATGTGAAGAGCATCCACTATGCTTTTCTTGGTGGTTACTATTGGATTTCAGGTATTAGAAATTATCTCTCTCCACATATCTCCAACGAGGGGAGTGACCCATAAACCACAACCCTTATTCTACCTTAGCCAAGTTATTCTACATTTGTGCTAATGGAAAAAAAAATCTTGGAAGGCGAATTCAATGAATTTTCTATTTAAAAACTATCTTTCTCAAAGGATGTCATCCTCCTTAGTCTTGTATATATGACCTTACAACCTTGCAGGGATGTTCACCCTCCCAAAAATGGCCTTTTGACCTTTGCAAATATTTTTGCCCTCCCAAAGCCTAATTCTTCCACTATGCAATGTAGTATAGTAATTTGAAATGTGATGTTGTATGGTAGATGGGCATCAACGCTGTAATATACTTGTTGATATGAAATTCCACAAGACAGTTACGATATACTATCTCAATGGCAGGTGGTATCCATGAACAAAATTACCTTAAATGAATATTATGCTCGATATTCTATCCCAACATTAAGTGACAACCATGAATAAAATCCCTTGAAGAAGGAACCAGTAAGAGCCAACATTTTTACAATAATTAGTCTATAATATAAATATGTAGCCCTGCTATCTATAAATATTTGCAGAGAGTGTTTTTAGTTTATAGGTGGGCTAACTTTTGTTGTTATAATATATGTCTGCAAATCATTTAGTTCAACAAAAATACAAAGAAAAATTTAATAGTTAAATTTTTTTTCTAATTCAAAGAAAAGGTACAAATAAATTAATTTATATTTTTTTAAAGATGTGGACACCCTTCTCCCAATTGGTGATTTTGTTGTGATTTCGAAACATATAGTACAAAGAAAACTATATTGGGTGAGTAAATTTATATTTTCCTTTATGCCAAGCCAAATAAGATGTGCA
The DNA here is from genome assembly GCA_031772625.1 of Pinus tabuliformis. NCBI lineage: Eukaryota > Viridiplantae > Streptophyta > Pinopsida > Pinales > Pinaceae > Pinus > Pinus tabuliformis. Next base: position 673,211,875 of record CM062818.1, read on the forward strand.
CACACTAAACACATGAAATGGATTTTGACTCTCATTTTTCCATCCCTTAATTAAACAAGTTATTTTTATTAAAATAATATTATGTGTTATTTTTCAAAATCTAAATAAGTAAAATAAAACTTAAATTAAAAAAGAGAAAGAATTTTATTAGTTAACATTAAAATCCATTTAGCATAAATGTATCTAATCTTTTTTGGATATTAGCCTCGTGAATGAGAATCATTATTGTAAATTGTTAAAGAATGAAAAATCTAGAGTAGAGGTTCTCTTCTCAATATTCAAAATTAGTTAAATAGATTACATAGGAGACATCCTCATTAAATGACTAAACTGGAAATCAACTGAATTGGACTAAGCTCTAATTGACTAACACTAGGATGGATAGTTATGACACCTAGAAGGTGGTTTGAATTAGATTCTCCAACACTCCCCCTTAATTAAACCACATAAAAATTTAAACTAAGATACATGTTGGTCTATGTCACATCTAGGCTTACAATTTAAAAAAAATGACATCAACCAAATTTTCTTTTCTTTTTCTTTTCTTCCAAATCCTATATCCTCTAAATTTCTTTAACCTTTTTTTTTGTATGCTTCAAATTTCAAATTCTTGATTTGCTAATGTAGCTCTTCTATTTTTTTAGGTCGTCTAACCATGTCCTTAACATATTCAAAAATTATCTTATATGTGAACTTCTCCCACATGTCACTTATGTTGTGTTCTCTTCATCATCAATATTATGCTGCAACATAAATCTATAGTAAAAAATTATCTCCTCAGGACTCCAATACCTGAAAATTTCATTAATGTTTTCATCATCTAAGGTGTCTTCAAGGTTCATTGTTGCAACCTCTGCATAGACTTCATCAAGACATGGTTTTGCAAGCCATGCTTCAAGGAACTTTAATTTGTTTTCATAATTTGTTCCATTTTCTTGATTGTTGCTTACATTTGCACAATTAAAAACATTTGCAAGATCATATTCTTTCTTCTCTACAATGAGATCTTTCTCTTTGTAGGCTTCCCTCTCTACCTTTGATTTTTCAATTGCTTCAAAGAGGTTTTCTTCCACTCGCTTTTCAGACTCAAGTGGGATTCCCTCACCAAATAGCATCATGTTAATATCATTTTTTTGTTGCGTCATATGCAACCATTCATCATTAGGAAACAAGATTTCATCAAACTTAACATCAACAAATTGAATTGTTGGATTCACCATAACATTGGTTGCTCCAATGGCAGCTTCATTGTCATCAACAAGCTCTATTGTTGGATTCACCAAATATTCATCCACTTTTGGTTGTGGATAATGGTGTTCAAGATAATATACATGTTCCTTCTCCATTGTTTCTACAAATTATTCACAATCATCATCCACTTGTGGCTAATCACGGTGGGATTCACCAAACTCTTCATCTTCAACTGGATTACTTCCCCTTACACAAAAATTCCTCTCAAGGGTATCCTAGGCCTCCTTATTTGTCTTTTCATCTGCATTGAGGGGAATAATGCTATCATCTATGCATTCATTTATACATTTCAATGTGAAGGCATTCTTTTGCCTCCTCACTTCTAATTATTTCAAAAAAACTAATACATATCTAACTGCTTATTCAACTTTCTAAGCCTCCTGGATTTTCCCATTTGTTAAGCATTAGCTTACTGTAGGTCAACAAGTAAATGTACTTACTGACATAATGGTTTCCTGCAATAAAAATTTATTTGGAGCCTTCTTCGTTGCTCACAAATTCTCTTATAAGGAAATGATTTCACAAAATATGTTCTTTAAAAAAGTATTGCAATGCTCCCAACTGTTATATATGCCACCCTTTTCTAAATAATTTACTATATTTTTTAAAAGAACCTTCAAATATATATATATATATCAAGCATTTTGAAAATCACGTAAGCCCATATCAAAACTCACATATGCCTTTTTTGTTTTTTTAATAAAAAACTCTCCCCTTTTTTAAAAATAAACTAGAAATACCCTTCTTAAAAGTCACATTACTTCTAAACAATGTAAGGAGCCTCCTTCATCTCATGCACTAAAAATTTATCACTAGATGATTTTCCCAAAAAAAAACTTTGTCGTGCCTTTGGAGAATAAACTACATTGTAAGGTAGAATTGCTCATAAGAAATGGCACAAAATTAAAGAGGCTAAAACAATGGTGGGTGGATTTGATTTCCACTCATGAATTGAATAGTTGTAGATGAGATAGGATGTCATGAATTTTAGAGGTAATTTCCTTTGAAATAAAGTTGGACTTTTTGTACCTCTTTTTTAAAATTTTCTTAGCTAATTCTACATTGGTGAAGAGATCTTGCGATAGAGGGAAAACATTAAAAGTGACGAAAAGTAACATGATTTATTGATGCAATGGGTTGCATTAATAATGTGGCTCAATCAACTTCCTAGGTGTGTTACTATGGCCCTAATTCATAATTTTTATTTTAAATTGAGTCTTATATTTGATATGAAGGAAAGAAACCATCTCTCTTACCCTCGCTTCTTGGCCTTCCTTCACTGGATACACAACAACTGGCTTCTTCTCCTCCTTGAAATTTGTTTTTCTCTGTTACCACAAAAAAAAATGAAATGTTGATCTTCTTGGAGTCTTGATTCTTTTGCACTTCAATCGAATCCAAATGATGCTCTTAAGGACTCTTATATAGCCTCCCCTCTTCTCCCTACTTCTCTCTCAAGGAGTCTTATGCAAACTGAGCTTTGATACCATGTTAAAGAATGAAAATTGTGGAGCAGAGGTGCTCTTCTCAATATTCAAAATTAGTTAAACAGATTACATAGGAGACATCATCATTAAATGATTGAACTAGAACTCAACTAAATTGGACTAAAATCTAAGTGATTGTGACACTTGAATGGATAATTATGACACCTAGCAGGCGGTTGGAATTAGATTCTCCAGCATAAACCAATTGAAAACATGTACTATTAAAATAATGAAGTTGTGTTGTGAGTCTAGAAATAGTGGCTCTAATTATGAGTTGTTTCTAGAGTGTGACCATGACTTTATATTTAAATGAGACATGAATAGGTGAAATGGAATGTGGACATAGTTGTAATTTTAGTTATTGATTTAGATCTGCATGTAGTTTTGGAACTGGCCTAGCTAGTACCAATGAAATCGTTGGCTTAGTGGGGCATGACCCAGGTTTAGAGTTAATTTAGCCAAACAAATCCCAGTACCACTGGCCCTTTCGGCAATAGTCCACGGAGCATGGACTGAGGTCTCACCCAAGGTAGTATGGGAGGGTGCTAGAACCAAGTTTCTGCATCCTGGAGATGTCTGATGATTTCAAGTGGTTCACGGTTTGACCCTGCATGTAGGTTGCTTCGCACACTTTCCCACACTTTGCAACCTGATCTACTGCCTATATGCAACCCTTCTCAGGGGTTGATCGCTCTGCTTCTATGTTATTACCCAAGACTTTGCTGGTATTCCAATGTTAGTGATTATCATAGCTTTAAGTTATACTTAACAACATAAACTAGTCATACAGGTGCGCGTAGTAAATAAAGAGTACATTTGCAAATTATATCAAACATGCATTAACCCAAGAACATATACACAAAATTATGATAAAAGTTCTCTTTCTTAATTCCTTCCTTAGTTACAGACTCGACTCCGCCCTGCACACTCAGCTGCAGGGGTCCGCGCACTCAGCTGCGGACTACTATGCCTCTACGCACTCAGCTGCAGGGGTCCGCGCACTCAGCTGCGGACTACTAGGCCTCTGCGCACTCAGGTGCAGAGCCTTCTCCTACTCTACGGCCCAAAGACACACTTCGCACTGTGACTCAATCACTTAAACTTCTCATGCTCATCCTCTATTATCTATCTCCTCTACATTACATTACAAAACTAGGGCGGACAACCCTATGACTCTATTATACTTTTCGCACTGCGCACCCACAATTCGTGGAGCTTTACAACAAAATTCGGTCAAAACTTGGGCTTTGAGCCCCAAAACATGCCTTGGGGGTATTCCACGCCCAACAGGCCCCCAACACAAACATCGTGACTCACCCTCGAGTCACTCTGTCGACGCGGTGATCTTTGCGCGGAGTCCCTCCAATTGTTCTCAAATTGTACTAAGGTCAGCAGTGCACTGAGCTGCTACTTGCTGGATCTGTTGCATCCGATATTCTGAGACCTATGTGTCTTAATTTCTTCACTGCATATATACTGGTATCCCCTGCATTTGTTTATAGTCTTGTGCCCTTGTCTGGATCCTTGAAGGGTGAAGACTGTGCTTCTACCAGTTAGTCAGATAGCCAGCCCAACCGTGTAGGGCTTCAAGTAGCTGCCATTCACTTTGCCTGGAAAAGGCTCTCCATTTAGTTTAGCTAGTTGTATTGCGCCTCCATCAGTGACCTCCTTTCGTGATGTTTTACCGGTCCTTTAACATATATCGCAAGCCTTATAGTGTGCTTTTGAATCCTGATGAAGGGTTGGCCACCACAACCCTGCACGGAGAATCTTTTATGTTTTTTCTCATCCTGCATAGTGTCCTCCTGCAGCGCCCCCATGTGCTTCCATGAGGATCTAACTTCATTCAAATTCAGGTACGTACCTTCACAATATCTCATCATTTCCCATTTTATATAAGTTCCCTGCGATGATAGAAAAATCTGGCACGCGCACCACCAATTCCTTCTTCTGTTGGACAAAGTATTCCTTCGGTGTAGTCCCTGTTATCAGAAAGTGGATTATATCTTCAAAGTGTCTGTCCACAATGCGTACAAAAAAAGATGAGCATCAGGTAATCCTTCCTCAAATTGGTAGGTTCCTCGCCCATCTCAATACGTGACAAGTGATCCGGTCCTACGTTCAGGTGTCCAGCTTTACCACGACCTCAAAGTCATATCCTTAGAACAATAAGAGCCACCTGCATATGCGCCCCCCCAACACTGGCTTATTGACCAAGTATTTTAGTGAGAAATGATTAGGATCCCAAACCTGGCACTACCAAGTACCTTGAAATGTCCTCCTAGCAAATAGTGCTGGTATTTTTGGAGCACATACACCATTGCCAGTCCCTCGCGCTCGATTGTGGAATAGTTCTTTTTGGCTTTGGACAATCTTCAACTTGCAAATGTGATGGGGTGATCCAAGCCTTCACCGCCTTCTTATGTGAGTACCGCTCCCAACGCGATACATGACACATCAACATGGACATGAAACTCCACATCCCATTTTGGGAAGACCAGGATTGGAGCGAAGGCTAATTTCCCCTTTATGACATCCAAGATTTTCATGCAATCGTCATTCCAGCAAAATGTGACATACTTTTTCAATAGTTTCTCCATCGGCATGGTGATTTGGGCATAGCATTTGATGAAATTCCTATAGTACCCTGTGTGTCCCAAGGTAGTGCACAACTATTTAACACTTTTTGTTGCTTCCAAATTCAGAATTATTGTAATCTTCATGGGATCTACCATTAGTCCCTATTTGCAAACCACATGTCCCAGTAGGTTCCCAAAGGGAACAAGGAACATACACTTCTTAAGGTTCAACGCAATTTGGTGTCATCGACAAGTATCCAGCATCGAGCGTAAGCTTTCTACATGGTGCTTAACCAATCCAAAGATAGTCCAATCATCCAGATAGACCTCCAGGAACTTGTGGATGTATTATTTGAATGCGGCAACAACTATGCGCAAAAAGATGGCTGGCACATTCTTCAACCCAAACGGCATAATGGTGTATTGAAATCAGCTCCATTTAGTAGCGAAGGTGGTCTTGCTATGGTCTTCTAGTGCGATTTTGATCTGGTGGTACCCTGAGAACCCATCCATGAACGAGTATGCTTCTTGTCCGCCGACATTTTCCAAGACTTCATCTGTGAACGGGGTCAGGAATGGGTCATGCACATAGGCATCATTCAATTTCCTGAGGTCCACACATATTCTTATCTCACCCTTATGCTTCTTCTCCTCTACTACCATAAGGCTTACCCAGTCGGATTCTTCTACTGGCTTAATGATTCTGGCTACGAGCATTTTCTGTAGTTCTACGTGGACCTTTTCCTTGTACTATGACTGGGATCTACATAAGAGATGTCTGATGTCATATCACTGAAATCTGACAAAGAAATGAATTGAAGAGTGGTTGGACAGGAAGATTCACGAGTTCACAGTGCGGGAACTCAGGAATTCGCTTCTATCAAAGGAAGAGTGGTTATATTGCTACTTATATACGGAAATCCACAAAATTTTCTTTGCATCCTTCCCCTTTGAGTTATACGAGTGGATCGCGAAGCTAGCAGACAGTCAAGGAAGGTGTAGGCTCGACAAATCGATTGTGTGGACTCTGGAGTTGGTGCGCAGACTAGAAGCATCGGAAGATAATATTGCACGCGCTGTGGAACATTGGCTCGATCAAATTATAGGAGAATTTATCACTGAGTTCATGGTAGATACTTCAGTAAGCTATAGTGAGGTGGAACAACGCTTCCTCAGGGGACCGCAAGGTAAGTACATTAAATCTTCAAACACTTGGATTAAAATGCTATTGTGTGAAAATCGAGTTATGTGAATAAATCGATTTTTGGGGCTAGACAGAGTGGGAGGAGCTAGAGAAACGAAGGTAGTGGAGAACTAGAGTATAGCCCATTGATTTCACCTCTGTGGAGAAGCAAGGAAGAGCTCACAAAAGTTTCACCAAGAAGTGTGATCAGTCTGATAAAGCAGTGAATTCCGCGCATACCACCCCCACCTACACCACCACCAATTTCACCATCTTCACCTCCATCTTCGCTCACACCACCTCCGCCACCACCACAGTTCAATATGGCAAGTGCGATAAAGTTTCCAATGTTCAAAGGAGTAGAGAACTAAGACCCGGACCAGTTTTGGCTCGTCGTAAAGACTGTATGAGAAGCACAGGGAGTCACAGATGACAATATAAAGATAGAAACATTAGTTAGCACTTTGTAGGATCGTGCACTGACGTGGTACATTAAGCATTCCAATGCCAATCCAAATGCAAGGATCGCAGATGTCTAAGCCACGCTAAACAGGGAATTTAGCAGGCCAAAGTCAGAGACACAGTCAATCATCGGATTTAAGGAAATCGTGATGCTTCCAGGCAAGACCCCCTGGGAGCTGGATCAAAGACTGAAGGGTATGATTCATGAAGCCAACATGACCTTGATGGATGGACAACATAGCGCATGGTTTGTAGCGTCACTAACACCGCATCTAAGGACTGCATTGTCACAGAGAAGCTATCCACTCAAATCGAGGCCTTAGATATTGCAATGAGACTGCACGAGACCCCAATACAAGATCTTAACCTGGGTGTTCAATAGATCCACACGCAGTTGAAAAAATTGTCCCTCGAGATGCAGAGTTTGAAACAGGACAGGACAGCTCACCCCAAAGTGTGTGAGAAGGTATGGTGCGTGAAGTGCAAAGGATAGGGACATTACAAGGACCATTGTCTAGTATTCGCGAACTCCCTGGTGGCAAGAGGACCAATGCCATTGAGACAAAAGGTACAAGCAAGACTGAGTGCAGCGCCTGCATTATGGTGTGTGATTTGTCAGATAGGAGGAAAGCATGCCATAGATAACTGCCACCTATTACAGAAGTATACACAGAGCTCCCAACAGTTGTTCTGTAATTTTTACAGGTTAGTAGGCCACGATGAGTGAACCTGTACAAGTTATGAATTAATGATGGATCAGACTCCTACCTGCAGAGTTCAGACTGAAACACGTGCCCTCGGTCAAAATGTAGGGATGGCGCACTAGATTTCAGGTGTGTGGACGAGGTCGAGGTGGAATGGGACCAAGAAGAGGTCACGGCCAGCGATATGTTACAATTGCGGAGGGCCACGGAATTATGCCCGCGATTGTACAAATCTGACGAGAGCATCGTGCTTATGTTGTACCCAGTTTAATCACGATACGGAGGATTGTCCCACGCTGATAGTGAGGTTGCACGATATAAGAACACTCCAACCTCCCTCGACCCAGAACCTGCAAATGATGAGGTTTGAACTGCGCGAGGAAGACCCAAATGTAAATATCGTGCTTTTAAGTGGTATTACGACAAGAGATGACAAAGGCAAGAAGCCCGAAGAGAGTGCTTGGGTTCACAAGGCCCCAACAAAGGAACCAGAATTTGATTTGGAGTGCGCTAAGGAGACATTCATGGAAGCTAAGAAGAGCTTTGCGGAGGCCTCCACTTCAGGTAGTAAAGACAAAATGGAACTGGAAATGGACCCATCAATTCTCACTAACTTTCTGGAGACATGCATGAAGTTGCTATGCGACAGCGAAGCTGTGAAGGGACTACAAGAACTCATCACTAGATGTGCTAGGACTGTGCCAGGAGAACCACGTATAGTCTAGAAGCTCGGGAAGCACACAACGTGAACAAGAAGGGAGAAGAACCATTTGTTGGCTTAGTGGGGCCTGACCCAGGTTTAGAGCTAATTTAGCCAAACAAATCCCAGTACTACTAGCCCTTTCGACAACAGTTCGTGGAGCACGGACTGAGGTCTCACCCGAAGTAGTATGGGCTAGTGCTAGAACTAGGTTTTCGCACCCTAGAGATGTCTGATGATTTCAAGTGGTTCACGGTTTGACCCTATGCGTAGCTTACTTCACACAATTTCCCACACTTCGCAACTTGATCTACTGCCTACGTGCAGCCCTATTCAGGGGCTGATCACTGTGCTTATACGTTATTACGAAGACTTTACTGGTATTCCAATGTTAGTGATTATCTTAGCTTTAAGTTATACTTAGCAACATAAAGCAATCATATAGGTGCGTGCAGTAAATAAATAGTACATTTGCAAATTATATCAAACATTCATTAACCCAAGAATAGATACACAGAATTATGATAAAACTTCTCGATATTAATTCTTTCATCGGTTGTAGACTCGACTCTGCCTTACGCACTCAGCTGCAGGGGTCTGCGCACTCAGCTGCGGACTACTAGGCCTCTGCGCACCCAACTACAGAGCCTTCTCCTACTCTACAATCCAAAGACAAACTTCGCACCATAACTTAATCACTTAGACTTCTCATGCTCATCCTCTATTATCTATCTCCTATACACTTAGAGCCTTGCTCTATTTATACAATCCCATGGTCCGCGGACCATGGGTAGGTCTCTTTAGCCGACATTACATTACAAAACTAAGGCAAACAACCCTATGATTCTATTATACCTTTCGCGCTTCGCGCCCGCAATTCACGGAGCTTTACAACAAAATTCGATCAAAACTTGGTCTTTGAGCCCCAAAACATGCCTTGGGGGATTCCATGCCCAACAAAAACTTTGCTACTTCCTTTATTGAGAATATGTATCATTGATGTATTTGAGAGGAGTTGGTTGGAATAATTATATAAAGAACATGCCAAGCCAAACTGACTTAATTTGTGCATTGGTGTTGTGGAGTTGTGCATTGACATAATCCACAAGGAGTTCGCGATGTATTCAATTATTTAGGTCAGTTGAATGTTTTAAGAAATTTGACAAACAGGAGGTTGTTGTAAATGTATTCAATTATTTACGTTAGATGAATGTCTAAAAAAATTGAGAAATAGGTGATTGTTGAAGATTTAAACAAAATTTAGTGGAGACGTTGAAATCTTACTTCACAAAGTTCACACTAGATATATGTACCTAAAACTCACTGGTCAATTACATCAAAATTAGATGAACATCAACAATGCCACAATCTCAAATAGAAATACAGAGATATATAAAACTCAATAAATCTAAGCCACAATCCCAAATATAGGGATATATAAAACCTAATAAAGTAAAGCATGAAAAAGAGAGATGCAAAGATTGCATTATAAAAGATAAAGCAATAATTTCAATTTTAAATACATTTCACTATCCAATTATTTCCCAATAAAAAGCAAGAAAACATTTCACTATTGAAATATTTTCCAGTACAATGGTAGGGTAATCAATACCATGACCCACTTAAATTCCAAATGACATTATGACAAAATATTACAATAAGTTAAATTCCAAGTTTCCAAGCATGAAAATATTTCTTTGTCCAAATATTTCCTTGTACAATGCCAAGGAAATTAATATAGTGACCCATTATTTTATTATACTGAAGAGAATTCTCTTATAATAGCCAATTTTCATTCATGTCTTTGGTCAGCATGTATCCTTGTACTGGATCAAAAATATTGATTGTTACTTCTTTAATAAGGTTTAATGAGAATTTCATTATTGAGTTATTGAAATAGCAAATGTTGACTTTAACTCTTTCCATGTTGATAGAGGAGGAGGAGGTACCTATGAGATGGTATCAAAAGTTGGATTGGCCATAGATGATGCCTCTACTACTAATATATGAGTAAATGTAACGTTTTGCATACTTAAAATCTAATAGTCATGTTTTGTAAGTAACACAAACAAATGGAAGGGACTTTCACTATGCTAGTTGCTCTTTTTGAATATGTCTATTAAATATGTCTTTTAAGTTTTTATTTTACATTGACTGAGTTCATGGTTAATAAAAAAAAAAGGTAGAAAACTACATATTATATTTGTATGTCAAGTTTCTATTTGACTCAGTACAACATACTTCATCACACATAGAGAAATTACCTTTATGAGATTTTTTTACAACACCAATTGTGTTGCATTGATGCTTATTTGGCTCCTCTAAGTTTCCTTCCATTTCAATTGGGGTTTGGGGTACGAGGAGGTTCATTTTGGGGCGTATCGTATTTTCATTATCCATCCTTTCTCATGCTTAGTGGATGTATTGAATTTGACTCTAGTTAATGCTTAAACGATTTTTTTCCATGAGCATCTCTCTATTCTCCATTTGGTGTAGCTTTGAGCATAAACCTATTCTCCATTTGGTCTAACTTTTTCCAGTATTTTCTGTTATATTTTTTGTTATCGTTTTCCTCATGTTGGGTATGCATTATATTCTTTTCATGTTTAAATCCACTTGCTACACATTGTTTTTCCATGCAATGGAGGGTCACAAGGATGTCCTGGTGCTCAAGGGTTGGGGGAAAAACCATATAACAAAATTCAAGGTTGATTTTGGCCCCATTTAAGTTTTTCAACCAATGGATTTTTGGTTCATAATAATGTAATTTATGTTAAGGAATATAGTTGTAGTTAGTGGATGTAATTTCTTTTAAGGAATATAATCCTAGTTAGTGGATTATAATTCTTGATGTTATAAAATCCTATATGATGAATTGAAATGGTGGTGCTAATATCATGAAAGTAAAATGAATTTCTATGGTGGTGCTATATGCATTGTTTACTATAAAATGTTTGAAACTTAAACCTATATCCTCAATAGATTGCCATAGAAATAATTTCAACATCCACCAAAATATATGGTACTAAATTCATTGGTATTTCTTATGCTTGAAAACATGTGGTCCTACACCCAATCTTCAAATTCCTCTTCAATTTTTTCCTTTCTCTCATCCTTCAATTGGGTCTCTTTGGTACTTGTTTGATATGGGGTCGATTTTAATTCCTACCACTGTAACTTTTGGGTTCTTACCTACATCGATCCATAGACACACATAAATCCAGAAAATATTCAGTATCACTAGGATGGACAATTGAGCTGCCCACCCAAGGCTTATATGGCTAAGTAGTGATTTAAGAGTCAAACTTTGTCTTTTTTGCAAGGGTAAACTTCTTATTTGCAAGTGTAAAGTTATAGCCACAATGCTTTACTCACTTCCTCCTATACTTTAGTTTTTTCCCTCTTCTTATAACTAGCATGTATAACTATGAGTTTCCCTTCTCTTTAAAGTTATGCTTAGAATATTGTAAACTATCAAGTAGGAATTGTAAACCCAAAACAAGAAATCTAGCCAAAAAAACCCCAAAAAAACATGAGAAATAGCTAAGAAATGAAAATGTTGATGTTGGAATAATGTTTTTTTTTTAGTTAAATGTTCAACATTTTGTAAAATGGCATTAAAAGGCAATAACAAACAATTTTTTTTTGTGCAAAAAACACCCTGAAAATAAAAAGTGTTGATGCTAGAATAATATTTTTTTTCGAGATAAATTTTCAACATTTTTTAGCAATGGCATTAAATATAAAATATCGTGGCTCCAAAAAACCTTAAAATTCCAATGGTTTTCAGGCATGACATTAAATATAAAATATCTTGTCTCTCAAAAACCTTAAATTTCCAACAATTTTTATCCATGGTGTTAAAAATAAAATACTTATAAATGTTTTCATCCATAACATTAAAGACAGAATATCATGACTCAAAAAAGCTAAAATTGTTGACAAATTTTCAACCATGGAATTAAAATCAAAGATCATGACTTCTATAAACCATGAGTTTTAAAATATTTCAATCATGCATTATAGAAATTTTTTATGACTAAAAAAACTTTATAAATGAGCACCTAATTGAAAAAGTCATTATACCAAGAGTAATTTCTCTTTTAAATGCTAAAAGTATAATGAATTTAAAATCTTAGCCTAATACAACTTGACACATTGCAACAAAAAATTAAAAATCAACCATTGACCCATTATAATGAAAATTTAAAGACCAACGGATGAAATTGACACATTGTGGAGACATACTCAATCCATTATAACAAAAATTTTAAAATGAACTTTCAAAATGACACATAATCAGATCGGGTTGCTAGTCGAGGATCGACATGGGCCCTACAAGAAAAAATAAAATAAAACAAAATAATAAATAAATAAAAATAAAAAACACAAAAGAAAACAAAAATTAAAACATTGAGAAAAATAAAAACAAAAAATACACAAAATTTTTAAAAAGTAATAACAAGTAAATAAAAATATATATTAAAACATAAAAATAAAAAATAAAAAAATAAAAAAAATACTTGGCAAAAAAACAAATATAAAAATACATATAAAAAGACAAAAAAATTCAAACATTAAAAATTGTAAAATAAGAAAAAATAAATAAAAATACAAAAAAATATTTTAAAAAACATAATTTAAGAAAAAAAATTAAAAAACTTAAAACACACACACACACAAAGACAAACAAAATAAAAAATAAATGAGAAATAAAAATAATTAAAAAAGAAATTAAAAACATTATAATTAAAAAAAAAAAAAAAATCAGTGCCTGTTGTCAACTAGCCTTCAGCTTTGTAATCTAATTTCGAGAATCAAATTTCCAAGCTTTAGGTCGCAGGGCTATGCAGGTGTGGGGGTTGCAAGCCGCCCAAACCCACAACCTATCGGGCCTTTGGTAGGGAAGGGCCATCGACTAAGCCATGCCAAAGTCGTGGCCCCATGGGCCATGGGTGGTGTAAGGCCAATTCCTGGAATCGGACTTGCCTCACCCAAGGCCTATGGGGATGCAATTTTTTTTTTTTGAAGTTTTTAAAATGTATTTTTTTATTATTCTATTTAATTTAATTTTAATTATTTTTATTAGTTTTTTTTTATGTTTTTATTTATTTTTGTTATTTTTATTTTGATGGTTTTTTTTCACTTTAATTTTTTCATTTTATTTTTTCTTCATGGTTTTTTCTTTAATTATTTAAAAAAAAACTTAATGTTTTTATTATTTTTATGTTTTTTTCCAATGTTTTTTTGTTTCCAAACTTAATTGTATTTTTTATCTTTCATTTTTACTTTTAAGGATTTTGTTTTTTCCTTTATTTTTATTTTTATTTTTTTTAAATTGTATGGCTTTTTTTTATTTTTTAACTCCTTTTTTTTAAGTTAAAATTTTATATGAATCATTTTTCTAAAATAAATAAATAAATAAATAAACTTCAAATGTCATTATATTTAAAATAAAATTCATAAAAATTTCATAAAATTTGTTATTTTACCAATTTTTTTTATTCAATTTTTTCTTTAAAAAAATTATTTAACATGTGATTTTTAGTGAAAAGGTCTCGAAATACGTATTTTTTTCAATTATATCTATATACAAAAACGTATACTTTTTTTCTAGTGTTTAAAATTGTTATTTTTTAGTGACAATGATTTTATGTGTATGATAAATATATAAAAATTTCTAACCTCAAAATATTAATGTTATTATTATTTTTTTAATTTTTCAAAAGAATCTAAAGCTTTCGTTGTAAACAAACATCGCAAAGAAAAACAAAAAGCACATGTTTGGAAAACTCTTAAAAAGCATCTTAATCAACATTTAAAAAAAATTGTGCATACTTAGGGTATAAGAAAATTTAAAGTGTCAAAAATGTGCCTTAAAAAATGTTGATGTTTTTCAAAATCCACATGAAAATCATCAACATTTAAAAGAATATATCCACACTTAATACATAAAAAATTTAAAGTGTAAAAAATAAGCCCTCTAAAAAAAGGGGTGATGTTGCATCAACATTTTTCAAAATCAGCATGAAATCACTAACATTTTTAAATAAATGGTCATACTTGATACATAAGAAAATTTAAAGTGTCAACAATATGCTCAAAAAAAACATATGTATTCTAAATTAGCACTTTTCAAAATCGGATGACTTTTTGCTACCTCAAAAACGGTTACATATCCCATTTAATAATTTACATTGTTTTAAAGAGACCGTGGATAGACCTTGAACTTGTTAGGCATTAAAAAATGGCAATTGACAAATGTTATTATCCAATAATAAGAAAACACTGATATGACTAAGTTGTAGATCATTTTAGTATTATGCCACTCTCTCAAACTTAGTTTCTTGAAAAAACTTACAATAGGTTTGAAAAGTATTTATATATAAGGTTCATTACAATAAACAACATAGAAAAATACCTTGGTCACTAAAACCGTAAACCCTTAACAAAACTAAAACTCTTCAGGCTTATTAATGTGAATAGTTATAATATTCAAAGAAAACTATCCTCTTTCCATGTCTACATTATTTGTTGTCATGCATGTACTATTGTTTTCATGTCTACTCTATTAGTGCATCTCATGCTTTGACTTTGTTTCAGTATGTTCTCACATTCAATCAACAATGAGACGACCAAGCTTATCATTCACTTAAAATGATACTTTGTTTCAATATGTTCTCATATTCGATCAGCAAGGCTCATCATTCACTCAAAATCATTTTAGGAAAAATTACAAACGTCACCTTTATACCTGTTGTTGGCACGTTATATTGTTTATGTTTTTTTAGTAAAAAAACAATTGACTTTTAATTAGTTCTGGAATTCTTAAATGCATTTTATATTGTTTGTCTTTTTAGTAAAAGACAATTGGCTTTTGATAAGTTTTGGAATTCTTAAATAGATTTTATAAAGTTTATTAAATTTTGAAAAAATTAAATATTAAGTTTAATATTTTGAAAATTAAAAATACACTATGAAAAAATTTAAATTTAAATTTCTATTTTTTCATTGGTTTATGTAGATGAAATGTTTAATTATATGGGGTTATAAATAGTATTTGTCAGAAAAGAAAAGAAAAAAAAAAAAAAAAAAAAGGCATATATATATTTATATTAAAAAAAAAACTATATACTATCAAGTATTATTAACATTACATCTGCATCTCTCTCTCTCTCTCTATATGAAAAATAAAAATAAAAATCTATATACTACCAAGTATTATTAGCATTACATACATCAAATCTCTATATTTATTTAAATATTTACTATCATTTGCATAGTGTTTAGAACATTAAATATATATATATACCTCACAAGAAATATTATTGTACCCCACACTCACAGTATGGTGAACAACACTAAAATACTGTGTAAGTATATGTAAAGGAGAGGTGTTTACACGTAATCTATTGGTATTGTTAGATTTAGTTCCTATTTCTTGTGTCTAGTTGACATAATATCTCAACTGATTAGATTGTGGTTAGAATGTGTGGTTAAAATAGTCAATTTATTAGAAGGCTAATTTGATGTAAAAATATTGAAAATACTTTGTAGACAATAATTTTATTTTATTTTGGTATTAGAACTAGTTTGAGTGTATAGGGAGAGCCTCGAAATATGCAAAAGATATAAATTTTAGTTCTTTGTAAATATGTACAATTAGTGTAGGTGAGAAAACTATGATTAATTTCTAACGTGATTTTTTTCTATGTGAATAACTAAAACAAGGGGATTTGTGGAGTAGCAAGTCCCTACCAATGTCAATTGAAGAAAAAAAAAGCACAATCACCGAATTTTTTCATTCATACAGTTCCCAAATAGAGCATAGCACCTTCCAAGATGTCGTTATAATAACCTCCTTCGAAGAGATGTCATTGTCATAACTAAGAGAAACAATAACCCATTTACTCCTACTAGATATAGTAAACTAAAGATGGATCATTTACAAGCAGGGAGTATTCCTGTTATATGAGGATTGTTCTACTCCTAGGAAGGGCACACTTCCCAAGGAGATGTGGACACCTAGTTCACTTCAATTTGGCATGGTTTTATTGCAAGTTCTATTGAGTGCATAAGGTAGACATCTTGTTGAGAATTCAGTGCATAAGGAATTCTATCCCAGGCATCTTGTCAAACTTTATCCCAAGCATCTTGTCAAAGTTGATGTAGGTAGCTTAGAACAAGACCTTACCTTTGAGAATCTACCAATACCCTATAGTCTATATGGAAAAAAACTCTGGACATAACCTAAATGAAAAATCTATGCTCAAGGTGGATTAAGTAGCCATATAATGACTACAAATGACATGTCCCCTAATAGACCTTACAAAGAAGGATGCCTCCCAAGAGAGCTTCATTTTAAATCATCATATTTAGTTTTATAATGATGCTAACTTGGCCCTCTTGTAGGTCATCAAACTTAACAATGAAGTTTTATGCTTGTCTTGTATTCTTCATCTTCATAGCCGATTTTATAATGATGCTAACTTGGCTCTCTTGCAGATCTAATCTAATTGAGAAGCAATACCTCACAGTTAAGCTTCATGATCTGCAAGAGAGCCAAGTTAGCATCATTATAAAATCAACTATGAAGATGAAGAATACAAGACAAGCATAAAACTTCATTGTTAAGTTTGATGACCTGCGAGAGGGCCAAGTTAGCATCATTATAAAACTACATATGATGGTTTAAAATGAAGGTTTCATAGGTATCATTCATATGTAATAATTTCCACAATCCAGTCACTATATGCAAAAAAACCACACTAGATAGGTCATGAACAGGAAGAACGTTATGGATAACTAAGGGCTTTCAAAATATGATAATTAAGGGCTTTGAAAATTGACCAGAATTGATCTTTATCTATTAAGTTAAATTATTTTGGAAGCAGAAACACTTATGTATCCATTTTATTACCAAAGAAAGTGGTAATCAAGACCTATTATGGCTTATATCTCTGGTGGAATGGAGTGTCTGTAAAAGTGATTGTAGTCTCTCATTTTGAATCCAAATCCATGGCATAAGTTGCTTCTTTGAATTTTTTTTCCCTTTAGTGTTAGGTATAGGTGAAGCACACATAATATATCTATATAAATTTAGTTTGTCCAATTCTACATTTGTGATATAGAGAACACATAGAGTAGAAATTTATATTTTATTTGATATAACTTATAAATAATTCTTACCAATATGATGCAGGTTAAGAGATGTTGTTTCCTAGTTCCACGTTCTGGTGACATTTTTTCTTTCCTTTCATAGTCAACCCTTCAATTGAGGTGTGTTAATATTCACATTTTGACTAAGGCTAGAATGTACAACCCATCACAATCTATCATGAAAGGTCTTATAATGAAGGAAAAGGACGATGAGTTTTTAGTTTTTGATGGATTGACGAAAACTTATAAGGCTCGTAATGTAGTGTCTCGTGTGTTTTCTATGTTTTGTTATTTATATGCTTGTTAAGTTATATTCCCATTTGGGAATAATCCTAAAAGCCGAGGAAACATTGGGTATGATCAAGAGTTGTGGCTTCATGTCAGGGTTTTTGGCGTCTAATAGCATTCTTTATGCATTGTTTCAATCCAAACATAGATATATGGCATGGGAGTTATATGAAGAAATGATTCAGTAGTGTGATATCTCCAAATATTTACACATATAACATCATGATTCGAGGTCTGGAGATTGGTTCACTTAACTATGATTTTTAGCCTCTTTTCAAGACTTTCTGTCAATTTCAGGTTCACTTTACTATGATTTTCATCCCTTCACAAGCTCCCTATTTCTTAGAATGAAATTAGAAGCAAGGTGGCTTGCCAGAATTTGACAGGAAATGTGTAGACAATTTTATAACCTTGACCAATTTGTACACATAAAAGAATCCTCAACATCATAACAAAAATATAGATAAAATAGATGTTACTTGCCCAGTAAACAATTCCAATAACATTCAATGAAAATGAAATGGCTCTCACCTACCAATTGCAATTCCAGATAATTCAATTCAATTAAGCTCTCCATCATGTTGCTACAAATTTAAGACCAAATTGGAGCTCTTGCATAAAAGGGGAAAATAAGATGAAATATAGGCTTCATCACGTAATTAGGACATAGTATAGACAAATACATATAAGTGGATACAAACTTATACATTCATACAACTTGTATGTATATTTTCCAATATACTTAACAAATTGCATCCAAACGAGAAAGAAGAAAACATAAGTTTCCTTATAGCTACTTGAGTTTTATCCCATAGCAATAGCAAGCGCTTTAGCTTGAGTTGTGTGCCTCTAGCCTTCCCTTCTTGAGATTTTCCTTTTCTTTGATCCTACAGTTTCTAAACAAAATGGAATAAAAAAAGAAATGAATAATTTAAGAAATGTGATTGATTAAATCTTGAATGCTTCCGCAATTTCTATCAATTGTAGCTTCCTTCTAACTGGAAGATCACACCATCCATGCTTTTCCATCAGTGATTGACTCATTAATCCATGCAACCATGTTAGATGTGATTATGTCAAGCTCCTAATGATTAGCAAGACTTTTTGGCTTAAGTGGTCAGGTTTGGGCCTAACGTAATGCCTACCAAGAATTAGCTAGTTGCTTAACCAAGAAAGGCATAAATGGAAGGATTACCAAGTTAGGAGCGGAGAAAAATGGATTGTAAAGAAAAAACCATTATTAAGGTCATGTAAAAAATAGCAATTCCTTACCTCCTAGCTTGATGCATGACTCCAAGAGACAAGACTTGAGCCAAGAAAACAATATCAAACTTGGTTTCTCTGTATTTTCCATGGACATTGAACATGCTTGAAATGCCAATTTTGAGAGAAGAAACATTTACACTAATTCTCAAACAAGAAACATTTACGCCAAAAATAAATACCTTCAAAAATCACCAGAGGATTGACTATCATTTTTTCCCAAAGAAGCATCCAAAAAATACTTCTAATCCATTTACTATAGAATGGAAATACTTCACGCCTTATATGAGTTGCTAGAAGAAAAAATGACCTTACATAATTCTTGAAATTAGCAAGATACAAAAAGTTGGAATTAAGAGGAAACTCTTTATGATTTGATGTAATCTCACCTTCTTTAGAAGCAGAATTTCAAGGATTACAACTAGGGGATTTGGAACTTGAGGAAGCTTCAATACCATTTCAAAGAAGCTTTGCATCTTCATTCCAGCCTCAAAGAACCCTTACAATCTGATAATTTTATTAGGGTGGAGGCTCAAGTGGAAGGGGGTACAGGAACATGACACAATTAAGTGGGTAGGGATATTATTCATAGTTGTTATGGGTAACACAATGGAGAGGGTGAAATTGAAATTGGAAAAGAGAGAAGGGCTTCCCATTTCCCTCTAAAATCTAACCTCAAGGAAAGCATATGCATAACTCTTTACAGTTTAAAAACTAAACAAAATACCAAAAAATTTCACAATAACAACAATTCCAAGCCTTCGAGGGGGAGAGGGACCAACAACTACAACCTGGTACAGAGATTCCATAAGTTGCAAGGACAATAGAACTTTAGGACAACCAGCAACACCACTCGGGTCATACATAGTGCAAACGATGGAGGAAATGCCTTAGGTGCATAGTAAAAATGCTGAGATAAATAATGTTTTCGTATTTTCATAAGAAAACTTCAATTATGATGGAGAATCATCCAAAATAATAAATACATTAATAAGGGATATGCACAATTTTTTTTTAATAAATATGATTTTAAAAATACTTGGGTCTTTATGGAATATAACATATGCGGTAGCCATTCAGAGACCCATTTACCATGGACCCACCTGCATGCATTACACTATGGTGGCCATTCAAAGACCCAGTTATCACGGACCCACCTGCATGCATTAGACATGCTCTTACATAATTGTTATCTTTTCGATAGTATCCAAGAGATCCATGAGCCATCCATACTCATCTCGTCTATAACAAAATCTTGAGAGCTTGCATCCAAACTCATCTAGCCTACAACAAACTCTTTAGTGCTTGCATACCTCCAACAAATTCTTCAGTGCTTTTTTCAAAACTCATCTAGCATGCAACAAATTCTTCAAATCTTGTTTCCCATATTTCCTGTTCTCATAGGCCACTCCTCCGCATTTATATTGGTCTCCTCCTCTAAACATTGTTTGCACAACAAAGAAAATTTGTCTCCTCCAAACATTTTTGCATGGTAAAGGAATACATTGATGATTCTCCCATTCGCAGATCTTCCACTTCCACAAATTTTGAAGGAAGTATATTGAAATATATGCCTTATTTTAGGGACATGCAGGAACATGTTCTTGCTAGTTCAAAATTAAATTGCATAGAATGGCATGTACGAGAATTAAAAACCTACAAACTCCCCATTATCAGGATTTCAACATCACACATTTTCATTTGGCACTAGCTCAAATACAGGGCAAGATTATCCACATCGCAATTCAGGCTTTGATGGTCATCTCCTGCATTGGACTTTGAAGTATTTATAATGAAAATTCAGTTGGAATTCTAGATTTTTATGAAAAAAAACCATTGAAATTGATACTAGGAAGAAGGCACTAACAAGCAACTCTTAAGCAGAAAAGGTCGTTATTTAATGACAGAATGAAGTGTAGTGACTAATGAAGGAATGGAGCAAGGTTCAAGTCACTATGCATCTTGTTATAAGAAACACTTGGTGGAGACCTCTTTATCTTGTTCAGTTTCTATGATGTTTACAAAGGACATAGAGTTTGAAGAGGACATACAGTTTCGGTCATGGAATATGAACTTTTAGCAGAAGCTATTATGCTCAGTATATGGAACATAGCTATCCATATCGACTCGCAACTAGTAGTGTCTCAGTTGGATATTGTCTATTGTGTCTTAGATCCTACGATACTTCGAATATCTTGACAGGTGAGACTCCTTTCCCACACAGAATAAGAATGAAAAAAGAAAGTAAGTAAGTGAAAGAAACAAATTACCTATGTTAAAGTATGTTTAGTGTGTTAAAGCACAAGACAAATGTGTAAAAACAAAATAAATATAGACTAGAAAGGGAAGCTAAGTATCCCCCAAAGACAGAAATATATCAGGATATTTATTTCTTACCCTCAAAGACTAATCTAGTAAGGTACAAATTATTTAGCTTAATCATGTTTGTTCTAGTATTCATCATATCTAATCATGTTATACTATCTATTCTCATGTACTATTTAATTCAATGTGATTAATTAGGATAAATATGTGATGTTACATATGGGAAAACAACATACAAGAAGATGATAACAAGCACAACGATTACATATAGGATTGGTATTTAATACAAAGAGCTCACTTATTAGGATATGGTTCTTAAGGCTAACAACATGATGAATTAGGTGGAATAATACTATGATGACAATAGAAATCAATGATTGCAATAATCTATGATAGTTTAGATCTTACTCATGTGATCAAAAAGTTGTAAATCAATATCACTGAAAAGAAGATCACAGGCATAAGAGGGTTGTTTGATTTCACATGTAGAATGTATGACTTGCATAAATGATACTCAAACGTGACATGGAAGGGTTTGCCACAATGTGACATGAGACTCAAATGGGACTCAAACACCTTAGATTTTTAGGAAGAATTCCATGGGTTAATATATTTCCACATTGCACCATGGAATTTTACATGGGCCTCAAATGCCTTATATTATTTATGCTTATTGCAACACCTCCTGCCTTAGTTACTAGTAGAACTCCAAGTATCTTCAGCCTCTTGTACTCCTACATGCTAAGTGGGAGTGAGAGATATGATGAGTATATAGAGGAGAGGAGAGATGTTTTCCTATCAGTACAACTTGGTTATATGTAATATCTTCTGTTGAAGATGCCTTCGAAGCATCTATTCCAATGATGCAATTACTTTAGGCAAATCAAGGTGACCAAACCATGTAAGAAACTTATATATAATCTAAAATTTTCAAATATTAATTAAGAACCTCTTGAACCTCTTCATGGTGGTGTAGTTAGATTATTGTTAGTAGAAAAAAAATGTTACATTTTTCTTTCTTTTTTAAATAGATGATGATGAATTTCTACAGTAAGATGAAAAGGGTCATAGTGCAATACTAAGTCGAGTGCATTCAATATCTAGATTGCCTTCCTAGATAATTTGTGAGTACAATGGATGGAACCAATGTATTTTCATAGGTGGATGTACTTCCATATAATGGCTAGTATTTCATTCATTACGAACAGAGTGTTAATCTAGTGGTTTGAAGGAATTATATCTTTGAGGGATTGAGTGGAAGTACAAGTCAATATGGATGGTTGTGTAGTTAGTTCAATAAATGTGGATCTACGAAACAATCCATCTTTAGTTGTAGAAAGTTGCAAGTGGATTGTAGTATACTAGTAAGGTTATGACACAACTTGAGGAATGTTGTTCAATAATTGAATTTAAGATATTTGTGATTCAGAACTTTGCCTAGAAATATAAGAATTCAAGAATTGAACTAGGGAACTATATCTTTATAATAGTTATAATGCAGTTTGTTGGATTTCACTCTATAAGATTTTCGAATGGTTATAGATGTTGATGAAGACTTTACCAAACATATATTAGAAATAAAGGAAATTACTTGTTAAGGGAGGGTATAAGAGATAATAACTCCTACTTGTCTTGTGCTTATTGTGTAATATCTATCATTGTATAATGATTGTTAGCTAGTTGGATTTAGCTCCTAGTTTGAGTGTGTAGTTGGGATATTCACTTAACTAATTTGATTGTGTTCTTAAGATACACAATTTAACTTAAACATAATTTGATGCCTAAAAATATGATATTGTGAGATACAACAATATATAGAAAATAGTTTGTATTTATGAAAATTGTATTTGTTATGTTCTCATGTTCTATATCTTCCTCTATCATTGGGCTCTTTACTATATTCTCCTCTAGCGTCTTCAATTTTGTAGTTGTAAACCCATTGTGTAGGTATGTGTGTGAATATATATGTGTGTGTGTGTGTGTGTTCTAGCATGCATATATATTTCTTAATTTAATTATATTAAATAATGTCAAAAAGTAAAAAGGAAAGAATTCAAATCCTCGAGTTAGAAGTCATCTAACTAGCTAAAAAAACCTTTTAATAATGCAAATAATTACGAGCTCCCATTTACTATATGAAAATAATCAATTTAGTAACAACATTTTTTTTAAAGGGTGACAACAAAGAATATATAGCACTGTTTTTCCAATATTTACAAGCCCAACCCTATGTATTTACAAATGCAAATAAGTTAGTATTAAAATATTATCTATTGATTTTGGGGAATCGATGAGAATACAAGGAGTGTGTGAGTGTGTGTGTGTGTGTATATATATATATATATATATATATATATATATATGGTTTGTTTTTTATTATTTTGGACATTGTTTTTATATAGAGAATATTTTATTTTTATTTTAAAAGTGACATGTTTCAAGTCAACGAAAGGAATTACACATAGTTATAGAATTCACCTCTCCAACCAATCAATAATAATTAATATGTGGATGGTAAGGAATATTGTTAATATGAGCCATGAATAAAGAGTTCAGTTTTAGTTTAAAGGTAGTTAGGCCCTTTTTATTTTCAATTTAAATAAAGAGTTATAAAATTAAATTCAAATAAAATATATAAAAATAATTGATTGTGAAATGAGTTATGATTTTTTGGGCTTGTGGTATTGATAAATCATTGTATTATATCAAAGTCTATTTACATGTTAATAATTCATAGTAATGTGGGGGATTCTCCATAATTAAGAGTTTTATTACATATTTTTTTTAATGTACATATGCTTACATCATATACTATTTATTTATGACTTTATTAATAATAACTTAAAATAAAGTTATAATTTACTTAAATATTCTAATTTTTTTAATCTTTGCAATATGAGATGTATCATTATGTAAGTGTCATGATTCTTATTGAGTTACCAACTTTATAAATTAAATGGTTGCTAAATGTTCATACAAATTAATCCATAACAGGTGCTGAAGGCAACAAGGCAGTCCCTTCCATGTAAGTGGATGTTATGTTTTTAGGAAAATTGTAGATTTATATTGTCAAAAAAATTCATAAAATTTAAGTAATTATAACTTTATTTTTAAGTATAAAAAGATTAATATATGAATTAAAAATATATACATATAAGGAGAATCTTAATGTTTGAGATTCATAACTTGTAAATAAGTTTTTTTACAATACTATGAACCAATACCACTGCTTATCAATAAAACATGCCCAAAAAACCATAACCTATTTCATGTGAAACTTGTTCATATGACATTTTATAAATCAATTAATTTAATTAAAAAAGTAGAAAGGGCAGAAAACTACTTTTGAGATAAATCTCAACCTTTGATCCTACTACTAAAAATATTATAAAATATTGTGTCGAAGTTAAATCCTACCATCCACTTAATAGCTATTGATTATTAAATTAAAATTATGAAAATCATATTCCAAAATAGACACGCTTATGAGCATAATTAAAAAAATTTATTTGAATTTGATAATGTATAATTTATTTCATGTGAAACTTGTTCATATGACATTTTATAAATTAATTAATTTAATTAAAAAGGTAGAAACGGCATAAAACTACTTTTGAGATAATTCTCAACCTTTGATCCTTCTACTAAAAAAATTCTAAAATATTTCATGGAAGTTAAATCCTACCATCCACTTAATAACTATTGATAATTAAATTAAAATTATGAAAATCATATTCCAAAATAGACACGCCTATCAACATAATTAAAAAATGTTATTTGAATTTGATAATATAGACATTCCTATCAACATAATTAAAAAATGTTATTTGAATTTGATAATGTAGACATTCCTATCTGCATAATTAAAAAATGTTATTTAAATTTGATAATGTAGACATTCCTATCCGCTTAATTAGAAAATGTTATCGTTTTGATAATAACTCAACATAACATCCTTTTTTGTTCACCTACACATGATATCCTTGCTGATCAATAAGGAAATTTCTAGGTTGGTAGCATCAAATTAATTTTGTAATGAATGTCATGAATGTTATAAAATTCATTGCAATGGTGTGCTTCTATTACCATTCATGTAAACAAAAATCTTAAAATCTTTCTCAACCACCATTAAAGTTGTACTGTAAATAACATATAAACATGATCATTCTCTAATGATTGATATATGAATTGTGCTAATCAATGTAACTAGTTAACTATATGAATTGTGATAATCAATGTAACTAGTTAACTATAGTTAAATGATTCCAGAAATATATCTTATACATGTAAAATTTGGGTACATAATATATCTCCATGATTATGACATCATTACAATCGCCTATAATAATAAGCATTTAAGACTTTCATATCATTTGGAATCAAACACATTAAACCTCTATATTCACCCAAGGAAATGATTACTTTACAGAGATATAAAAAATTCAACAAGAAGATATTTTTGGTAATTTATGGTTGATGTGAGATTCAGTTTATTCTAGTAACTAAATTTTTCTTAGCATTTGCCACAATACTAAATGGAAACACATAAAAATATTTGTGGATGTCATATATATGTCACCTTGTAGGTATGTGGCTATTTTACCTTTTAAAACCTTTTCATGTAGAAAAGTGGGGGATAAGGATTTAGGGATGTTCTTCAATATTTGAATTGATGGGCACTATAGTTTACAAGGAGAAAAATATTTTTTAGGAACTCTTTATGCATAGACCACAAACTGACTTTAGTATCTGCAAGTTGATAAGATCATACACACTATGTGCTACCATGAGTCTTGAGACAGTCTAGGCATAGTGTCCCATTTCATCAACTTGTCGGTACAAGGTCTTGCAAATAAGTAATCAGACTGGTAATGTTAATGTTCACCAGTAATTACACAATAAAATTCGAAACCAATACATACTTTCTGTGGCAAATCTCTTCTCATGATTATTAATTTTCAAAGTAGATCATTTACATAATACACTCTTGGATCCACTGTTTCTCTTACCCGAATCCTAGTTGATGCTCCACCCTCTTTTCCTTTCACTCTCCTCCTCAACTTGTTCCCTCAAACATCTAGTGCTTCTCTATTAAGTCAAAATTGTGCACTAATTTTGCATGCCTCAAAATGTGATTGCATCAAAACTATTTTATATGTAGATGTATTTTATTGCACTTTTAATAATACTTCCTATCTTTCATCTTCACTTCTTTTTCCTTTTTCCCCTAAACTTCGATTCTTTCTGCTACATGCTCTTTATGCTCAAACTTGGAAATTATTTAGATGCTCATGTATCAACCTCCCCTTGCAAGGAAAAACTTGGCATGCCCCTGCACTAACATTGCTTAATCGTTTCAGATCTTCCACTTGAGCAAATTTTCAATATTCTATCTCATAAATCCACGTGTTTGTCTTCATCAACTCTTTCCTTCCACTTTTCCAAGCACTGCTTGTACAAAACATTACTTGCCATGACCATATTTGTTTTTCCACTTTTCCAAGGATGTTTTCTATTCAATAGCCTAAGTGATTTCTATACAACATGATAGAATTACAAGATCTATAATTGTTTCAATATTCCAAATCTTTTGAATTAAAAAATGCCATAAGACTGCAATTCTTAAAGTACCCACTTGCTTATAGAAAGAAAAACTATGGTAAAATGTTGCATGCTATTGAAAATATCAAACATTTTACATAACCAAAAAAACCCTAAACCATATATGAAGGAATAGAAAATCTAAAAAATTATTGTGATATAGAGAAAGATTAACAAATTAAAACAACACAAGAAACACTATAAAACACCATGTACACATATTTCATGATGAATGAGAGAACCCAAGATGTTTATAAGACCTTTTCAGAAGAAATCTCAAAATTCCATAATGGAATACTCATATGAGTATTTACTATCAATGAAGAATCCGATGTTTTGTATTGATAATAGCAGTAACGGCAATTTATGAGGTGGAAACAAAAGGAAAAAACCAAAATCTAGCTCCAAATTGTTAGAGAAACTGTTTAGATTATGAAATTGTAAGGTGAGGGCTATTGGACGTAACTCCCTCAATGATCCATGTAGAATACTCGTTGAGTTTATTCGTTTGGGGGAAGCTTCTTTTGTTTGTCATGTTGTTTTAAATATATGAACAAAATATTGTTATTTCTTATATTCTTAAATACGTTATATAAAATAATCAAAATTGTTAATGTTCAAATATGAAAAATCTTCATTCTTTAATTTCCTATTAAGGGATAAGGATGCCTAGTAGATATATTTATTTCCATCTTGTTGCTATTCATTTTTTTATGCAGATACTTGCTTAAACTATGGTGGGAAGAAGCATAACATTGAAAAATGATTGCACAAATATTTAAAAATCATGGCATAAATATTACAACTACATCCAAAAATTATGAGAAAAAAATATGAGATAGTTATCTACATGGCACAAAGACTGCAATAACGCCTTCAAAGTTATGCTCCAATCAAATTTTTGAAAAATAATTTTTCGTTAATATTGAAAATCAAATATTTGTTTTTCAATGTTAAACATTGTAACTTGCATTGGTCAATGTCAAATTAGTAGTGGTCAACAACAAAATTGATTGCCAGGCTATTGCCTTGCCAAGACTAATAAGCATTAAAAGAAACCTTACTTCAACATACATATTAGGTTGTTAAAATTAAGAAGAAGATGCTTGGACCGTCTAGCTTGGACTGTCTATGGAGGGGAGGAATTGGTTGGACTGTCAAAAGTGGTTGGGTAAAAAAAATTCAAAAATTCTTGTAGATACAATGTTTAAATCATGTTTGTGGTGGTAAAATTAAATTCAGCACCATCAAAAACTTCAAAAACATCTAAAATTATAATTTTTAACAACTTTTATTCAGCTTTACAAAAATCTCTTTTTCAAAATATCCTCAAATTTCCATAACTTTCAAAACAGAAAAACACACTATTGTTAAACAATGCAAAAAGAATTGCCACAACTGTGCAATTACTCCATGCTTTCGGCCAAACCCAGACGATTATGCGGATGGCCGTGTAAGATCAACCCTTCAAAACAATCTAACCAGAAGATAACGTTTCCCGACGCTCTCTCGTGACTCGAACTCTAATGGCCATCTGATCGTAGTACTAAAATGTTGAGTCAAATCGCTTCAACGCCTTCACAAACCGACCCTGAATCCTTTGTATCAATTATAACAGTTCAGGGCCTCGAATTTCTCCAGAGGAACCTGCTTAACAGGACATGATACACTATTTTCCATTCATGGAAATCTTGGTGACATGCAAGGCCAGAGTACCATGGCGGTGATGACCAGCTAGATACCCTTAGCTGGGAAGGAGTAACAACTTTTGAAACCTAATGTTAACCTAGCTAGTGAAAATTTTGCCCGTGAAAATGAAAAAAAAAAAAAAAAATTGATCAAGAAATCAGGTCTGGAACTGCTCTCAAGTATATATTTTTGCTTATGAAAATGAAAAATAACAATTTTTTTTTTACTTTTTTCTTCACTCTATTTGTTTATAAAAATGAAAAATAACAATTTTTTTTTATTTTTTTAACTGAAGAAATAGTGTCTTTGAAACTCTGAAGTATATATAATAGTGTCTTGAAACTCTGAAGTATATATAATTCTGTTTGAGATTGCACTACTACACAGACCAAACCTTGCTACCTAACTATTACACCACATACATCCACAAAACTAAAACAAAATTTTGTTATATAGAATGATTATTGGTAAATTCGTTAATTGTGAACAGCCTTACTGTCATATGAATTGAAAATTTGAACCCCACATACATTGAATAAAAAAAGGAATATGATCCAGAAAATTATTCACTTTCCAAAGATTAACCTACCTTTACCTAACCTGTGGCAAGCACCAAGTTGCACTTCCCTTGTGCGATTTTGCACCTCCATCTATGACTTCACCGCTTATGACCCCTAATTCTCTGCCATTGCAAGGTTTCCTCCATCCACTTTCCAAAGATTAACCTACCTTGCCTCCTCCATTGAGCAAATCAGATGGTTACATATGCTGTTCATGGCGCAAGAGAATACCAGATTGGTCCTGCTATAAAACCACGCCCTCAATGTTCTGCTGAACACTTATACCAGATTGTATCTGTGATGTAATAAGGCATGACCCTATGCAAGAGCAACGTACTGTTTCCTTTCAGCTCTCTTTAGATGGAAATCAACGCCCTTAGATAATTGCATGTCAAATACTTCATCCACGAGCGACCTAATTGGCACGCTCACTGGATATATTGTCGCATGGCAATGCGCTGTCTCGAACACACGACCTGCTAAACATTGCAGTCGGGTGTGATAGCCTTGAGTTCATTAGCAATAGATTCTGAAGCTGAAAGATCCATCTACTTTGGTAGATGGGGGAGGCTTTCTTAGTCCAGTAGCCAACCACTCTGACATACTTCCAGCAAATTGAAATGATCGAAACAATTCTCCAGAGTTTCGACCAAGAGATTCTTCCCCACGCCTCCCATTCCAACAATGAGAACTACTGAAGAAAGCCAAGCCTTCTTGCAATATGCATAAAAATGTAGTAATAACCAGAATTCCATGCCACATTCCCGCACTCTCAGACTGTTCAACCAATGCCCTCGAACACCTTTTTTTCTCTGGTCTTCAGAATATGCATTCAATTGAGTGCATTAACACATAGAAAGGAAAGGAAGGAAAATTCATAGTGGTTGCGTGAACACTACAGCTCTACCTGCTGCTCCACTAAAAGTTAAGCGAATAAATTGACCATTTCCTCCAAAGGATTCCATTTTTTCCTTTACAAAAACGGTAGGACGACCTTATGCTTCTACAAGAATTCCATAACTTTTTAAAAGAGAGTAAGGCATAACCATGCACAACTTGTCATTTAATTATTTGTTTGAATTAAAGTAGACTGTATTCATCGAACATAAAAATTCCTTCAAATTTTATCTTTGAAAATAAAATCGATTCCTTTTATCCAATCTTTACTATGGTCCACCAATCCACCAAATATCACGTAGTAATTTTTCATGGATTTTGTTGTGACAAATATTTCATGTGAAATTGATGGCTGTCTTTTTTTTAAGTTGTGGTTCAGGTCACTAAGTGGCAGCGACATTCATGGAAAAATATCGGGGGCCTAACCCCGAGGGCGTCGAGGAGATTTGACCCCTTGACCTCCCAAACTGAGAAAGTGCTTTTAGCAACGGGAACTCTCGACCATTTAAACTATCCCTTGGACTGCATTAATGGCTGTCTTGCTTGTCACGTTAACATCTAATTCCATACATGCCTTTGTTTGTAACCTTGAAGTTTATACAGAAAAGTTTATATGTTGATAACCTGTTATAAAAGGTCATCCTTATATGTCGATAACCCTGTTCATCATATTGTGTAAAGAGCTTATTATGAGATATATCTTCCCTAATGGTTTTGTGTTTACGATACAACAAATTCTTTATAAATGGTTGTGTTTACCATGCAACGCATCCCATAAAATAAGCATGTTAGTCGCAAGATAACCTTCAAATAAAGAGTGTGATGCGTCATTAGTCCGACAAAACAATAAGGGCAGAATATCTTCAACGGTGCAAAATATCATTTACATTAATAGTACATAGGTATTAGTAAGGGATAGTGACTATTTATAACGCTTAATATTTATATTTAATTATGAAACTAATAGTTAATTATCTAAATTAATGAAAAATTAAAATAACATAAAGTTGTTAAGTATATTTTCACTTTCCAATCTTACATTTTCTATTTCCAATATATATATGATTGGTATAAAATTTGTATTATTTATATTGAATTAAATATTTTTTAATATATTAATCAAGTTAGAATTAATTAAATCAAGAGGGGTTAAAATATTGAAATTTAACTATTTTTAGATAAAGTTATTTATTTATTTATATATATATCTATATATCTATATATCTATATATATATATATATATAATTAAAATTATATATTTTATATGTTTAAGGGACAACACAACTCGAGATTGAAGTAATGTGATTCCTATGAAAACTGAGAGATCTAAGGTTCAAATTCCCTAGTTGTGACATAGTTTACAGAGAGGAGGACAGATTGTCGACCCCCAGAGGTTTACAGGGTTGTTGGGTTCTTCTCAAATACAAAGAAAAAATTATATGTTTTATCCATATTTTATTATAAAAAATAACTTCTTCCTATATAATAAATTTGATTTTATATATTAACATTGTTTTAATATTTATGAATAGTACAAAGAGCTAAGGGTTTGCAGCGGTTCATTTTCAGAAGGAAGAGTGGTGCAACCCCTACCACAACCACTTGGAAGGGTAGGTTAAGCAATCATTGAAAGAAGTTTGGAGTTTTCTGAGTCATCATCTCAGTAGGAGTTTCATGAGTTTCCCCCCCAAAGGGGAGGGTTGGACCCTCCTCCTTTCATGATGTCGTCAAAGGACCAAAGTCTATAACAACCTAGCAATTCAAGTTTGGAGGTGACAATGTGGGTGCGGTGGATTCCCCGGCTATGGGGGCGTAATGCCAGGCCAAAGGACAAAACCATTGCCCTTTTAAAGCTATTAAAAACCCAAAATTTGTGATCCCGAACAAAAGAATAGAGAAATCGTGGCAATTCATGAAAAGTCATGCCCTGATTTGTAAGTTCATGGGTATTTGGCTGGATCCAAACCAAACAGAACCATATTGGACAAGTGGAACTACGCTTGAGGGCAAAGGGGTTCTTCATAGTGGTCTTTGAAGACCTGGAGGATAGGAAATGGGTGTTCAATAATGGACCATATTTCATGAGTATCACGGGGCTATTTCTCATAAACTAGGAAGAGTGTTACAAGCTGAAGAAAGAACAATTTTTAGCAGCACTGGTTGGGCTCGGCTCTTCTCCCTCCTAGAGGATTTCTGAGAGACAAACATCCTATAAGGGATCAGGAATTTGGTCAGGGATTTCATAAAGATCTTGAAACTTATGAAGCAATAGACGCATGTTGCATATGGTTGAATATGTGTGTATATGAACATCTCCAAGCCCTACCAGAATCAATAAATATGGAGTATCATGATACAATCTCGACACGACCACTTTATTATGAGCATGTGTCGTTCAAATGCAGGAGGTGCCATGAATATGGCCATCTGTTCCGGGATTGTCCACACACAAATGCAGAAGAAACCCTTTCCTCCAGCAAGAAGGATGAAGAAGGTTTCCAAACATTGGGTAGGAGGAGAAACTGATAGTAGCGCCCTCAACAACTGATAACCAACACCCAACAAAATTAGCAAACACCAAAATTGGTGTCCTCCTCACAAGTAAAAAGTGCACCCCAAAAGGAGAAGGAGGAGAACCTTTTTGAGATCCTAGAGAACTTGGAGACAGAAGGAAAACCGATAGAGAAACCATGTAACCTAGCCCTCCAAGTCATGGATGTTGGGAAGACAAACTCAACCCAAGCAAGAAAATCTACTCCAAAAAGGAAAACGTTGGAATATCGAGAAGTGGACTGAAAGTTGAAAGAGATTTTGATCCAAACAAGCAAGGTATTAGAAGTGGAAGAGAAGCATAATAGATTTGGCTCTAACGAACGTTCAATGCTATAATTTTTCCTCATTTGGAGCAAAGAAAATGTGAAAGATATACCTTCTAATCAGTTATCTCACTTTCGAAATCTCTTCGGCCAATGTTGTTTACAATTAGTAAGACTGGAGGGAGATCCCTAGTCCCTAACAAGGAAGGAGGATCCCAATCCCACACTTTGATGGAGCTATAGATTGTGGAGAAACGAAAAAAGGGACGAAAATCTATAAAATATGTAATCAAGGAAGCTAGAGAGTTTATACTCAACTCAGGGAAAATGGGTCTGTTAACGGACTATTTCCCTCATACCCTCATCTTAACCAATGAAGTTGATCTCCTGGAACATATGGGGCTTGAATAGTAAAGGTAAGATTTGGTCCTTGAAATATAAAATTAACAAAGTGAAACGTGATATTCTGTTACTCTAGGAAACTAAGATGGTGGAAGACAAGCTCCAAGAAGCGATTTAGTTTTGTTGGAAAGGAAGCATGGTCATGGCCTTAGAATCAAAAGGTTTTGTAGGTGGAGTTTTTTTCATATGGGACCCAAAGTATCTTATTTTTTATGAACTGATAGACACCCCACATACCCTTTCTGGTAGGTTCCACCTCCTTGGTTTGACAACATGGTATACCTTGAAAAATATGTATGGTCTGGTGATCCCGTAAGAAAAAGAAGCACTTTTTTCAAGAGTTACTCTCTCTGAAAGCCCCTTTGACTGATGAGCCTTGGATAGTAGGGGGAGACTTCAACTTGATCCACAATCTAAAGGAAAAATAGGGTGGGGTCTGAAGGTTGGATCCCAGCGTTGATTCCTTTAATGAAATTATCAACAAACTGGAATTGATTGATGTAGAGATGAAGAATGGAATTCATACGTGGAACAATCAAAAAGGGGGAAGACATCAAGTGGCATACCTTCTAGATATATTCCTCATTTCGGATCCTCTCATGCCATAAGACCTGTTCCTATAGGCTAGCATTTTTCCCTTAATGGGGTCAGACCACTAGTCGATGTTCATGGACATCGATCTGAAGATGCCCCCTAAGAATAGGTGATTCCAATTTGAAATTTTTTGGCTACAACATCTAGGCTTTATGGAGAAACTCCAAGAATGGTGGAAGGAATTGGAGGTGCAAGAAAGATCCGGGATGCAACTCTTCCAAAGGAAGTTGAAGGCTCTCAAGACCAAAATCAAAATCTGGAATAAAGAGGAGTTTGGGAACATCTTCATGGAGAAAAACAAGTTAGAGGAGAGAATGGATCAAATAAAACTACAAATCATCCTAGAAGGAATTTTAAAGACCCTTTTCGAAGAAGAAGGAAGAATTGTAACATGGCTTGAGAATCACCAATAGCAGGAGGAGATGTTATGGCGGCAGATATCATGGGTTTAGTGGCTAAAGGAAGAGGAGATAAATTCAAATTTTTTTCATAGATCTATGATCAGTCATTGGAATGACAACTGAATCACCTCCCTTATTTCTTCTGAAGGAGTAAGGCTAGAAGATCACCAAGGTATGGAAATATACCTAATTTCCCACTTTTCTAATCTTTCTTTAGAGGAGGATCAAGATCAATCGTAGGAAATTGAAAGAATAACTAGGTGCATTCCTCGTCTAGCCACTATGGACCAAATTGATGTCATGAATCTTGTATGAAGAGGTTGAGGCAGCGGTGAAATTTTTTCCTTTGAACAAATCCCCTAGTCTAGGTAGGTTTACAACAAATTTTTTAAGGCTTGTTAGCACTTTCTAGGTAATGAAATCATAGATATGGTGGAAGAATCTCGATGCAAGAAGATGACCTTGTCAGGGTTGAATGCCACATTCGTAACCTTAATCCCCAAGAAGCATGTAGCCAAAAACCCCAACAATTTTTACCTTATTGCATTGTGCAATGTGACCTATAAAATATTATCCTCGATCCTAGTACGAAGACTTGAACCAATTCTACACTGTATTATGAACCCAGAGAAATTGGCCTTTGTGGAAGGCCACCAGATCCTGTATGGAATTGGATCCACCGATGAGGATATCCACTCCCTTAAAAGTAGAAAATAGCCAAGTATGTTGGTGAATTTAGACCTTTCTAAAGCATACAATCATTTAAGTTGGCAGTTCCTTTGTGTCATTCTTGATCTAGCAAATCAATTTACTAATCAAAATTCAAAGTGTCTAATAGAGCTAGAAACCAAAAAAAATGGATAGATCTCAGTGATCTGAATCCAACACACCTAGTTTCACTCAAAACTGATATCGTATGCTCCTGATATCATGTTCTAATCGAATTTTCAAACAACTAAAATCTTAAAAGTTGGGTTACAGGTATGCTTGGTTAGCAGTTTGTACACTAACTAGGCAAGTGATTGGGAGGTTCACTGTGTACAGTTTGGCCAATGGTTTTTTCATAATTGTCTCCTTATGATTGGCCCAGAAATTATTTTTTTTTATTAATATTGGGTTGATTGCGTATTTTAAGGACCAATGTGGAAGAGCCACGTGGGCCAATTGAAGGTTGCCACATGACCTCTAGGGATTAGCGAAAAAATTTCTTATGTATCAAGCGAAGCTTCCAACAGAGTTGAACTTGAGACCTCTAGCAAGAAACACAAGGCCTTTACTAGTATGCCACGTCGTGTTTCTTAACTATATAATATTTCGACATTTATTTAATGTTTGGTGCAATTCATATTGGTAGTGGGGTTGGGGATAAGCCCAAAACCTAGTCCCCATGCCCTCGGAACCAAGGGGCGGGACCAAGGACCAAGACCTAGCCCCAACCCCATGGTCACATTCCTAGCACCACATAACCATATTACAAGAACTCTAGGTGGAGGTCGACAGGTGGCTAACCCTTAGGGAATAATCCCTGAGTCATAAGGTCCTCAACAGAACCATAGGCAGGATGTAGCAAAGGGTCCAAGTTTAAGCACCCCAAAAAGGGGGCCAGCCCACAGTCTCATGCATCCTCACATGACCAAGTCCGTCAAAGTTCTGAGCACTGAGGAGAAGGTGCTTGTAGTGGGGACCAGCCCTAGGGCCTATGGCCCATCACATGACCTCGTCAAACAATTAGAGTGTGTGTCACTCAGGGCGGGAAATTAGTGATAAGGCCCATTTCTATTGGCACATTTAACCATGTGTTTTTTCGTTAGGGGCCTGGTCGGCGGGGGTGAGAGTTTAGCCCTGGCCCCTGGGAACATGGCCCCCATGCAACCACAATATTTGGAATGGGGGGGTCATTGGACAATTAAAGCTAGCGATAATTTGCACCCGAACTGGCATGAATCTCACCAGTGCAAGGAAAATTTACTGCCCCACATGGCCGAAAAGGGTGGAAATTGTAGGATACTTTGCAAGTGGGTGTGAATTGTAGCACAATTAGTAAGAAATTGTTTCTAGAGCATAACATAGACATTTTTTTACATTTTTGAGTGCAACGAGAGCCCAGCTAGGGATTTTTTACTGTTCTTGAGCCATTGGGGATAATACTTTTGCATTTTGAGCATTGTAAAGCCATGAAAACACACTTTTGAGTACTTAATGAAAGAGGCCCTGCATTGGAAATTGGACCAAGAGATGTAGCTCGGGAGAGAGGTGAACGCCTTTTTCATGTTTATTGTTTATGTGTTTCTGATATGGTTTATTGTCTCTGCGTAGCTGTTAATTGTGTTTCAAAATCACGTGTTAATGTGTTTAGTAACTTGATCCATTACCCAAAACACATATAAAATTTCACTTGCAATTTGTATATCACCTTCAAGTTTCAATTACAGATCATTTTTGTATCTGATCGTGAGGTTATTGTGAAGTTTTGATTTTTCTTGCAAGTGTTTTTATGATGCTTACAAGGTTGAAGCTTAAAAGAGGAGAAGGAGAACTTATGGATCCAACATCTCAATTTGTTTCAAGGAGAACAAACACACCTTAAGCTTCAATAGTCATGGCACGTGAAGAAGGTCCTGAAGGGATGTTTGAAGATGAAATAAATTTTAGGAAAGCATTCTTTGAGATGTTTGAAATGATAAATATTCTTTATGAAGAGAGAAATGAAAGGTTGTATGGAGAGAGCTCAAACCCTACAAAAGGAGATGGAGGAAAAGGAGACAAGCCTCCAAAAGGGGATGGAGGGAACGGTGATAAGCCACCACCTTCACCTCCATCATCCTCATCCTCATCTTCTACTTCTTCTACCCTTTCACAAACACCTCCAAATTATCCGAAAGGACATGGTAAAATTCCTATTCTTAAGCTTAATATTAGGTTTGAATTTCCTATGTACAATGGGGAGGTAGATGCTAAGAAAATAGATAATTGGATTTGGCATATTGAATTTGTATTGCACGAAACAAATAATCAAGGATGATGAGACCAAAATTTAGCTTGCTTCTCTTAGATTGGAAGGTGCATCACTTATTTTGTGGGAAGCCAAAACTAAAGAGGATATGAAGAAACATGGTAAGGTTTTATCCTCTTGGAATGATTTTGTCTTTTCAATAAGAAGGCAATTTTATCCATTAGCATACATGAAAAAAGCTATTATGGATTGGCAAAACTTTAGGCAAGCTAAGGGGAAAAATGTGTAATCTTATACTCAAAAGTTTAGGAAAAGAGCTTTGATTTTTGGTATATATTTTTTCTCTCGAGATACTTTTTTAAAATAGATTGGAGGATTACATAGTTACTTGAGACATGCCATTTAGAGGCAAGAGGAAAAAATGTTTCTAAAGAAACTAGTGAGAAGTAATTCAAGTCTAGAGAAAAAGGAAAAGGGAAGTTTAAAGGTAAATATAAGAAGAATGTTGCAGTCAAGAAAGAAGGAGAAAATCTCACATGTAAACATTATTCTAAAAAGGGCCATGATGAAGACCACTATTGGAAACTTCATCCTAAGATGAGACCCAAAAAGTTTAATAACAAGGAGAAAGAAAATATTGTTGCAACTACACAACAACATCTAGGATCTCATTCCGTAGATGAAAAAAAATCCTAGCCATGAGATTGAAAGGTAAGGATTCAATTTCAAGCACTAATTCTTCTAGAAAACCCATTGAAACTCAAAATCAAAGACAAATAATAGATGTGCTCCATATTCGAATCATCAAAAAACATAACAAGGTAGATACTTTGTTTGATAGTGGTTCACAAGAAAAACTCATTTCAAAAGACATCTTCAATAAATTAAATTAGGAAACTGTTCCTCACCCTAAACCTTATCCTTTGGGTTGGGTATGTAACAATTCCAATTAGAAAGTGACAAAAAAATGCATAATTAGATTTTCCATCACTGCAAAATTGTTTGATGAGGTAGAACTGGATGTGGTACCACTTGGCATTTGTGGGATTGTTTTGGGATGTCCATAATTATATGACAGGAAAGCCATCTTTCATCATCATGATAAAAAGTATCACTTGTTTAAATATGGGATTGATTACATTGTTATAGAACATATTAAGAAGTTAATGTTGGACAAATCAAGAGATTTGTAAATGCTAGTCAAAATTTTCCATTGTTGATGGTTAACCATAAAGATGTTGATGAATCTAAAGTCTTTCAAGGATATGAATCAAGTTTTAAATCTAATTTCATTGAGGTTGTTATTCCCTATGATAATATGTTTTAGGAGTTTAACACGTTGCCTCCTAAAAGAAGAAAACAATGTGCAGTGCATTTGCAGCAAGATGCATCATTGTTGAACATTGGCATGAACAAGATGATATTATTAAAGAATGCAAGGGTCAAAAAGCAGAAGAAAAATCTATTTGAAAAAGAGGAAATTGATTCTAAAATATCTTATTATGGGTTTCATAATGTTTTGGATTTGAGTAATAATGGTGCATGGCGATGGCATTCACATTTGGTGAAGAGTCTAGCCAAAAACAAGGTTAGACATGCTAAGCATTGTCATGACTACAGTGTTCAAGGTGAATTGAATTTGAAATTGAATAAGTCTTCTTTAATTGAAGGTATAGGAGAGAATGTTAAGATTTCTTTCAAATAAGTTTTCTCATCTAAACATATTGAAGAATTGCAGCAAAGTTCTATCTTAGATAGAAAGAAAAAGACTTCAAAAGTGAAGTACCTTCATGAGAAGCTCAAAGCGACAAAAACAAAAAAAACCAAACGGGTTGAGTTTGGAAGGGTGAGGTAATTGTACCCTCATCTATTTGTTAATTGAAAATGACCTTTTGGAGGTCCAAAAGTTTCCAATGGGTAGGAGTGATCCAAGGGATCAATTTAGTGCACAAAATTCAAAGTGTGTGACAGAGATCAAAACCTAAACGAATGTATAGATCTCAACGATATGAATCCAACACAACTCATTTCACTCAAAACCGATATCATAAGCTCATAATATCGTGTTCTCATCGAATTGCCAAACAACTAAAATTTTAAAAGTTGGGTTGCAAGTATGCCCAGTCAATAGTTCGTATGCTGACTAGGCAAGTGACCGAGTAGTTGATTGTGTACAGTTCAGCCAATTGTTTTTTGAAAAGTGTCTCCTTATGATTGGATCAATTTTTTTTTTTATTAATATTGAGTTGATTATCTATTTGAAGGACCAATGTGAAAGAGCCACGGGGGCCAATTGGAGGGCCACGTGGTCTTCAGGGATTGGTAAAAAATTATTAACTAGGCCAAGCTGCCCATAGGAGTCAAACTCGAGACCTCTACCACGAAACACAAGGCCTTTACGACTACCCCACATCATTTTCATTAACTATATAATATTTCAGCATTGATTTAATGTTTGGTGCAATTCATATTGGTGATTGGGGTCAGGGCTAAGCCCCAGTCCTAGTCCCCTCACCCTCAAAAGTAAGGGGTGGGAGCAAGGGCCAGGGATTAACCCTAGCCCCATGATCATAGTCTGAACACCACATAACCATATTCCAAGAACTGTGAGCAGAGGTTGAGAGGGGTCTGGCCCTTAGGGAACCAGCCCTGAATAATATGGACCTCAACAAAATCGCAGGAGGGACATAGCGGAGGGACCAAGTTCAAGAACTCTGATAAGGGGGAAAGACCATAGTCACATGCATCGTCACATGACCAAGTTCGTTGGGTTTCTAAGTGCTAATGAGAAGGTGCTTGCAGTGAGGACTAACCCTAGGTCCTATGCCCTGTCACATGACCTCGCCAAACAATTTGAGCGCATATCAGTCAGCGCGGGAAATTAGTGATAAGGCCCGGTTCTATGGGTGGATGTAACCATGTTTTCTTCCATTGGGGGCCCGGCCGATGGGGGTGAGTGGTTAGTCCTGACCCCTGGGTACATGGCCCCCATGCAAACATGATTTTCGGAATAAGGGGGTCATTGGGCAATTAAAGCTATCAACAATTTGCGCCCGAACTGGCGCGAGGCAAATTTGTGAGCCCATGTGGCCTAAAAAGGCAGAAATTGTAGGATACTTTGCAGGTGGGTGCGAATTGTAGCACAGTTAACTGGAAATTTGTTTTAGAGCATAATTCAGTCATTTTTTGACCTTTTTGAGTGCAACAATAACCCAACTAGGTGTTTCTGACTATTCTGGATGTAGATTTTAACCCTGTACAGAAATTACCTACATACGAATTCTAAAACAAAGAAAATAAACAATGCGAGATCATAACACATAAAACACATATACATAGAGATTTCCCCTGGATCCCAAAACCAAAACTACCAGCTTGATTTTTCATTATGTTCCTTTCAATGCTACAATACATATTTATACATGTCGAAGCATCCAATACCATGGACCGAAAACCATCATGTCCAATACCATGGACCGAAAACCATCGCGTCCAATACCATGGACCGAAAACCATCGCATCCAAAAAACATGTGTGAAAATCATGCACAAAACCATAGGTGGGTCTGCCCAACCTAACATAGGGTCCAAAACCAAAATTTTTCG
Source organism: Pinus tabuliformis (assembly GCA_031772625.1). Taxonomy (NCBI): domain Eukaryota; kingdom Viridiplantae; phylum Streptophyta; class Pinopsida; order Pinales; family Pinaceae; genus Pinus; species Pinus tabuliformis. The sequence continues at coordinate 673,252,795 of CM062818.1, forward strand.
AGGCGCTGCCCCGAACCCCATAAAGTGGGGTTACGGGTGCCCTTCAAACCCCTTGTTAACTACGTGGAAAGAATATAACACAACCCAACACTGGAAACATTGGATACAATATTTTTTCATTTTGAGCATTATATAGCCATGAAAACACACTTTTTAGCACTTAATGAGAGAGGCCCTGCATTGCAATTTGGACCAAGAGATCTAGCCTAGGAGAGAGGTGAACTCCTTTATAATGTTTGTTGTTTATGTGTTTCTAATATGGTTTATTGTCTCTATTTGGTTGCTAATTGTGTATAAAAATAACTTCTTAATTTGTTTAGTAACTTTATCCACTACCCAAAACACATATAAAGTTTCACTTGCAATGTGTATATCATCTTCATTTTCCAATTACAAATAAATCCTTAGTGCGTTTGGCAAAGATTGGATATGCTAGATTAAATCTATGATGACCACCCCTTTTTCTTCCATCATTCTCAATGGTTCTCCGATACTACATCCAGATCCTCTCGAAGATTAAGGAAAGGGGATTCCATCTTCCCCTTCTTATTCATCATCAAAGTCGAAGGATTGGATCGCTTGCTCTAAGAGGCGACATCTTCGTCCCAGATAAAAGGCCTTTGAATCTTGGGTAAATAGCTCTCAATGAACCATCAAAAGTTTGTAGATGGAAATATTCTATATTGAGAACCATCAGCTCAGGAAGCTGTATATTTGGAAAGCATTTTGGAGGACTTTCAGGAAGCCTTATGTATGCTTATTAATGAAGATTAGTCTAATATTTACTTCTTTAACACACGTAAACCGATGCAACATAATTTATATCGCCTTTTGGGATTTTCTATAGATCGTCTCCACTCTAAATACCTTTGGGTCCCATTGGTGGCTAACCCCTTGCGAATATATTGTTGGAAAGATATTTATAGAAAACTTGTAGCAAAACTCTCCAGTTGGACTTTCTGGGTCCTCAACCTTTCTAGTTGTGCCACTCTCCTCAAATCTGTACTCCAATTAATCCCTTTATACTAGTTCTCGACCCTCTCAACCCCCAAATGTATCTACCGAGACATGGTATCACTATTCCGTATATTTCTTTAGCAAGGGGCCAACTCTGCTAAGAAATGGCCACTTATGGCCAGGGAGGAACTCTGTCTCCCCAAAGATTATGCTGGATTGGGACAGCAAGATCCAAAAATGCTAAATGAGGTCATGGGTGCTAAATTATGGTGATGTTGGATTCAAGGGGGGAATGAGCAATGGAAGAAGATCTAGAACGATAAGTATGGCAAGGATAGATCCTAGACAGAGCTCCTTCACAAGCACTCACGGTGTTCAGGATCCTCCTTATGGAACTTGGCCCATGGGAATTTTCACCTCATTCAAGATCATATATTATTGGAGGAACATAGTTACCGATCAAACAAGAAATTTACTGATTACCCATTTTTTTGAGGTCGAAAAATAACCATCTGATTTAAAAAAGTGTTTATTCAAAATACACCTTTTTTCTTTTTGGAGAATATTTTTGACACTTTAAATTTTCTTATGTATCAAGTATGAACATTTTTTTTAAACGTTAGTGATTTTCATGTTGGCTTTTAAAAGTATTGATGCATCATCAACCCCTTTTTTTAGAAGGTTTATTTTTGACACTTCAATTTTCTGATGTCATGAGTACACACACAAAAAAAAAATGTTGATTATTGAATCACTTTTCAAGTTGTCTTATTACTCTTCTTGGTTTTTGTCCTACGATGTTTGTTATTTAAGGGTTTTCCAAACATGTGTTTTTTGTTTTCCTATGCAATGTTTTTTTATAATGAAATTTTTAATTTGTTTTGCAAAGTTAAAAAAAATAATAACATTAATATTTTGAGGTTAGGATTTTTAGAAATTTATATATTGTTAATTAATTCTTCAATACACATAAAATAATTGTCACTAAAAATTAATAATTTTAAACACACATTTTTCATATAGATATAATTAAAAAAATAAGTTTTTCAAGACCATTTTCCTAAAAATGACATGTTAAATAAAATATTTTTATGGAAAATTTGAATGAAAAATGTTGGAAAAATAGCAAATTTCATGAATTTTATATCCAAAAAACAATGACATTTTATTTTTATTTTCGAAAAAAATTGATTTAGATAAAATTTTAAGTAAAAATAACAAAAAAAATTGTTTAAAATCAAATAAACCATACAATTAAAAAAAACCTTAAGAATAAAAATTAAAAACATAGAATATTAAAAAATAAAGAATACATCCTCGATGGGGGTGTCAGGCTGTGGAAGCCACTTGTCATGTGACAGATGGCAGTTGGTTCTTGGTTAAAGCAGGGAGGGCAAGATATCAAACCTTCCACCACATGGTACTTAATGCCTCTGGGCTCATTTCTGTGAAAATCTCTCCCTCATCAGCGTGCAACAGATTTATTCTAATTCGAGTTTCAATGGCATTGTCACACCCTCAGTTAAATTACATGGTTCATGAAATTCTTTGGCTATTCTCTGCTTTACTGAGGGATGCACACTCCTTTGTGCCCCTATCTCTTTTGGTCATTCATCTAGGGTGGTGGTTATCTGCCTTTTTCTCTTCCTGCGGGCCTAATACAACAATCTATCTTTCCCTCCTGCAAATTGTGAAACATTCCCTCTCCTTCCTAAGTTGGATAGTGTGTCGTCTACAATTTTGGTTAGTTACATGTTTAGTCTCTCTGTGTTCTTTTGGATTCCCGCTTTGGTCTTTCGGTTGGTGCCTCTCGGTTCATCTGTGTTTGGTGTCCCCCACTTCTTTAATTGGCATTGGGTCTTATGGTGGTGTTGTTTCCTTTTGGGTCATAGAATTGGCTCAAGGGTGGTGTTTGTCTTTGAGCACTATTATCCTGTGGTTCTTCCCTTTCTAGGTTACCAGTTTCATACCTCCTTTTAGTGTGTCCTTGTGACTTTGTCATCAATCTAAATTTTGGAGCCCGTTTTCCATTTACTCTCATGTGCTTCTTGCTATTCACCTTCTATCGTTTTTTCTCATTGATTCATTCGCTTGTTCTATTCTAGCTTTGTTCTTGTCTTGTGGTGAATCTCCCATGGGGGAAATTGTTTTGTTGGATTCTCTTCCCCTCTAAGTGTGCAATGGGATGAACTTGGCCTCTGGTGGGAGGTGGTTGTTCATTGGGGCTCCAAATTCTTGTCTATGTAGTGTTGGGTTCACTCCAGTGGCCTTTAGTTCAATTTGGATATTTCCTATGGGGCCTTGACTTCGTTCTGGACTACATCATGAAGCTTAGTCATTTCTCCTCACGTGCCCTGAACCAAGCAAAGGTGGAAGGCTCATCTACTCCTGTAGGTTCTCAGGGTGGCACATCATATGTGGGAGGTGCAATCTCCAAGCTGGGCACGAGTAAAATGAGTGGTGTTGGACATGGATGTCGCAGAACCCGTGGGGGCGAGAAGGTCTTCGGTCATCTTCATGACGGGTAAAAGAAATAGTATGTTATTTTAGAGTGGTCGTGGATAGGGTCATGGTCATTTCAGAGGATAGGTTCGCGGTCATCCTATGGCCTCTCGGGATTAGCGCAACAGTGAAGGTCATCCAAGGTCAGTAGGTCATGCTCCTTCCTAGTGTTCCGGGACTTCCATGGTGATCCAGGAGCTAGTTCAACCTGTCATTTCACGTTTAGTGTAGGTTTTAACCCCGTACAGAAATTACCTGCATACAAATTCTAAAACACAGAAAATAAACAATGTGAGAGCATAACACATAAAACACATATACACATAGATTTTCCCCTAGATCCCAAAATCGAGACTACCAGCTTGATTTTTCATTATGTTCCTTTCAATGTTACAATACATATTTATACATGCCGAAGCATCCAATACCATGGACCGAAAACCATTGCGTCCAAAACCATGGACCAAAAAACCATCGCATCCAAAAAACATGTGCGAAAATCATGCACAAAACCATAGGTGGGTCTGCCCAACCTAACATAGGGTCCAAAACCAAAATTTCCCGGGGTGTTGCCCCGAACCCCATAAAGTGGGGTTACAGGTACCCCTCAAAACCCATGTGACCTCCCCCCCCGCTCCCCGCTATGCAATCGACGCAACGAGGGGGGGGGGGGGGGCGCCCCCCTCTAACCCCCCGGTAAACTACGTAGGCTAGTTGTGGAAAGAATATAACACAACCCAACAATTAGAACCTCTCGATAGAGCCCAAAGGGAGGAGCATGAGGTTGTCATGGCCAAACTTGAACATCTCCAATACTTTCAGTGCCATGTTTGTGAAAGATTTGTGGTTGTCCGGCGTGAGAAAAATTTGTTGGCAAAGAAAGTTGAAAAGTTGGAACCTTGGCTTGTGCACTTTGAACATCATGAGAATTCTATCATACCATTATCCTTATCCTTTATATTACCCTCCTCCTTCTCGAGGTACAGGGTTAAATAATCTTGCTTCAATTAGCCCAAACAACTGATTATGATCATTGATGTCTTTCTTGTTCTTCTAGTTTTCTAGTATGTTAGGCCTCTAAGGCTATCGACATCTTAGCTAGGCATTTTATTTTTTCTATGTTGTATGGTTATCGCATTGGTCAAAAAACCTGGTCGCGGTGAGACCACATACATTTTGTCATCTCTGTATATGGTTTTTGATTAATAGAAACTCTTCGACTTACCAAAAAAAAACATTAAAGATAAAGAAACATCAAGAAAGAGTTTATTAAAAAAAACTTTAAAATATAAAAGAAATTAAAAAATATTCTTACAAAAATTAAAAAATTAACTAAAAAAATATTTAAAAACCACATTAAAAACGATTAAAAAATCAAAAGTAAAATAAATAAATAACATTAAAAAAAATAAAACTAAAACTAAAACAAATAAAAAATAAAAAAATATTATAAAAAATTAACTCTTAAAAATAATTTATAAAATAACAATTAAAAGATAATAATAATTAAAATTAAAAAAAATTGGCTACCCTCGACCCCTACCTAGCTTGGGCCCCTCTGCCGCAAATTTTTTTTAATTTAATTAATTTTATATAATAATTTTTAAATTCTAAATTTTTATAATATTTTTTTATTAACTTTTTTTAGTTAAATGTTTTTTTAATGTTATTTAATTTTTTTAATGCTTTTTTTTATATTTTTTATTTTTCTTCCCTTTAGTTTATTTTTTTAAGAAGTTTGTTTGTTTTTTGTTTTTAGTTGTATTCTTTATTTTTAGCGTTAGATTTTTTTATTTTTCTTTAAACTATGCTTTTTTTAAATATATTTTTGTTTTTTCATTTATTTTTTCTTTTGGAGTTAATTTTGTTTTATTAAGAAGAGTATTTTCGGTAGAAATCACATAGGAGAAAATTTAGCTGACGTGTTTCGAACCAGCTGGTGTGATTCATCATCAGGACCAGATGAAGATGCAGATCATGGCACAAGTTAATTTTTTTTTTCTCTTAACAATTTTTATGCTTGATTTTTTTGTGTTATAGATATGTGTGTGTATGTGTGTGTGTGTTTTATCTCAATCTTGTATCATGAACCATAGCAAATGGTTTGAAACACGTCGACCTTGAAAACTACTTTGTAATTTCTCCATAAGATATTTTGCATATATTTTTGATGTTTGATTTTTTTAAATCATTTTATCCTTTTATTTATTTTTTTATGTTTTAATATATCTTTTTATTTATTAGTTTTTTTTTTTAATTTTTTTTTTAACTTTTAATTCTTTTCAATCTTTTAATTTTTTATTGCTTTTTGTTTTTCATTTTTATTTATTTATCTATTTATTTATTATTTTATTTTATTTTATTTTATTTTTTTGCAGGGTCTGTATCGATCCTCGAATAGCAACCCAAACCCATTTGTGTCAATTAATAGTTGATTTTAAAATTTTCATTATAATGGATCAAGTCTACCCCCACAGTTAATTTCATGGTTGATTTTTAAGATTTCATTGCAATAGGTCGAGATCGCCTACACTGCATGTTAATTTGATGGTCGATTTTTAATTTTTTTTTGCAATGTGTCAAGCTGTCTTAGGCTAAGATTTTAAACTAGCAATACTTTTAGAAAGAAATTACTCTTAGTATAATGACTTTTTCATTCAGGTGTTCAGTTTTAAATATTTTCTTAGTCATAATTTTTCTATAATGCCATGGTTGAAATATAATGAAAACTTAAGGTTTTTGTAGTTGTGATATTTGGTTTTAATTCCATGGTTGAAAAATTGTCAAAATTATAAGGTTTTCCTGAGTCAGGATATTTTACCTTTAATGCTATGGTTGAAAGTAATTATAAATATTTTATATTTAACGTCATGACTAAAAATTGTTGGAATTTTAAGTGCTTTTCGATATATGATATTTTATCTTTAATGCCATGCTTGATAATTATTGGAACTTTAAGGTTTTTTGGAGTCTTCATATTTTATCTTTAACACCATTCCTAAAAAATGTTGAAATCTTACCCTTAAGAAAGGCGTTACTCCAACATCAACACTTTTCATTTTCAAGGTGTTTTTTGCACCAAAAAAATTGGGCTTTATTGGGCTTTACTGTCATTTTTAAAAAATATTGAAAATTTATCCTGAAAAAAAGTGGTGATGCAGAATAAACAATTTTCATATTCTGGTTGTTTTTTCATGTTTTTTGGGGTTTTTTTTGGGTAGAGTTCTCATTTGATCAGTAACTTTGTTGAGGTGCATAATGACTCTGAAAATCTCTTCTGGGAGAATTCTTCACATCAATTTCCTCGATTAGACCATCTCAATGACCTCCAAGGGATAAAATCCATCGTGGACCAAAGGGGTGCTAAGGTAGTGGCAGATTTCTGGAAGAATGACTCACAAAATGGAGAATGGAAAGAGTGGAAATCAACATGAGATTGGCAACTCAAAGGGATCCTGAAAAATTAGAAAGTCTTCATGCAACAATTGAAGGAGAGGAGGATACTAATCATGCACTCCTTAGATAAACTCCGATGGGGTCACCATGCTATGGGTACATACTCTATCAAGGAGGCTTACCTCATCAAGAAAGATGTTCAATGTCAAAATTGTAACATCCTATGGGAGAAGATTTGGAAATAAAACCTATGGCTAAATTTCTCTCACTTGTTATGGTTGGTGGGCCACAAATGTATCCTGACCTGGGACCCTCTACTTAAAAATGGATTCATAGGTCCATCACAATGTTCAATGTGTAGGTAGAGTGGGGAGACAATGGATCACTTGTTATACGTGTGTCCAGCTACTGGATAGATATGGTCTACAACACTGCCGCTACTTGGATCTATTAATGATGACTTAACTTGTTTAACCAACATAATCACAAATTGGAGGTCATCTCATTTCAAAAACCCAAAGTGTGTATCTTATTCATGAGTTTCATTCTCTAGAACATCTGGAAAGCCAAGAATAGGGAAATCTTTCGGGATTAGGAATCATCAACTGCCACCATCTGGAGGACTATGATTGAAAACATAAGAGAGACTACCCTGACATAAAAATGGAGCAAAGACGACTCGAAAGCAGACTATTCAAAAACCAAAATCCTAAACACCCTAAATATCTCTGCTGAGATGATGCACCTCTATTTAGGAGTGAATGAGCTACAAGCCCATTCACCTACTTCATTTCTCAAACCTCCGCAAGGCTTTGTGAAAATAAGTTTTCATGGGGCTTCTAAAGGGAACCTAGGCCCAACAGGTTTTGGAGGCATTTTGCAAAAATCTGAAGTAAGGCCATTCGATATTTTCATCGGATACTATGGATTCACCTCAAACAATGTGGCAGAAATTATGGCCCTTGAAAAGGTCTCCTCCTAGTGGGAAACCTCGGGGTCTCTAAGGTACAAATTTATGGGGATTCAAAATTGGTAATTAGAATATCCCAGAAGATTATCGATGGAGTTCCCACCTCTAAACTAGTCCATAGTTGGTGATTGGAGTCACTCACTCTAAGGATTAAAATGTTTCTAGATAGCTTCCCTTATGCCTTCACCCAGCATACCTTGAGGGCAGGAAACACAGTGGCCAACTGGTTAGCTAATTGAGGCGCTAAGGAGGACCACTACAATTTTTCCCTCAGTTGGATGGCAGCTCAAGAGTGTAGAAATATGGTCTCTACAAACATAGATATTATCACTTGGCTAATTGAACAAGACTTACCAGCTCACATGGTAGAGCGCTCGCTTTGTATTTTCTCCTGCTGGAGCATTCAGCTTCTTGTGCACCTGATGGATTGCAGCTGATCCTTCACCTCTTGAGCGTTTGCCTGCCAGGCCTGCGGCTGCGGATCTTTCGCAAGGCCCTGCAGTGCCCTTCATGGAGCCCAGCGGGGGCTCTGCCCCGCCCCATTCCCTACCTCCGGAGATTGCGGTGTTCAAAGCCATGGTAGCTGCCACTCACTCTAAGGATTAAAATGTTTCTAGATAGCTTCCCTTATGCCTTCACCCAGCATACCTTGAGTGCAGGAAACACAGTGGCCAACTTGTTAGCTAATTGAGGCGCTAAGGAGGACCACTACAATTTTTCCCTCAGTTGGATGGCAGCTCAAGAGTGTAGAAATATGGTCTCTACAAACATAGATATTATCACTTGGCTAATTGAACAAGACTTACCAGCTCACATGGTAGAGCACTCGCTTTGTATTTTCTCCTGGTGGAGCATTCAGCCTCTTGTGCGCCTCACGGATTGCAGCTGATCCTTCACCTCTTGAGCGTTTGCCTGCCAGGCCTGCGGCTGCGGATCTTTCGCAAGGCCCTGCAGTGCCCTTCATGGAGCCCAGCGGGGGCTCTGCCCCCCCCCCCCCCCCCCCCATTCCCTACCTCCGGAGATTGCGGTGTTCAAAGCCATGGTAGCTGCCAGCGCGAAACGCCCTCCCACAGCAAGCCAACAGAAATTCGTCAAGAAGCTTGACTCCATCCCAATGGTTGCTCTACCCGAAGAAGAAATCTGCAAAGCTACCATGAATCTAGCTGAGAAAGGGTTGATAGGCCAGTTCACGGGGCTCTGGCCATCCCCCAAGTCGGTGGAGGACTGGACACAAAGAAACTGGGCTCCCTTGATCAAAGAAGGGGTCAAAAGCTACTTCGTAGGCAAAGGATTCTATGTGTTCGTCTTCGAGAGCTTAGAAGACAGAAGCCTAATCTTTAGAAATGGCCCCTATTTTATGGGACAGCAGGGGTTGTATCTAAACAAATGGTCCCCGGATTTCGACCCCTCACAGGACATCCCCTCAGCAGTTCCAGTATGGGTGCGACTCCCCCATCTGCCTCTACACTATTGGAACCAAAAAACTCTTCAGATCATAGGCAATGCGTTAGGGAAGTACATAGATCAAGCAGTAAGGAAAGATCAGTACTCATGCGCCCGAATCTGCGTCGAAGTTGATCTAGAGGAGGGTTTGCCTGAAGCAATAAAGCTCTCGGTGGCCGGGTGGACCCATGTTCAGGAGCTGGATTACGAACAGCTCCCATTTAAGTGCAGATACTGCCATGAACACGGTCATTTTGCAAAGAACTGCAAGAAAAAGATCGAGGAGCAGGCAGACAAAATAAATGAAGACCAGTGGACTGTAGTCCAAAAAACCACCCGACAAAGAAAAGGAAATGGAAAAGGTAGCTCGACCGGAGCCCCAAGCGGTTTCAAGCCCATTCAAGAAAAGGAAGTAACCCAAATAGGCGCAGGAAATACACAGAGTGACCCTTCTACTTCGACTCAGGAAAATATGGAGCACACAGCAAACCCATCCCCCATCAAAGAGGGCGAAGAAGTTCCACAGGTTGAACCCGAGCAACGAAGCCCACCCAGCCCCTCATATGCTGACGTAACAAGAAAAAAGCCAGAAGAAAGCTCAGGTTCCTCAGAGGACGAAACCTTTGAGCGACCTTCTAAAAGAGCAGGCAGGAAATCACGCAAAGAGTTAAGGGAAGAGGAGGCTAAGCGACTCAAAGTCCAAGGTAGTCAGGCCACCATAGAAATGACAATGGGAAGAAACACTAGACCCAGGCCTTCCAAGGGAGGCCACATTCCCTTCCTCAAGTAAATGATGAAGCTCGCCTCTTGGAATTGCAGAGGGCTGGGGAACGCATCCAAATCCGAAGCAGTCATGGACCTTCTGAAAATAGAACCCTCAGATATCCTCATGCTCCAAGAGACGAAGATAGAAGGGGGTGCTCTTCTAGATATCAGCAAAACAAAATGGAAGAAAAGCGCAGGCAAAGCAGTTAGTTCAAGAGGAACCTTTGGAGGGCTAGCAACTCTCTGGACCGAAGACTTATTTCAGCTAAAAAAGTCCCATGAAACCCAGCACTGGATCTTCACGGAGCTGTTACACTGCACAAGTAAGTTGTCCATCTCCTTGTTTAATCTATATGTTCCTGTCACATACTCCGAAAAACGAGATTGCTGGAACTCCCTTTCAGCTTTTCTTGAACAGCATAATCCAGTTAACATTATCATAGCAGGCGACCTCAACATAGTTCTGAAAACAAAGGAGAAAAGGGGTGGATCCAGCAGCAGAGATCCAATGCTGGCTTTTGTCGAAGAGCTCTCACAGCAATGGGATTTAATAGACTTTACCCCAGTGCGCGGCCTTTTCACTTGGTCTAACAATAGAACTGGGTCGGATCACATAGCTGCTCGCCTGGACCGATTTTTGGTTCAAAGTTCGATCATGATGAATAAAAAAATTATCAAGACTAAAATTCTGCCCAAGCTCACCTCAGATCACAAGTCGATTCAGCTCCTCCTAGAAGATGAAGAAAATCTGGGGCCCCTCCCTTTTCGCTTTAATCCTCAATGGATCGATAGAGAAGGATTCATCGACATTGTGAAAGCAGCTTGGACCAAACCTATCTCAGGATCTGCAAGCTACGTCTGGGAGCAAAAACTCAAGGCTACAAAGTATGTGTTGAAGGACTGGATAAGAAAACCAGCTCCCAATCCAACCAATACAAGAAAAGAAGCAGTGCACACTTTGGAGAATCTGCAAGATAATATGGAAAGTAAAGAGATCACAACAGAGCTGCTGGAGCAAGAAACAAAGGCCCAATGCTCAACATACCGAGCCTTAAGAAAAGAAGAAGAATACTGGAGAATCAAATCCAGAAGCTTGTGGTTAAAAGCAGGGGATCGGAACACCTCCTTCTTCCACAGACAATATAGAGCTCGATTGTCCAGGAACCACATCTCAGAAATAAAAACAGCAGACGGCCAAGTTAGACAGGGTTTCACCCAAGTTAAAGAGGCCGCAGACAGCCATTTCAGGAATTTATACAGCGAGGAACCTCAGGACTGCGAGGAGGAGACAACAGGTTTCCTCTCTAACATTCCCCAACTGATCAGACCTGAAGATAATGCCGACCTCATCAGTGAGGTCACGGAGGAAGAAATAATCAAAGTCATCTGGTCCATGGAACCTGATAAAGCCCCTGGTCCAGACGGCTTCACAATTCACTTCTATAAAGTATGTTGGAACATCATCAAAGCAGATCTTCAAAAAATGATTAAAGGCTTCATGAGAAAAGCAAAGATTGGTGGGGGCACCAACTCCACTTATTTAGCCTTAATCCCCAAAGAGTCTAACCCGGAAAATTTCACAAGATTCAGACCTATATCGCTATGCAATGCATCATATAAGATTATGGCTAAACTCCTTGCAAATAGGATCAAGCCCCTGCTAAAAAGATTGATCTCCAGTCCTCAGGGAGGATTTGTGGAAGGAAGGCACATCCTTGATAATGTTATTCAGGTACAAGAGACAATCCACTTCAGCAAGCAGAGAAAGGAGAAAGGTATGGTGATAAAGTTAGATATGGCAAATGCGTTCGACAGAGTTAACCGCTCCTTTCTCCTTAAAGTTCTTCTTACTTTTGGCTTCTCGCCTCACTTTGTCCAGCTCATAAAAGCCTGTATTGAAAATCCCTGGATTGCCCCTTTAGTCAATGGTCGCCCTTCCAATTTCTTTCAAGCACAGAGAGGCATCAGGCAGGGGTGCCCTCTTTCCCCCTTCCTGTACATATTAATGGCTGACTCTCTTAGTAGGAAGCTTACAGCTGAAAGATCTGCTGGTACCCTTCCTGGACTTAAACCCTCCCCTGGTGTTGATCCCTTGAACCATGCACTCTTCGCAGACGATTCTCTTCTTCTTGGAGGCGCCTCACTCAGAATTGCCAAAGGCTTCGACTCAGTTCTCAAAAGTTATTGCAGAGTCTCAGGAGCGCAGGTCAACAAAAACAAGAGCGAAATCTACACCTAGAATATTGACAATCAAGAGCTAACAGGAATTTCGAATGCCCTGGGGTTCAGAGGCCACAATCGATGGGACCGATTCAAATATCTAGGTCTTCCCATCACAAATGGGCCCAATAGAAGGTCACTCTGGTCAGACATCATTTGCAAAATTAAATCAAAAATAGCAGCATGGGGCGGCTTCTGGCTTTCTAAAGGAGGTAAAGTTATTTTAATTAAGTCTCTTTTATCTGCGCTTCCAGTCTATCAGGGAGCATTCCTTTTGGCCCCCAGAAATGTTATGGAACAGATCTCTAAGCTCTTGAGAGACTTCTTATGGCAAGGTGGGAAAGGCAACGAAAGGAAGATGCATCTAGTTAATTGGGACATGGTTAAAAGGCCAACAACAGAAGGAGGCCTCCAGATCCGCGACCCATCCTTAGTCAACCTTGCGCTTGGAGGCAAACTCTTGTGGAAACTGGTTAACGAACCCAAGCATCCGACCAGTGCAACCCTGCTGTCGAAATACGCTTAGAACTCATCTCTCAGCAACCTGCAATTCGAGCCTTCTGCCAACAGTTCGCAGGTATGGGCTCTATGTTGCAAAAGCAGCGCTTTCTTTAAAAAATCGCTCTATAAAATTCCAGGCAACGGCAAGCGTATCGACCTGTGGAAGGACCGAATCATGGGACGTGACCCACTGGAGCAGATTGATGAAATTTCAGAGCTCAGAGACTGGATGAAGGGCGCAGGCATCAACAGGCTTCGCGACCTCTCAGTATGGGATCAACGAGGAGAGTGGGCCGGGTGGGACCTCCATGACGTTCCCGGCTGGCTATCTGCACAGAGAAATTCATTAATCGAGCTCCTGGAGGAAGCGACGCCTGAAAATCGGCAAATAAAAGATAGCTAGGCATGGGGGCAGACAGGCGTTTACACTACTGCAGCTGGCTACAAAGCCCTTCAGGAAATAAGGAACAGCAACCACAACACAACATTCTGGAAGCGAGTATGGGACAATCTGGCCCTCCCAAAAGTAAATTTTTTCTTTTGGACATTGATGCATAACAAAATTTTAACAGGTGACAATCTGGAGAAGAGGAATATAGTTGGGCCTCACAGGTGCGCGTTATGTAGAAGCAATATAGAAACAACTCAACACTTATTCTTGGACTGTCACTATGCGAAGGAAACATGGGGCCTCATCCTATCCGGACTACAGATTCCTCCCTTTCCCCAGTGTTCTGTAGCCGACCTCTTTGCCAATTGGAACAAGCAATACCCGCAAAGCATTCCTATTAAATCCTTCTGGAACAAAGTATGGACAGCCATTCCAAAATTTGTCTGTTGGCAGATTTGGTTGGCCCGTAATGAACAGATCTTTAATGGACAACAACTCTCTCCTCTTCAGGTTGCAGCTAAAGCCAAAGCCCTCCTAATGGAAGCAGCCCAACAACAGTTTCATAAAGAGGATCCTCTTCTCCTCCCTGAAGAAAGGAGATGGCTATGTCCCCTGGAGCCTGCTCCTCGAAAATTTTCTCTCACTCCCCAAACAGCAAATCCGGAATGGCGCAGAAGAGATCCCGAGGACACCTTCTCAATCTGGTGGAGATCCAAAAAGATAACCACAGTCTTCTTCGACGGGGCCTCAAAAGGAAATCCCGGAACTGCTGGTGCAGGAGGGATCATATACTCCACAGATGGGACTCTAAAAGATTGTTTTTGTTGGAGTTTAGGCCAGAAATCCAACAACCAAGCTGAAATATACGGCCTTCTCAAAGCCTGCCAAATAGCAAGAGATCAGGGTGTAAAAGAGCTGCAAGTTTTTGGAGATTCCGAGATATTAATAAAGAAATTAAATACATAAGATATTTTTAGCAATGCTGCGTTAAACAAAATCCTGAGCAGATTAAAAAGAGTGCTGCAAGATTTCAACACCTGTAAGTTCTACCATATCCTCAGAATCTTGAATGGTGAAGCTGATCAAATGGAGAATAAAGGATGCTCTCTCCCGAAAGGGCAGCTGATTGTAAATGGTAACATCTCTTTCCATATACCATGAAATCAATGTAATCCAAAACCTGAAGCAGAAGGATGCTCACTTCGTACTCGGGGCTGCGATGGCAAAGTCCCCTTTCTTCTTTTCCACGTAAATAAAATTCATAACCGTTTCAGTTAAAAAAAAAAAAAATTGAACAAGACTTATCTTTCCCAAATGGGGATGACAAACCTACAATCGAGGGGGCCATGGGATCTCCACCCCCATCCAGTTTTGATCCATGCGGGAGTTAAAGAGAGTAGGTGGGGGAAACTCTACCTAACATAGGAAGTCTCTGGAGAAGGAAAGGGTATATTTTATGCTCAAGTGGATGAAGGTTATAGTTATTTTGTGGCGGGAAATCAGAAAGAACATCAAGAAAGGCGGTGATGGTTGTGCTTACTATTCAAGCATGCATAGAAAGTCAAAAGAACAGGGTGGTAAGGAGTTATTTGCAGAAATTGACCCCTGCGAGTGGTTTTTTTCTCAAGACTTTGTCTGGGATTCAGGTGTGATGAGCTCAGGGGGATTTGCATTGGTGAGTGTCTAGTTCCTCTCTAGGTTATGGCTTCTTCACCCATTGACATCTTTCCTTCTGTGTTAGTGGCAATCTTTCATCGAGCACATTTGGGTAACACTTTTTCCTTCAGGTTGGTGTTTATTGGTTATATTTGAGTTCTTTCATGTTGTTTCTGTTTGGGCTATTCTTCAAGTGAGAGGGTAGTCTTTCTAGGCTAAGTCAGTTGTTGGTAGGGTTTGTAGGATTTGGTTTTGTGCCACTATTCTTGTGTGTTATTGGGGGCGGGAAGTTTTTGGTGATATCTTCATGGTGTCTCAGACCCCTGGAAGAAGAAAACTGAGCCTCCATTGTTGGAATTATGATCAATTGTACCCTTCTCTCACGTATTTAGTACCAATTGGTCCAGGGGAAGAGGTAGAGCAGTGATGAGTGCTAGTATTACAGCAAGGATGTTGCAACTCCTGGGCTACCAGCTTTATTTATCAACCTGGGGTTCATACAAACTTGGAGGTGATAATGTTGTATGCACAAGTAAAAGTGATGGTTCTGCCTGTTGTCACTATTCAGCTGGCGAGAGACCACTGGGGTTCCAAGCCATACTTCTATAGAGTCAGAAGAAGCTTGATTCTTTGATGGAAGAAGGGAAAATCTACTCTAAGAGAGTTACTCTACTGCAGTAATGGAAAAATCCAACATGTAATGCTAAACCACACCATACCCTAATTAACCATTTAAGAAGCTATGCTAAGCAGAATTTCTAAATCAACAATAAACAAATGCTACTATCTAAGTTTTATAAGTAAAAAGCATTAAACCATACTAATGTGCAAGCAAAGAAACTAAACTAAATCTGTTTTCACTTTTTTGGTTTTTTAAGCAAAATCAAGTATGCAAACTAATTGTTCTTATGGATGTGACAGGTGGATGGAAGGTGTATGAGGATGGATAGAAGGTTTATGAAGTGGTTGGATGTTGTGGAGGGGTCTTAGGAGGATTTTTTTTTACTTCTTAGAGGTTTCCCATCAACTCAGCCTCAAAATAGGTCGTTTCAGGAAGACCTACATGATGTACTAGAAACCTACGCGATGATCATGTAGGAATTACAGGTGTAGGGTCGTTAATATGCCATGATTATTGTCACTTGTGAACGTTTATTCCACCCATTTCCACCATTCTTCAACACGACATTTATTATAATTTATCATTTAAATCCATTTTATAAATAATTTATGCTCTCATGGATGAATATTATTTATTCTCTTTTATTTTTAATAAATTGATTATTATGCATTAATTTATCAATGATAGTTCTAATAAGTTGGTTGTAACCTTATCTACCATTTTTAGCCTCCAAAGTAACTTCCAGATTGAAGATTTGATTTTTAAATCAGCCAACTCAGAAATTCGCTGGTTTAAGGAGTGACAGTTTTGCGGTTAAGATTCTGAGCAAATGAAGACGAATTTGGAAAATCTGGAACATGGGTTTTGTCCAAAACGGGCCCAATTATCTTCAAAATGAACAGTTTGCCCAAATTCGGCTTGTACAGGGAGAAACGCAGGGTTCTTTGAGCATGATTTTCTGAGATTTGCTGTTGCGGCCGCCCTCCAAATCTTAGCTGCAAACCTAAATCCGCCTTGTTCTTGTTGATCAATGGGTTAGAATCAACCTAAATTTGTAAGAGAAATCATGATTGTAATTATCTATGCTCTGATCTTCTTTATTTAAATGAAACCCAAGATCAGAGACGGGGGGGGAGAACGACTGTTTTTATAATTCTAAGTTTCAGAACCAATGGTGATCATGGAGTCTAGCTGAGATCTGATTTTGTATACTTCTGTAATGCAATCAATATAAAGGATTTGGTGTTCAATTCGTCCTTGCATCTGAAGTAAGTTACGGCGGTGCCATTGGAAGCTACGGGCCCGACTCCAACGGACACTTGCCGTTGTATTGTATCATACGGTGATTTGCGTGGTTTGCTATCTTTACTGTTTAGTAATCTGATGCACGAATGCTATGTGATCATTAATTCATTAATGTTTCTTTCCGAATTCCTAGTGGCGATTCTGCATTATATTATTAAGTCTTTTCCAGAATTGATTGCATGGTATCAATCTGAATCGGGTATTTCTATTACTGAGCTTTTGTATTAAACGTTACCATCACAAGATTTATTTGAAGTTATGATTATTGGAATCCGGAAGTAATGTTGTATTTGGAAACGTAGTTCTCATCTCAGATTACTATCTTAGTGTGTTGAATGTATATATGATTGTTGTTCTATTAGTGTGCTTTGTATATATGATAACTGCTGTTCTATAATTCATTTGTGAATATTGCCTCATAAAGTAAATTACTTTTGAAGATTGTTATTTCATTGCAAAATGTGAGTTTGGTTCAAGTTTACTTTTGACTCGCGAGATTTAGTTATTTTGATTGCTGTTTCATTTATTGCTGTCCCATTTCCATTTCACTGTCCTGTTTTACTTTCTGCTGATTTATTTACTTGCATGTATTGCTTTGGTGTGAGAGGAGGATCAAGGTTGTCGTGAGACACAGCAGACGCTATTATGCTCCCAGATCCATGATCCATACTCTAATTCCTTTTCCTTCATCAATTTCTAGAGGATTGAGTCATTGCTACCATATCCTCGATTGATGGTTGTTTGAATGAATGATTTAGTTTCTTGCTGTTCCAATTAGATTTATTTTTCAAGCGTTCATCTATTTTTGGGTTTTAAGCACTATATTGCACAACATTGCTCTTAAGTAAATAGCCGCCTCAGACAGAGTACACTCTTGAAATAAAAAGTCGTCCCTGGGTTGATAATTAATGTGAGGTAATTAGGAGTTCACAAGACACCTTTTTATCGCTCCACATTTTGGCGCCGTTGCCGGGGAGAGTGTAGCCATTTCTAAAGAGTAGTGTGAATCTGATGAGTGCCTGCTAGGGAAGAGTTGGATCTTAAAAACGGAAGGTAAGAACCTGCGTACGGAGCATGTAAAAGCCCTGCTCCACCGTCCGCTTTCCAGCAGGACTCTTAAAGAACCTAGGGTAGAAATAGATGTTTGAATTTTTGTGAATGATTAGGAAAAAAGATAGGAATTTAAAAAAAAAATGAATCACATGATCTCACACAAGTGGTGATGTAAGCACCACCCATTTCACTAACCGATTGACAGGAACATTTGAAGAAGGAGCCTCGAAGAAACACATTAAGAACGTCTTCTATTATGGTAAGAAATGGCTCACGTTTCTACTTTTGAATTTCCTATCAAAGATCTAGGAGTGACACAAATGCACATAATTCCCCTATCTTTACCAAATTTTCATGGTTTAGCAAATGAAGATCCACATACATTTTTGTTTGAGTTTGAAATACTTTGTAGAGGATATGATTATTGTACTAATGATCAAAGATTGAAAGTGTTTCCTCTTACTCTAAAAGGAGCAGCTCTCCGATGGTTCATGAGCCTAGGTGGGAATTGCATCCAATCATGGGAGGACATGAAGAACATATTCTTGAAAAAGTACCAAGACTATTGCAAAGCCAATGAAGATATTTTCGATATGATACAAGGGGAAGATGAAAGTTTGGAGGATTATGTAGATCGATTTCATTATAACCTTCAAAAATCAAAATATAAGCATTTGGAAAAAGAGATCTTGAAAACACGCCTTCTTAAAGGAATCAAAGATGAATTTTTAGAACTTTTAAATCTGATAGGAAAAGGTGATGTTTTTCAGTTATCATATGATGATGTTTGTGAGTTGTGCATAAGGTATTCAAGAGGAATCTCCAAGGCTGGTAAGAATCCTAGAGATGTTTTTTCTTTGTTTTCCAAATCTGCTACAAGAACAGGAGACATAAGAGCTGAAATCAATGTGTTGTTTGAACATTTTAAAGTTGATTTTATTAGCTCTCTAAATGAAAAATTGGATGTTTTGCAGGTTCATAAAAATGAAGAATGTGATGAAATGTTTTGTTCTCATGACCGAAAGGAGCATCTTATAGATATTCACTCTTCCTTACCTAGGATGGAAGTAGCATATCAAAGAGGTAAGAAAGCTGCAACAAGGCCTATAGGTATGGTTCAAAACACTCTTTCTTCATTGTCATACTTGCATAATCCATTATGGAATGCTAATGTGTTAGGGCAGCCATGTCAATTTCAATATAACCACCTATCTTGTTTACAAGTTGGGCATGGTTCATCTTATGATGGCATGACTACTCTCCCTCATCTTGTAGCACAAGCACATTCTCCATATTCTCCACCAGCTCTTTCACAACACCTTGCTTGCCCATTCACACAACCCAATCAGCCACATCATCAAAATGCTCCTGCTCAACTAATTTCACACCCCCACCATAATAAACCAGTACAACATGCTTACAATGTTGAGCTGGAAAATTTACCCACCCTTCCCACCCATTCTATCTCACATGTGTCATTAGAGAAAACCTACAATGAGATTCAGAATGTTTCAAATGCAAAAATTGTAGAAGCTAGGGTTTCTTGTAGGATGCATCAACAAGTTATTTTAAAAGACCAAGGACTTCATGATCTGATGGATATGAGAAATCAACAAAGTAACGCATACATTGAAGATTGGTTTCACTCCATCATTTATTTGCAACATCACTCCATGCTTCAACAATTTTTGATACCATTTTTTGAAGGGAAGTTGGCTTCTCATACCCTAATATCCATTAACATGCATTTTTCAAATTTGGGTATGTGCATACGTGAAGCCGTATTTCGAAAATGGCTTCACTGGAAGTATTCATACACGTAGTCATATTCATTTTTCAAATCAAAATAGGTTAGTGTAGAAAATAAAATAAAACAAAATAAAGACATAAATAAGTGCATTTTGCTCTTTTGTAAAACTAGGGTTTTTGTTGCAACATGCTATGCAAATTAACATCGGTGATAATTCTTTTTATAATTTGTGTATGTAGATGAATCATAATGGAAATAATAAGTGCTACAAACACTCATTTTCATTTTTATCACCAATTTGAAAAAATGCTTGAATTTCATTTTTTTGGCTTGCGGGCTTGATGAGATTTCTGAAAAAATAGTCGGGACAGTCATGTTTTGAGGGACCAAAAATGAATATTTTTAAAACCTGTTTCTATCCTAGGTATCCCTTGATGTCTACTTTCTAACCCAATTTGAATTACCCAATTTGGATTTGAAACGAAAAAGTTAGAAACAAAACATTGACCGGTTATCTAGCGGGCAGCTCAGGAACAGAGTTGGGACAGTCAATTTTTGGAGGCCTAAATGACCATATTTTTAAAACCTGTTTCTACCCTAGGTAGCCCTTGATGTCTACTTTCCAATCCAATTTGAATCACTCAATTTGGATTTGAAACGAAAAAGTTAGAGCCAAAACATTGACCGGATGTCTAGCGGGCAGCTCAGGAACAGAGTTGGGACAGTCAGTTTTTGGAGGCCTAAATGAATGAATTTTTAAAACCTGTTTCTATGGTAGATTCACCTATGAATATAGTTTACAATGCAATTGGAATCACTCATTTTCGATATCGTATGGGGAAGTTATGATCAAAATACTGACTGTTTATCGTAAATCAGCACCCTTAAAACTATATCTTTCCGGCTGTTCCTTACAATATTTGACCTATCAATTCTTCTTGTATTCAAAACTTGTTTCTATTGGAGATCAATAAATGAATCTATTTTCATTTCCAATTTGAATCACTCGAATCCGACATCAGACGAAAAAGTTATGCTTGAAATATCAACTGTTGGTCTAAGCCGGGTAATCGAAAATGACTCTATTATGCAGGTGGTTCTAAACAAATTTGACATATCATATCATTGAGTTTTTTAAACCTGTTTCTATTGGAGATACACCTTTGAATTAGCTCTCATTTGGCTTTGGAATCACTCAATTTGGACGAAAAACAAAGAAGTTGTGATTAAAGCGCTGCTGGTTAGTATGGTCGACCACTGCTCTCCCGCAGGTAACAAATAAATTTTACTTTGTTATTTTCTCTATGGATTTGTTATACAGAGTAACTACTTGTTGTTTTTTGCATAATTCTTGGATTAGGGGAGCCCGCGCACCTCTCTTTCTCCACGATTGAATGTTTTATTGCAGGTAGACACTCGTTTTTTTGCAGGTCCTGGGAAAATAAAGAAGGTCAACTTATGGACGAATGATTTTTCAAAGAAATTTTTATAGAACAAAGGAATTTTATCCAAATCATTACCCAACGGATTCATAATAGAACAAATGAAGAATTGATTTCAATTTCAAGATTCATGTCTTGTCACTGCTGCCAAAACATTTTTCAAATAGATCATTTTTTTGACATAACATCATAGCTGTTGCAACTCAATTTATTTATTTACATACTGCTTTTTGTTGTTTCTTTTCTAATTTCTCTTATATTTTGTGTTTCAGGTGTTGCTTCATTCGAAGTGCAACTCATCCTCAGCTTCAATACAGTGAACAACTAATTCATTCTTTGCGTGCTTGTATTTTATGGTTGTATATTTCGCTGTTCTTTTTCTGAAGGAACAGCATTTGTGTGCATTTTTTGTCGTTCCTGCTGTTCCTTTTTCAAAAGGACATCATTGTCGTGTTGCTATTTATTTTCTAAAGGAATAGCACTTTTTGGTTCAGCCATTCATTTTGCTATTCCTTTTTCACAGTACATTTTGTTGTTCTTTTTTCACAATTCATTTTGCTGTTCCTTTTCAAAATGGAACAACACTTTTGCATTTTCACGTTTTGTTGTTCCTTTTCGAAATGGAACAACACTTTTCGCACTTTCACGTTTTGTTGTTCCTTTTCGAAATGGAACAGCACCTTTCTGCACTTTCACATTTTGTTGTTCCTTTTCGAAATGGAACAACACTTTTTGCACTTTTACATTTTATTGTTCCTTTTCGAAATGGAACAACACTTTTTGCACTTTTACATTTTGCTGTTCCTTTTCGAAATAGAACAACACTTTTTGCACTTTTACATTTTGCTGTGGAACAACACCTTTTTGCACTTTCACGTTTTGCTGTTCCTTTTCGAAATGGAACAGCACCTTTTTGCACTTTCACGTTGGGTGTGTTTTTGCTGTTCCTTTTTCAAAATGAACAACATTTGGTGTGTTTTTGTTGTTCCTTTTTCAAAAGGAACAACAGTTTGAGTTTTTTTGCTGTTCCTTTTTCAAAAGGAACAGCAGTTTGAGTTTTTTGTTGTTCCTTTTTCAAAAGGAACAGCAGTTTGAGTTTTTTACTGTTCCTTTTTAAAAAAGGAACAGCAGTTTGAGTTTTTGTTGTTCCTTTTTTCAAAAGGAACAGCAGTTTGAGTTTTTGCTGTTCCTTTTTCAAAAGGAACAGCAGTTTGAGTTTTTTGCTGTTCCTTTTTCAAAAGGAACAGCAGTTTGAGTTTTTGTTGTTCCTTTTTCAAAAGGAACAGCAGTTCGTGTTTTTTCTGTTCCTTTTTCAAAAGGAACAGCAGTTTGAGTTTTTGCTGTTCCTTTTTCAAAAGGAACAACAGTTCGAGTTTTTGCTTGCATGGATTCTTCTCTTTCAAAAGGAACGACATTTGCATTTTCGCGTTTTCTGTGTGTATTTTTGTTTTTTGGTGTGCATTTTCTTTAATGTTCCCTACACGGAACACCACTTTTTGAGTGTTTTTGCTGTTCATTCAAAAGAGCAACACTTTGGGAATATTTTTGAGGGCAACCCTTTCCTTTCTCTTGTGGGATTATTCATAGTCAGCTCAACCACATTCTCCTGATTCTCTTTCATGGCATGAAGTACACTATTTTTATGAGGACAAGAATTATGGATTCTTTTGAAGCAAGTATTATCATTTACGTTATGATCTTTAACAGGACAACTCCTTGATGATAGATTTTTTTTTCAAAAGAGACACAATTATTTATATACTACTTTACTGCATTGTTTTCTGTTGAACATGATATTGATTGATCATCTTAATACCATGTTGGTTCCATCATCCCTGGTTATAATCTTCTTTGTCTGTAATAAATGAGATTATGGGTATATTTTTTTCTATTGACATCTTCAACTTCTTCCGCCATCCCTGCTCTTAAGGAGTACTGAGCCTCCCTCTTTTTATCATAAAAATGTGTAATAATAACAAAATTTTGTTCGCAGATGGAGGATAGGGGGTCTCATTACGAGCCAGCCTACCATGTTCATAAGGCTGTAACAAAGTGAAATTCCCATTATGGCCACCACACCAGGGTTATGATCCATTGGATAGCCAAATTATCCTTGGAACTGGAGGTCTCATCATGAGCCGGCCTGATCACTTTTGCTACCTCCTAGTGAATGGCAGTGTGGTTATCTGGTTACCACGCCAGCACACTGATCTCTTCTGTAGAACAACACTAAAACTCTCCATTTATAAATGGAGGATCCTGGCTCATATGGGTTAAAAAGCAACCCTGCCGAGGCTATGGACGTCTGCTGGCAACAGCGGCTCTGCTTATGGTATTGAAGTTATATCTTTTCGTCAATTATTATTATAATACCCTTTTCTTATTTTCTTTTTATCAGAGAAGTTATTTCCTTAAATTTTTCCCTGTTTAATTGTTTTATGATCAATCACATCATTTTCAGCTAGAATACCGTCGGCAGAGCATCTTTTTAGCATATTGTTGTCCTTTTCCGTTTTGCATAAACTATCATCACTCCAAAGCGTCCTATCTCTAATTCATAACTATCTTTATACACTTTTCTCTCAAAATAACCATAACTTTCACCGTCCTATCATTGATAAGTGTACTCTGCCTCCCTTACTGATATATTGTTCATTCCATTGCCTTGCCGTCAGCACCACCCCTTTCATATGCTTTATGGTTATGGAACCCATTTTCCAATTGGAGGGGGGAATGTATGCATTATGGGATTGCATGCGATATGATTACTACACTTTGCCATATCTTGTTGATTTGACAACATAGTAGTATTGCATGTATACATAAGTTTTTCTAATTGCAATTTTGCATGCATTTTCTCTGTTGCTATTCAAAGCTAACACTATGGATTCAAGCACATTGTACGCAAAACAATACTTTGTTTACAGGAGAACAACAAGTATGGGCAAAATTCTATTCACAGCATGACCGCACTATTGCAACTAATAGACGCAGCTCGAGCAACTTGCGAACATGAACAATTCTTCAGACATGATGTGCTTCCCTGGATTCTACCTTTTGCATCACTTTCAGCACCAACTCTGCCTACATCAGCTTCAACAACTGCCAGTATTTATCTGTCATTCCACATTTTTGGAGGTAAAACTTGAGGTAAAATTGCATAGTTTTCTAATTTATTATAAATTTAGGAGAATCTAATGAAAATCCATTTTGAGCATTATTTACCATCCTTCATTTCTACCACTTCCCATTTTTCAGCAGCATATCATTTCCGAGTATGGGGGAGTGTTCCTTCATTTTTTTCTTATGACCATGTCATTCATATTCTTTATCATCCATTGCTCTTCTTATTCATTCTCAACACCTCCCTTATTTCATGTTGTTTTACACCAAGCGTACAATTCAACAGCTGGTAGCAACCACCTCTCTTTGTTTTCTAGCATCGCATGAGGACATGCTAATTTTTCAGAGAGGGGGAGGAATTGCTACGCTTGATGGATATTTTCTATTTTCTTTTAAGGCATACAATTTCAGTATAGAAATTGATTTCCCTAATATTTTAAAAAACTATGAACTCAATTCTTGTGATCTCTAGGAAACACAGACATACTATTGAAATACACATACCTAGATAAATTCAAGAAATATTGGTTCATAAAATTTCGGAAATCATGCACTCTCACCTACAGCCATTTTGTTTATATCTCATGATCCGTGCATCAAAACGATTTGATTTTTGGATCATAGAGACATTCATGTATTGAAAATTTACTTGCAACATTTCAACAAAATCTGGTTTGTAGTTTTGAGAAAATGCTTAATGAAGTTTGTTGTTATCTATATCATATTTTGCTGCAACTTCATATAATTGAATGTCAATGTAAAAATTGTTATGCCTTCATCGAGATTGCTAAAATTGAATATTTATTAATTAAGGAAGCATTCAGTTATTCTCAAATTTTTATTGCTTGGTTAACACATGGTTTTTGTCTTTGGGTTGCATGAGAACATGCAATATATTCAGTTTTCGTTGCATGAGGACATGCAACATATTGAGTGTGGGGGTGTGTAGGGTCGTTAATATGCCACGATTATTGTCACTTGTGAACGTTTATTCCACCCATTTCCACCATTCTTCATCATGACATTTATTATAATTTATCATTTAAATCCATTTTATAAATAATTTATGCTCTCATGGATGAATATTATTTATTCTCTTTTATTTTTAATAAATTGATTATTATGCATTAATTTATCAATGATAGTTCTAATAAGTTGGTTGTAACCTTATCTACCATTTTTAGCCTCCAAAGTAACTTCCAGATTGAAGATTTGATTTTTAAATCAGCCAACTCAGAAATTCGCTGGTTTAAGGAGTGACAGTTTTGCGGTTAATATTTTGAGCAAATGAAGACGAATTTGGAAAATCCGGAACATGGGTTTTGTCCAAAACGGGCCCAATTATCTTCATGAAGAACAGTTTGCCCAAATTCGGCTTGTACAGGGAGAAACGCAGGGTTCTTTGAGCACGATTTTCTGAGATTTGTTGTTGCGGCCGCCCTCCAAATCTTAGCTGCAAACCTAAATCCGCCTTGTTCTTGTTGATCAATGGGTTAGAATCAACCTAAATTTGTAAGAGAAATCATGATTGTAATTATCTATGCTCTGATCTTCTTTATTTAAATGAAACCCAAGATCAGAGACGGGGGGGGAGAACGACTGTTTTTATAATTCTAAGTTTCAGAACCAATGGTGATCATGGAGTCTAGCTGAGATCTGATTTTGTATACTTCTGTAATGCAATCAATATAAAGGATTTGGTGTTCAATTCGTCCCTGCATCTGAAGTAAGTTACGGCGGTGCCATTGGAAGCTACGGGCCCGGCTCCAACGGACACTTGCCGTTGTATTGTATCATACGGTGATTTGCGTGGTTTGCTATCTTTATTGTTCAGTAATCTGATGCACGAATGCTATGTGATCATTAATTCATTAATGTTTCTTTCCGAATTCCTAGTGGCGATTCTGCATTATATTATTAAGTCTTTTCCAGAATTGATTGCATGGTATCAATCTAAATCGGGTATTTCTATTACTGAGCTTTTGTATTAAATGTTACCATCACAAGATTTATTTGAAGTTATGATTATTGGAATCCGGAAGTAATGTTGTATTTGGAAACGTAGTTCTCATCTCAGATTACTATCTTAGTGTGTTGAATGTATATATGATTGTTGTTCTATTAGTGTGCTTTGTATATATGATAACTGTTGTTCTATAATTCATTTGTGAATATCACCTCATAAAGTAAATTGCTTTTGAAGATTGTTATTTCATTGCAAAATGTGAGTTTGGTTCAAGTTTACTTTTGACTCGCGAGATTTAGTTCTTTTGATTGTTGTTTCATTTATTGCTGTCTCATTTCCATTTCGCTGTCCCATTTTACTTTCTGCTGATTTATTTACTTGCATGTATTGCTTTGGTGTGAGAGGAGGATCAAGGCTGTTGTGAGACACATCAGACGCTATTATGCTCCCAGATCCATGATCCATACTCTAATTCCTTTTCCTTCATCAATTTCTAGAGGATTGAGTCATTGCTACCATATCCTCGATTGATGGTTGTTTGAATGAATGATTTAGTTTCTTGTTGTTCCAATTAGATTTATTTTTCAAGCGTTCATCTATTTTTGGGTTTTAAGCACTATATTGCACAACATTGCTCTTAAGTAAATAGCCGCCTCAGACAGAGTACACTCTTGAAATAAAAAGTCGTCCCTGGGTTGATAATTAATGTGAGGTAATTAGGAGTTCACAAGACACCTTTTTATCGCTCCACAACAGGAAACCTATAGTATATAGTTGAGAGCTAATTGTGAGGTGTTGGAGATGTTGGAAAGCTTAGGAAAGGTGTGTGATGGGTGGAATGGAGTGTTAGAAGGTCTAGGAGCACTCTGGAGTCAATATCGAAGATAAGAGATCGCTAGATTCACTCAATGTGTTTAGGATAATTTCAATAAAAAATGATGAAAAAATAGTGAGGGTGATGGTGAAACAAGGGATGGCTAAGGTGGATGAAGTGGAAGGTGACTGTTGGTTATGGAGTCTTGATCTCCTCCTGAAGTACTTGCTTTGCATAAAACATGTGTGTCTTCCAAAAAGAATTATGCAACAAGATACATTTTCATAAACTAGAAAAGCATGAATCAACTGCCTATATTTTGCATGAAGAAAGTTGTTGAACGGAATTAAAGCATGAGTGAGATATTATTTCAGAAATGGAGATGGAGAAAGATGACAATGAAATCTTCCTTGCAACATTAACCAACTACTGAATTAAATAGAACAAACTCCAAAGCTCATAAAAGAACTAGAAATCTATGTTTTTTGGGCTGTTGAAGGGTCCCTTCCTTAAGTCATGGTCCCAAAGGGAGGAAGTGAGGCCAAGACACCTGCTAACAACCTTGTGGTGATCATTTTTCTCCTTCCTAACCTACTCCTTGAAAGAAGGCACAATTGGAACAAAATTATCACACAACCAATCTAATATACACTTCTTGTAATGGAAATGCATCTACTAAGCAAATTAACAATTAAGCTATGAATCTACACTAAGAATACATGTACAATAAAGAGGAGCCTTAGCTGCTAGGGTTGGGCCCTAACCCAAGAGCTTTAGCCCTCTGAGTTAACTCAGTGATGTCTCAAAACAAAACTCATTCTTATTACCAAAACAACGGATTACATCAAAAGAACTGTCACAAGTCTTGCAACTCGAAAATAGAGTAGAGTTTTACAATGAAAATCTGAATCCTACTGAGGTCCTAGGCCTCTCTAATTATACATCTGAAGTCTCCAATGACTTCTTTAAAATTAGGGAGGCTTGACTCCAAAACTCGAGATAAACTGGTGCTTTTTCTTTCACTTACTCGGTTGCCTTCTAGTCCTCATGATTTGGCTGTTTGCACTCCGAATTGATGGAGGAATATTCGGATGGAGGGGTAGTAAATGAGGAGGATTTACCTCCTCTAATCCCTCTCCCTTGTCACATTTGAGTTTTGACCTTGGTCTTTACCAAAATTCCTTTCTTTTCTCCTTTAATACTGCATTAAATGCACATTAGACCATAAAGCAAAATATCCAACTCTAACTCATCTCATAAACAAAATATAATCAAAAGTATGCAATAAGTTATGAGAATAGTTGGTTTGACTAAGCTAGGAGGTGAATTAAGGCCCATATAATTACCCAATGATGAGGCTCATCATCAACCCCCTACTGAAAGTGTTGCTCATCCTCTGAGAAACTTAGTCAATATCCATATCCTTCATGGCTTTGGTAGCCTCTCTGACATCCCATGCCTCTACTGTGGTCTCCTCTTCTTGTTCATATAAGCCTACTTTCTTTTCTACCTCTTCCCACTCCCTCTTTTCTTCTTCTTCCTTTATCCCTTCTAGCATCCCTTAGAGTAGCGGTGGACTAAGTTTTAGACCTATCCAATCGACCTTCAACCTTTGCATAGATTGCTTATACATAGGTGTCATATTGAGCACCTCTCTCAACCTTTGAGGGGAGTGATATTCTCTTATCTTTAAGTTGTATGACAGTGTGTTCCATCTTCTTCAGCAATCATGTATACTATCATCTCCTAGCAGCCTAAACATGTCCTCAAAATGTGAAATTGCTTGCTCTTGGGCAACAAGATATCTAGGTGTCAATTGATGATCATTTGTAATCAAGTTATGGGTACTGATGAGGGCCATGGGATTTGATTGTTCAGCTCTGATCAAAAGTGGTTCAGTTTGCTCTCTTGCCAATATCCTTTTCATCTCTGTAGCCCTTGATTCCCCATGGTTCATCCATGATGCCAAAGCCATTAATTGTAGATCTCCTAGCTTGGAATTAGGGTCCCATACATTCATGTCTGTGAGGGCCATGTTGTGAAAATAAAACTCAACGATTTTGGCCCTATCTTCTAGTGTACTTTGATCACAAAGATCAATAAACTACCTATAGTCTTGAAATGGCATGGTTCCCCTCTATGCTAGTGTCTTAATCTGAAACTGTAACCATTTTTCTTTGGGGTAGAGAGCATAGGATTTAACTGGCATCCTACACTGGATTCCCTCCAAGGAGACGCTGACCATACATGCTAATTGGTTCTCTCTTTCCTACAGTTGTCCCCTCAGCCATGCATTTTTTGTCTCTAGTTGATTTCTCATTATAACTTCTCTATCCCTTAAGCCACTTAGCTCTTTGCCCATTTCTTTGAGTTTCTCCTCCATGTGCCCAATGTATTCCACCCCCTTTGATTTGGCGATCTGCATCCATCAGTGAGTTCTCGCCCTATCCTTCTCAAGCTCGAAGAACAATGGGATGGAAATTTTTTGAGGTATGACCCTTCCTCCTTCAATAAACTGGTAATAGGAGTCCAGGTTAGGTTGGGGGCTAGGTTCTTTTGTCTCTGGGTCCTCCTCTTTAGCTTCTTGTTGCTCCCATACCTTTCTTTCCAATTTATGTGTCACTTGTAGATTCATAAGAGTATACTGTAGGACTGTTTTTGCTCCTTGTATATTTTGTTGTGGATCGTGTAGGATTGCCTTACCGTTTGAGGAAGTTGATATAGTAGTAGGCCTCCTTACATAGGTTATAGGGGACTTAGGGGAAGGAATTTTGTATTTTTGTGTAGGATAATATTCAATATCAATAGGAATTTTGGCTGATGTTTGTGGCTTTCCCTGTCTTATGCTTGTGCTCTTTCTTGTTCTGAAATATAGTGGGTTTTGCCTCTGCCTTTTTCCATTTTGCTTGATTGGGGTGCTGAGAGAAATGAGTGAAGTTGTTGCCTTTCTCTTAGTGGCCTCTAGAGACACCATATGCGACTCCTCCTTGTGTTCTATCCCCTCTGTTCTATTGCCTTCTTCCTCTCTATCTTTCCTGTCTTCTTCTTCTTGTAGATCTTCATCATCTCTATCAGTTTCCTCCTTAATTTCCTCCTCTGTTTCTTCATCATCCTCCTTATCTTCTCCCTCTTCTTCTTCATCTTCATCTTCATCATGTTCCTCTGTGTTAGTTCCTCCTTCATTCATCTCATCCTCATCTCCTTTTGTATCTTCCTCTTCCTGTTTTACTTCCTCTTCACTGACAGTAGGACTAACATCATAAGTGAGAGCTTTGATGTCATCCTCTACTGGCATGTCTCTGAAAACTGACCATGTTATAGGGGTTCTGAGGTTTTGGAGGGAATCTTCAATGAGGATCCTAATCAACCCATGGTGAGCTAATTGTTGGGAATTCCCCTCCTTCACTTTGATGCTTGAGTCTATGAGTGATTGTAGCCAGAAATATGGTATGTTGAACCTTTGGTGAGGGGGTGTTTCTACTCGAAATCTTAATTCTTCAAGGATCCTGAAATTATAGCCATAGAAAACACAATATCTACCCTCACATGAGATGTATTTGACTAGTTGGTAGCCTACCTCACTCCATGGATATGGCATACTTTCCCTCCCTACTCCATTTTTGTCCTCAGTGAGTTCCTCACCTTCTAAAAAGAATTTTCTTTTTGCAACCTGGTTATCTTCTTTGTCTTCTTTTCTCCATGGGATTTCTAGGAGTAGTGTGGTGACCCTGCTGATGAGATCAGGGGTGAGATCTATAGTCAGGCCCCTTATTACAATAGTGGCATGGATTATGGTGTGTGGATTGAGGGAGAGAGAAAATTCTTGAGCCACCTCATCATCATGCCCTCTGAATTTTTTGAAAAACCCCCCATCCAATTATGTCTTGTGAAGATTTCAAGCACTTGGAGGTGTTGTTGGATTCTCACAGTGTTTGTGGGCTCTCTCCTATTAAACCCTCCTATCATCTTGTTGGTGAAGCTTGAGGAGAAAATGAGAGGGTTGAAACAATTTTTAAAATGCAGAAGCAAAACAGAGATGACTGTGTATCTAATTCCCTTCACACAGTTGCTAAATTCACTCAAATTTAGAGTATCCTCGGTTCATTTACTTGCAACAGGGAATGTAATTTTAGAGCCTACCTCTTTAGACTGGTTGCAGTGGCCAATTCCTATGATATCCCTTCTGAACTCTTCTCTGCCAATCCTGTAGACAATCTCTATGTATCTTGTAGACAGTTTCTATATCATGTAGGAATTCCTGTGCATGCTCTTGTAGGAATTCCTATTCAGTGAACGATGGATCTTTACTTTCGATGGGTTGCTTGGGTTATGAGAGCGACTTGAGGGAGGGAGTTTTGAGGAGGTGAAATGCATGAATGCATGGGAACGATGTTTTATTTCCTCTTATGGTTATTCGGGGTGAGGTGGTGTGCTGGCAGCAAAAGTACATTTCCATTTTTAGACCATTGGTCCCCACTACCACCTCATCATTTCCCACTCCTCATAATCATCTCCCACCTTGTAGATCCGTAGTTTAACTGCTTTTTGTCCTACTCTTTCTCTGTTTTTGAGTTAACTGCAGCCACGTGTGAGAGGACACCCGGTTGTGCATGTGCTGACTGAACAAAGGTGGCCAAGTTAGTTGGCCACCTTTTCACTTATAAACCAACTACCTCATAACACTTACAATTTTTGAGTACATGATGCATATGAAAGAGCAAGCAGGACACTTACTGGTGGTTTCAATGCTATGTTGCAGTTGTCGTAGACCAGAGGTGCTACTTTGTATATTTGTTTCATGCCATTCTTCTTCCTCCTCTTGTTGTCTGCTAATGGCTTCTCTCTTTTTGCAAGTATCTATGGTTGAAAATCTGATGTTGTTGCTTTGGAGTTTCTGTATCATCATGGTGAAGAATTGTTCTTGGTGTGATTGGTATTCTATGGGATAGGCTGCTATAGGATTTCCTATAGGATGTCTTGTAGCTGCTTCTCCCTTAGTATTCTTTAATCATTTTTCTTTCTCGGGTTGTGAGGATAGTGACATAGATGGAAAGAAGGAGTGGGAGTGTGGTGAGCAAAGGATACTCAGGTGATGCTCTTTACTCCTCTCTGTTTCTTTTTTTTTCTTTGAAGACTGGAAAAAACTATTGAAACTGATCTTTTTTGAATGGTGAGTGCAAGGATGATGATGGTGGACAAGGTGAGGTGCTAGGTCATGAAGAGGGTGAGCTTTAGGGACCTAACAAGTCCATCATTTTCCTTTGAATTGCTTCCTATAAGATTTCTGGGTCACTGTAATTCCTACAAGATCATCCTATAGGTTTTCAAGGGATCCTGTAGGAATACAAGGGATTCTATAGAAAACACAGTATTTGTATAAATTGAAGCAATGGAGTGGAAAAATGACAAAAATTATGGAGGGATGCGTGGTAAGGAGTGAAAAAATGAATATGTGAGTGGCAAGGGTCTCCTTGGGATCCTCTGTTTGTCCTTAACTTTCCTTCTCGCCCACCTACAAATGGAAATTTCATGATAAAAAAATAATTTTTTTTTTTGAACAACTAGGCTGCCTCAGAGAGGTTTTCACCCTAGTTGTTTTCCCTGGGTGCCTCAAGAAAGGTTTTCACCCAAGGATCTTTGTATTCTCTTTTTCTTTTTGTTTTTTTTTTCTCTCTTTTTTTCATCAATGGGTCACCTCAAGAGGTTTTCAACCCAAATATGGGACTCAGGAACCTTATCGAGGTTTTCACCTGAGTGCTTATTCTTTTTTATTTTTTTCTCAGTGATTTGGTGAGGGAGGAGCTGGAACTTGCTCCACTATCATCACTATTTTATTGATATCATCAATGAACTATTGTTTTGATAAAGGTCTCTTGTACATTTTCAATTGGTGTCCATTAACAAGAAAAAGAATGGATTCTTCATCTATGGTTTTGATTTTCACTGAACCATTATCATGGCATCTTTCCACAACATAAGGTCCGAGCCATCTTGTCCTTAACTTGCCCTTGAAGTATTTATACCTAGAATCATATAACAATGCTGAATCACCTTCCTGAAATTACTTCTCCTTAATATTTTTATCATGCAAGATCTTCCTCTGAATTTGAACTACCTCTATATGTAGGAGGGCCTGCATTCTGAATTCATCCAAAGCATTCAATAGGAACAATCTCTCTTTCTATGCACTGTTGAGATCCAAATTTAGTTGGACTGTCATCTTTAATGTGTTATATTCAAATTCAATGGACAGCAAGGCATTTTTATCGTAGACCAGCTCATAGGGTGTGAATCCAATGGTGGTCTTCCATGTGGTATTATAGGCCTAGGTGGCCTCAACTAGCCTTTCTACCCAATCCTTTCTATTTTTGCTCACCACCTTGGTTAAGATGTTCTCCAATGGTCTGTTGGTCACCTCCACTTTCCCATTAGCTTGTGGATGATAGGAAGTGGAGGTCCTATGCTTGATCTTGTGATGGCTAAGCAAGTCTTCAATCATGTTGGAGGTAAACTGGTTGCCTTGGTTTGTGACCATCTCTCTAGGGTACCCAAATTTGTAGAATACATTCTCCTTTAGGAACTCAACCACCTTCTCTTCTATTGTTGCCTTAATTGCCCTCGTTTCAGCCCACTTAGTGAAATAATTAGTGCACACAATAATGTACTTTTTTTTCTTTGAAGGAGGGTAAATAGGCCCAATGAAGTCCATGCCCCACTTGTCAAATGGCTCGAAAGTCACTTGAGGCTGCAGGGGCATTTCATTTCTTGGAGTAGGCATTTGCATCCTCTGGCATCGATCACACTGACTAGTGTATTTTTTCACATCTTGATGAGGAGTGGGCCAATAATAGCCTACTTGTAACAATTTGAATGATGTCCTGTTTATTACAAAGTGACCTCCACAAGGCCCATCTGTTACCGGGAATGGTGTCTATGCAGAACTGCTAATCCCACTAAGGCTGGTAGCTACCTTAGAAACAAACAAACTAAAACTATTATCATTTTCCTTTATGAAAGATAGATGAGAGAAGAATAAAGGAGACCAACCTCTGTCTTGCGCTTGGTTCCTTGCTCGATTCCTCTCTCTTCTGATAGTTCTATGCTACTTTCTTTCTGGTATACCCAGCTTCACAGAGTACCTGTAGAATCAAAGCAACATAACACTATACAAGAACATGGATCTATTATCATAAGCAATATAGGATCAGATGTATATTAACCACACAAATGCATAAAACATCAATCACACAAGTGTATGGAGGAAAACTAGAATAGTTTTATTGATAATCAAGAAAGAGCCAAGAGAATTACAACCAATTGTTCTGACCCAGCATCATCCTATCAGAAAGTAAGCCCTTCTTCACCTCATGAAAAGCTTAGATCACCCAACATTATGATGTTGCCTCAAGAAACCAACAACAATTCCTTACAAGATGCAAAATTCCAGCCTCTGGATCTCTGGGATGAGGGATCCATATATAGATGTCTGCAAGGGAGATGAGTCAGCTTGTGATTTGATTAGTGTCTTCCCTCTGATAGTTCTTGATTCCACTTGGAGATTGATGATCTCTTACTCATCCCTAGTCGAATTCAGATAGGCAAGTGTCACAGGAGAAGTTTCTGGAAGATTCCATGCTTCTCCACCTTGCGGATTGACCCTGCCATTTGTCCCTTCT
Source organism: Pinus tabuliformis (assembly GCA_031772625.1). NCBI lineage: Eukaryota > Viridiplantae > Streptophyta > Pinopsida > Pinales > Pinaceae > Pinus > Pinus tabuliformis. The sequence continues at coordinate 673,287,347 of CM062818.1, forward strand.
CGCCCATCGCACCCCATAGAAGGGCTTTTTGAAATGCAACGCACCTATTGTGTGTATTTAGGTGGGATGCAACGCACTTTGCCTATGGAGCAGGTGAAATGGTCCAGTTTTGACCAGTTCTGAGTGGTTTTTCATGGAGAACTTCTGGGAGATGCTATAATCAGTTCACCTTGTTCTTTTAGGGGTTGGAACAACACCTTTAGGGACTTAGGAGCCCTTGGTTTATGGACATTTATGCTTGGGGTTGCAGTGCCCAAAAATGTCTATAACAGTTGCCCCCTAAAGCATGAGGTCATTAATCTTTTGATGTCGGATGAAATGCTTTATAATGAGGATCCGAAGTTCTTTCAAGCTTGAAGGAGACCTGTAATAAGATACAATACAATACATTATCTTCATAATTTTTTCATGATCTAGCTGAGGCAGGCATTCCCATGCTCAGCTTTATAAATTCATTTTTCATGTACATGAGACAGACAATCATCTAAGTGTAGACTGATGATTCTAGTAGAGCCATCATCCCTTAGATTGGATGATTATCTGTGTAGAAATGATGTACATTTGATGTCTTTATTTTCCTGAATATATATCGCAGCCCGGATGGATGAAACTAGATCCGGGGTCTTCATCCTCATTCAATCTTCACTCGAAGTACAAGCCGATCCATGTGAGAGATGTTATGGAGTTGAACACAGAAAGACATCGCCTGATTACCAACCAATGATGTAAGTTGTTAACAGGCGCGAGAGGAATCACCGATAATGATAATGATCCTCAAGGTACTGTAGTACAATTCATGTGGTGTGAATAAGGGACTTGGCATCAAACACCACGTGAAATCTTTCGGTTGAAGGCCATTGATGTAAACCTGTCGCCGGAAGTGAGAAACTTGCCATTGAGGCATGCAAGCTTCAAAGTACTGAAAGGGGTATTCCTAGATCGACTTCTTGGATAATGAGCTGATGTCGACAAGAAGCGATCCGTCATAGGAGGGCCTAAATGAATCCCACATCAATGACACGGAACGGAGAAAATGATTTTAATGGAGGTGAAAACGATCTGGTGATATAAGGTTCAGGGTGGCGGTCATGAAAGAATGGAGCGTAAATGTATTGCAGTGGGTGAGACACAGGTGAACTCCCTGAGTGACTTCTCTTGAACATATCGACGAAACTGACATGATGGATTGGTAGCATTAACCCCAAATGTGGATGGTGTGATGGAACCATGGTGATGTGACTGGTGAATGGAACAACCCAACCCGACTAGGATGCGGAGTGAAAGTGTCATGTTCAAGAGCGACTTGCTACCAACAAAGTTTCTTCGAGTTTTCTTCCCAATTTTTCCCCATTCATTGCTGACCGTACCTCTTTATTTTTGTCAAGCTTGAGGAGGATAACATATGCTTGTTCTATAATTTTCCCTTCAGGCAAACCCATCGCTATGTTTTAACGATCCTAGTGATAGTGAAACTCGTTCTTGTCTGTTATGGACAAGTTTGTCGCTATTAGGTTTTAACGAGTTTAATGACAAAGATAACTCGGTCCTTTTCAATTTTAGAGAGTCTGAAAATGAACTTAAAGGAAAGTCCAAATATCCTTTTTCGTCATTAAATCACTTAAGTCTGAAAAAAGTATAAAATAATACGAAAGGGATGAATTTTCAGTAATTTTAACGAGCCGAACAAGACAATCACTCGATATTTTTGTGTAATAATCCCTCAGGTCCAAAAAGATTAAAATATAAAGGAGGGATAGCACTTCCGGTCACTTTAATGAGCTGGAGAGGGCAATGGCTTGGCAATCTTTTCATATTTTACGAGTTAGTTGAAAAGAGCTTAAAGGAGACTCGTTTTTGAGGAATGAGTGATAAATTCGGGTAGCTGTTGATTCCAGGTAAGGTTTGGAATTTTCCAATCACGGCAGTGTCACAAGGGTGGCTCACAAGATCACTCTTCGCAGCTGTTCCTCAAAAGGGGTAAACAATCAAGTGGAGGTGAATGATCGGCCAATACAGAGTGGAGGTGATGATGAGAACACGACCAAGGTTTAAAGGCTGAAGTACTACATTCATGATGGTTATTTACTGGAAATTAGTTCATTTTTTAATGACCTTAAACGCAGGGGGAAACACTTGCTCATTGCTTATGTTTATTTTTTAACGAGCTTGAATTCTGCAATAAAACTGCTGGATAAGTTTGCATTCCCCCAGCATAAAAACGCAAATCGAGGTGCATGCCACCCAAGCTTCATTGCATTCAACTCAGTGATTGGAATGAAGGTTTACCTTTGATATTTGGAAAGGGATTTGTTTAATTTTTTAATGAGGTTGACATAGTAAAATAACTATCCTCATGATTCTTTGTTTCATTTTTTAACGAGGTCGACAGGAGATAAGAATCGTCCTCGGAATCCACCGTATTTACAGTATTTGATAGAAAATCAAAAACTGATGGATGATTAAGGTTGCTGGAATAATCTTCATGGTAATCCGGAAGATGGGAGTGATGGTGGTAATCTTCCCATGGTGCCTCTCCTATCATCATTGATTGAATGATTCCTTCGTCTGTAGAATGTACATGTGACCAAGGATCTGAAGAGGTGCCATATTCCTTAGACGTATCTATCCAAACACTCGATGAGCGTTGATTTGGGTTTTTCCCCCAAGCCAAGAAAATTGATTGCTACATTATTTCTAAAATGGCGATGATCCATGCTAACAAAATGTTTAGGTATATTCTGAATCCATTAGATATAGAATATTTCATATTGCAGGTTTCCACTGTGGCCACTTCCACCAAATTACTCGGAGGCGGTAGGGAGAAAGTACCCATTAAGGCAGGGTATTTTAGGAGGCCTACTCCAATATTTTGAAGTGAATGATTGCTTCCATGGATCATTGGAATGCTTCCCGTAACTTGTGAATTGTTGGGGAGAAATGTTTGTTGGTTAACGATTGTAATTCCTCCTTGGAAGGGAAATGCAATCTTCCTGAAGTAGGTTGACACAACTGCGGCCATGGCATATATCCAGGGCCTTCCCAGTAGGATGTTGTAATCGAGGTTTCCGTCGATTACTTCAACATCTATTTCTACTGTTTTTCCCCCTAGTTCAACTTGCAAGTTACTTAAAATCCCATATGGGGTGTATGATCGTCCATCAAATGCTTTTAATGTCATTGACAATCTCGACAAGGGTGGTGAGCCTAAATTTTTCCAGCAACTCATTGACATAATACATGTAGATGCCCCCTCATCAATAATTGTTCGATGAACAGTTTTGTTAAGGGCTTTCACTTGAATAAGGAAAGCTAGTTGAGCTGGTAACTGCGGGTCATATCCTTTGTGATTAAAGGATACAAGATTGGAATCCGTTGGGTCAATGCAACCTATTACTGATAATAGATCCTGCTTTTGGGAGAGGCAATTTTGTGGTACCTCAAGTGTCGACATAGCGGATGGTGATTGGGCCAGGTCCTCTACTATATTATAATTATGTGCTACTTTGGCACGAGGATTAAATGTCGATTTGTGTACTAGTCCCTTTGGCGGCTTTATCATTGGTTCAGGAATGATGGGTGGCACAACTTTGGTCAAAGTTGTTGTCGAACTACTAGGTTGTTCATTAGCCTTGTCATTCGACAACTGTGGATTCCCGTAATCTTTATTCCTTGTCAAAGCATCATTTTGCTGCTTTGAGATAGACAACATAAGCACTTGGGATCGGGAAGCATTTTGATTAGCAACCAGTTTGGTTGCTAGGTTTGGAAACGGATCAATCAATACTACTGAGGTTTTTGAACTCTTAAAGAGTTTCTTAACTTCAGCTTTATGTGGACGATCTCTCGTCTGATGATCCTCATCGCATATCTGACACCCTACAGGGGGTTTCCTTTGCCCAGAAGGGTTTACAGAAGGTTTTTCAGGAGATGACTCATCCTACTTCTTTTTCCTCCTTTTCTTTTTCTTCTTGCCCCCTGGTTGCTTTAGTTGGTTTCCCTTGTCGGTCGACATGGCATTTACCTCCGAGGCGAGAAGTTTTTCATTTGCATTTTGATCAGAAATCTTACGGGCTTTCTTAGATGTAGCCTTTGTCGATTTCGTGCTTGTCGTACCTATCACGCCATCACCGGCATGAGAGTCTTTGTTTGATTTAGGAGGGGGAGGAACGGAAAATTCCGGTCTAGGAGCATCAGGTATTTTATCGTAGAGCGTGCCAGACTGAGTATAGATCAAGTCTAGATATTGTGCACGAGCAATAACTTGCTCTTCGGTGATGACTCCTCCCTTTGCCACATCTTCTGTAATAGAAGGTAATAATGACTTAATAAACCATTCATCTTGTAGCTAATCAGGAACATATGTTTTTACCATTTTGCGACGACGTCGCCACTCATGAATATGATCAGATATGTGAGTGGTCGTTGTCTATTTGAAATTGGTAAGAAGCTCTGTTCCTGTTTCGTACCTTATTGGTAACTGAAAATGGGTTAAAAAGGTTGTGGCTAGGGTATTGAAGTTATCGAATGAAGCTCTAGGAAATTCGATATACCATTTTGCTGTTGGACCAGTTAACGTTTGTTGAAAAAGGCGAATCCTAATCAAATCATCGTTTAGAGTGTTAGATGAACACCACAGATGAAAGGTCATCACATGATTCAACGGGTCTTCACTCGGATTTCCATTAAATTTAGGAATATCTGACGGAAGTTTATGCGGAATCGTTGGCCACCAAGGGGCATAAGCAATTGGATCATTCATCAGCCGGTTTAGATCTGGTAATTCTAGAGTTGCTACAAAGGGCAACTGTTGATTCAGGTTAGGCGAAGCATACCCAGGATAAGGTGGAATCGCCTGAGCATTGGGTCTTTGCATACCAGCATAATGTATTTGATGCTGGTAACTTTGATAAGGTTGATGGGCATAACCATTATAATATGGTTGTTTATAACCGCTTTGGAAATGCGGTTGCCCATTACTTACAAAGACTTGCTGCTCAGGTCCTTGATATGATTGCTGGAATGGCGGTTGTTGAGATTGAATCAGCCATGGTTGTTGGACCATTTGTTGTTGCCCAATACTGGATGATTGACCAAGATGAGGAGTCATAGTACTTGTTTGAGCTTGAGTCACTCCAGATAAGGAGGCACTAACCTGGGTTGTGATTGAGTCGTTGAGACAAGAGGATATTGTATTGCAACCTGAGAAACTTGGGGTTGACATACAACAAGTAGCGCTTGTACTTGCGATGCAGTCACCATAGCAGGTATAGTGGGAATATTCGACACAGGGTGGACTGGTTGCATTGAATATACAACCCTTGGTTGCTGAGGCAGTATTGGTACCCAACCGCTGGATGTAATTCCGATTTGACCTGAACTTTGTTGTAAACTCCCATATGGTTGTTCTCCAGGAGGGAATAATGAAAAGGCATATTTCCCTCCATATGGTGGCAATCCAGTACTTAAAGGGTAGATTGGCCTTTGAAGACACATTGGATCAATTTGTTGAGTTTCAACATAAGAAATACCAGATGATAATCCAGATGAAGAAATAGGAACTGACCATGTCGTCGAAACAGTCCCTGATTGGACTCCGACTTGTTGTTGATAACTTGCCAGGACAGATGGTATACCGTCGAACATCGTTGGAGTAGCAACAGGAGGCTCTGCCACTGCTACGTCAGATGACACAGTCCTGGATGTCGACGGTTGTTCAGACATATCTAGTCTATCCAAAAGATTTCCTAGCAATTCTACAAGAACTTGCGATGCAGGGAGACTAACTTCTAAGACCAACGAGGGAACAGTGACGTTATTCCGATTAAAATAAATTTTAGACACTTTGACACAACTTGTTTTTCAATTTTAAAGAGTCGAGAAAAAACAAAAGATGACTCTAGTCGCCTTCGATTTTTAATGAGACTGAAGTGACAAGTGCTCAGATGGACCTTTTCCATTAAGGAGTCTGAAAAGGAACGAAAGGGACTACTCTGGAAATCTAGATAGAGGGATTACCAAACCAATCGCAAAACTGCAGAATACTTTTTACGGTATGGCAGTCAATCCTGAATGTTGTGTTCAGTGCATTGCGATCGATAGGGCGGCAGACACGGCTTCCTATGGATAAAGGATAAAGCCTATTGTGGTCTCCCAAAAAATAGTCGACGGTACGTGGGAGCACAAGTCCGTACTGGCACTTATCGTCTCAAAGTGGAGGAATCACCCAACCAGTAGTGAAAACAACAGTTACCAGGTTTTACGACGCCGGAATACGTCTCTAGCCTAGACTTCTATATGTTGTGTGTTAGGTTCCAAAGCGTTGTTAGATTCATTAAATTTATTTTATAGTTGATCTTGCTTAAGAAATTTTCCTTTCAGGTTCACCGCGTGATGTAGATGTACAATTCCTAAAATGCAATCTAAGATGATAAACAGTCGTTTAATCTTATTTTTTGCAAATGAAAATCCTAGCTACTAAGGAAAGAGAGATGGCGTTCTTTCAACAAAGAGCAAAGAGCACACACTATATGCACTGTCCTAAATCAAACCAACAAACAGTCTAAATGCAAATGCATATGCATGTATTCATTTTCAGCTTTCTTAATGTGTAAATGGTAAAAAGAAAGCTAACGCAAATCTGAATTATTTTTCAAAGCGGCAATTACTAACAAGTTTCTTTTCAAAACAAAATGAGGAAAATGACAACACTTTGTGATTTGGAATTGAAAACTTGCTTTCGACACTAGAAAAACTACTAATTCAGATCAAATACAATAGTAACAGGGTAATCGACTATCAAGAGCAATCAAACTCTCTTCTATGACTAAAAACGACACTTGTGACACTTTCAAATCAAGAAACGACAGTACAATTACGTTACTTCTTTGTAAAGGAGAACTGAAAATGACTCAAAAAATACATAAAAAACATTTACAGTTCTTTGCACAATGGAGGCGGAATAACAGCAAGGAAAGGGGTTTCAAACAGAGGTGTACTGACTACAAGTAGCAAAACTCCTGAATAGATCTGAAAAGAGTGAACACAGAAACCAAAATTTAGGAACAATTCCTTGTCTGATCAGCGCACCTGTAACACCGTGAAACTGAAATGCAACACACCTACTACACTCGAGAAGTGCGTTGCATTTGAAGTTCACAGAACAGACAGTGCGTTGGACTAGGGACGAGACTTTGATTAGATTCCGGGTCACAGTTTGCAGTTTAGTTCAAGGATTTAGGCCAAGCAAGTGGTAATCAGTAAATCAATCACAGGGGTAGATCTAAGGAGGTTACTAGAGCCACCACGAGGGCAATTAGAAAGCTTGTAAATCAATTGTTTAATTCATAAACAAAACCCAGAGATTGACTGAAGCAGCGTTGATCTACTTTGCACTTGCATAGCAAATGCAGTTTGGACACTAGCTGGCTTGACTTCAGGCTTCGTCTGTAAGTTTATAAAGTAAACAAATGTAGATGAACAAACAATCTACTTGCTCCCCAGTGGAGTCGCCATTTTTTTACTGGGAATAGTGTTTATGCAGAACTGCTAATCCCACTAAGGCTGGTAGCTACCTTAGAAACAAACAAACTAAAACTATTGTCGTTTTCCTTATGAGAGAAGAATAAAGGAGACCAACCTCTGTCTTGCGCTTGGTTCCTTGCTCGATTCCTCTCTCTTCTGATAGTCCTTTGCTACTTGCTTTCTGGTATACCCAGCTTCACAGAGTACCTGTAGAATCAAAGCAGCATAACACTATATGAGAACATGGATCTATTATCATAAGCAATAGAGGATCAGATGTATATTAACCACACAAATGCATAAAACATCAATCACATAAGTGTATGGAGGAAAACTAGAATAGTTTTATTGATAATCAAGAATGAGCCAAGAGAATTACAACCAATTATTCTGACCCAGCATCATCCTCTCAGCAGGTAAGCCCTTCTTCACCTCATGAAAAGCTTATATCACCCAACACTATGATGTTTCCTCAAGAAACCAACAGCGATTCCTTACAAGATGCAAAATTCCAGCCTCTGGATCTCTGGGATGAGAGATCCATATATAGATGTCTCCAAGGGAGATGAGTCAGCTTGTGATTTTATTAGTGTCTTCCCTCTGATAGTTCTTGATTCCACTTGGAGATTGATGATCTCTTACTCATCCCTGGTCGAATTCAGATAGGCAAGTGTCACAAGAGAAGTTTCTGGAAGATTCCATGCTTCTCCACCTTGCGGATTGACCCTGCCATTTCTCCCTTCTCGCCCATTGCACCCCATAGAAGGGCTTTTTGAAATGCAATGCACCTATTGTGTGTATTTAGGTTGGATGCAACAAACTTTGCCTATGGAGCAGGTGAAATGGTCCAGTTTTGACCAGCTCTGAGTGGTTTTTCATGGAGAACTTCTGGGAGACGCTGTAATCAGTTGACCTTGTTCTTTTAGGGGTTGGAACAACACCTTTAGGGACTTAGGAGCCCTTGGTTTATGGGAATTTATGATTGGGGTTGCAGTGCCCAAAAATGTCTATAACACCATCATGAAAGGTCAAAAGGATGTCAAAGACTTTCTCTTCCTGACACACCTTCTCAAGATTTGATCTGGGCCAAGTTTGAAAATATTAACCCTAATCCATGTAAAGGGGGTGCTTTTCCTAACTATATTGCTCTTTTCTTTGGAGGACAACTTTGGTGGGAAATGTGTTGATACCAAATAGTTTGCTATATCAGCAAACCATGGATATAGAACCGAAATAGAAAATAAGTGCTCATCTGCTAACTGGTCATCCACCATTCCTTCTTCACCTATAGGCAAATTTACCCTAGATGAAAAGTCTGCAACAACATTTTCCTTACTAGGATTATCAACAATGGTTAGATCAAACTGCTATAATAAAAGTAACCATCTTATAATTCCAGCATTCACATCTAGTTTGTTCATTAAATATTTGATTGTAGCTTGGTCAGTGTTACAGGGAAAAGTGTCTATATAGAACTGCTCTATCCCACTAAGGTGTGACAGCTGCCTTAGAAACAAACAGAGAAAAAATACTTTTGTTTTTCCTTTATGAATTATAGATAGAGAGGAACAGAAAGACCAACCTCTGTCTTGCACTAATCCTTCGATTCGATCCCTCTCTTCTTTGATAGTCCTCAGCTACCTGCTCCCTTGCACGCCCAGCTTCACAAAGTACCTGTAAGATCACAGAAGCATAGCACTATAAAAATACATGGATCTATATTCATAAACAACTTAGGATCAAATTTAAATTGACCATACAAATGTAACAAGCATCAATGATACAAAAGCATGGAGGAAAACTCAAATAGCTTTTATTGATAAACAAGAAAAGATCCAGGAGGAGTTACAACCAGTTTTTCTGACCCAGCATCAACCTCCCAGCAAATAAGCCCCTCTTCACCTCAAACAAAGCATAGATCACCCAACAATCTGATGTTTGTCTCTAGAAACCAACAGCAATTCCTTACAATATGCAAAATTCCAACCTCTGGATCTTTGGGACGAGGGATCCATATATAGATATCTGTAAGGGGGATAAGTCAGCTTGTGATTTGATTAGTGTCTTCTCTCTGTCAGTTCTTGCTTCCACTTTGAGACTGAGGGCCTCTTACGCATCCTTGGTCGAATTCAGTGAGGCAAGTGTCACAGGGGAAGATTCTAGAAGCTTCCATTGCCTCTCCACCTTGCGGAATGACACTGCCATTTGTCATTTCTCGCCCATCGCACCCCACAGAAGGGACTTTTGAAATGCAACGCACCCTCACAGTGTATTTAGGTGAGATGCAACGCACTTAGCCAATGGAGCAGCTACAATGATCCTGTTTTGACCAATTCTGAGCAGTTTCTAGTGGAGAACTTCTGGGAGAAGCTGTAATCTGTTGACCTTGTTCCTTTAGGGGTTAGAACAACACTTTTAGGGACTTAGGAGACCTTGGTTTATGGATATTTCATGCTTGGAGTTGTAGGGCACAAAAATTTCTATAACAGTTGCCCCCTAAAGTATGAGGCCGTTAACCTTTTTGTGTCGGGTGAAATGCTTTATTATGAGGATCCGAAGTTCTTTCAATGCTGGGAGGAGACCTGTAATAAGATACAATACAATACATTATCTTCATACTATTTTCATGATCTAGCTGAGGCGGGCATTCCCATGCTCAGCTTTATAAATTCATTTTCATGTACATAGGACAGACAACCGTCTAAGTGTAGACTGATGATTCTGATAGAGCCATCATCCTTTTGAGTGGATGATTATATGTGTAGCGATGATGTACATTTAATGTCTTTATTTTCCCTGAATATATATATCGCAGCCCGGATGGATGAAACTAGATCCGGGGTCTTCAATCTCGTCCGATCTTCACTCGAAGTACAAGTCGATCCATGTGAGAAATGTTCTGAAGTCGAACATGGAAAGACATCGCTTGATTACCAGTCAATGATGTAAAATGTTAACAAGCGCGAGAGGAATCACCGATAATGATAATGACCCTCAAGGTACTGCAGTATAATTCACGTGTTTTGAATAAAGCACTTGGCGTCAAACACCACGCAAAATCTTTCGGTCGAAGGCCATTGATGTAAACCTGTCGCTGAAAGTGAGAAACTTGCCATTGAGGCATGCAAGCTTCAAAGTACTGAATGGGGTGTTCCTAGATCAAATTCTTGGATAATGAGTTGATGTTGACAAGAACTGATCCGTCACAGGAGGACCTTAATGAATCCCACATCAATGACATGGAACAGAGCAAATGATTTTAATGGAGGTGAAACGGATCTAGTGATATAAGGTTCAGGGTGTCGGTCATGAAAGAATGGAGTATAATGTATGGTAGTGGGTGAGACACAAGTGAATTCTCTGAATGACTTCTCTTGAACATATCGGCGACACTGATGTGATGGATTGGTAGCATTAACCCCAAATTTGGATGGTATGGCGTGACCATGGTGATGTGACCAGTGAATGAAACAACCCAACCCGACTCGGACACGGATTGGAAGTGTCATGTTCAAGAGCGACTTGCTACCAATAAAGTTTCTTTGAGTTTTCTTCCCAATTTTCCCCAGTCATTGCTGAGCATTACCTCTTTATTTTTGTCAAGCTTGAGGAGGATAACATAGGCTTGTTCTATAATTTTCCCTTCGGGCAAACCCATCGCTATGTTTTAACGAGCCTAGCGATAGTGAAACTCGTTCTCGTCTATAGACAAGTTTTTCGCTATTAATCTTTTTAATGAGTTTAACGACAAAGATAACTCGGTCCTTTTCAATTTTAGAGAGTCTGAAAAGGAACGTAAAGGTAACTCCAAAATTCCTTTTTCGTCATCTAATCCCTTAAGTCCGAAAAAGTATAAAAGAATACAGAAGGGATGAATTTTCGATACTTTTAATGAGCCGAACAAAACAAGCGCTCGATCGTTTTGTGTAATAATCCCTCAGGTCCAAAAAGATTAAAATCTAGAGGAGGGATAGCACTTCCTGTCCCTTTAACGCGTTGGAGAGGCCAATGGCTCGGCAATATTTTCATATTTTACAAGTCAGTTGAAAAGAGCTTAAATGAGACTCGTCTTTTGAGGAACGAGTGATAAAATGGGTAGCAGCTGATTCCAGGTAAGGTTTGGAATTTTCCAATCACGGCAATGTCACAAGGATGGCTAGTGAAATCACTCTTCGCAGCTGTTCCTCAAAATGGGTAAACAATCAAATGGAGGTGAATGATCGGCCAATGAAAAAGTGGAGGTGACGGTACAAACACGACCAAGGCTTTAATGGCTGAAGTACTACATTCAGGATGGTTATTTACCGGGGAATAGTTCATTTTTTAACGAGCTTAAACGTGGGTGGAAACATTTGCTCATTTTTTATGTTTATTTTTTAACGAGCTTGAACTATGTGCTAAAACTGCTCGATTAATCCAGTCGTGTGATAAGAATGTCTCATATAAAACAACAATTTTTATATTTTTTCCCCACATCCTTTCTTTATGCAAGTTAGGAAACGACCAATCCTACGAGTTTAAAGGGTTAGAGGACCTACAAATTTAAAAAAATAAATAGTCGCTCTTCGCTTGCACTCCAAAAGGTTTGCATGCTCCCAAGTATAAAACAGAATTTCAAGGTTACCCCTTCTTTAGTCCGTTAAAACATTTGTTTTACCGAGAGAGGCCTACCTCTTACGGGTTATCCAAAGATTGTTCTATTCACAACGCAAACAAAACACTTCTTCGGCGATGTCTATCGAAATAAACAAAGGTGAGCGGCGATGCCTGCCAACCCACATAACTTTGACAAGAGGATCTTGTTCTAGAATAACCCCCTCTTCCAATCACGGACGGGAGTACAGACTAGTCATATTCTCTCACGGAAACCTACCCTATACCCGAAGTTTTCCTGCCGAAGCAGACCAGGGTGCATGCCCCCTGGGATTCAGTCATGTCCCCCCGAATCACTCGCGCTCATCGGGTGGACGGACTGGAGGTTGAGACATTTCTTGCGTGAAAATACCATTTAGGGATGGTATATGACTATTTTCTATGCGTGATCTGGGAAATGAAAGCTGGTCCACAAGCTTGACCACTCTTCCTTCGTGCGGAAAACACATCACTCTAAAGAGTGATGAGACAATGGCTCTCATGCAATAAATATAGTCTCGTCCAAGGAGTAGATTGTAATCTAGGGGTCCTTGAACTACCATCACGTTCATGTGAACGGTTTTCCTTCTCAATGTTATGGGCACATCGGGAAGGATCCCTAACGGTCGACTGGTTCCTTTATCAAAGCCTGTCAGATTTCTCATTTCAGGCAAAAGCGATGGCGAACCAAGCGCTTTCCAAGCAGTTGAGGAAAGGATACTCAGAGAAGACCCTTCATCTATGATGGTACCAGCCATAACCATTCTATATATTTGAACAATAATTCGGAATGGTATACTAGCTGGTAAACGGGGTCTGCCTAGTTGATTCCAGTCGAAGGAGACAACTAGGTTGCATGGAGGTGGGACCGAATAGACGACCGGGTACGACTCTGACGAACTTCCTTCCTGTGGTAAAGGAACGGGTAAATTGACCCCATGTTCGTTGGAGTCTGTGATTATGAAGAGAATTTGGACGGTGTCATCCTTGTTCTCTTCAGTGACTGTATCATCTGAAGATGGAACCTATGAAGGCAAGACCGGGTCAACTGCCGCCTTGACCTTTTGACTTTTGTCTGGTATGGATTCGGATGGTTTATCTTCAATGATAGATGCTTCAACCGATCACCTGAGCAGGCCAGCCAGATTTTCAACTGGTGACGGACTCGGCAAGAGTTTTTTTATATCCAAGAGGAAGTCGTAACGGTGAAACCAGACGATCATCCAAAACTCTTTTAGCTTCATCTAAGAAGGGACAACGGTGGATGGCGTGATCGCCTTCGCACAGTTTACAAGGAAATCTATATTTTCCTTTTTGTCTTGGGGCTTCACTTTCACTAGTTGACGGTGTGTTTTCAACATGATCGTCAGAGGTTGACGACACCGGGTTGTGCAAATGGGGAGACCAGTCCCTTAAGATCCGAGGGATGCAAGGATAATCTCTGTGATAGTGGTCTCCCTTGCAAATGACACATGGCGATTTAGGCCTAGTCGGTGAAGTGTGTGGATTTTCGTTAGACGACACTCATTTTCCCCCATTCGCTTTTGGCTCCTTCTTGTTCTTTCTCTTCTTCTCCTTAGGTACTTGACTTTTGGCTTTACCAACCCCATCAAGCGAAGAGGAAGGGGGAGAGGAAGAATTAGAGGAAGTAGAAGGTTGGTGGGTAACTTTGGACTCGTCTATTTGCAGATTTGATTGTTCAGGAATAGTGGTGTTCTGAACGACAGAGGTTGAGAAGAGCCATACAGGCAAACCAATTGTCAGTCCTAGAAGCGACAATGTGGCCATATGGGGTGCACCAACATCTCCCCAAGAGGAGAAGGGACTAGGATTTCCTCCAAGGGGAATTTCTTGGTTGGTGGACTCCATTTTCTCAACCCAAGATCAACATAAGGAAGGGGTAATGAATATTCTGTTTAAAATAAATTTTAGACGCTTTGACACAACTTGTTTTCTCAGTTTTTAAGAGTCGAGAAAAAACAAAAGATGACTCTAGTCTCCTTTGATTTTTAATGAGCCTGAAGTGACAAGTGCTCAGATGGACCTTTTCCGTTAAGGAGTCTAAAAAGGAACGAAAGGGACTGCTCTGGAAATCTAGGTAGAGGGAGTACCAAACCAATCGCAAAACTACAGAATACTTTTTACGGTACGACAGTCAATCTTCCCGAATGTTGTGTTCAGTGCATTGCGATCAATAGCGCGGCAAACACGGCTTCCTATGGATAAAGGATTTAAGCCTATAGGGGTCTCCCAAAATATACTCGACGGTACGTGGGAACACAAGTCCGTACTGGCACTTATCGTCTCAAAGTGGAGGAATCACCCAACCATCAGTGAGAACAACAGTTACTAGGCTTTACGACGCTGGAATACGTCTCTAGCCTAGACCTCTAAATGTTGTGTGTTAAGTTCCAAAGCGTTGTTAGATTCATTGAATTTATTTTAAGTTGATCTTGCTTATGAATTTTTCCTTTCGGGTTCACCACGAGATGTAGATGTAATTCCTAAAATTCAATCTAAAGATGATAAACAAACTTTTTATCTCTTTTATGCAATGAAAATCCTAGCTACTAGGGAAAAGAAAGACAGAATCTTTTCACAAAGAGCAAAGAGCACACTGTAAATGCACTTTCCTAAATCAAGCCAAACAGACTGTCTATATGAAAATGCACATGCATGTATTTGTTTTTCGACTTTCTTAGTATATGGATGCTAAAAATAAAGTTGATGTACAAATCTGAATTTCTTTTCAAGCGACAAACATAAATAAGTTTCTTTTCGAAATCAAAAAATGGAGACGATTACAACACCTTACGATTTTGAAATGAATACTTGTTCTTGACACTAGAAAATTACAAATTCAGACCAAAAGAAATAGTAACAGGATAATCGACCATCAACAGCAATCAAGCTCTTTCCTACGATTGAAATCGACACTTACGACAAATTCAAATCAAAGGACGACAGTACGACTATGCTACTTTTGCAAAGGAGAACTGTAAATGACTCAAAAAACACACAAAAACATCTACAGTTCTTTTGTACAAAGGAGGCGGAATAATAGCAAGGAAAAGGAGTTTCAAACAGACATATACTGATCATAGGTAGCAAAATTCAAGAATAGAACTGGAAAGAATGAAGCACAGAAGCCACAGCTGCACAGAGCTAGTCTGATCGGGGCACCTGTAACACAGAGAATATGAAATGCAGCGCAGGTTGTCCACTCGGGAAGTGCATTGAAATTCAGAATCTCTGAACATTACCTGCGCTGGGCCAGAAATGAGACTCTGTTCGGGTTTCGGGTCACAGTTTGCAGTTCAGTTCTTGGTTTTTGGCCGAGTAAAAAGCAATCAGTAATGCAACAATCAGGGGTAGATCTAAAGAGGATTTAAGAGCTATCACAAGGGCAATCAGATAGTTTGTGAATCAGTTGTTTAAATCATAAACAGATCCAGTGGATGGATTGAATCAGCAGTTATCTACTTGCATTTGTTATGGCAAATGCAGTTCGAATGCTACTTGTAAGTTTATGAAACAAACAACAAAAAATGATAAACAAACAAACTAATTAGTTCCCCAGCAGAGTCACCATTTTGTTACAGGGAAAAGTCCCTATATAGAACTGCTCTATCCCACTAAGATGTGACAGCTGCCTTAGAAACAAACAGAGAAAAACTACTTTTGTTTTTCCTTTATGAATTATAGATAGAGAGGAACAGAAAGACCAACCTCTGTCTTACGCTAATCCTTCGATTCGATCGCTCTCTTCTTTGATAGTCCTCAGCTACCTACTCCCTTGCACACCCAGCTTCACAAAGTACCTGTAAGATCACAGAAGCACAGCACTATACAAAGACATGGATCTATATTCATAAACAACTTAGGATCAGATTTAAATTGACCATACAAATGTAACAAGCATCAATGATACAAAAGCATGGAGGAAAACTCAAATAGCTTTTATTGATAAACAAGAAAAGCTCCAGGAGGAGTTACAACCAGTTGTTCTGACCCAGCATCAACCTCCCAGCAAAGAAGCCCCTCTTCACCTCAAACAAAGCATAGATCACCCAACAATCTGATGTTTGTCTCTAGAAACCAACAACAATTCCTTACAATATGCAAAATTCCAGCCTCTAGATCTCTGGGATGAGGGATCCATATATAGATATCTGTAAGGGGGATGAGTCAGCTTGTGATTTTATTAGTGTCTTCTCTCTGTCAGCTCTTGCTTCCACTTGGAGACTGAGGGCCTCTTACTCATCCTTGGTCGAATTCAGTGAGGCAAGTGTCACAGGGGAAGATTTTGGAAGCTTCAATTGCCTCTCCACCTCGCAGAATGACACTGCCATTTGTCATTTCTCGCCCATCGCACCCCACAGAAGGGAATTTTGAAATTCAATGCACCCTCACAGTGTATTTAGGTGAGATGCAACGCACTTAGCCAATGGAGTAGCTGCAATGATCCTGTTTTGACCAATTCTGAGCAGTTTCTGGTGGAGAACTTCTGGGAGAAGCTGTAATCTGTTGACCTTATTCCTTTAGGGGTTAGAACAACACTTTTAGGGACTTAGCAGCCCTTGGTTTATGTGCATTTCATTCTTGGAGTTGTAGGGCACAAAAATGTCTATAACAGTCAGTATGAAGAAATGTTTGATAGCATGTAATATAATGCATGAATTTATTTAATGAATGCAAAATAACTAGGAGTTCCTTTTTGGTCACCCTATAACGTAGTTCATCTTTTGATAAGCTCTTACTAATAAAATAGATAGCATAAAGCAATTTTCATCTATCTGACCTAGGGCTACTCCTATGGCTTTGTGTGAGGCATCAGCATGAATATGAAAGGGGGGGGGCCATTTTGGGTCTCGAAGAATTGGTGCAGTGGTTAACTTATCCTTTAGGATGTCTAAGGCCTCTTGATAGTGTTTTGACCATATAAACTCATAATCTTTGGCCAACAAATGAAATAAAGGAGAGGCCAACTTGTTGAAGTCATTTATGAACCTTCAGTACTACCCATATAACCTTAGGAAACTTCTAACATCTCTTTGCTTTTGAGGAGGTGGGACCATTTGGATGATAGCTATTCTGTTTGGATCCACCTGCAATGCTTGCTGAGATATTGAATGACCTCCCATGGTCCCTACAGTCATTAAGAATTCACATTTTTCAGGACTGAAAGGCAAGTTTGTTTCAATGCATTTGTGTAGTACTTTACCTAGGTTAGACATTGCTTCTTGAAAATCACAACCATAAGGTGTAAAATCATCCATATAAATCTCTACCGAATCATGGACTAATTCGACATAAATACTCAAGACTGCTCTCTAGAAAGTGGCAGGAGCATTGCATAGGCCAAAATGAAGGACCCTATAGGAAAAAGTACCTAAAGGACAAGTGAATGCGGTCTTATCCTAGTCTTCTGGGAAGATCTGGATTTGGTTGTACCCATGAATCCATATAGGAAAGGGAAAAACATTTTTCCTCCCAGGCCATCTAGCACTTGGTAAATGAAGGATAGAGGAAAATGATCCTTCTTTGTGGCTTTGTTCAACTCCCTGTAATCAACACAAATCCTGCACTTACCATTTTTCTTACGAACTAACACCAAACGAGAGACCCACTCACTGTCGGAGATAGGATAAATGAATCCTGCATCTAGAAGTTTTTGTAGTTCTTCTTTGACTATATCTTTAAGAGTTGGATTCATCCTCCTTTGTGGTTGTCAAACTGGCTTGCAACCTTCTTTGATGCATATGTGGTGAGTACACAGTGAGGGGTGTACTCCCTTCATTTCCTTATAACTCCAAGCAAGGGCTTCTAGATTTTCCTTTAACATGTTGCATAGCTTCTCCTCTTCGAGAGCAGAAAGAGATGGATTGATTTTCAAGGTTCTCTCTGGGCCGAATTCTATGGTTTTCACACAGAGTGGGTTGGAATCAGCCAAGCATAAGTCAATTGGATAGTTGTTCTGGGTTTCCTTTACTACTTCTTCGGTTTCCTTTACTACTTCTTCTAAAGGTAATGAGCTAGGAGTTGGACTTTGGAGGAGGTGTTCAATCAAGTCATCCTCATCTTGTTGTCCTCCTCCCATGGTTTCTTCCAGAGCATAAAGTTGGCCAGAATAAACTTCATCTTCTTCCTTCTCCTCCAACCATAAAGGTAAATCATGCTCTAGAGAAGGTTGAGCAGGAGGGTATAGGACTAACTGCTTGGACATATGCCCATTCTTGATGGTCATATTCTCAGCTCTGCAGCTAATGTAAGCATCAGCAGTGCCAAACCATGGCCTCCCAAGGATGAGAGGATAACCAATATGCTTAGCCTTAAACTGGAGAACTAGGAAATTTGCAGGGTACTCCCAGAAGTCAATGGAAACCATCACATCCTCCACAATTCCCTCAGGGGTTATTGTGGAATGGTCTGCAAGTTGCAGAACTGTTGTGGTCTTCCTCAATGACCCTTGAAGGTTGAGCTTGAGCATGGTGTCCTTGGTCATCACATTAATGGTAGGCCCAAGATCAATCAGAGTGTGTCGGACAATGGTGCCATTGATATGCACATCTACTACAAGGCTTCCAAAGTCCAAATATTTTGAACAGATTATGTGCCCCAACATTAATTCAGATAGCGGCCCAATGACATTAATGGTAGGGGCATCCCTTTTTCGCCTCCTTGGATGCTTGAAGCATTTCTCCTTAATCAAATTATTGTAAATGGGAACATATTTTATTTCCTATAGAAGGGGGATATTTACACATAGATTTTTCAATTCTTTCAGAATTTCAGTCTCTTCTGGGGTAAGCTGGAGTGGTTGGGCTAATCTCTCAGGAAAGGGTGGATTTACTTTAAGTTTTCTTTCCTCTCTTTCTTCCTCAACCTCCCTAGGTGGAGGGGGAGGTTGGTTATGTGGGAGAACTCTCCCAGATATCAGGTTAATCTCCTGCATTTCTACAGCATAAGCTGGATATGATGTCTCTCCACTGTATACTTGCTCACCTTGCCTATTGTTCGGGTTTGGATTTGGCTGGGCAGGCATCTGGGGTTGCTTCGGTGGAGCAGAGTGTAGGATCTATGGTTGGGCAGGTGGTGGAAGCAATAGAGCTAGAGAATTTTTGTATTGGCGCCTCTACCCCTGGGGTGGGGTATTCCACTAAGGTTGTGGTAGAGCGTAAGGTTGAAACAACTGGCTAGCTAGTTGGGAATGATACTGAGATGCATAGTGTTAGAGTCGGTCTGGTCAGCCCTCCGTCAGAGATCAAAACTCTTTGTGCATTTCAATTTTAGGTGTCCCGCTCCATTCTCTCAGCTGCATTTCGCTAGGGACATGCCATGAACTGATGGAGAAAGTCATGCTAGTCATTTTCCCTCATGTCTTGCCCTTGCTGGCTCAGGTCTTTGTCCATAATCACTGAAGTTCATGACAGTCAAGGTCTGGTCTTATTACAGGACAAAGTCATTTTTATGTTTGGTTCTAGCAATTCATCAATTTGGTCTTTGAAAACATGTCCAGAACAAGCCATGTAGGCTAGAGGGAGGCCTAACACAGCTATGGTTCAGAAAGCTTCATCATCACCTGGAGAGACATCGACTCTTCTTCAAAACTCTATTTTGAAGAAAAGTCAAACAAGGTCAATTATGACAAAATTTTCCAAAAAATCACCAGTTGACTTTTCAGATGCAGTTATGATTTACATGGCCACATGCTCTGTCATACTGTCCCTGCAAAGAGGTGCCGAAAATTTCATCATTTGAGCCAAAATGTCAAAGGGAAAGTGAAAATCAGTGTGTTTGAAGGTCAATGAAAAAGTGCAAAACTCAACATTAGAAAAGGGGATTTTCAAAGAGACAAAAATCAAACCCATCTCCTCCAAGGCTATAAATACATGTTTTGACCCAAATCAAAAGAATTGTGCTCTTGCAAGACTTGGAGAAAGCATTTCAAAGGTGTGAAGGTGAGATTGGAGAGTTTGAGTGATTGGAGGTAGGTTTTGGGAGCGCGCAACGCATATAACTAGGGGTGCGGCACACTCGCCGGGCGCGACGCACACGCAGCCAGCCCACCATTGAAAGATTACATGGGCGCAGCGCATACAAGGCGCGCGGTGCACTGGGAATTGCGCGCGGCGCACACAGTCCAGCAGCCAAGAAACGGTGCCAAACCACTTCAAACTTTGGGGAAGGCTATCAAATTGAGAGGTAAGACTTATGACATCGCCTGCTCATCAAGTTTTGTGAAGGATATGGTGTTTTTGAAGAGGTTTGAAGGTCACCCAAAATATATAATGTCAACCATGAGAAAATAAACAAGAAAACGAAGGATGGGTTTGTAAATTTGTGTCGATGTTGCCAAGGTTTCACTCCAATCACTTATTCCCCTCACCTATCATTTTTCCCATCCTCCCTTGTCAATTTTCCTAAACCCCTGCCCTAAGTCACTACCATACCCTCCCCCTATTCCTCCACTATTTGGTTAATGCAAAATCACCATAGGACCAGCTTATTGGGCAAGCAAAGCCGTGGGAGAGGGGTGTGTGGCTGAAGAGTCGGAGAGTCAAATTATTAGGAGTGGCTTAGAGTGTTTTCATAGTGCGCGGCACACACACCAAAGAGCGCGGTGCACTCATGGTGTGCAAAGCACACAGGGCCCGCCCACTGTGTAAACATAACACTGGCGCGGCGCACTGGGAAGAGCACGCGGCGCACAGAAATACAAGGCCCAGAAACTATCACATCTGCCTAAAAACTTGTGGATGCTCACCAATTTTGAAGGGTAGGCCACCAACATCCATCCTTGCACCAAAATTGAAAGGGATAGCATGATTGTAGGGGTAGGAGTCAAATGCAAAAAAAAATTGTAAAGCAAACAAAGGGAAACAAAGAAATCATTGACCCTAGGGTTTATGCTACAGTGACAAAGCTGCCAATATATTTCAAATCCTACCCCATCAACCCTATACCCAAACTACTCCCAAATCCATGATAAATCTCTCCCTTTAAACCCCTATCCCTATTTCATCATTCTCCTCCTAATACTCCATGTTTTATTGTCCCCTTGGTAGTAGATTTTCAGGGCAACTACCAGCTTCATTGGAATTCAAGGGCAGCATAAAATTCAGGGTACAAACAACAGTAATGGCATCAGAAGTTTCATCAGAGTATGAGGAGGAGACTCACAGTGACACAACTTCAGGAGAAAGGGCCCAAAGGAGACATCACCAAAGTGGCAGACATCTTAGAGACGAGCCAAACAAACTCACCGAGTTGCAGGCATGCCCTCCTGCTATGTCTTGTTTCCAGCACATAGCATGTTTTGAATTTTGTCAGAGGGTGGAAAATGTCAGAGTTCATCATGAGTTGGCTCGACTTTTTGCACTTCACCAACATGGAGGATAATCCATCTTGGCTGGGGTCACTTTCACATTGACAACCGAGACCATATCAGTGGCGACAGGCATACCCAACATTGGAGAGCAGTTGCATAAAAAGAAAAAGGTGGAGAGGCAGCATTATGAGCCTTACATCAAAGACAGCGGTTTGAGCCACCTCACGAGAGTTTTTCCGTTCAGATTTATGAAAGATGAGTATGCCCCGCTCATGAAATTAATCATGAAGTACTTCAATTGCGAGGGGAGGTTTTCTCGCCTCTATGCCTATCACATCAGCCTGCTCATGCACTTTACCAGGGTACGAATGATGAGCCTCCCATTTTTCATCTGCGAGAACATAGAGAGGATGAGAAATTTCATGCAGCACAAGACCCCTCGACAGCAGCTCAACAGTGTGTATCACTTTGCCCTTATCCGGATTTTGGTAGACCATCAGTTGGGATTGTAGGGTATTGCTTGCGAGGACTTCATCTCCCGTGACTTCTTCAGCGCTACACAAGTGGTTTCAGAAGTAGAGAATGAGGTGGGGGGCCCATATCATCAGTATGAGCGACATGAGACTGCCACTATGCCAGTATATATCACCTATTAGAAAGGTAGTAGACCCTTATTTGCAGCAACAAAGCGAGTTTTATCTCCACCCGGGGTGGAAGGGGCCTCGCTTCCGACATCGGCATCACAGGAGAAGGGAAGATGAAAGGGGCCAGTGCATGATGAGGGGCCTTCAGGTGAGCCATCAGGTGAACGAGAGACAGAATTCGTTCTCCTCCAGGATGATGAGACAGATGCAGAACCTACAAATGCTGAGCTTGGAGAGATCATTCAGGAGCAGCAATTAGTGATTGAGAACTTATCCCTGGACTTGGAGAGGGCCAAGTGGAACATGAAGTATCTGGAGCAGAGGAACAAGCAACTTGAGGATCGACTAGCTGAGATAGAGTTGCAAATGATCAAGGAAAACCGGCAACACATCATGGCAGCACAAGGCAGACCTATGGAGCAAAGAGATGAGGACCGGGAGTATGTGTTAGAGAAAGTGAACATTCACTTGGAGCAGTGGTTGGATAAGGCTAACAGGGAGAAAGACATGTTGAGGCACATGACTCACCACTACATGGCCCGAAACATGAGCTCCAAACAAGAATCAGGAGCCTAAAGTCAAAATTGAGCAAAGCAACAAAGGAGGCAAAGGAGGCAAAGGAGCAAGATCGGCTTCGAATCTTGGATGAGGCTTCCTTGTCATAGCATATCACTTCATAGGGAACATCCAGCCCAAATTTCAAAAAAATTGGGGAAATTTTGGTCACTTGGCAATTTTTTGGGTAAAAAACAGGGATTTCCTCCCTGTGCGTCGCGCCACTAGCGCGATGCTAAAATTCTATGGCTCCAATTGAGAAACAGCTTGTAGAATTGGATTCAGCATTGAAAATTATGACTACTGGTGTCTAGGCAAAATATTTGGGCAAGATCTGGGTCTCCTAAAGGTCAAAAAACACCCAAAAATGGCCTCTTTGCCACTTTTTTGACACACAGAAAGCAGTCTTGGGAGAATGGAGATTTGGAAGGGCAAATGAGCACCAAATTTGAAAATTCTAGTTGGGTTAGGAAGTAGACATGACAGGCTTTCCAGCAAGACCACTTGGGCACATTTTGGACACCTGCAAGTGCCCCAAACAAGGTCCCAAAGTAGCGCGATGCACAGAAAAAATGGCGTGGCGCACAGAGGAAAAAATTGCCAATTTGCTTCCGTTTCGCGAAATTTCGGGGTCGCGACTTCCCCAAGTGGGCCCGGTCATCTACACTTCAGTGTTTTGGCACCAAAGGTGGCATTTAAAGATTTTTTTCTCCAGATGGGCTTCTATCCAAGTGGCGAAGGAAGGCAAACGGTCACTCAAAGCCAAATGTCATGTTTGCAACGCTGCACCTGTAGCTGATGGTTGGCTCTCCATCTCCATTTCGCAATGATTCGAATAACTCCCCAACCCTTGGGAATTCTATCTCTTCCTCACACATTCTATATATTGTATGCAAGTTATTTGCAAAGGGTTGGCTAGCTTGTAACTTCTGGGAGACTGTGGGAAAGAAACTCTGTTTCTTCACTGTATATTTTTGACAGAGAATTAATGAAAGGCAGCGGCTCTTTTTCATGAGATTCTTGTGGTTGTGAGTGTAGCAAGTGTATTTCTTATGTGTTCATATGTATTCATTTATGTTTCATAATTCATTTCACGCTCATTTCCAGTGAAATTTTCTGAGTGAGATTAGGTAGAATCCAATTTTTATTGCTCTGCCTGTGGGAAAATTTCATGTTTCAGTGTTATTTCTTCTGTTGAAAAGGATTCATGTCACTATGCCCTTTTCACTTTCTTCAGCAATCTATTCATGCTATGATACCTAAAACTAAATTGTTACATTTTCCACCTACCTTGCCTCACGGAATAATCTGTGCCTTCATATTCAATTCTCTGTTCTTTGCTGAGCGCCGGTCCCATAACATCCCAGAAGCTCGGTCATTTCATAAAATTGTTTCCAGAATCCCTATTCACTTACTAGCCTAAGGTAAACATTGTATTGTAAGTCATCTCAGACCATTTTCAATCATTCATTCACTGAGCGTGACTTGGAGAGAGCCCTCTCCTGCTCTGGTACGGCTAGCTACCAGACTAAGCGTGGTTTGTGGTTACCCTAATTTTTGCCTTCCTTCAGCCTAAGGCAAATTTAGGTGCTAACATAGTGGTGACCATACTGGGGAGAAGTTGAAAATCAAATTCCCTTGTTTCATAAAAATTCTAGGCTTCCGGACGATGAGCTTAGGATTGGAAAGGCTGAGTAAGTTGGTTGTGTCCTGTAATTTCTCTCAATAGCACGCTGGCTTCGAGATGATATACCAGAGCAAATCCAGACCCAGACCCTCCTCATATTTACGAAAACCCCAATTTGATCCCAAGACTCCTTCGTCAAGAAAGCACCATAACTCCCGTGTTCAAATCCCATTCATGTCCCGACATTTTTGAGTATCTTGAAGAGCTTGAGTTTGATGAACGATTTGAAATATCTTTGTTTGAGTCTAAATCCGAAAGGGTTGTTGATTATACCGTCCCCAATCTGCAATTTCTTGTAGACCTTGAAACAGAAAGAGCCAATAGATTAATTGATAATTACATTGCAACACAGCCCCAAACTCCAATTGCAAGCCCCTTGCAAATTGTGCACACTCCTCCAACACCTCCAAGGCCAAATCCACCGAGAATGATGGCTGCCCGTTTCGCACCCCTTGTTCTGCCCCAAGTCCTAGATGACATGCCAAATGATTATCAAAGTAAAATCCCATTTTTTGATGGCACTCCTAACAACATTACTGCTCAGCAACATGTGGACAAAATGGCAGACTTCTATGAACTTCATGAGATCGATGCAGAGAACGTGGCAATGAGGCTCTTTGTACAAACATTTGCAGGTGATGTGAGGAAATGGTTCAGAGGTTTGGCGGCTGCAAGTATCACTACCTTGGCTGAAATACAAAGACATTTTTTGAACCGGTGGAAAGTGAAAAAGAATCCCCTTCAAATTCTGGCCGAATATGAACAAATCAAACGGAATGTCAGTGAGTCGGTCCAAGATTATTGTGTTAGATTTAATGCAGTCTACAACGAAATTCCAGAACATCGAAAGCCACCTATGGGACTAGCAATGATGAAGTTTCCAAATGGTTTTGATGCTGACATGGTGTACCAATTAAGAGAGAGAGAACTAGCTACAATGGAAGACATGCAGAAAATTGCGGTCAGCGTTGAGGCAAATCTGTTGTCCAAAAGAGCTAGAGCGAAAGTAGAGAAGAAAACCACTGTGAAAGAAGAATCTTCTTCAATGGATCAGCTTCTCAAAAAGGTAGAGTAGATGCTTGAAAGGGTAAAACTTCACAAGCCAGAGCCACAAGTTATGAATCCTAACTTTCGTGGCCAACAGCAGCCACAATATAGAATAAGACAAAGAGATCAGCGAACTCAAGAGCAGACAACACAACAGCCAGTACAAACACCTTTGCAGCAGAATTTTGTGCACGGACTAGAGTCAGATGAGGACGAGAAAGTAATAGGCAAAGAAAACCATCTCTTTACTCCAGATGAGTTGCCTACTTACATTATCGAAGAGGAAGAATGTGCAGTGAATTCAGCTAAACACCAAGACACTGATTTTATTCTAGCTAGTGTCACCGTGTTGGAAGAAGAATCAGAAGAATATTAAAGGGGGTATATGAATGCTTTGTCCGCACAACAGCAACGATATTCTCTTAGAAACAGAGATGTGTCGGCCAAACCAATTCAGAAAAAGAAGGAGGGTGAAACAACAAAAAATGATTCATCAGCTACACAAAGAAAAGGAAAGGAGGCGGTTGGTCCGGAGAGCAGCAAATCAAAATCAGCAGAACAATCACAGCAACCAGCCACATCAAAAGAGAAGGAAAGGAAAGAGATCCCAGTCAAAGAGGTAGAAAAAACTCCCACTTTTAGCCTAGAGAATGAGATTTATAAGTTAAAGGTATCCGTCCCCTTGACCGAAATAATGAAGAACAGCAGTTATAGAGGACAGATTTCTAAAATGTTGAGTTTGGACCCAATGTCCGACATGGTAAATGTAGAAGATGATCAGCCTGAAATGATTTTCGGACCAGCAATGAATGGTGAGTCTCCCGATAGCGATGTGCCACCCTTCTATATCAGTTTACGATTGCATGGTTTTGTGCTACACAATGCCATGTTCGATTTCGGAGCTTCTCACAATCTCATGCCCAAGGCTATCATGGATAAGCTTGCTCTGGACATCACCCGGCAATATCACGATCTCTATTCATTTGATTCCAGCAGAGTAAGGTGTATAGGACTCATCAAAGACTTAGTTGTGAGTTTGGATCAGCTTCCTATGAAAAATGTTTTGATGGATGTGGTGATAGCAGATATTCCTCCAAGGTTTTGCATGCTTCTTTCCAGGTCTTGGGTAGCGAAATTGAAAGGGACACTACAGCTGGATTTCTCCTATGCAACAATCTCGGTGTTTGGACAAATGAGGAAGTTATATCGGGAACAAAAAATGAAATATATGATCACAAGCAAGGAGAAACCTATGAATCAGCCTATCAACTATGTACATACATATTTAGAATCTTTTGTTTTGTTTTCAGATAGTTTAAATGAGATAGATAGTCAGATAGTAGAAGAAGACGACATATCGGAAATAGCAGAAAATTTCAAAGAAATTTTGGAAAAAGAATGACAAGGAAAGTAGGAAAATGTTGGGAAATCAGCTGAAAATAATGGGTAGCAAGCATACAAGGCACGACAAACAGATTTCCAGCACTTACAAGAGGAGGAAGAAGGCTTGTGGACCATGGATTTCGATGGAGTAGTGGGGAATGATGGTGCTAGAATTGGAATTTGGGTACGCAGTCCCTTCTCCGCCCCAAACAAAGTACCTAGCAGCGTGAGGGTTTGCTCTTACAAGCTGGCCTTTGAATGTTCAAATAATGAATCTGAGTATGAAGCTCTGATTGCTGCCCTGAAGATTCTTAGAAAGCTGAATTCAAAAAGGATTTCGGTATATGGCGATTCCGAGTTGGTAATAAAACAGGTCAGAGGTGAGTATCAAGAAAAACATCCTAGGATGCGGGCCTATCGTAATGCAGTTTTAGACATCTTGAAGCTATTTCCATAATACACCTTGACATGTGTGCCACGTATACAAAATATTATTGTTGATGCTCTTGCCAAGGCAGCGAGCAGCTTGAAGATCCCCATGAACTCCAACAATAAATTTGAAATCCATGTCAAGCATCATCCAACCATTCCAGACAATCAGTGATATTGGTAAGTGTTTCAAGATGATGAGGAGATTAAGGATTTTCTGCTCAACAAAGGAAAGTTCAAAGAAACCTCAATTGATGTGGAAAACGATGAGGGCAAAGGGAATGGTACAGATGAAGTGAAGATCAATCAAATGGACGTATTACAGCTGAAGAATAACATCATTCCTAAAGGCTTGATACCTATAGAGGAACTTTTTGATCAGGATGATGTAGCCCACAAGCCAACATTGCAGCCAATGGAGAAAGGTGTAGAAGAAGTCAACATCGGTACAACAGCCAATCCAAAGTTGGTGAAATTGTCCAAAGCATTACTGCCAAAGATCAAGGACAAATACATCAATTTGATGGCTTCATTTGCAGATGTATTTGCTTGGGATTATTCTGATTTAAAGACCTATGATACAAATATTATTCAGCACACAATACCCATCAAGCCCAACCAAAAACCATTTAGACAGAAGCTGAGAAGGATAAATCCAAAGTTGCTGCCATCTATCAAAAAGGAGGTAAATAGGTTGTACAAGTTAGGTATCATTGTGCCTATCAGATTTTCAGATTGGATATCTAACTTAGTGTCTGTATGCAAGAAGACCGGTGAGATCTGCCTATGCATTTATTTCAGAAATCTAAAGAAGGTCTCATTGAAGGACAACTATCCACTGCCCAAGATGGACCATATACTTCAGTGAGTAGTGGGGGCATCTCGTATGTCACTGCTTGATGGTTATTTCGAATATAACCAAATTTCCGTCCATGAAGATGATAGAGACAAGACAGCATTCACCACTCCATGGGGAACCTTTCACTATGCTAAAATGCCCTTCGGTTTAAAGAATGCAGGTGCCACATTTCAGCGGGCAATGGACTTGGCTTTTGCAAATGAGAAAGATGTGTTTTTGGTGGTGTACTTGGATGATTTGACGGTATTTTCCAAATCCGATGAAGAGCACATGCATCACCTAAAAATTGTCTTTCAAAAGTGCAGGAAATATGGTCTATCACTGAATCCTAAGAAGAGCTTGCTCACCATGGAGGAAGGCAAATTACTTGGGCACATCATTTCAAAGGATGGCATTCGTATAGACCTAGCACATGTGCAAGCAATTTAGCAAATCGATCTGCCTAGGAACAAAAAGGAAATACAATCATTCAATGGTAAGATGAATTTTCTGCATCGTTTTGTGCCTAATCTTGCAGAACACTTAAGAGAAATGACCAACATGCTTAAGAAGGACAACCAGGTGAAATGGACGGCTAAGGCGGTAAAATATTTCAACTTGGTCAAATTGGCCCTTTCTTCAGCTCCAGTTCTAGTCAGCCCGGACTACACTCAGGATTTCATATTGTTTTCATTTGCTTCTGAGCACACTATGGCAGCGGTATTATTACAGAAGAGAGATGATCATGAAAGACCCATTGCATTCTTCAGCAGGGCTATAAGGGATGCAGCTTTAAAGTACAACATCATTGAGAAGCAATCCCTGGCATTGGTGAAGGCATTGAAGGATTTCTAGGTGTATATCCTACATTCTCACATTCTGGCCTATGTTCCTAATACTACTGTAAAAGATGTTTTAGTGCAGACCGATCCGAAAGGGAGAAGAGGCAACTGGATTGCAACCTTGCTAGAATATGATGTGGAGATAAAGCCTACAAAGCTGATCAAAGGGCAGGGGCTGGCGAAGCTAATGGCCGAATCAAACTTGCATGCCTTAGACATAAATCTGATCGCTGCCATGTCCGAGGAGAATGAGGAAGGAACGTCAATTCAGGTATCCGAAATGTTTGCTTTGTCCCCATGGTATTCAGATATAATATATGTGCTGAAAAATCTATCACCACCACCCGGCATGACTAGAAACAAAGCGAGAACACTCAAATTGAAGGCTGCCAAGTTTTGTATTTTGAATTCTGCACTGTATTGGAAAGATCCCGGTGGCATTTTGTTAAATTGTTTGGTGGAAGAGGAGGCAAAGAAAGTCATGGAGGATTTCCACGGAGGAGAGTGTGGAGGTCATCTTTTTTGGAAGTCAAAAACGAACAAAATTTTGAGAGCAAGGTGTTAGCCTCCTGTTGCAACAGGTTTCATATTTAATGATTGACATTTTTACATGCCAAATATGTCATCTTTCTTGCAGCAAGGTTCCATATTTCCCGAGAAGAAAACCAGAGAAGAAGTAATAAAGTGTACCAATTCAAATGTCACTGTTGTGATTCCATCTTTGAGGAGTTGTCCCAGTTTTGAAGAGTTCTTCATTTTGGGAGGTCCAAAAATTCTAATCCTTGCCTCCCTAGGTTTCAATTTTCTGTTTTAGAATATAGAGAATGACATCTGTCCAAACAGTTTAATCTTGGCATATTTGTAGATAGGTAGAGAATCAAAGGGACCCAACTGTTTAATTTGGGACCTGGCAGAAATAAGTGCAGATCTAGATAGGAAAAATCAAAAGAAAAATTGTGAATCTGGGTCTGCAAGTCTAAGTGCACCCAAAACAAAAAGAAGAAAAAATGTTAGGGTAGTAGGCTGGGTAGGTAGCTTTGATGTGGCAGAATCATTATTAGTGATCAATTTTGTACCTCACAATGTCTTTTCTTTTCAGATCACAGTTATCAGGCAATTTTGTATTCATGAGGAAGTACCCAAGCTGGAGATTCACTAACCTCCCCTTTCTTCTCATCACCCCAAAGTCACTTAATAACATCCCCCAAGAGGTCAAGATCTGCTTGAGCCTCTCAGTTTCATCATCCCCATGACATTTGCCTTGGTGAGGATCTCCTTCACTCAAGGACTGCTCACTCATCATCTGTGAGTCTTATTTTCCCCAAAATGGCCTAAGGTCTCATACCTTAATGCACTCTTTTCATCTCCATATTAACTTCTAACTTTATTATATAGCTCCCTAACAATTTTCCCATTCCCCTACTAAAAATCATGTATATAAACTCCCCTATGTAAATATCCCTCCCTAGCAATATAGCCATATTCTTTATAAGTCTGGGAAATCTCAGTCTATCTGGGACTGTTTTTAGCCCATCCGAGTCATTAAGGAGCTAGTTTGACATCTGGTCAGCTAGTAACCTCTTCCTTAGCCCAAAAACCCATGTTTTTCACCTTCCTCCCAACATTTTCCTTGTAAATTTTCACCCTAACGTTGCAAAAAAACCCACATCCCGCCCCCAAACCCAAAGTTTTGTACATAAATATTAATCTGCGCCTGTAAAAACCCCACATAAACCCATTTTTCCTAAGTTTTAACCCATCCGCCGCGCATATTAAGAAAGGAATATACCTAGAATATTCCCACCCGTTAACCCGCTATCCCTTCGCATCCGCCGCCAGCCGTCCGATCCACAGCCCCGCAGATCGACAGTGGCAGGCCACCCCATCCCCGAACTGCCCGGCCTTTAGCGTCCGGGAGATGGGCGGTATTACCGTCGTACTCCCGTCACACGTCAGGCGTTGGGCTGTAGCGGAGCCCCTCCCTCCGAAACCGCCATCCCCGAAAATCGGTGCGCCATATACCGCTTACCGCCCTGCCGAGTGACGTCACCCCCTGCGGAGTCATGCCCACGTCACCCCCTGCCCAGTCACCCGATGAGTCACCTGCCTGTGTGGCCTCCTACCATGTCACTGCCACGTGTCCCTTCCACCGTACTTGCCACGTCATAGTCTGTAAATGATGATGTCATGCTGACTTCATCCCGCCATGTCGCCCTGCTGACGTCATACTGACATCACCCTCCGTACAATGCTGACGTCATCAGCACTTTTTTGGGCGCAAAGGTGCAAAAGTCGCACTTCGGAGCCCCGGAATCGAATTCTGAGGCAGTTGCGCAAATCGCTCATCGCAGGATTTTTTGGGCCAAAATGGAGAATCTTCAGGTAATCTTTAAGGAATCTTCTCACCATGCAGCCCCAGGAAGCCCGAAAAGGCGCAAAAATGATCCGTTTTCTTCACAGAGCACACCAAAAGGAGCAGAAGATCATTTCAGAAGATACAGAGGCCGAACAGCAGCCATTCATTAGTGATTAGACCCGCAGGATGCCAGATCAGCAGTCCAGATTTTGTCAAAGAGTATCAGAAAAGGAAAAAACGCCAAAGAGTATCAGCCGAAGATATTTTAGTGGCTCGAAGCAGCTAAGAATTAATGAGCCCCCCGGAAAGTCAAATCAGGCAGCTAAAGCCCATTCCTGCACTCAAATCACAGCTTAAACTTTAAATGCAGGCAGACATCGAGGAGCAGGAACCCATGCATATTTACTTCAAAGGACACTACAGCAAGCCATCAAGGACCACATCATTTATTTATTTCTGATACAGCGACCCTCAGCGCCGCTCAAGAGATTTTTTGCATTTAATTCCAGATAGAGTTAGGTCAATAAATTATTCTTATGACCTGATTAGGTCAAGATGTAATAAAAGCAGTAGATAGAAAGTTTTTGCCCTATATATACCACCCTCTGTATAGTCTTAAGGGTTGGTCAATTGAGAATTTCATTAGAGACTCGCATTGTGTATCTGAGTTTTTTCCATAATCAAAGATTGTTGAAAGCTTGGAGAGCAAACTATATGTTGATAATCAATGTTTTGAAGATATGAAGATGGAATTCCTGTTCTGCAGCTTGAAACAATAAGTGCATCTTACATCTTTTAATGTGTTTGTCATTATCTAAATAGCAGAAAAAAGAATAGCCTAGAATTAGTTTAAATACTCTCTATGCTCAATTCCTGTTGTTTTCCTCTAAAAGAATTGGTTATGAACATTGAATTCCTCCCGGCTCATGTTTACCCCAATTTACCTGTGTTTGCCAATTATCTAGAGATTATTAACTGCCCCTAGGTAGCGTTGTGTTACCTCCTCTGTTAAATCAACTGAGAGATTCTTAACTGCCTCTCATTACTTAGCATCTCTTCCCATCCATAAAACCTGAGAAATTGTTTCAAATGTAGCTATCTTGCTCCATTTTCCCTCACTATTATTAAGGAAACCTAACAGCATTCGTCTCCTCGACTCCACGCCCAATGGTTCGAAACCCTTAGACTGTGCACTGCCTCTCTACCTGAAAAATCAATTTTCCCACCAAAACAAAACAAAGAACCCCCTGAACCCAAGACCTAGCCTAAAATCCTTTCAAACAAAGTTAAATCTAAAAGAGAGAGCCCTCTCTGATTGCAGGTTGGCTAGAACCTACAGTCCAAAGTTGGTTTGTGGTTACCTCGGCCGTATCCCTTTCTTAACCTTCGGGGACAACCTGAGTGATAACATAATGGCGACTCAACTAGGGACATCCTCAGTTAATTTTTCAGAGTTTCACGAAGAAGGTTAAAAATCCCTTGTAGAAATTGATTTTCTAATTGCTGTATATTTCCTAAAACTACAGATGAAGCCTGAATGTCAGCCAGGAAGCCTTTGAAACCGTTTTTGTCTTACATTAACAGGTTTAGATAAAATCTGCTTTAGTCAATCTTCATGCTAGTTTTAAGATATACACAGCCATTCCAAAATCTGATCTGGCCCTTGTGAATACAAAAATATTCCAAAAAATATACCCAAAAAACAAGTTCGGAAGCTGGCTCCCAAGAAAAACCCGCGATATACAAGATCAAACCCAGACCCAGATCCTCCAGCTATTTTTGAAAACCCTAACATAATCCCTAAAATCCTTAGGAAGCAACAAAGACAGGAAAATTTTGCTGATTTGAGTCCTGAAACAGCTTACCCTAGCTCTGTTCCAACTCCTGTCAAGGTTTTATTCCGGTCTACCCCCGCTTCCCCTAGTTCATCATCTACATCTCAAAGCTCTCCCGTCACACCTTCATTCACAGCACATATCCCCATTACCACTACTGTTGTTTCTACTGTTCCAGTTACTCCTGTTGTCCCTGTAATCCCTGTTGTTCCTCTTATCCCCACCAATATGGCTAATAGATATGCACCCCTGCAATTACCTGCTAACGCTGCGGCTTTACCTCAAGA
This sequence comes from Pinus tabuliformis, assembly GCA_031772625.1. Classification (NCBI taxonomy): domain Eukaryota; kingdom Viridiplantae; phylum Streptophyta; class Pinopsida; order Pinales; family Pinaceae; genus Pinus; species Pinus tabuliformis. The sequence continues at coordinate 673,320,734 of CM062818.1, forward strand.
TTACCAATCGAAAATTTCATATTTTGATTCCACTGGTCCCTCCACAGCTATTCAGCATGCCAAAAAGATGCAAGACTATTTTGAAAACTATGAAATAGATGATGACAGCGTGAGAATGAGAATTTTTGTCCAGAGCCTGACAGGTGATGTAAGAACTTGGTTCAGATCACTTGCTGCAAATTCCATAACCACTCCTGACGAGCTTTACCTATCCTTTACTAACAGATGGGAGAAAAAGAAAGATCCCTTGCACATATTAGCTGAATATGATACAATCAAACGAGGTCCTCAAGAGACCGTTTTAGAATACTGTGCAAGATTCAATAATGTATATAACGCGATACCACAGAATTTAAGGCCTCCACCCGATCTGGCCTTGTACAAATTTCCTGACGGTTTTGACCCAGATATGGCATATCAGTTAAAAGAAAGAGCTCCTACAACCCTTGAAGACGCGCAAAAGGTTGCTGTTACCGTAGGAGCTAACTTAATTGACAAAAGAAACCGAGCGAGAATGGAAAAGAGAACCACCTTTAAGGAAGAACCCTCAGCCTTTGACCAGAAGCTTGATGCTATCATTAATGGCTTGCAAAGACTAGGGGAAAGAGTAGAACATGTTGAGAGAAAGGCGTCGTGGGAAGGACAGCAGTCCAACACCATAAGAAACCCAAATTTCAGGAAAACACAGAACATAAATGCTGGTAGGTCTAACCAAGACCAGGATATCAGACCCCCTTTTCAAGATAACTATGTAGAAGGATCTACCTCTAGTCAACCCATAGAAGACGATCACATAAATGTAATGGACCTAAAGGGTGAGCATCAAACTTTCCTGACACAAGAAGACCAAAACGAACATGATTGCAGTCAATTTCAAACTAAAACTGGTGAGTCTTTTGATTTCAAGCAGGGTTATGATACTGCTGTGTATGAAGTACACAAACAATATAAACTGAGAACTAGGACAATTGATATTTCTGAGCCTAGCAAGACAAAGGAAAGCAAACAACCCAACAAGATTAAAAACAGAGCTGTCATAACCCAACCAGCTGATACGACTGCCTCAAACTCAAGTCAAGTGACTGTAGAGGACATAACAGACACGCAGCCTGTTGTTGAGCAGCCTTTGCCACCTCCTTTCTCAAAACAAAACTCAAACAGCATCCCGAAAAGTACTCCTGAAGTTGCAAAACCGCAAGCGAATACTTCCCATAGCATTGATAAACAAGAAAAAGCCACTGATAGTTCAGGTGAAAAGGAAAAAACTATTGTTATCAACACCAAGACTCCACAAGATAAGTCATTTAATTTGGAGATAGAAATAGGAAAACTAAAGATAGCTATTCCTCTCTCAGAACTCGCTAAACATGATGTGTATAGGCAGCAAATTCAAAGATCATTGCAAATGCCAGAAAACAAAGATGATGTAAATGTTTTGGATGATTCCCCTGAGCTGTTGTTTGGACCAGAAGTTAATGGAAAATCTACCTATGGACCTGTCCCACCCTTTTATATCAGTCTGCATATCCATGACAAAGTGTTACACAACGCTATGTTTGACTCAGGGGCATCACACAATCTTATGCCCAAAGCAGTGATGGAAAAACTGAACCTTGATGTTACAAGACCATACAAAGATCTGTACTCATTTGACTCAAGTCAAGTGAAATGTTTAGGTCTCATCAAAGACCTCTGCGTCTCCTTAGTCCAATATCCTAACAAGACCATCCTCATGGATGTAGTGGTCGCTGACATTCCTCCCAAGTACGGTATGCTCCTGTCAAGATCATGGGGAGCGAAGCTTCAAGGATCCCTTCAACTAGACCTTTCCTATGCTACCATTTCAGTCTTTGGGCAACCAAAGAGACTGTACAGAGAAACGCTCATGAAATATGTAGTGAGTAGTGAAAGCAAGCCTGAAAATTTTCCCATTTATTCGATCCATTCCGATATGGATTCTTTCATTTTATTTAATGATGAAATAAATTTACCCACTAAGGGTAAACTGCTGGCTCTAGAACAACAAGTGCACATCAGTGAAGAAACGATTACCCATGATAAATAAATTGTCAAAACAGTAAATGCAACCAGCATGTTACAAGAACATGCTCAAACAAAAATCTTAAATCTGCCCAACCCTGATTCGGATAACACTCCTAGCTTTGTCAACAAGCAAGAAATCACATGGTTCTTAGAGTTTGATGGCTCTGTTAACAAGTTAGGAGCAGGGGCAGGTGTCTGGATTCATAACACACACAATAATCATGCAGAGGGACATGCTTACAGACTGAACTTTAAATGCACAAATAACATGGCAGAGTATGAGGCTCTGCTGTTAGGCCTTAAACTGCTAAAAACTCTAGGTGCTGTAAAAGTGTCTATCTTAGGGGACTCTGATCTAGTCATACAACAGATGAAAGGTAATTTCGTTACCAATGACAACAGGATGAGAGCCTACAGAATTGCTGCTACTGACATACTCCAGTCATTCGACGAATTTCAGCTTGACAAAATTTCTAGAAATCACAACATTCATGCACACAGCCTGGCCACATTTGCAAGTACATGTAAACTCCCTTTTGACCCACACCATCATTTCACAGCCGAAATAAAACATAGGCCCACCATCCCAAATAACATCAGAGATTGGCAAGTATTCGAGAATGATGCCCAGATCAATAATTTCCTTACCCTTGCGCACAAATTTTTGAATATTCACATTGACACGGATGCCATGACAGATTCTGAACAGCAGAAAAATGATGGTCAGCAAGCTCTAGATACTGCAACAGCCAAACTGATTCTGAAGCCAACCGTTTTTTACAATGAAAACATTGAACAGCTAAAACAAACACAGGCAGAAGAAACAGACAAAATAGAGGTAGAAATCATTGACCTAAAGGATAATTTTTTGCCCGCTGGCCTCACCCCTTTAGAAGACATGTTTGACTCCAATGACGTTCCCAGAAAACCAAAATTGCAACCAATAAACACGGAAATTGAAGAACACAACATTGGGACACTAGAGAATCCAAAAATGATCAAACTGTCCAAAAATCTTCCACCCGATCAAAAGCCCAGGTACATTGACTTATTCAAAGAATTTCAAGATGTATTTGCTTGGAGCTATGAGGATTTGAAGTCCTATGATACATCAGTGATTCAGCACACAATCCCATTGAAGCCCAATCAGAAGCCCTTCAAACAGAAATTGAGAAGAATCAACCCCGTGTTGCTTCCCCCGATTGAAAAAGAAGTGAAAAGGATGTGGGAAGCAGGCATAATAGCCCCTATCAGATTCTCTGAGTGGGTGTCCAATCTCGTTCCCACAAGAAAAAAGACAGGTGAAATCAGACTTTGTGTAGACCTCAAAAACTTAAACCAAGTTTGCTTAAAAGACTACTATCCATTGCCTAAAATGGACCACATATTGCAGAGAGTAGTGGGATCATCTAGAATCTCTTTACTAGATGGATTTTAAGGTTTTAACCAGATACTTGTTCACCCAGATGACCAAGACAAAACAGCTTTTACCACACCCTGGGGAACATTTAAATATGTAAAGATGCCATTTGGACTTAAAAATGCAGGTGCTACTTTTCAACGAGCAATGGATATTGCTTTCACTAAAGAAATACATGACTTACTGGTTGTGTACCTTGATGATTTAACCCCATTTTCCAAAATTTGATGAAGAACATCTCAAGCACCTCAGGCAAATTTTCATGACATGCAGAAAATATGGTATTTTCTTGAATCCTAAGAAGTCCCTATTTGGCCTTGAAGAAGGAAAATTACTTGGCCACATCATATCAAAAGATGGGATCAGAATCGACCCTGAGAGAATACAAGCCATCCTCCAAATTCCATACCCCAGAAACATAAAAGAGCTACAAGCATTCCTTGGGAAAATCAACTTTCTGAGGAGATTCATCCCAAATCTGGCTGAATTAATAAGACTGTTAAGCAACATGTTAAAGAAAGATGCCAAGGTAAGATGGTCCCTGGAAGCTAAGCAAGCATTTGAGAGTATCAAATCTGCCTTAACTCAAACCCCTGTCCTAACTAGTCCACAGTTCGATAAAGATTTTATCATATTTTCGTTTGCATCCGAGCATACGATAGTTGTTGTCCTGCTGCAGAACGATGAACAGGGAGCTGAAAAGCCAATTTCTTTTTTCAGCCGAGCCTTAAGAGACGCCCCATTGAAGTACCCGATAATGGAAAAGCAGGCCTACGCACTTGTCAAGGCCATCAAGAATTTTAGAGTGTACATACTGTATTCACACGTGATTAGAAGGCAAAAGAGGAAAGTGGATCGCAAGTATCCTCGAATACGACATTGAAATAAAACCAACCAAGCTGATAAAGGGACAAGGTTTAGCTAAACTAATGTCCGAAACAAATTTTCAAGCCTTAGATATTAACGAGCTGGACAATGAACCGGAGCTGGCGACTCCACAGATCAGTGAAATGTTTCTGCGATGCCCCTGGTACACTGACATTTGCTATGTATTGTTAAACCTATGTGCTCCCCCAGGATTGTCCAGGACAAAGAAGAGGTTTTTGAAAATGAAGGCTTTGAGATTTTGTGTGATTGATGGTGCATTATTTTGGAGAAATCATGAAGGTATATTGTTAAATTGTTTAACCATGCATGAAACCAACAATGTCATGAAAGAATTCCATGCAGGTGATTGTAGAGGACATCTCTACTGGAAATCCACAGTAGACAAAATCTTGAGGGTTGGTTTCTACTGGCCCATTCTTTTTGCAGATGTCAAAAAGTTTTCCATGTCGTGCCACAAATGCCAAATTTTTGAAGGCAAGAGAAAATTGTTGCCCATGCCCCTTAAACCCATCTCCACCGAAAAACCTTTCCAACAATGGGGTCTTGACTTCATTGGAGAAATCCATCCCTCTTCCTCAGGCCAGCACAAATGGATCCTAATAGCCACCGATTATTTCACCAAGTGGGTTGAAGCCATTCCCTGTAAACAAGCCAATGATACCATCATTATCCAATTCCTTGAAAACAACATCCTTTCCAGATTTGGCTGCCCTGAGAAAATCATCACTGAAAATGCCGCTACCTTTAAGTCCAAAAAGATGATCACATTCTGTCACAAGTTTCATATCACCCTGGGCCACTCTACAGCATATTACCCTCAAGGCAATGGATTGGCTGAATCATCTAACAAGAGCCTCATCAACATCATAAAGAAAATTCTAGAAGAAAACAAGAAAAACTGGCACAAAAAGCTGGTGAATGCCCTATGGGCAGACAGACTTTCAAACAAAAGATCAATTGGAATGAGCCCTTATGAGCTGGTATATGGCATAGAGGATAGATTCCCTTCATCCTTGGGCATTCCCACCATCAAGCTGTTACAAGAGATTCAGGCTGAACCAAATGACATTCAAAGAAGAATTAATCAGACAATTCATCTTCAGCAAACCAGAGAACAAGTCTATGACAGAGCACAAATCTTACAAGAAAAGCTCAAAAAGATGTTTGATAAGAGGGCTAAAGCTGAAAATTTCGGTATTGGTGACAAAGTTTTGAAGGGGTACTCAAGAATAGAAGACAAGGGCAAGCATGCAAAGTTTGATTTCCTATGGAAAGGCCCATTTATTATTTCTGCTATTCAGGGAAACAACACCTATTTTCTCAGATCTATGGAAGACAGCACTGTTGAAGAAGGTCCTGTGAACGGCAGGATGTTGAAACATTATCACGATCCTTGTCGTTAAAACAATGCAAGTTCTGTAAATATCTTTGTACAGTTATATTGTGTATATACGAGCACTATTTTTAATTCATTTTGATAAGTAGGCCGATTATTGAAGGAACAACAGTAAATTCATGGAGACACAGCCGGTGCTGATTGTCCAGTTTTAAAAAAAAAAAGACCTATCTCTGTATCAATCTCAGCAAAGCAGCAAGAGTAACAATGTCATAACAGCAACTCGGGCCAAAGAGAAGCTGTTTTGCACCTGCAATTTTCAGGCAAGGAAAGATTAACAGAAGAGGAAAGATTTCAGCAATTTATTTCACACCAAAGCTGAAGGAAGTACATCAATTTGCAATCCATGTTTTCAAAGATATATTCTCAGGCAACATTGTACATAATAATCCAGCACGCAGAAGAAAGCAGGCATTGCTGAGCAGTTCACAAAAATTCACTTGAGGAGAAGGTTGTCTTGTCACAGAGTCAGAGCAAAGAAGTTTTTCAGTTATGGTGACAACAGAGATCAAGGCAGTCTAACCTGTTGTTCTTGACTTTTCACAAGGAAAAGCCATCCCCAAGTGGAGCCACTGTTAGCCTCCTGTTGCAACAGGTTTCATATTTCATGATTGACATTTTTACATGCCAAATATGTCATCTTTCTTGCAGCAAGGTTCCATATTTCCCGAGAAGAAAACCAGAGAAGAAGTAATAAAGTGTACCAATTCAAATGTCACTGCTGTGATTCCATTTTTGAGGAGTTGTCCCAGTTTTGAAGAGTTCTTCATTTTGGGAGGTCCAGACAGTCTAATCCTGGCCTCCCTAGGTTTCAATTTTCTGTTTTAGAATATAGAGAATGACATCTGTCCAAACAGTTTAATCTTGGCAGATTTGTAGATAGGTAGAGAATCAAAGGGACCCAACTGTTTAATCTGGGACCTAGCAGAAATAAGTGCAGATCTAGATAGGAAAATTCAAAAGAAAAATTGTGAATCTGGGTCTGCAAGTCTAAGTGCACCAAAAACAAAAAGAAGAAAAAATGTTGGGGCAATAGGCTGGGTAGGTAGCTTTGATGTGGCAGAATCATGATTAGTGATCAATTTTGTACCTCACAATGTCTTTTCTTTTCAGATCACAGTTATCAGGCAATTTTGTATTCATGAGGAAGTACCCAAGCTGGAGATTCACTAACCTACCCTTTCTTCTCATCACCCCAAAGTCACTTACTAACATCCCCCAAGAGGTCAAGATCTGCTTGAGCCTCTCAGTTTCATCATTCCCATGACATTTTCCTTGGTGAGGATCTCCTTCACTCAAGGATTGCTCACTCATCATCTGTGAGTCTTCTTTTCCCCAAAATGGCCTAAGGTCTCATACCTTAGCGCCCTCTTTTCATCTCCATATTAAATTCTAACTTTATTATATAGCTCCCTAAGAATTTTCCCATTCGCCTACTAAAAATCATGTATATAAACTCCCCTATGTAAATATCCCTCCCTGGCAATATAGCCATATTCTTTATAAGTCCGGGAAATCTCAGTCTATCTGGGACTCTTTTTAGCCCATCCGAGTCATTAAGGAGCTAGTTTGACATCTGGTCAGCTATTAACCTCTTCCTTAGCCCAAAAACCCATGTTTTTCACCTTCCTCCCAACATTTTCCTTGTAAATTTTCACCCTAACGCTGCAAAAAAACCCACATCCCGCCCCCAAACCCAAAGTTTTGTACATAAATATTAATCCGCGCCTGTAAAAACCCCACATAAACCCGTTTTTCCTAAGTTTTAACCCATCCGTCGCACATATTAAAAAAGGAATATACCTGGAATATTCCCACCCATTAACCCTCTATCCCTTCGCATCCGCCGCCAGCCGTCCGATCCACAGCCCTGCAGATCGACGGTGGGCGGGCCGCCCCATCCCCGAACCGCCCGGCCTTTAGCGTCCGGGAGATGGGCGGTATTACCGCCGTACTCCCACCACGTGTCAGGCGCTGGGTTGTGGCAGAGCTCCTCCCTCCGAAACCGCCATCCCCGAAAAGCGGTGCGCCATATACCGCTTACCGCCCTGTCGAGTGACGTCACCCCCTGCGCAGTCATGCCCACTGTTAGAGTCGGTCTTGAGCCCTCCATCAGCAATCAAAACTCTTTGCATTTGCATATGTAGGTGTCTCATCAGTGTCAATTTTTTGCATCCCATTAGGCATGCCAAAAACCTGATGGAGGAGCTGGTGTGTTTATACCCCTCTTGGCATTGCTGGCTCAGGTCATTTCAGTCATTAAGCTCTTTTAAGCTTGTCTTGTCTTGTCTTGAGGTCAATTTCCTAGGTCTAGGGTTTTGGTCAAAAAATGTCTACAAGGTCATGTTTTGTAGGTCAATAAGTGCTCAGCAAGCCAGAGGGATGATTGTAAAGATGTTTATTCGAGATTTTTAGTCTTGTACAGTTAATTTTCACCTTGGATTTAAAAACTTTGTTTTTAAAGCCAAGGTCATTTTTCAAATGTTTGTAAAAAGTGATGAAATTTCAAAAGACTTCAGTGGACAGTATGCAACCCTGGTCCCCTTGCCAAGATCCCTCAGATGATCTACCTGCAAAAAGAATCAAGTCAAAGCACTAAATGAGTCAATTTCAGGACAAAGGAAACCAAAAAGTCAATTTTATAAAGTGTCAAAGAGAAACATTAGAAAGTGGGTTTGAGCATGAAATTTTTTCAAATGAAACTTATAAAAGCTCAATCTCCCTCCTTTCACTCTCATTGTGCATCCAAAATACTTGCAAGAGAAGTTTGAGTGAGTGATAGAGTGAAAGGAGCGAAAGCAGAGCAAGTTCGGGCAAGTGACAGGCGCGCGACCCGTCAGGCTAGGCGCGCGACCCGTCAGGTGCGCGCGACCCGTCAGGCTAGGCGCGCGACCCGTCAGGTGCGCGCGACCCGTCAGAGGGTTCCCTGCAGTGTAAATTTTCAACGGGCGCGACCCGTCAGGCCCGCGCGACCCGTTGGGCGAGGTGCGCGACCCGTCAAGCTGTCTCCCTTCAAACCTATTTCAAATTTGCTCAAACGCCCTCCAAGCCATCAAATCGTTTGAGGTAGGTTCTCTAAGCTTGGAATGATTGCTAGTTATGGTTGATGGATATTATGAATGTGTTTTTAATGATCGAAATGTTCAAGAGCAAGACCTCCATATGGCTGTATGTTACATTGCAAAAGAATGCTAGGGTTTAGTGTTGTTTCATGGTTTTTCCCTTGTAATTATTTTCCTCATTCCCATTTCATTTTCCCTATATTTCTATGTCCATTTCCCTTTTAAATTTGTAAAGCAAATGAACCCTATCCCCTTTTCCCTTTAAAAATAAAAATGAAATCCTAACCCTACTTCTCCTTATGCCCATGTAAACGTGATGTATATGCAATGATGTTTACAGTGTATTTCCCTAAATTCCCTCTTACATATATTTTCCCTAAGTCCCCTCAAAAGTCCCCCTCCCTAACATTTCCCTTGTGCTATTTGTCCCCTTGAAACAGCATCTCAAACAGTCAAAACAGCAGGGCATCCCATGGGAGGAGTTTATCTCTCGTGAGTTTTTCACAGCGCCGTCATCACCACCTGAGGTTATTCATGAGGAGGGAGGACCATCACAGCAGCATGACATCCCCGTCACTAGACATGTCAACTCCTCACCTTTGGTTACTTATCAGAAAGCCCCGAGGGCCTTATTTGCAGCAGCTCGGCGAGTACTTTCTCCACAGCATGTGGAAGGGGTCTCGCCTTCTTCATCAGCTCAGCGAGTGTTATCTCCACATCAGGTGGAAGGGGCCTCGCTCTCTTCAGCAGCACAGGTAGCACAGAGGGGCAAGCAGCCCATGATTGATGAGGGGCCATCAGGAGTTCCAGATATTGAGCTTGTTGATCTTGAGGCCAGTTCTCCGAGCCAAGAGGCAAAGGAGATCATTCAGCACCTTAGAGCTGAAAATGAGATATTGCAAAAGAGACTAGAAGGTGCACAATGGACCATCACATACCTCGAGCAGCGCAACAAACAGCTGGAAGATGAGCAAGCACTTGATGAGTTGTGGAGGATTCGTAGTGACCGAATCTTGAACCTAAGAAGACCCGGTGATCCATTGCCCACTGACCGAGAGTCCATGCTCATCCGGGTAAATGCACACTTGGAGAGGCTGTTGGCTAAGGCCAACCAAGAGAAGAAATTGCTGAGGAACATGAAGAACCACTACTGGGCAAGGATGCATGTGTGCAAGGCAAAAATGAAGATGTTTCAAAGGCGGTTGACCGAAGCACTAAAACGGAGAAAGAGGCCTAATCCCCTCCGTATCTTGGTTGAGGCTTCACTCAAGGATCAAGGCACTAAATAGCCTAGCCACAACACAAATCTCAAGAAATTTTGAGAATTTTGGGTGAATTTTGGCATTTTTTGGCAATTTGCAGGTTTTTCCCATTAACGGGTCTCACCCCCCACGCGACCCTTCATCATGGCAACTCCATTTGACAAAAAATCAGCATTTCTAGATTTGTCATGCAAAGTTACACATGCTCATGGATGGACTTGAGAGTTGGTGAAGTTTTGGGCCTCCAGAAAGTCAAAAAACTAGCAAAAATTGACTTTCTGCCACTTTTTTGAACTGCAGAAAGCAGTCTTGGGAGATTTGATTTTTGACAGGGCAAATGAACTCCAAATTCAAAAATTCCAGTTGGGTTGGAAATTCGACTCACATACCTTTCCAACAAGCCTACTCTTGCCTAGTTTGGACACCTGAAAGTGCCCCAAAAGTGGCTCCAAAGGCGCGCGACCCGTCAGGCACGGGCGCGCGACCCGTCAGGCAGATTTTTCCAAAACACATTGTACAGCTCAGAAAAACGCAGTTTGACCCAGTTTGACTTTTTGGGGTGAATTATGATTCTCTTTGATGTAATTATTGTACTTTTAAGACACTTTTACTCTTATGTAACATTTCTAGAAGATTCATTCATGAAAAGGGTAAATATTAAATGAATGAATTGGTTTCCTAGCTTATAGAGGCAAGTTGTTTTGACTTCCTAGTTTGTAGTGCTTAGTTTAGAAGTGGTTGAAACAGCTCCTAGGATAGTGAGCTCGACCCATGGAGGCAGGGAAAGATGTTAGATCATCTATATTATGTACTTTCTTGCTCATTTTCATGGTTGGACTCTTGAGGGAGAAGCTATCATTGTATTATTTCATTGTATCTTTGCAATTTTTGGCTAAGGAAGACCAGGGTTTTGCAGTCCTCTTTGGGATTCTTGTGGACTCATGTGTTGATGGTATGTTTCTCAATGTTCTTGTAAGCTTGTTATGTGATTCATTTCCTTTCTTTTACTTCTGCACATTAAACAAATGAAGTGTTAAAGTAAGAATTCATGCTTGCCATGCTCTGCTTTTAAGTTTGTTTAATTTCAATGTTTTCTTCTGTCTAAAGAGAATTCAAAGTGATTGTTTGCTCTCTTTAGCTCCTCATCTTTCATTCCTGACCATTCACCTCAGTTAAAGGCATCAACGTTGTCTCCTACCTCGCCCCAAGTAACCCCCTGCAGAAACTGTGTCTAATCCCCGCACCCAAAATTGCCATCCCCTCAATTTGCCACCAAAAACCCCAAAAAACCAAAACCAAACTCTTTGATCAGTTTACTAGCCTAATATCAGTGTTACCTTATTGGTCATCTCATCTATTGAAGATTTTACGAGATAGACCGGAGAGAGCCTTCTCCTGCCCCGTAGGGCTAGCTACGAGGCTAAATGGTTTGATGTTGCCTTGAGGTTTACCTTTCTCAGCCTGAGGTGAAATTTCAAGTGCTAACACCCACGTCACCCCCTGCCCAGTCACCCGATGAGTCACCTGCCTGCGTGGCCTCCTGCCACGTCACTGCCACGTGTCCCTTCCACCATACCTGCCACATCATAGTCCGTACATGATGACGTCATGCTGATGTCATCCCGCCATGTCGCCCTGCTGACGTCACCCGCCGTACAATGCTGATGTCATCAGCACTTTTTTGGGCACAAAAGTCGCACTTCAGAGCCCCAGAATCGAATTCTGAGGCAGTTTTTTGGGCCAAAATGGAGAATCTTCAGGGAATCTTTAAGGAATCTTCTCACCATGCGGCCCCAGGAAGCCCGAAAAGGCGCAAAAATGATCCGTTTTCTTCACAGAGCACACCAAAAGGAGCAGAAGATCATTTCAGAAGATACAGAGGCCGAACAACAGCCATTCATTAGTGATTAGACCCGCAGGACACCAGATCAACAGTCCAGATTTTGTCAAAGAGTATCAGAAAAGGAAAAAATGCCAAAGAGTATCAGCCGAAGATATTTTAGTGGCTCGAAGCAGCTAATAATTAATGAGCCCCCCGGAAAGTCAAATCAGGCAACTAAAGCCCATTCCTGCACTCAAATCACAGCTTAAACTTTAAATGCAGGCAGACATCGAGGAGCAGGAACCCATGCATATTTACTTCAAAGGACACTACAGCAAGCCATCAAGGACCACATCATTTATTTATTTCTGATACAGCGACCCTCAGCGCCGCTCAAGAGATTTTTTGCATTTAATTCCAGATAGAGTTAGGTCAATAAATTATTCTTATGACCTGATTAGGTCAAGATGTAATAAAAGCAGTAGATAGAAAGTTTTTGCCCTATATATACCACCCTCTGTATAGTCTTAAGGGTTGATCAATTGAGAATTTCATTAGAGACTCGCATTGTGTATCTGAGTTTTTTCCATAATCAAAGATTGCTGAAAGCTTGGAGAGCAAACTATCTGTTGATAATCAATGTTTTGAAGATATGAAGATGGAATTCCTGTGCTGCAGCTTGAAACAATAAGTGCATCTTACCTCCGTTTATGTGTTTGTCATTATCTAAATAGCAGAAAAAAGAATAGCCTAGAATTAGTTTAAATACTCTCTATGCTCAATTCCTGTTGTTTCTTGATGTTTTCCTCTAAAAGAATTGGTTATGAACATTGAATTCCTCCTGGCTCATGTTTACCCAATTTACCTGTGTTTGCCAATTATCTAGGGATTCTTAACTGCCCCTAGGTAGCGCTGTGTTACCTCCTCTGGTAAGTCGATTGAGAGATTCTTAACTGCCTCTCATTACTTAGCATATCTTTCCATCCATAAAACCTGAGAAATTGTTTCAAATGCAGCTATCTTGCTCCATTTTCCCTCACTATTATTAAGGAAACTTAACAGCATTCGTCTCCTCGACTCCACGCCCAATGGTTCGAAACCCTTAGACTGTGCACTGCCTCTCTACCTGAAAAATCAATTTTCCCACCAAAACAAAGCAAAGAACCCCCTGAACCCAAGACCTAGCCTAAAATCCTTTCAAACAAAGTTAAATCTAAAAGAGAGAGCCCTCTCTGATTGCAAGTTGGCTAGAACCTGCAGTCCAAAGTTGGTTTGTGGTTACCTCGGTCGTATCCCTTTCTTAACCTTCGGGGACAACCTGAGTTATAACACAAGGTACCACTGGCCTACTTTGTTTGCTGATGTGCATAAGATGGTCAAGCGCTGTCATAAATGTCAGATTTTCGAAGGAAAGCAGAAATTACAGCCTTTGCCACTTAAGCCTATTGAGGTGAGTGCTCCCTTCCAGTAGTGGGGGTTGGATTTCATTGGGGAAATTCATCCCGCCTCTTCCGAACAGCATAGATGGATCCTTACAGTGACAGACTATTTCAAAAAATGGATTGAGGCAGCTCCTACCAGACAAACCACGGACACGGTAATCATTTCATTTCTAGAAAATAACATCTTGTCTTGCTTTGGTTGTCCAAAAAAATTAATCATTGATAATGCAACAGCTTTCAAATCGAAAAGGATGGTAGAATTTTGTCATAAATATCACATAATTTTGGGTCATTCAACTACCTATCATCCACAAGGCAATGGATTTGCGGAATCTTTGAATAAATCTTTGGTGAATATCATTAAGAAGCTACTGGAAATAAATAAGAAGAGTTGGAATAAGAGGTTGGTCCATGCGCTTCGGGCAGATCAGATCAGTCAGAAAAAGTCTATTGGTATGTCACCGTTTGAGCTTGTTTATGGAGTTGACACAGTATTCCCCACCACTCTTGCTGCCCCGGTGGTCAGACTTCTTCAGGAGCCTGGCAGCGAAGAAGATCCCATGCAGAGAAGGCTGAATCAAATGATCCACTTGCAACAAACAAGAGAAGAAGTTTTCAAGAGCACATCCAAGTTGCAGGAGAAGATAAAGAAAATCTATGACAGAAAAGCAAAAGCAGATAAATTTCAGTTGGATGATGTGTTGCTGAAGTGAGATGCAAGGAATGAAGAGAAAGGCAAGCATGGAAAGTTCGAAAATCTATGGAAAGGTCCTTTCAAGATTGCAACATATAGGGGTCAGAATGCCTTTCTTCTGAAGGAAATGAACGAGGAAGATTGTCCTGGAGGGCCGATCAATGGTCGGCTGCTCAAGCGGTATCACTGCCGATCTATTAACGTTGCTTCCACTGTCATTGTAAATACCATTATTATTTCAGTTTGGTTTCAGTCTGTAAAGTTAGTTTTTGAGTTATTTCAATGTCAAGTAGAGCCAATTTCTTGGTTCTTTCAGTTTCATAAATAAGTCAGAGTCCTGTGTTGTTTATCGAAATGATGACTCCATAGCCCAATGGACAAAAGGCACTGTCTAGCTCCTCCAGAGATCTGTTGTTCTTGGCACCTCCAAGGAGCTACCATCCCCCATTGGAGCCAATGTCATATTCAGTCTGGTCAGCCCTCCGTCAGAGATCAAAACTATTTGTGCATTTCAATTTTAGGTGTCCCGCTCCATTCACTCAGCTGCATTTCGCTAGGGACATGCCATGATCTGATGGAGAAAGTCATGCTAGTCATTTTCCCTCATGTCTGGCCCCTGCTCGCTTAGGTCTTTGTCCATAATCACTGAAGTTCATGATAGTCAAGGTCTAGTCTTATTAGAGGACAAAGTCATTTTTATGTTCGGGTCTAGGAATTCATCAATTTTGTCTTTGAAAACATGTCCAGAACAAGCCATGCAGGCCAGAGGGAGGCCTAACACAGCTATGGTTCAAAAAGCTTCATCATCACCTGGAGATACATCGATTCTTCTTCAAAATACTGTTTTGAAGAAAAGTCAAACAAGGTCAATTATAACACATATTTCATTAAATTTGGAATTAAACAATGGATCTAGAATTTCAAAATAACCAAAAACCTCAATTATAGTGATGTTCTTGTAATATTCTTTTTCCAATTTTAATGAAATATGTGTTTTATGACAAAATTTCCAAAAAATCACCAGTTGACTTTTCAGATGTAGTTATGACTTACATGGCCAAATGCTCTGTCTTACAGTCCCTGCAAAGAGGTGCCGAAAATTTCATCATTTGAGCCAAAATGTCAAAGGGAAAGTGAAAATCAGTGTGTTTGAAGGTCAATGAAAAAGTGCAAAACTCAACATTAGAAAAGGGGGTTTTCAAAGAGACAAAAATCAAATCCATCTCCTCCAAGGCTATAAATACATGTTTTGACCCAAATCAAAAGCATTGTGCTCTTGCAAGACTTGGAGAAATCATTTCAAAGGTGTGAAGGTGAGATTGGAGAGTTTGAGTGATTGGAGGCAGGTTTTGGGAGCGCGCGGCGCATATAACCAGTGGCGCGACGCACTCGCCGGGCGTGATGCACATGCAGCCAGCCCACCGTTGAAATATTACACGGGCGCGGCGCATCTAAAGTGCGCGGTGCACTAGGAATTGCGCGCGGCGCACACAGTCTAGCGGCCAAGAAATGGCGCCAAACCACTTCAAACGTCGGGGAAGGATATCAAATTGAGAGGTAAGCCTTATGACATCGCCTGCTCATCAAGTTTTGTGAAGGATATGGTGTTTGTGAAGAGGTTTGAAGGTCACCCAAAATATGTAATGTCAACCATGAGAAAATCAACAAGAAAATGAAGGATGGGTTTGTAAATTTGTGTTGATGTTGCCAAGGTTTCACTCCAATCACTTATTCCCCTCACCTATAATTTTTTCCCATCCTCCCTTGTCATTTTTCCTAAACCCCTGCCCTAAGTCACTACCATACCCGCCCCCTATTCCTCCACTATTTGGTTAATGCAAAATCACCATAGGACCAACTTATTGGGCAAGCAAAGTCGTGGGAGAGGGGTGTGTGGCCGAAGAGTCGGAGAGTCAAACTATTAGGAGTGGCTTAGAGTGTTTTCATAGTGCGCGGCGCACACACCAAAGAACGTGGCGCACTCATGGTGCACGGTGCACACCGGGCCCGCCCACTGTGTAAACATAACACTAGCGCGGCACATACCCGGCGCGCGGCGCACTGGGCAGAGTGTGCGGTGCATAGAAATACAAGGCCCAGAAACTATCACATCTGCCTAAAAACTTGTGGATGCTCACCAATTTTGAAGGGTAGGCCACCAACATCCATCCTTGCACCAAAATTGAAAGGGATAGCATGATTGTAGGGGTAGGAATCAAATGCAATTTTTTTTTGTAAAGCAAACAAAAGGGAAACAAAGAAATCATTAACCCTAGGGTTTATGCTACAGTGAAAAAGCTGCCAATATATTTCAAACCCTACCCCATCAACCCTATACCCAAACTACTTCCAATCCATGATAAATCTCTCCCTTTAAACCCCTATCCCTATTTCATCATTCCCCTCCTAATACTCCCTGTTTTATTGTCCCCTTGGTGGCAGATTTTCAAGGCAACTACTAGCTTCATTGGAATTCAAGGGCATCATAAAATTCATGGTACAAACAGTAGTAATGGCATCATAAGTTTCATCAGAGTATGAGGAGGAGACGCACAATGACACAGCTTCGGGAGAAAGGGCCCAAACGAGACATCACCAAAGTGGCAGACATCTTAGAGACGAGCCAAACACACTCACCGAGTTGCAGGCATGCCCTCTTGCTATGTCTTGTTTCCAGCACTTAGCATGTTTTGAATTTTGTCAGAGGGTGGCAAATGTCAGAGTTCATCATGAGTTGGCTCAACGTTTTTCACTTCACCTACATGGAGGACAGTCCATCTTGGTTGGGGTCACTTTCACATTAACACCCGAGACCATATCAGTGGCGACAGGCATACCCAACATTGGAGAGCAGTGGCTTAAAAAGAAAAAGGTGCAGAGGCATCATTATGAGCCTTACATCAAAGACAGTTTTGAGCCACCTCACGAGAGTTTTTCTGTTTAGATTTCTGAAAGATGAGTATGCCCCGCTCATGAAATTAATCATGAAGTACTTCAGTTGCGAGGGGAGGTTTTCTCGCCTCTATGCCTATCACATCAGGCTGCTCATGCACTTTACCAGGGTACAGATGATGAGCCTCCCATTTTTCATCTGCGGGAACATAGAGAGGATGAGAAATTTCATGCAGCACAAGACCCCTCGACAGCAGCTCAACAGTGTGTATCACTTTGCCCTTATCCAGATTTTGGTAGACCATCAGTTGGGATTGCAGGGTATTGCTTGGGAGGACTTCATCTCCCGTGACTTCTTCAGTGCTCCACAGGTGATTTCAGAGGCAGAGAATGAGGTCGGGGGCCCATCTCATCAGTATGAGTGACATGAGACTGCCACTATTCCAGTATATATCACCTATCAAAAAGGCAGTAGACCCTTATTTGCAGTAGCAAAGCGAGTGTTATCTCCACCCGGGGTGGAAGGGGCCTCGCTTCCGATATCGACATCACAGGAGCAGGGCAGAGGAAAGGAGCCAGTGCATTATGAGGGGCCTTCAGGTGAGCCATCAGGTGAACGAGAGACAGAATTCGTTCTCCTCCAGGATGATGAGACAGATGCAGAACCTACAGATTCTGAGCTTGGAGAGATCATTCAGGAGCAGCAATCAGTGATTAAGAACTTATCCCTCGACTTGGAAAGGGCCAAGTGGAACATGAATTATCTGGAGCAGAGGAACAAGCAACTTGAGGATCGGCTAGCTGAGATAGAGTTGCGAATGATCAAGGAAAACCGGCAACACATCATGGTAGCAGAAGGCAGACCTATGGAGCAAAGAGATGAGGACTAGGAGTATTTGTTAGATAAAGTGAACATTCACTTGGAGCAGCGGTTGGATAAGGCTAACAGGGAGAAAGACATGATGAGGTGCATGACTCACCACTACATGGCCCGAAACATGAGCTCCAAAGCAAGAACCAGGAGCCTAAAAGCAAAATTGAGCAAAGAAACAAAGGAGGCGAAGGAGCAAGATCGGCTTCGAATCTTGGCTGAAGCTTCCTTTTCATAGCATAGCACTTCATAGGGAACATCCAGCCCAAATTTCAAAAAATTTGGGGAAATTTGTTCACTTGGCAATTTTTTGGGTAAAAAACAGGGATTTCCTCCCTGTGCGCCGCGCCACTGGCGCGACGCTAAAATTCTAGGGCTCCAATTGAGAAATGGCTTACAGATTTGGATTCAGCATCGAAAATTATGGCTACTAGTGTCCGGGAAAAAGATTTGGGCAAGATCTGTGTCTCCTAAAGGTCAAAAAACACCCAAAAATGGCCTCTCTGCCACTTTTTTGACACACAGAAAGCAATCTTGGGAGAATGGAGATTTGGAAGGGGAAATGAGCACCAAATTTGAAAATTCCAATTGGGTTAGGAAGTATACAGGACAGGCTTTCCAACACGCCCACTTGGGCACATTTTGGACACCTACAAGTGCCCCAAAATAGATCCCAAAGTAACAAGATGCACAGAAAAAATGGTGCGACGCACAGAGGAAAAAATTGCCAATTTGCTTCCATTTCGCGAAATTTTGGGTCGCGACTTCTCCAAGCGGGCCCGGTCATCTACACTTCAGTTTTTTGGCACCAAAGGAGGCATTTAAAGATTTTTTTCTCTAGATGGGCTTCTATCCAAGTGGCGAAAGAAGGCAAATGGTCACCCAAAGCCAAATGTCATGTTTACAACGCTGCACCTGTAGCTGATGGTTGGCTCTCCATCTCCATTTCGCAATGATTCGAATAACTCCCCAACCCTTGGGCATTCTATCTCTTCCTCACACATTCTATATAAGGGTTGGCTTGCTTGTAACTTCTGGGAGACTGTGGGAAAGAAACTATGTTTCTTCACTGTGTATTTTTGACAGAGAATTAATGAAAGGCAGCGGCTCTTTTTCATGAGATTCTTGTGGTTGTGAGTGTAGCAAGTGTATTTCTTATGTGTTCATATGTATTCAATTATGTTTCATAATTCATTTCATGCTCATTTCCAGTGAAATTTTCTGAGTGAGATTAGGTAGAATCCAATTTTTATTGCTCTGCCTGTGGGAAAATTTCATGTTTCAGTGTTATTTCTTCTGTTGAAAATGATTCATGTCACTATGCCCTTTTCACTTTCTTCAACAATCTATTCATGCCATGATACCTCAAACTAAATTGTTACATTTTCCGCCTACCTTGCCTCACGGAATAATCTGTGCCTTCATATTCAATTCTCTGTTCTTTGCTGAGCACCAGTCCCATAACATCCCAGAAGCTCGGTCATTTCATAAAATTGTTTCCAGAATCCCTATTCACTTACTAGCCTAAGGTAAACATTGTATTGTAAGTCATCTCAAACCATTTTCGATCATTTATTCACTGAGCGTGACTTGGAGAGAGCCCTCTCCTGCTCTGGTAGGGCTAGCTACCAGACTGAGCGTGGTTTGTGGTTACCCTAATTTTTGCCTTCCTTCAACCTAAGGCGGATTTAGGTGCTAACACATAGGACCAAGGAGGGGGTGTAAACTAGGAAGGATGAGCAGGGGGTCCCCATAAAGGTATAGTTGTGGTTTGGTTGGAGTTCTAATATGCATGGGATGGCCCTTGCATGCCCTGCTGATATGGTCTAGGCCCATGAGGTCTCCTTTGGTTAATGTAGCAAAGTTGCTCAGTGACACTTTTAGCTCCTTGATATAAAGCTTTGAGTCTGGGTAAAGAAGGACACTTGTCTGTAGAGTTGTTTTCTTCACAGACCGAGCAAATTTCAATAGATTTCAATGGAAAATCATTCCTAGGATGCCTCCTAGTGCATCTAGGACAAAAGATTGCCGAGGCTCTCTCGGCGTCCTCCTGCTTCCTTTTAATGTTCATGGTGTCCATTTGCAAGGAAAGGGTTTGAAACATCTCACTTTTAAAATCTTCCAACATGTTTCCAATTTCACCCTTGATGGATGAGTTGGAAGATGATGTATTGGCTATAGGTTGACTACCACTACCCTTTTTCATGGTTTCCCTAGAATGGTTTCTAAAGAAAGTCTTTATATCCTCATAAGATAATTGGTAGATATCTCCTCCTACTAATAAATGTAAGGTATCCAGAAGATCTTCTCTTCTTCCCTAAGCAGGACCAGCTTTAGTGACTCAGGGTCAAGTGTGCACCTGGCCCTTTTGTAACTGAGCTAGAATCTTTCTTCGTAGTCTTATAAGAATTCATCATGGCCTATGGTCATCCTGAAAAATTCTTTTTCAATATCCTTTGACTGACAGTAGTCCAAATATTTGTTGTTAAAGGCCTGCTGCATCTGAGCCCAAGTTGTGATGCTATCTCCAGGTAAATCCATGAATGAGCGCAATGTTGCATCCTTGAGGGTAGATGGAAATAGTTTTAACTTTTGCTCATCATCTGTATAGTCATAGGTTCCACATATAACAGCAAACTCAAACAAGAAAGTGTCGGGGTCCTCTGTGGTCAGGCCATAGAAATGATGTAGGGCAGAGGAGCTTATATTTTTCATCTTAGCGTCCTCATTGGTTTCCCTGATGAGGAAGGCACCCTCAACTCTCTCTCTCTATTCCCTCTGTCATTTCAGTTTTCAGCGATTGGTTCAGTAGGAATGGGTTCCCCTTCTTCTTCTTCCCCTCTAGGTTCTTCAAATATGTCAAGTCGCTCACCTAAGGGTTCCTCCAGTTCATAGCCACCAAAGAAGAGAGAAGGTTGGTTGTTGGGTGCAGTGGGGGTATTTGGCAAAAAATTCCCTAAGTTGTCCCTATTCCTACGAGGCATGAAATGAAGTATTTTTGGGTTGGTTTTGTATTCTTTTTAAAACTTGGAAAGTACTTGCAAAATTGATATTGTTGATTGAATGAAAATTACTGACAGAATGAAAAAGCTACTTGCTGAATTAAAATCCTACCTGCAGAATGGAAAGGAAATAAAATAATGCAAAATGATAGAAAGGAAGCAATTAGATTACTTTTGCAGAAATAAACTAATGGCAGAATATTGAACACAAGAAGTAGAAGAAAAGAAAGCAGTAATCACATTCTACTGAGACACCTCCCCGGCAATGGTGCCAAAAAGTGATGAGTGTCAGTATTGTAGCAAGAATGTTGTAACGCCTGGGTTACTAGCTTTACTTATCAACCCGGGGTTCGTACAAACTTGAAGGTGATAGTGTTGTATGCACAAGTAAAAGTGATGGTTCGGCTTCTTGCCATTGTTCAGCTAGCGAGAGACCACTGGTGTTCCAAGCCAGAATTCTATAGAGTCAGAAGAATCTTGATTCTTTGATGGAAGAAGGGCAAATCTACTCTAAGAGAGTTACTCTACTGCAGTAATGGAAAAATCCAACATGTAATGCTAAACCACACCATACCCTAATTAACTATTTAAGAAGCTATGCTAAGAAGCA
Organism: Pinus tabuliformis; assembly: GCA_031772625.1. NCBI lineage: Eukaryota > Viridiplantae > Streptophyta > Pinopsida > Pinales > Pinaceae > Pinus > Pinus tabuliformis. Next base: position 673,342,138 of record CM062818.1, read on the forward strand.
TTTCTAAATGAACAATAAACAAATGCTACTCTCTAAGTTACAGAAGTAAAAAGCATCAAACCATATTAATGTGCAAGAAAAGAAACTAAACTAAATCTATTTTCACTTTTTTGGTTTTTTAGGGAAAATCAAGTGTGTAAACTAATTGTTCTTATGGATGTGACAGGTGGATGGAAGGTGTTTGAGGATGGCTAAACGGTTTATGAAGTATAGTGTGGAGGGGTCCTAGGAGGTTTTTTGTGACTTCCTATAGGTTTCCCATCGATTCGGCCTCAAAACAGGCCGTTTCAGGAAAACCTACAGGATGTACTAGAAACCTACAGGATGATCCTGTAGAAATTACAGGGAACCTACAAGATACAACCAAGAGCTAATTGTGAGGTGTTGGAGGTGTTGGGAAGCTTAGGAAAAGTGTGTGATGGGTGGAATGGAGTGTTAGAAGGTCTAGGAGAACTCAAGAGTCATTATCCAATATAAGAGATGGCTATATTCGCTCGATGTGTTTAGAGGAATTTCAATAAAAAACGATGAAAAACTAGTGAGGGTGATGGTGAAGCAAGGGATGGCTAAGGTGGATGAAGTGGAAGGTGGCTGCTAGTTATGAAGTTTTGGTCTCCTCTTGAAGTACCTGTTTTTCATAAAACATGTGTGTCTTCCAAAAAGAATTATGCGACAAGATACATTTTCATAAACTAGAAGAGCATGAATCAACTGCCTATATTATGCGTGAAGAAAGTTGTTGAAGGGCATGAAAGCATGAGTGAGATCTGAATGTAGAAATGGATATGGAAAAAGATGACAATGAAATATGCCTTGCAACATTAACCAACTACTGAATTAAATACAACAAACTCCAAATCTCATAAAAGAACTAGAAATCTGTGTTTTTGGGGCTATTGAAGGGTCCATTTCTCAAGTCATGGTCCCATAGGGAGGAAGTGAGGCCGAGACACCTGCTAACAACCTTGTGGTGATCCTTTTCTCCTTGCTAACCTACTTCTTGAAAGAAGGCACAAATGGAAGCAAACTATCACACAACTAATCTAATCTACACTACTTGTAATGGAAATGCATCTACTAAACAAATTAACAATTAAGCTATGAATTTACACTAAGCATACATGTGCAATAAAGAGGAGCTTTCGCTGCTAGAGTTGGGCCCTAACCCAAGAGCTTCATCCCTCTGCGTTAACTCGGTGCTGGTTCAAAATAAAACTCATTCTTATTACCAACAGAGCATATTACATCAAAAGAATTGTCACAAATCTTGCAGCTCGAAAATAGAGTAGTGTTACAATGAAAATCTGAATCCTACTGAGGTCCCGGGCCTCTTTATTTATACATCTGAAGTCTCCAACAACTTCCTTAAAATTATGGAAGCTCGGCTCCCAAACTCGAAATAAACTGGTGCTTTGTCTTTCACTTTCTCGGTTGTCTTCTAGTCCTCATGATTTGGTTGTTTGCACTTCGAGCTGATGGAGGAATATTTGAATGGAGGAGTAGTAAATAAGAAGGGTTTACCTCCTATAATCCCTCTCCCTTGTCCCATTCGAGTTTTGACCTTGGTCTTTGCCAAAATTCCTTGCTTTTCTCCTTTAATCCTGCATTAAATGCACATTAGATCACAAAGCAAAATATCCAACTCTAACTCATTTCATAAACAAAATATAATCAAAGTATGCAATAAGTTATGATAATAGTTGGTTTAACTAAGCTAGGAGGTAAATTAAGGCCCATATAATTACTCAATGATGAGACTCATCAAGCGGGGTCTTGGAGGGAAGAGTAACATGTTCCTTGTGTTTCGTGACAGAGTGGTCATAAAACTAGGAGGTCTCTAGTGGCTTGGGACATCCCCATGGCTGGATATACTTCGAGCAAATTGAAATGATTGAAACAATTCTCCAGAGTTTCGACCAACAAACTCTTCCACACCTCTCCCATTCCAAAATTCAAAACTACTATAGAAAGCCAAGCCGTCTTGATGCATAAAAATGCGATAATAACAAGAATTCCAAGCCACTTTCCCACATTCTAAGACTGTTCAACCAAACTAAGCACTCGAACTCCATTTTTTCTGGTCTTCATAATGGGCATTGTATTGAGTGCATGAATACATAGAAACGTAATTGTATTCCCTTCCTATCCTTTTGCTCAGTTGTTTCCCGCCAGCCAGGTTACTACATCTCTACCTGCCGCTCCACCAAAAGTTAAGCGAATAAATTGAGCATTTCCTACACAGAATTCCAATTTTTCCTTTCCTGCCACGGGATGCTTGCTTTATAAAAACGGTAGGACGACCTTATGCTTTTACAAGAATTCCATAACTTTTTTAAAGAGAGTAAGGGATAACCGTACACAACTTGTCATTTAATTATTTGTTTGATTTAAAGTAGACTGTATTCATTGAACATAAGGAAAAATTCCTTCAAATGTAATCTTTGAAAATAAAACGATTCCTTTTACGATGGTCCACCCATCTACCAAATATTGCGTAGTAATTTTTCATGGATTTTGTTGTGACAATAAAATAACATAAAGTTGTTAGGTATATTTTCACTTCCCAATTTTACGTTTTCTATTTCCTATATATATATAGAGGATTGGTATAAAATTTCTATTATTTATATTAAATTAAATATTTTTTAATATATTTATCAAGTTAGAATTAGTTAAATCAAGGGGTTAAAATATTGAAACTTAACTAATTTTTTTAAAGATAAAGTTATTTATATTTAAGTAAAATTATAAATGATATTTATTTTTCTTTTCATAATATGCTTTTAATTTAAATTATATATTTTTATATGTCCAATGGGCAACACAATTGGTGATTGAAGTAATGTGAGTCCTAAGAAAACTAAGAGATCCAAGGTTCAAATCTCCCTAGTTGTGACCTAGTTTACAAAGAGAAGGACAGACTCTAGACTCCTAAAGGTTTATAGAGTTGTTGGATTCCTCTTAAACACAGAAAAAAATTATATATTGATCCATATTTTATTATAAAATAAAACCTTTTTCCTATATAATAAATTTGATTTTCTATATTAACATTGTTTTAATATTTATGAATAGCACAAAGAGTTAAGGGATTACAACTATTTCTTTTCAGCAAGAAGAGTGGTGCAATCCTTGACACAATGGCTTGGAAGGGAAGATTGAGCAATCATTGAAAGCAGGTTGGAGTTTTCTTAATCGTCGACTGAGTAGGAGGTTCATGAGTGTCCCCCCTAAAGGGGAGGGATGGACCCTCCTCCTTCGGTTATGTCGTCAAAGGAGCAAAGTCTGTAACACCTTAGTAATTCAATCTTGGAGGTGACAACGTGGGCGCAGTGGATTCCCTAGCTATGGTGGTGTAATAGCAAGCTAAAGGATAAAACCGTTTCCTTTTGAAAGCTATTAAAAACCCCAAATTTTTTATCCCCAACAATAGACTGGAGAAATCGTGGCGATTCGTGAAAAATCATGCCCCGATTTGTAAGTTCATGGGAAACTGACCCAAAGAACAGGATATTGTACAATGGATATTAACCAAATAGAACCCCAGGAGAGTAGTGGAACTACACTTGAGGGTGAAGGGGTTCTTCACGGCAATCTTTGAAGACCCGTAGGATAGGAAACAAGTGTTCGATAATGTCACATATTTCATGAGTATCACGGGACTATTCCTCAAAAATGGGAAGAGTGTTACAACCTGAAGAAAGAGCAATTTTTAGCACCACCAGTTTGGGTTCGACTCTTGTCCCTCCTAGAGGATTTCTCGGAGTCAGACATCCTCGAACACATCAGGAATTTTATTGGGGATTTCATAAAGATATCAGAAATTGTGAAGCGACAAAGGTTTGTTGCATATGCTTGAATCTGTTTGTATATGAACATGTCCCATCCCCTACTGGAATAAATAGATTTGGAGTATCATGACACAATCTGGATGCAACCACTTGATTATGAGCATGTACCGATCAAATGCAGGAGATGCCATGAATATAGGCATCTGTTCCGAGATTATCGCTCACAAAAGTGAAAGAACCCCTTTTCTCCAACAATAAGTATGAAGAAGTTTTCCAAATGGTGGGTGGGAGGAGAAATCGCTAACAATGCCCTCGACAACTGATAACTAGCACCCACTAGAATCAACAAACACTAGAAATGGTTTCCTCCTCACAATTGTAAAACGTACCCAAAAAGAGTCAGGGGGAGAACCTGCTTGATATCCTATAGAACCTAGAGGCCAAAGGAGAACTGATAGAGAAACCATCTCAACTAGCCCTCCAAGTCATGGACATTGGGAAGACAAACGTGACCCAAGCAAGAAAATTTACTCCAAAAAGGAAAACGTTACAAGACCCACAAATGGACTGAAAACTGAAAGACATTTTGATCCAAACAAGAAAGGTATTAGAAGTGGAAGAGAAGAACAATAGATTGCACTCTCGTGAACGTTCAATGCTGGAATTTTTGCGCATTTGAAGCAAAACGAATGTGAAAGATATACCTTCTAATCAACTATCTCACTTTCAAAACCTCCTCGGCTAATGGTGTTTGCAATTATCAGGATCAGAGGGAGAACCCTAGTCCCTGTTCCCTAACAGGGAAGGAAGACCCGAATCTGACACTTCGATGGAGTTGTAGATTATGGAGAAAAGAAAAAAGGGACGAAAATCTACAAAAAAAAGGTAATTAGGGAAGCTAGAGAGTTTATGTTCAACTCAGGGAGAATGGGTCTGTTAACAAACTATTTCCCTCATACCCCTCATCTCACCCAATGAAGCTAATATCCTAGAACATATGGACCTTGAATAGTAAAGGTAAGCTTTGGTCCTTAAAATATAAACTTAACAAAGTGAAACTTGATATTATGCTACTCCAGGAAACAAAGATGGTGGAAGGCAAGCTACAGGAAGTGATTTAGTATTGTTGGAAAGGAAGCATGGTCATGGCCTTAGATGAAACATATTTTGCAGGTGGAGTTGTTGTCATATGGGACCCAAAGTATCTTACTTTTTTATGAATGGATAAGAACCCCGCATACCCTTTCTGGTAGATCCCACACTCTTTCTTCGGTAACATGGTAGCCTAGTGATCTGAAAGAAAAAGAAGCCTTTTTACAGGATTTACTATCTCTTAAAGCCTCTCTGACTGATGAGGCTTGGATAGTAGGTGGAGACTTCAACTTGATTTGCAATCTAAAGGAAAAAGGGCGGGGTCTGAAGGTTGGATCCCAATGCTAATTCCTTTAATTAAATTATCGACAAACTGGAGCTAATTGATGTAGGGATGAAGAATGGAATTCATATGTGGAATAATCGAAGCGGGGGAAGAAATAAAGTGGCATGTCGTCTAAACACATTCCTCATTTTGGAGCCTATTATGCTACAATATTTGTTCCTAGAGGCTACCATTGTTCCATCAATGGGGTTAGACCACTAGCGGGTTTTCCTGGACATCGATCTGAAGATGCCCACTAAGAATAGGTCATTCCAATTTGAAATTTTTTGGCTACAACATCCAGGATTTATGGAGAAACTTCGAGAATGATGGAATGAATTGGAGGTGCAAGTGAGATTGAGGATGCAACTCTTCCAAAATAAGTTGAAGGCTCTTAAGACCAAAATCAAAATCTAAAATAGAGAGGAGTTTGGGAACATCTTCATGGAGAAAAATAAGTTAAAGGAGAGAATGGATCAAATAAAGCTAAAAATCATCTGGGAAGGAAGGTCAGAAACCCTTTCCAAAGAAGAAGGTTGAATCATAACACATCTTGAGGATCGCAAAGAGAAGGAGGAGATGTTATGGTGGAAAAAATCACGGGTTCAGTGGCTAAAGGGGAGAGAAACTCAATTTTTCTTCATAGATCTATGACAAGTCATTGGTAGAACAACTGAATAACCTCCCTCATTTCTTCTGAAGCAATAAGGCTAGAGGATCACCAATATAAGGAAAGATCACTGGTTTCCCAATTTTCTAATCTTGTTCCAGAAGAAGATGAAGATCGATGGTAGGAAATTGAAAGAATAACTAGATACATTCCTTGTCTAGTCACTGAGGACCAAAATGATGCACTGATGTGATGAATCCTATATGAAGATGTTGAGGCAGTGGTGAAAAATTACCTTTGAACTAATCGCCTAGTGTAGATAGGTTCACATCAAAGTTTTTTAAGGTTTGTTAGCACTTTCTAGGTAATGAAATCATAGATCTGGTGGAAGAATCTCGATGCAAGAACATGATATGGTCAGGGTTCAATGCCACATTCCTAACCTTAATCCCCAAGAAGCATGTATCCAAAAACCACAGTGAGTTCCACCATATTGTTTTGTTTAATGTGATCTATAAAACCTTATCCTTGATCATAGTACGAAGACTCAAACCAATTCTACATCATATTATGAACCCAGAGAAATCAGGCTTTATCGAAGGTCGCTAGATCTTGGATTGAATTGGATCCACCCATGAGGCTATCGACTCCATTAAGAGTAGAAAACAACTAGGTATGAAATTAGACATTTTGGAAACGGTATGATCATCTAAGTTGGTAGTTCCTTTGTGCCATGCATAGGGCATTTTGTGAAGACTCAATCTGCTGGATTAAATCTATGATTTGCACCCCATTTTTTTCCATCATTCTCAATGGTTCTCCGATTGCTAACTTCAGATCCTCTTGGGGACTAAGGCAAGGGGGTCCATATCCCCCTTCTTATTCATCATCAAAGTCGAAGGATTCGGTCACTTGCTCCAAGAGGCGGTGTCTTCAAACTAGATAAAAGGCCTTAGAATCTTAGGTACATAGCTCTCAATGATTAATCAACAATTTATAGATGAAAATATTCTATATGGAGAACTATCGGTTTTGGAAACCGCAACTTTGGGCAGCATTTTGGAGGACTTTCAGGAAGCCTTTGATATGCTTATTAATAAAGATAATCCCAATATTTACTTCTTTAACACCTCAAAACCGGTGCAAGATCATGTATCTCACCTTCTAGGCTTTTCTATAGATCACCTCCCCTCTAAATACCTTGGAGTCCCCTTAGTGGCTAACCCCTTACAAATATCTTGCTGGAAAGATCTCTATAGCAAACTGGCAGCAAAAATGTCTAGTTGGACTTTCTAGGTCCTCAACCTTGCTAATCATGCCACTCTCCTCAAATTTGTACTGTAATTCATTCCTTTATACTAGTTATTGACCCTTCCAACCCCCAAATGTATATACTGAGACTTGGTATTAATATTTCTTAGGTTTTTTTGGCAAGGGACCAACTCTGCTAAGAAATGGTCACTTGTGGCCTCGGAGAAACTCTGTCTCCCCAAAGATTATGGTGGATTGTGACTACGAGATCCTAAAATGCTAAATGGGGTCATGGGTGATAAATTATGGTGGTGTTTGATTCAATGGGGGAATGAACAATGGAAGAAGATATGTAATTGTATGTATGGAAGGGACAAATTGAAGACAAAGCTCCTCCACAAGCGCTCATGGTGTTCCGGATCCTCCTTATGGAACTTGGCCCACAGGAATTGTCACCTCATTTAGGATCATATGTTTTGGTAGGAGCATAGTAAAAAACCATTCGATTTTAAAAAGTGTTGATTCATAATAAACTTTTTTTCTTTTTGGAGCATATTTTTGACACGTTAAATTTTCTTCTATATCAAGTATGAACATTTTTTTTTAAATGTTAGTGATTTTCATGCTGATCCTGAAAAGTGTTGATATAGCATCCATCCCTTTGTTTTAGAGGGCTTATTTTTCCTCTTTAAATTTTCTGAGGTCCTCACTATACACAATTTTTTTTTAAATGTTGATTATTTAATAATTTTTCAAGTTGTCTTATTACTCTTCTTATTTTTCATCCTAAGATCTTTACTTTTAAGGGTTTTCCCAACATGTCTTTTTTGTTTCTCGTTGCAATTTTTTCTTATAACGAAATTTTTAATTTGCATTGCAAAGTTCATACAGATAATAACATTAATATTTTGAGGTTAGGATTTTTTATAAATTTATATATCATTAATTAATACTTCATTACACATAAAATAATTGTCACTAAAAAATAATAATTTTAAACACTACAAAAAATACACATTTTCCATATATATATATATATATATATAATTAAAAAAGTACATTTTTCAAAACAGTTTTGCTAAAAATGACATGTTAAATAAAATATATTTTATGAAAAATTGAATTAAAAAAGTTGGAAAAATAGCAAATTTTATGATTTTTTTATGAATTTTATATCCAAAAATGATGACATTTGAAGTTTTTTTTTTCCAAAAACAAAAATGGTTCGGATAACATTTTAAGTAAAAATAACAAAAAAAATCATTTAAAAATAAATAAACCATAGAATTAAAAATATATATATATATATATATATATATATATATATATATATATATATATATATATATATATATATATATATATATATAAGAATTAAAATTAAAAACATAGAAAATTGAAAAATAAAGAATACATCCCTGATGGGTGTGTCAGCCTACAGAAGCCACCTATCATGTGACGGATGGCAACTGATTCTTTGTTAAAGCGGGGGAGGGCAGGAGGCCCCTCCACCACGCGGTAGTTAATGTCTTTTGGCTCTTTTGTTTGAAAAGATCTCCCTCATCTATGTTCAAAAGATTTATTCTAATTCTGGTTTCAATGGTGTCGTCACACCCTCAGTTAAATTGCATGGTTCGTGAAATTCTCTCATTGTTCTCTAGTTCACTAAGGGACACACACTCCTCTATGCCCCTATCTCTTCTGGTCATTAGGCTAGGGTGGGGGTTATCTGCCTTTTTCTCCTCCTGCAGGCCTAATATGGCAAGCTCTCTTTTGCCTCCTCCAAATTGTGAAACTTTTCCTCTCCTTCCTAAGCTGTAGGGCGTATCATCTGCGGTTTTAGTTAGTTCCTTGTTTAGTTGCTCTATGTTCTTTTGGATTCTCTCTCTTTCGGTTGGTGCCTCCTTGGTCTTCTACGTTTTTTGTCTGCCACTTGTTTAATTGGCTTCGGGTCTTTTGGTGGTGTTGTTTGCTTTAGGGTGGCGGAATTGGCTCACGAGTGGTGCTGGTCTTCGAGCGTTATTGTCTCATGGTTATTCCCTTTTAGGGTTACCAGTTTCAGACCTCATTTTTATGTTTCCTTATGTCTTTTGCGTTGGTATGAATTTTGGAGTCTGCTTTTCCATTTACTCTCATGTGTTGCTTGTTATTCAACTTCTAGATTTTTTTTCGTTTATTCATTTACTTGTTCTCATCTGGCTTAGTTCTTGTCTTGTGGTAAATTTCTAGTGGGGGAAATCGTTGTGTTGGATTCTCTTTCACTCTTAGTCTACGGTGGGGTCTTCTTGGCCTCTAGTGGAAGGTGGTTGTTCATTGGGGCTCCCAATTCTTGTCTATGCGGTGCTGGGTTCATTTTGGTGGCCTTTGGTTCGGTTTGGCTATTGCCTCTGGGGCCTCAACTTCCTTCTGGACTACATCATGAAGCCTAGTCCTTTCTCCTCATGTTCCCTAACCCAAGGAAGGGTCGAAAGCTCATCCACACCTATAGGTGCTCAGGGTGGCACAATGTATGTGGGAGGTGGAAACTGTAGGCAGGGTGCAAGCACATTGCATGGTGTTGGGCATGGGCACCTTGGAACTCGTGGGGGGCACAGATCTTCAACCATTTCCACAATGGGCAGAAGAAACATTATTTTAATTCATAGTGGTCGTGGTTGTGGAATAGGTAGTAGAGGATAGGGTCGTGACTGTCCTATGGCCTCTCAGGGTTGATGGAACAGTCAAGGTCGACCAGGGTTAGTAGGTCGTGCTCCTTGTAGGTATTCTGGGACTTCTACGGTGACACAAGAGCTGGTTCAAGTTGTCATTGCATGGTTAGAATCTCTGGATGAAGCCTAAAGGGAGGAGCATGAGGTCATCATGGCCAAACTTGAACAACTCCAATACTTCTAGTGCCATGTTCATGAAAGAGTTGTGGTTGTCTGGTGCGGGAAAAATATGCTGACAGAGAAAGTTGAAAAGTTGGAAGCTTGGCTTCCTCACTTTCAACATCATGTTAATTGCCTATATCACCCTCCTTCTCCAGGTATAGGGCCAGATAATCCTACTTCAATTACCTCAAACGACTGATTATGATCACTAGTGTCTTTCTTGTTCTTCTAGTTTTCTGGTATGTTAGGCCTCTAAGGCTATGGACCTCTCAGCTAGGCATTTTGTTTTTTGTATGTTGTATGGTTATTGCATTGGTTAACAACCTTGGTCTAGGTGAGACCACATGAATTTTGTCATCTCTGTATATGCTTTTTTATTAATAAACCTTTTTGACTTAAAAAAAAAAAATACAACTAAATTATAAAAAAAAAACAAAAATTTTAAAGATAAAAAACATCAAAAATAATAAAACACATAAAAAAAATTAAAATTAAAGACTTAAAATTAAAAATTAAATAGAAAGATATACTTACAAAAATTAAAAATTAACTAAAAAACATAACAAAAAAATATTAAAAAAAACACATTAAAAACGATTTAAAAAAATAAATAAATAAATAAATAACATTAAAAAAGAAATAATAAAAAATAAAAACTAAATCATATATATATATATATATGAGATTTAAATTTTAAAAATAATTTAAAAAGTAACGATTAAAGTTTTTTTTTTTTTTTTTTTTTTAATTAATGAAAAAAAAATTAATTAAAAAAAAAGATAAATTAAAAACAATAAAAAATGGGCAGCCCTCAACCCTCGCCTGGTCCTACGCCCTCATCTAGTAGAGGAATTGACCCTCGGCTAAGCGAGGCCGAGGGATGGAAATTATTTTTTAATGTAATTAATTAATTAATTTTTTACTTAATAATAATAATAATAATAATAATATTTTTTTCTTGTGTTGTGTGTGTGTGTGTGTTTTATCTAACATGAACCATAGCAAGTGGTTTGAAACACGTTGAAAAACTACTTTGTAATTTCTCCAAAAATAAAATTTGTGTATATTTTTTTATGTTTGATTTTTATCTTTTATTTTTTATCCTTTTAATCTTTTATGTTTTAATATATCTTTTTATTTATTAGTTATTTTACTTTTAACTTTTTGGTTTTTTTTGTTTTTGTTTTACTTTTAATTTTTTATTTGTTTTTTATTTTTCATTTTTATTTATTTATTATTTTGTTTTATTTTATTATTTTTGAAGGGTTCATGTCAATCCTCGACTAACAATCCGACCCCATTATGTGTCAATTTGATAGTTGATTTTAAAGTTTTCATTATAATGGATCAAGTCTACCCCCACAATGTGTAAATTTCATGGTTAATTTAAAGATTTCATTGCAATAGGTCGATATCTCCTACACTGCATGTCAATTTGATGGTTGATTTTTAAATTTTCTTTTTAATTTGTCAACTTGTCTTAAGCAAATATTTTCAAATAGCTGTACTTTTAACATTTAAAAAAGAAATTACTCTTGGTATAATGACTCATTCATTCATGTGTTCAGTTTTAAAGTTTTTTTAGCCATATAATTTTTCTATAATGCCATGGTTAAAATATATTGAAAACTCAAGGGTTTTTGTAGTCGTGATATTTGGTTTTAATTCCATGGTCGAAAAATTGTCAAAATTTTAAGGTTTTTCTAAGTCACGATATTTTATCTTTAATGCTATGGTTGAAAATAATTATAGATATTTTATCTTTAACGTCGTGGCTGAAAATTGTTGGAATTTTAAGGATTTCCAAATACATGATATTTTATCGGTAATATCATGCTTGAAAATTGTTGGAATTTTAACGTTTTTTGGTGTCTTGATATTTTATCTTTAATGTCATTGCTAAAAATTGTTGAAATTTTACCCTGAAAAAAAGAAGTTATCATAACATCAACATTTTCTGTTTTTAGGGTTTTTTTGCAACAAAAATGTCGACTTTTATTATCTTTTACTGTAATTTTTAAAAAACATTGAAAGTTTACCCCCCAAAAAAAGTGGTGATGCAGAATCAACAATTTCCATATTCGGGGATTTTTCATGTTTTATTGGAATTTTTTTGCTAGAGTTATCGTTTTGAGGTAATAATTTTCGTTTGATCAATAACTTTGTTGAGGTGCATAATGGCTCCACAACTCTCTTCTCAGAGGACTATTGGCATCAATTGCCTCGATTAGACCATCTCAATGATCTCCAAGAGATAAAAGCCATCTTGGACCAAAGGAGTGCTAAGATAGTGGCAAATTTATGGAACAATGACTCAGAAAATGGAGAATGGTGAGAGTGGAACTCAGCATGGGACTAGAAACTAGAATGGATCCCTGACAACTCGAATGTCTTCATGTAACAATTGAAGGAGAGGAGGATCCCAATCATGCATTCCTTAGATAAACTTTGATGGGGTTACCATGCTATGGGTACATACTCTATCAAGAAAGCATACCTCATAAAGAAAGATGTTCAATGTCAAATTTCTAACATCCTATTAGACAAGATTTGGAAATGGAACCTATGGCCAAAATTCTCTCACTTCTTATGGTTGGTGGGCCACAAATGTATCATATCCTGGGCCCATATACTTAAAAATGGCTTCATAGGTCCATCACAATGTTCAATGTGTAGGTAGAGTGTGGAGAAAATGGATCGCCTGCTATATGAGTGTCAAGTTTCACGATAGATATTGTCTACAACACTAATGTTACTTGGATCTATGGACCGATACCTAACTTGTTTAGCCAACACATTCACAAAATGGAGGTCGTATCATTTCAAAAATGCAATAGTTAACTAAGAGTGGATCTTAGTCATGGGTTTCATTCTCTGAAACATCTGGAAATCCAAGAACAGGGAAATATTTCGGGATCAGGCATCATCACCTTCCACCATCTAGAGGACTGTGATTGAAAACATAAGAGAGACTATCCTGAAAAAAACGGAGTGAAGAGGACTAAAAAGTGGACTAAACGGAAACCAAAATCCTAAATACCTTGAATCTCTCTACTGAGATGATGCACCTCTATTCAGAAGGAGCGAAGGAGCTACAAGCCCATTCACTTACTTCTTTCTCAAACCTCCACAAGGATTTGTGAAAATAAGTTTTGATGGGGCTAGGTAAAGAGATTGTGTGGAACCAACCAAAGGGTTGTTATTCTGGCTCCCCTCCCTCGTAATCCTTCCTGGCTTCATCAATGGGTTGAGACTTCACCGACTAGGGTAAAGCGGTAAAAGTTTGGTAGAACAGGTGGCATGGCACCTCAAGAAGGTCTTATTGAAGCCTGTGTTCCATATGCCAATCCGTCCAAAAGCTCTAAGTGAAGGCCAGCCCCATCCAGCCCAAGCAAGCCCGCCCGAGATGTTCTAAATATCAAACAAAGGTGGTATAAATAAATACGTATATAAAAGCCTGCCTATCCGATCGGCCTGTGAACTTAAAGGGAACCCATGCCCAACAGGTTTTGGAGGAATGCTTTAAAACTCTGAAGGTAGTCCAATTGGTATTTCCACCAGATACTGTGGAGTCACCTCCAACAATGTGGCAGAAATTGTGGCCCTTGAAAAATGCCTCCTCCCAGCAAGAAACCTCGAGGTCCCTAAGGTACAAATTTATGGAGATTCAAAACTGGTAATTAGCATATCCTAAAAGATTATCGATAGAGCTCCCAACTCTAAACTGGTTCATAGTTAGTGACTAGAGTCACTCACTCTAAGGATAAAAGTGTTGCTAGATAGCTTCCCTTATGCCTTCACCTAGCATACCTTAACGGAAAGAAACATAGTGGCCAACTAGTTAACTAATTGGGGTGCTAAGGAGGACCACCACAATTTTTCCCTTAGTTGGAGTGCAGCTTGGGAGTGTATAAATATGGTCTCTGCAAACATAAAGACTATCACTAAGCTAATTGAACAAGACTTATCTTTCTCGGATGGGGGTGACCAACCTGCAATCAAGGGGGCCTTGGGATCCCCACCCCCAGCCAATTGTGATCATGCAGGAGTTAAAGAGAGTAGGTGGGGGGAACTTCGCCTAACATAGGAAGTCTATGGAGAAGGAATGGGTATATATTCTACTCAAGTGGAGGAATATCACATTTTGTTTGTGGCAGGAAATGAGAAATAACGTCGAGAATGTGGTGACAATTGTGCTTACTATTCAAACCTAAGGTGAGAGTCGAAAGGTTGGGGTGGTAAGAAGTTAGTTGCAACAATTGACCCATATGAGTGGTTTTGTTATCAAGACTTTTTTCTGGGATCCAGGTGTGACGAGGTTAGGGGGATTTGCATTGGTGAGTGTCTGCTTCCTCTTTGGGTTATGGCTTCTTCACCAACTGACATCTTTCCTTCTGTGTTGGTGGAAATATTTTGCCAAGAACATTTGGGTAACACTTTTCCCTTTAGATTGGTGTTTGCTTGTTATATTTAAGTTATTTTCCATTTATTTTTTTGGGGTTGTCATTCAAGTGAGAGGGTGGCCTTTCTAAGCTAAGTCGGTTGTTGGCAGGGTTTGTAAGATTTTGTTTTATGCCAGTGGTCTTGCGAGATATTGGGGGTGCGAAGTATTTCATGATATCTACATGGTGTCTTAGACCCCTAGGAGAAGAAAATTGAGCCTCCAGAGTTGGAATTGTGATCAATTGTACCCTTCTCTCATGTATATGGCCACAATTGGTCCACAAGTAGAGGCAGAGTAGGGTCTTGTGGGGGAAATAAACCTAGTCTTTATGTTTCATGATGGCTCAGTCATCATGTTAGGAGGTCTCCAGCAGCTTGGGAGATCCCCATTGCTGGATTGTGGGAAGTATATTATTAGGTCATGGGGTTTATGTGCTGTTGAGGGGTTTAATTATATTTTTTGTGTCAAGGGGATTGGGGCGATTTGGTCCTAGTATGGTGGAGTTGATCCCTTTATCCTAGGGTGTTGTGTAGTCTCGTGGCAGGTATTTGGGACTCTGTTATGTTGTGGGGAGCTCAAGCACCTACTAGACTCGATCCTTGTTCTTCTTATAATTATTCTATTTCCTATAGGTATTCCAAGGTAGGGAGACAAGCCTCGTTAACAGGTTGGATACCACATCAAAATAGATGCCAGAAGGGGAGAAGCCTCATCCTCTAATGGGGCTGATTTAGCTAGCTTGGATAGGGATGAGGAGATAGCATAGAACCCTGCGCTGCCCCCTGGTCGTGTTTCTTAAGCCGCCTCCTTGGAATCAATTACTACACAACTATGAGGGATCGATTCCAATCTGGATATCCTCCATGACCATTGATACGAGGAGCAGAAGGAAAATGTGGCCTATTAAAATGATATGAAATTCACTCAAGAGGAAGTCTTGGAACAATTGGAAAACATTTGTAGAAGCGAGTGATGAACAAATGAACGTCTATAGAAGATTAAAGCTTGACTGGAGAATATTGAATTTCACTAACATGGTCAAAGGGAGCAACTAGCTCATCCAAATATTCACCCACCATTTCCACCACCGTGAAATGAATATGATAGGTTTTTTTCTTATTTTGTCATTTTTTTGGCTTGTAAGGTTATGTAGCCCTTAGGAAATAAGGCACAAACTATTAAATCTTCTAATTCATATTCTAGCTCTCCTCGCCGACAAATATAGTCGAAGGAAGGAATATTTGATGACACACTGAATGTACTTGTTTTCTTCATAGTAATATAAATTCAATGCCTTTGATAAAAAAATAAAAAAATAAACATTGTTTTAATATTTAAATTAGTCATCTCAAATATATTACAATACACAATGTATCTTACTTCAATGAGTGGAATGAATCATATGAATGTTGGTATGTGTTATATTTTTTGCACAACTATCCCATGCACTATAAAAATGACCAGTGAGGGGGTCATAGAGTTGGTAGTAGCCCCCCATTTGGGTGGTTTAGGAGTAGTGCTCCTAAATAAAAATTTGGGTGATTTTTAGTGTCGATTTTTTTGGTTTTCAACACACAACTTTTGCTAAAGGGGGTTTTGTGGAACATGGTGGTTTTTCCTATGGTTTTGTAGATTTTGTAAAAGAATTATGGTTGTATTCTAATACAGGGTAAATCAATTGGTAGTTCATGGATGGTGTAGGATATATTGTATGCTAATACTATGTAGAAGAGATGTATTAAAAAAATTGCTAGTTTTCCCAATTTGGGTTTCTAATATAAAGTTATATGTTAATGTGCATGTTTTTCATTGCATCTTTTCTATTTTATGAAGAATCTGTTTGTGTAATTAATTTATACACATTTAAAACCTACATTTGGTATTTAAGAGAAATTTTTCCTTCAAGGGAATGCATTTGTGGTTAAGGGGTTTGGCTTGAGGTCATGATAGACTCTATTACAGTGGGAAATCTACAGAAGTGATTCTCGTTTTGAAATAAAATGGTGGATAGTTCAAAGATAGAGATCAAGAAATTCAATGGGTAGAGTTTCAAGTTGTAGAAGCTCAAAATGGAAGACTTGTTGGTAGAGAGAGAACAATGGATCACTTTTGATCCAAGGTACTGCACCAACAAGGATGTCAATAGAATATTGGACCAAGTTAATTTGAAAGTGAAATATCACAATATGATTGTGTTTCTCATATTTAGTATTACTTAATGTTTTATAGGAAACTACATCAAAGTCATTGCGGGACAAGTTAGAGGCTTTGTATCAATCGAAGTCCCCGGTTAACAGATTGTTCCTATGGAAGAAATTGTATAACATGAGGATGAAAGATGGAAATATATATATATATATATAGAACCTTTAAATGCCTTTAATATTGTTGTAAGTCAGTTATTATTTGTTTATATTAATATTTTAGATGAAAATAAGTGCATTATTTTGTTGTGTTCTCTACCAGACTCATGGGATAATCTAGTTGTTATCGTAGGTATTAATGCAACTACTTTAAAGTTTGATGAAATAGTCACATCAATGTTATCGAGGGATATGATATGAAAAAGCATGGAAATCTAGAACTAAGATGCATTGTATAAGAGGACACTCTTAGAATATGAACATAAACAATTCCTCGAGGTAGAGATATATATCTAGAAGAAGATTTAAATCTCCAATAAAGTTTGTAAAGGTATGTTGGAGATGTGGAAAATAAGGGAATTATAAGAAATATTGTAGATATAAAATTGCTAAGAATGGGAAGGGATCTGAAGATGCTCCTTTCGCAGAGGAAAAAACACCCTTAGATGAAGGAGTGGATGTGTACTTTCATTCTTCAAGTACACATGTAGATCATGAGACATGATTAGTTAACTCAAGTGCATCATTTTGTAGGACTCCTCACAAGGAGTGGTTATGTGAGTATAAAATATTCGATGCTAGTGATGTTTTATTAGGAGATGACTCAAAATTTGAAACCATAGGATGAGGTAAAGTCAAGTTTAATATCATGGGAATATTAGAACACTCCCTCATTTTCTACACATCCCAAGATTAGCCATAAATTTAATTTCTCTAAGGAAAATTGTGATGTGGCTATAAAAAAAATTATTGAAAAGGATAGGTCTACAAGATGGTTCTAGGAGAAATGGTATTTCTTAGATGAGTTCAAATTGAAACTCCATATAAGGTGTTGGGAATCATTGTTACTGATGGATAAAATAGTTTCATTTCTCTTGAGAGTTGAGTAGAGGAAGAAAAAAATATTTAGATTCTGGAGAAGATACTATGATGTGGCATCAATGGCTAGGGTATATTAGAGAGAAGGGCATCCAAGTACTACACAGTAATGGAATGGTAGAAGGTATGCCTAATTTCTCTCTAGATTTTGATTTATGTGAACATTGTTTATATGGGAACTGTACTTGGGTAAGATTCTCCCCTGGTTCTATAAAGTTAGAGGGAATATTATAGTTGTTGCACAGTGATGTGTTTTGACCTATGTTAGTTCCATTATTGGGCAAATCTATGTACTACGTTTCATTTATAGATTAATTCTCAAGAAATACATGGATTTGTTTCCTCGGGAAGAAATCTGAATTGTTTGACAAGTTTAAAGAGTTTAAGGGTAATATGGAAAATCACACATAAAAGAAAATTAAACTGTTGAGGACAGATAATGGTGGAGAATTGCTGGAATGAGTTTGAAGAATTCTATAAGAAGTTTAGTATAGCAATCAAAAATACTATTCCATATACACCTCAACAAAATGGAGTTCAAGAAAGTATGAGAAAGTTGTTGATGGCTAAATTAAAGAGCATGCTTAGTGGTGTCGAGTTAGAACAAGAATTATAAGTAGAGGCAATGGTCATTGTGTGTTATTTAGTAAATAGATGATCCTCATGAGGATTGGATAAAATGATTCCACACGAGGTATGGACCAGTAAAATACCATCTCTTAAACATATTAGGTTATTTACCTTTCATTCTTATGTACGCATTAAAAAAGAGAATAGGAGTAAGTTGGATCATAAAGTTGAAAAGTGTATCTTTATTGGATATAAATATGGTATAAAAAGCTATAATCTATGGAACCCATAACCTGAGAATTTTGTGTAAGATGAGAGGTTGTATTTAGAGGAGTCAAAGATTATGTCGAATAGGAATTCTGAAAAAGAGAGAACGAAAAAGAAAATATAGATTTTGAAATGGAGGATGATGAATCAAACTCTACGTAAGAATAGGTATTAGAGGAAGAAGAACCACATACTCTAGTATTGAGAAGATCAGTGTGGGAAAGAAGGAAACCTGAAAGGTGTACTACACCTAATTTCTAATCAAATTTTGTTTTATTTATTATTGATGATGATCCCAACATTGTTAGGGAGGTAGTGGATTCAGAGGATGGCAAACTTTAGGAAAATTCCATGGTTGAAGAAATGAAGGCCTTAGACAAGAATGAGGCTTAGGATCTAGTTGAGTTCCTAGTTTGAAGAAAGCCCAACAAATCGCTTCCAAAATATATAGATTTTAATATTGGAGAACATTATATCTACAGATGTATTTATGGAAAGCACAATCCTTCCCACCAATAGATCATATCACTGTCCCATTAATCTAGACATGGATATCAAATATCGGCCAAAGAATAAGCCATTCTAGTTTAAAGGATTATGGGTCTTACACCCACTCTTCTAGGAGAAAATTAAAGAATGTCAGCATGAAATGTATGTTGTAGAAGTATTTTCTATATATCATCTCCAACATAAACTAAAACACATCAAATTCCACTTAAAAATATGTAACAAAGGATATTTCAGAGACATCCTTCAAGCAAAGAAAAATCAAAGTCAGATAGGGTTTCTTTTCCCTCATGGTTTCGATTCTAGGCCTTTTGTTATTTTGGCATAGTTTCTTCCATTTTGGCACGAGCGTCGATTTCTTCTCCATGTTTTTCCTCGAGGCACTTTTTCGAGATTTTGGATTACTATTATAGTGATAGGTGGCCTTTTGTCAAGTTGATGGTCAAATCCATCACGAGTTTCTTACATGGAGTTGGAATTCATAGATTACAAGACAAACAATCTGATCCTTAAGACATATTTCCTGATTTGGAATATTTTTTGCAGTTTCGTAGAGGGCCACCTAATTAGGATTTATGGTAGGAGGACTCCTCTCAGTTTCCAAACTCAATCAATTCAGAGGTCAGTATTGTTTATCAGGTGGATGGACTTCTTGATGATTCTAAAGAGACTGTATTTCTCTACCGAGTTCCCTCCTTGACCTCAGCCCAAGCAAATTTAGTCATTAAATCAAAACACAAAAAAAAGCCCTAAGGCTCGAAGAAGTCCTGTTATGCTAGTTGGAAATGATTTAGGCCTTGATTTTGTGACGAAAATGTTGGAATATGTTACTGTTAGGTGGTGCACTAGTAAGGTGGTGAGTTTGTCCATGATAAAGGATTGGATTCAGAAATCATGGATGCCATTCAGGGTTATTGCCTTGATTTCCATGTCTTATCGAGATGATAATTCATATCAATTTTCCGTCATGAGGAGGAAATGTAGTTAGTTCTAAACAAAGAGTGGTTGTGAGGAAATTTCATCATTGTATTGCAACATCATAGGCTATACTTCAACATGAACAAAGAGTTATTAGCATTGCAAAAGATATAGGGACTACTACCAAGTTTTCCCTTTCATTTCTAGACAGGAAAAATTTTAGAGGGTGTTGAGAACATATTGAGGCATTTAATGGCTATTGAAAATGGTTGCTTATCCTAGTTAGATCATAGATGTGTTTGGGTTTTAGTGGAATAGACATGCAACATGGATTGGTGGATGAATCGAGTAGCATTTTAGGGATAAGTCGTGTCTCCAGACAATAGATTGTTAGAAGATTCCCTTCTGATTTTTCTCCTATAGAAAAGCGGGCCATACTATGGAGCATTGTGATGATAATCCATATTGACCCAAAATATAAAACAAAGTTTGGATAAAGAAATAACCATCATAATGCTAAGAGTGATTAACATATTTTGAAACCCTTTGTTAACAATTAGAAAATTTTCTATAAAAATGAAAAATTAATTAGAATTTTATTATAAAAAATTATTACTTGTAAATTCATTAATCATTAATCATGAACAACAAACAAAGCTACTTTATATAAATTGGAAAAACTAACCAATTAACCCAACATGAATTAAATTAAAAATTAAAACATAATCCAAAAAATGATTATATAACAAGTCTATAACCAAAATGGTTAGGAATTCATCTCAATTTTAAGGATTATATAAAACATAATCCAAAAAACGATTATGTATCAACTCTATAACCAAAAATGGTGAGGAATTCATTTCAATTATAAGAATTATATGTTATAGCAAACTAAAACTAAAATATAATGTTACAATGTTACAATGAATAGCATATTATTCAATTAATCTACAACCATATAGAATATTCAATCCACCATGTCCACTGTAATTGTACTGGTCCTTGCCACTGTAATTTACTTTACTTTGTTTCCTTTTTCTCCTCTTGACCCGTCTTCCACCAGTTATGTAACTAAAACTCTACCTACTGCTCCACCAAAATTTAAGCGAATAATTTGACCATTTCAGATGTGGTCTAACGGCGTTAAGGGGGAAAATTTGGTTTCTAATTATATCATGGGGATAAAAACTATATATATCTGAAAGCTACTAGAAACACGATTTCTTCGGTTGAATAAATAAATAAAAATGCCCATTTCCTACACAGCGTTCCAATTTTTCATTTACCTGCCGTAGGATGCTTTTCATAAAAAGCTAAGGATGCCCTGATTCTTTTATGAGAATTCCACACATTTTTAAAGAGGGTAAGGGATAAGCTTTCATAGCTTGTCATTTAATTATTTGTTTAATGTATAAAATACTTTTCAGAAGAAATCATATTGAAGATTTTGGTTGATACGTTTCGAATCAACAAATGTAGTTCATGTAAAGTAGATTGTATTCACTGCACATAAAAGAAAAGTTCATTCAAATATTTTCTTTGAAAATAAAATAGGTTCCTTTTATCAAATCTTTACCATGGCCCACTAATTATTACGTAGTATTTTTTTATGGATTTGTTTGTTACAAGTATTTCATCTGAAATTCATAGATCCCTTGCGTGTCACGTTAAGATACGGTTGAATACATGCTTTTCTTGTAACGTCAAAGATTATATAGAAAAATTCTATATGTGGATAACCCTATGTTAAGGTTGTATTCACCCTATAACAAATTCTATGTAAATTGTATATTAGAGGTAATGTAATATTTAAATAGAGAGTTGTCGTAAAATCCAGTAGATCGTGTAAAGGGGTAACTTATAAAGTGAGAATTAGACTAAAGAACAACAATGAGGTGTGGCTCACTATCACCACTGTCACTACTCACTATTGTTTGTGGAATTTCACCAGTGATAGGTTTCTTTTGGAATTGGGCACCTAAGGATATATCAAATTCAAGGATCAAGGTGACAAGAGAGGTTTATAACCTAGACAACTCTTCTTAAGGACAAGGCTTAATAAGTTGGGAAAGGAAATTTCAGTCCTCTAATAAGGCTTATTTAGGGCACAAATGATAGAGTGCTTGAGAGATAGAAAGCCAAATGGATTAACCTAGAATCATGAGGCCAAGAAAAAGTTTCCCAATAATGAATATTAGCAATCAAATTGACCAGTAAACCTTCAACCAGCCCCCAAGTTGAAGCCTAGGGAAAACTAGGGTTTCCTAGGGAAAAGTCTACCTAGGAAAGAGAATTCATCTTTTAAATGGATAGATTGTTATTAAAGGTGTTACAGGTCTATTTCGGCACATCACTCCTGACATTCAGATCAATACAATTAGGGCTCATCAAACCCTAATTTAGTTGCTACATGCCCTAGACAAGTCATCACATTGAATGCTTCCATCCATGAAAGTTTCCTAGCCTAAAACCTTATTGAAATGCCTCCTTGGGACACCAGCATAGCCTTGGTCGGGGGTAATTTCACTGCATAGTAGGTAGGCCCATTTAGGCGTGCACTTTAGTGCACTTAGGCCCACTTACACCTGCGCTAGGCGAGAATGAGCGAAATTTGCATAGGGTTCTCAGAATATTCCTTGATTCTAGATCATTCTAGAAGGATCCCAACTCCTATCTCATCATGTGATCTCAAATTAGGATAGGATATGGATCAATTAACCTCCTGTCCTCTCATCCCTTTCTCCATTGAAACTACAATTTTGGAAAACCATTCAATGCCCAAGTTATGACAAAACCACCTCCATTTCCCTATAAATTGATCACTCATCATAGTGATCAGGGGGGCTGGAATTTGAAGATTGTAGAGAAATATTGTTGGTCTAAGATTTGAGTTAATTTCAAGTAATGCTATGCTGCTGGATTGGTGTGACGAGGGTTGCACTGAAGCTGGATAAGTGACACGGGATCGAACCGCATTGGGTGTAACTCTTCCTTCTACATTAATAAATTTGTTTGTTCCTTTTCTCATATTCTTGTTCATATCTATGATGATTATGTGTTTCAATGTTGTCGATTCCATTGGTTTATAGTATATAGATCATGTATGCTTTGATCGTTGTCATTTTTTGTTTCTATTGATAGGTACCATTTGAGCGAATTCAGTTCAAGTGGGAGCGACAGGAGAATTAAAAGGAGATCAAGGAAGTGAAAGATCACAAGTAAGTTCCTTTATCTCATCTATCTATTATAAGAAAAGGTTAAACCACTTTCTTTCTATTGTTCTAAGTATAGCTACCCACTTAGGGAAAATTTGTTTATCCATAGATACAAATTCCATATAACAAATTAGAAACTCCACTAGGGAACGAATGTCATTACTAGTAGTTTATCCTCATCATATTACATCCTAGTAGAATTTACTTGACTTCATTGATATCTTTTCAATCATCTTGAAGTGTTTTTGGTCAAAAAGTGTGCAGGAATGCCTCCTGATTAGACTCTCTGCCACCAGCGCAGTGTTGGTCTTAACACAGTGCGCTGCAGAGCACGCTTGGCTTAGAGATAGTGCATTGAAGCGCACTGTCTCCCACTTAGGGCTACGCTAATCCTCCTCAAGCCAAAAGACCCACCTTTTTCTTGGTTTGTTCCGAATTTTCTTCTGAAGTTGTTTTCTGAAAGATCAATGTTTTCTATGGTTTCGAAATTAGTTTGTATTTCTTCTCCTAGTCCTACTTTGGCCTTGATTTTTTAGTGTTTCTTAAGTGATTTCTTTATCATTATCGATTCATTGTCAAAGTTAGTTTACAATCTATTAGCCTTTTCTGAAAAGGAAGTGTCGTAAAGTCTTCATTTCTTTGAAAAAAAACTGTCGTAAAGTCTTTGTTTCTTGCAAAAATTATTATGCATTTCGTTTCTTTTTTTTCATCTAAACATTAAAGGAAAGAAAAGAAAAACATGCATCATGCATTTAGAGGTTTGTGTGTGCTTGTAGGAGTAGTATAGGGAAAGTTTCATTAGATGTGCGCTATGCTCTTTGTTTAAAGATTTTGATTGCTCTATCCCTTTTAGTTAAGGTTTTCATTGTTCAAATAAAATGAAAAGAATGTTTCTCATCATAGTTGCTTTCTAGGGGTTTTAGAAACATCACGCGGTGAACCTAAAAGGAAAACTTTTAAACAAGATCAACTAAAATTTATCTCAATTATCCTAATGGAGCATTGTAACTTAATGCATAACATTTGGAGGTCGAGGCTAGAGACGTGTTCTGGCATCATTAAACATAGAAACTATCACTAATTGTCTATGATACATTCCGAGTGTGATACCTCATTCCACGTATGTAAGTATATCGTAGCTCGTCCACGTACCTTCGGTTATATAGGGCGGTGTTATAGTACAAAAAGTATAAAGGAATGCTCTCATTGTGTGGTTTCGCATTAGACAATGCTAACACAGATTGAGCCTCCATGTACTTTTGAGTATATATGGGAGGAATACATTAAGTTTCTATCCATCCTTAGGTAACCAAGTTGGCCGCCTTGTACACTGTGATACACTGAACACAACATTCGAGGATATTGCTTGCATGTATGTTAAGTCCTTGGTTTACTAAGGTAGTATATTGTAGTTCACAGTTGCTTGGTAATCCTTTTGCCTAGACTACCTTCTTTTTGTTTATTTCTTTTTGGAATAAAATCAATCAGCAATCGTGGAAGAACATCAGCCTTTACCCCGTCATTCGTGGAGGATAGCAAGTAAACCGCCTTTACCCCATGAAGCTACACCTAGTCGGCAAAAGTAGTCTCGTTTCACTGAGTCCAGTCCATCACAATCTTATGGTTCTTCATCTGTGTTACCAAAGTCACCTATACTGGTAGGTACTATGACCCCAATTACTCCTACAATTACTGGTACATATGCTACTGAAGTGGTACCTTTACAATTACCTGAGGACACTAAAAGTGAACTTAGTGAAATGGTAATTGAAGTTGTCCAACAAGAATTTGATCCTCAACCCAAAGTTGTTCAACAAGAAATTTCTTTTGAGCTTGAATCTGTTCAACCAGAAGTTAATCCTGAACCTATAAAAGTTCAACCAGAAGTTACTTTTGAACCAGAAGTTGTTCAAGAAGCTCATCATGAACCCATCGTTCTTTTACTGGAACACTTGGATCTTGAAGTTGAACAATCAAAATTTGTTCCCGTACCGGAAGATGATTGATCGATTTTTCCTCAGACATCTGTAACTGTTGAGACTTCTCCTTTACCGCAAAGTCAAACACCAGAAATTTATTACAGACCTGATGGTGAAATCCTTCCACCTGGTTTGATTGATGTGGAAGAGGAATTTGAAGAAGTCACACCCAAAACTCCAACTTGTTTTGGACCAGGGATTTATCTTTATCCTTATACTCCTCATTTTACTAGTCCTTTTGATCCTATTTACTTTCAAACTCCCGTTGATTCATTAGGACATTTAATGGTCCATTTGACTATGGCTAAACCAACATCCCAGACTATACCATCTATTATAGCTGCGGTAGAATTTATTATCGCTACTTCTTCGATTTTTACCATAACACCTGAGTCATATCTATATGGTGTTTTGTCTATTCCACCGGGTTACCAATCGTTATCTAGAACTCACTCCAGTGTTGCTTCTAGCCCATGGTCTTCACCCATGTTGTCCACAAGAATTTTACCTGGTTCTTCACTTACGGATACTGAACAGTTTGATCCATCAAGTCAATATCAAGTTGGGCCATCTAGTTACTATCCAATGTATTTACTTTACATTAGATTACCTCCATATGGAGAACAATATGCCCAATCTACTTATCCTCCATTTTCTGGGGGAAAATCATATGGCAGTATACCATCATCTTTAGTTCATCCCAAAATGACTGTTTGTCAGTGGCAACCTACAATTTCCATTCAACCTAGGCTTGTGTATCCATCACAACCAATGCAATCTGTTTCATCCATACCTACTATGCTTGTCGTTACAACTTTACCACAGCCGCAAAATCAGTTAATTGTATCTCAACATTTTCAAGCTCATCCTTCAACCTCTGACCCTCAAGTTTCAAGTCTACAGATTCAGTCTCCTCAGGCCGTTTTACAACAATCGTTTGTGCCTGGAATCCAACAACCTCAAGCCAGTTTACCATTAACTAGGATGACTCAGACTTATACTAGTATAATTTATTCACAACCTAGTCAAACTTACATTGGTGGGCAACAATCGTGGCAGCCACAATATCAACAACAAAAATTCCAATAGTACCAATCTTATCCTGGACATGGTCAACAAGCCTATGCTGGGTTTGATCAACGATAAGTTTACCCAAGTCCTAGTCAACAAGCCTATGTTGTGTTTGGTAAATAGAAAATTTATCCGGGTGCCGAACAACCACCTTATACTGGATTTACTCAACAAAAATACCCCTATCAAGTTTACCAGCAATAGATTCCTTATGTTGGTATGCAAAGGCCTATTGCCCAGGAAATTCCATCTTACCCTGATTATGCTCAACCCGACCTAAATTCAGTTTCCTTTTGTCGCAACACTTGAATTACCCGATTTAAATCGGCTTACCAATGATCCCATTCTTTATGCACCTTGGTGGCCGATGATTCCTCATAAATTTCCTTCTAATATTCTTAAGTTCAATGGAAACCATGGAGAAGATCCATCCAACCACGTTATGACTTTTCATTTATGGTGTTCATCCAACTCCCTAAATGATGATTCAGTTAGACTACATCTTTTCCAGTGAACACTTACTGGTCCGGCTACAAAGTGGTATATTGAATTACCACGAGCTTCATTTGACAACTTCATATCCTTAGCCACAACATTTCTAACCCACTTCCTTATCTATAAGATATGAAACTAGAACAGAATTGTTGACCAACTTTAAACATACCGCTACTACTCACATTTTTTATCATATTCATGAGTGGTGTCGTCGTCATCGAATGGTCAAAACTTTTGTTCCTAATCATCTTTTAGTTGAGTGGTTTATCAAATCCTTTTTGCCATCTATCACCAAGGATGTGGCTAAAGGAGGATTTGTTACTGAAGAGAAAGTAATTGCTCGTGCCTAATACTTTTCTTGATTTACACCTAGTCTGGCACACTCTATGATAAGATTCAAAATGCACCTAGACCAGCGTTTATTGTTCCACCACCTCCATCCAGTAAGGACTCTCGTGATGGTGATGGTGTCATAGGTTCTTCTAACACACAAACATCAAGTAGAACATCTAGTCAAACACTTGCCATTTCGAATCAAACTTCCAGTACACCTGATAATACACTTGCTTATAAAATAAATGTTGTGTCATCTGACAAAGATAAAAATGAAAAGCAAACTTGAAGCAAGAAAAAGGGGGAAAACCAAGAAGAAACAAGACCCTTCCCCTTAAGAGAAATCATCTGATTCCTCTTCTCCGGCTAGGAAACCTCATTACCCATGTTTAATATGTAATGAGGAGAATTTTACGCAAGACTGTCCTCACCGCTCTGAAGTCTCAAAACTTCTTAAGACTTATAGTGGATCCGTGGTGTTGACATACCCTTTTCAAAATCTAGAGACTCATTTGGTTGCTACAGATCATGCTTCTACTTCACAAGTGCTTATGATATCCACCACTAAGCCTAAAACTGATGTTTTGGTGACTACACGAAGTAAAGATTACAGTAATCCACCATCATCATCAAATAACTAGGCTACAGATCAACCCAATGCTTCGACTTCAACTTCATCCGACTCCATTCCACCACCTATATCACCAGAGTTAAAAATAAAACTGCCCAATGGAGTTGTTCATAAATCTACATTCAACCCTTGAGCTCGAGCAATGAAAAATTATAACATAGTCGAAGATTTGGCTCAGTCACCTTCTGCTATGTTGACGCTTGAGGTGCTTCAAAATTGTCCCTCCCAAAAGCAGGCTTTATTGTCAGCAATTGGTGGAATTGATCCAACGGATTCCAATCTTGTGGTTTTTAACCATGCGGGTTATATGCCATAATTACCAGCACAATTAGCATTATTGATCCAAGTAAAGGCTTTGAATAAACGCGTTCATCAAACCATTTTTGATGAGGGTTCATCTACTTATATCATGTTAAAGAATTGTTGGAAACACTTGTGTCGCCGCCTTTGTCACGATCACCTACAACATTTAAAGCTTTTGACGATCACACTTACACACCTTGTGGAATTTTAAGTAGCCTGCAGATAGAACTAGGGTGGCAAAACAGTGACTGTTGAAGTCGAGGTTGTTTAAGGACCCCTTAACTACAACATTTTACCAGGAAGACCGTGGGTTTACGTTATGGTTGCTATGGTTTCAACATACTTTCGTATGATTGTTTTCCCTCATAAAGGAGGAATCATAGTAATTGATCAACTCACCTTCTTCGCCTCTAGTTCACAGGTGACTAGAAGCATTCTGTTAGTTCAAGGACCCCTGATATCTCTTCAGAACATTAGAGTAGTGTTGGAAATAATACTGAGAGGGGGGGGTGAATCAGTATTATCAGATCAATCAAACTTTTCAATGCTCAGAAACATATACGCTACTTCAGTTAAGTGAACCAGCGTGTACATGCTACTGTGACTAAGTAAAACAGCGTATAAGAAGAAAACTCACAATTTAGTTAGCTTATTCTTCAGTTAAGTGCATCAGGACATTATTCACCACATTAACAGTAAACATGTGCAGTATAACAGAACATATCAAAAGCCACACACATGAACACCAAGATATAAGGTGGAAACCCAATGTGGGTGAAAACCACCTGCTGCAAGTTGTCTCTATCTTTCTTTAATATGAAACTTCAGTTTACAATATTTTGTACTGGTGCAGCCTCATACCAGTACGCAGGCTACAACCTGCAGAAGGCTACAACCTTCTCTCGTTCTCCAAACTTCCTTGGAAGGGAGCTCCAACCCCCTTTGCTCTTGTACTAGCCAAGATACTAGTACGTAGGTGCTGACCTACAATCTTCTTTCTTTCAGGTATCACTTTTCATACATTTTCAGACTTGGATATTCCTGAAGCACAACATTACAATCTGAAGACCACAATTCATTCAATTTCCACAACAGATCATTGAAGCATAAAACAACCAAACTCTGAATCACTGAACCACTGAACCCTGTCAATCACCAGATACCAGAACACAGAGTAGACTACAGAACTCTGCAATAATAGTCAGACCCCACTGTAAACCCAAAATCAAGCTTCAAAAGATATACGCTACTTCAATGAGCAAAACCCGCGTATACACGCGCTTTTACCGAAGCCAACCTGCGTACAGATCTAAAAATAAACTTTCTCAATTTGCAGCTGTACCAGACATTAGTTAGACCCAGAACATAGCATTGCGACAATATGCAGATCTAGAAATACGCATAATCAACCATATCATGATATTGCATTTCAAACCATTAGATCCCGATCTATCCTTAGATCTAGTCTTCCATCAACCGATGTGATCTCTCCTTGGCTTAGATCAAGCAACCCAAAACCTGCATATCAGATCTCTCTCTCTCTTAGATATTCAAGCCTTGTCGAAAGATGATCTTGCCTAATGATCTTCTTCTCCTTATATAGTCTTAGGCCTAGCTCAATATACCAAGAGCCAAAACCATAGTAACATAATACCATCAACTTCAAAACTAGGGATCGACACGCCCGTCGAGAAACAATGGTCCGAAATCATAGGCACAACTTCCAAGGGCTAACCACCATGGACCAAAGATACTTTTCCACATACACGCGCTTTTTCTGAATCCAACTTGCGTGTACACGCGACTTGGGCTTAACGAACATGCGTATATGAACTTCCTTGGCATGCTGTACTAAGATCTGTCTTCTGATTAAGTTGCCATCACCTGTACCAACCTCTGAGCACCTGTACCATCCTCTGAGTGAGTTGCCATCAAGGACAACACTTGAATCATAATGCCAACAATCTCCCCCTTTGGACTTGATGGCAACCACCACACCAAGTCACTCTCCCCCTTTGACATCAAGGGCAAAGGGCTGTGCTCCCCCTTACAGTAGGCCAGATCTGCAAAAGATGTTCTTCAACAAGAACCAAGACTTGTACACCATAAGGGACCTTCCTATCACCAAAAGACTCAATACATACATCCATACTCCCTATCAAGAGGGGACATATCAGAAACAACCAATTATATTACAGTATTCATCCCAGGCATAGTGGGGAAACCAACATAGGCCGTTACATGACCTTGACACCATAAAAGAGATATGACAAGAGAGATACATGACATAGAGACAACAGATCTAGACCAAGACTTAGGAAAGGCACTAGCAGCATCTGATAAACATCTTGTTAGATCAGCAACTAGGATTTCTTTCTGAGTTCCTTCTCCTGAAACCAACAACCAAAACATCTGAATGCCAACAATGCTTTATGAGACTTTTAAGCTGCTCCCCCTGAACCTGTGCCTGTTGTACCCCCTGAAACTGTGCTTGAAGAATTCTGACATTCCCATTGCTGTTTCAGAACTCCAGAGTTTTCCCTTGCTGTTCAGAACTTCATATACGTGATTTCTCCTGTATAAAACAGCGTATGTACGCGGATATACTTTCTGCAACAAGCGTCCAACATACACGCGACTTACCCACCATAAATCCGCGTATATACGCGTATATCCCTTCCGTAACCTGCGTATACCAACTTTCTGTAGAACAAAACAAACTTCAACAACAGGATGAAGCATCAACTACTCCCAGCTTTTGTCTGAGATATTCATAAGTTTCCCTGGGCAGTGGTTTTGTGAGAATATCAGCAACTTGCTCCTTAGAAGGAACATACTCCAACTTGACCTTCTGCTCAAGCACTTGTTCCCGAAGAAAATGGTACTTGATTGGTATGTGCTTGGTCTTTGAGTGCATGACTGGGTTCTTTGAAATGCTGATTGCACTTGTATTATCACATAAGATAGAGACAGGTGGAGTGCAAGTGATTTGAAAGTCCTGCAAGGTCTGCATCATCCAAAGAAGTTGTGTGCAACAAGATGCTGCAACCACATATTCTGCTTCAGCTGTAGATAAGGCAATCAAACTTTGTTTCTTGCTGAACCAAGATACTAATCTGGAACCCATGAAGAAAGCACCTCCACTTGTGCTTTTCCTATCATCCACACTTCCAGCCCAATCTGCATCTGTGTAAGCATGAAGAGTGAGATCTGTATTTCTAGGATACCATAAGCCATAGTTTTGGGTCCCTTGAAGATATTTGAAGATTCTTTTGACTGCCTGAAGATGAGTTTCCTTTGGGTTGGCTTGAAATCTTCCAACCATTCCTACTGCATGTGTAATATCTGGTCGAGTACCTGTCAAATAAAGCAAACTCCCAATCATGGATCTATAAGTGGGTTGGTGAACTGCTGCTGATTTATCATTTGCACTGAGGCTGCATCCTGTAACCATGGGTGTACATACTGGCTTTGACTCTTCCATGCCATACTTCTTCAAGATCTGCTTGAGGTTTTTGGTTTGAGACAAGAAGATACCTCCTTCATTTTGTTGGATTTGCAATCCAAGAAAATATGTCAATTCTCCAAGAAGTGACATTTCGAATTCTTTCTGCATAACCAAGGCAAAGTTTTGACTCATAGTCTCTTCATTGCTGCCAAAAATAATATCATCTACATAAACAACAAGAATTAGCAATTTGTTATTTTCAACTTTTATATAGAGATTGCTATCTGCTGATCCTTTTGAAAAGCCTTGTTGGTGAAGATATTTGTCCAACCGATAGTACCAAGCCCTTGGAGCTTGTTTGAGCCCATAGAGTGCCTTTTTCAATCTGCATACAAGGTTTGGATCATTCCCAAGAATGAAACCATCTGGCTGCTCAATATATACTTCTTCTTCTAAGTCTCCATTCAGGAAGGCTGATTTCACGTCCATTTGAAATACCTTGAAGTTTTGAAAGCTTGAGAGAGCAAGGAACATTCGGATGGCCTCTAGTCTTGCCACAGGAGCAAAGGTCTCTTCAAAATCTATTCCTTCTTGCTGTGCATACCCTTTACAAACAAGTCTGGCCTTGTTTCTAATTACTTCTCCATTTTCATTTAATTTATTCTTGAAGACCCATTTTGTTCCTATTACATTCTTATCTTTTGGTCTAGGAACTAATTCCCAAGTGTTGTTCTTTTCGATTTGCTCAAGTTCTTCATCCATTGCTTTGACCCAACATTCATCTTTGCATGCCTCTTTCACATTTTGTGGTTCAATGGAGGAGAGTAGTGCCAAGTAGCTTGAAGCTTCTGCAAGTGTCCTTCTTGTTTGTACTCCTGCTTCTTTCTGCCCCACAATCTGAGTTTCTGGATGATTCTTTTGGACATATCTGGATGGAGTCTTCTCTTCTATTCTTGTCTGCTCCTCTGGTTCTTCTTGAGATTCTTCTTCTTCTTGAGGTTCTTCTTCTTCATCATTTCGCCTTTGAGAGTAACCTTCATTTTCTTCAATGTCTTCATGATGAACTTGCCTAGGAATATATCCCTTCTCATCAACCACTATATCAATACTGTCAACAATTCTGCCAAGTCTTTTATTGTAGCACTTGTATGCTTTGCTATGTGGAGAATAACCAAGAAGAATGCCCTCATCTGCTCTAGGTTCAAGTTTGCCAAGTTGCTCATCAGTATTCTTAATATAACATTTGCTCCCAAAGATTTTGAAATGCTTCACGGAAGGAGTTTTACCACTCCAAAGCTCATGAGGTGTTTGAGTGCTGTTTACTCGGACATTTGTTTTGTTAAGAATGATAACAGCAGCATGTGCAGCTTCACCCCAGAAGGTTGCAGGAGTACCTGATTCATCGAGCATAGCACGAGCCATTTGTTGGATAGTTCTGTTCATTCTTTCCACAACCCCATTTTGCTGAGGAGTTCTAGCTGTAGAGAATTCTCTTCTTATCCCATGTTCATCGCAGAAATCGAAAAATTCATTTGATGTGAACTCCCCACCTCTGTCAGATCTGAGGCACTTAATTTTGTGTCCTGATTCATTTTCAGCCAATGCTTTGAAGGATTTGAATTTTTCGAATGCTTCATCTTTGTGCTTCATAAGCCCTAACCAAACAAACCTTGAGAAATCATCAATGAATAATATCAGATATTCTTCTCCTCGAGGTGTCCTTTTCCTAAATGGACCACATACATCTGTATGGACTAGCTCAAGAGGCAAGCTAGCTGATCCTTCCTTCTCTGGAAAGTTAGTTCTGGTTTGCTTTCCAAACTGACAAGATTTGCATATGGTGTTGTCTGGAATTTTGATATCTGGAAGATCGCGAACTGCCTGATATTTGCATGCTTTCCTTATTTGTGAGAAGCTTAGATGTCCCAACCTTCGATGCCATAACCAGTGCTCTTCATCCTTGCTAAGATAGCATTGTTGTTGTCCTTCTTCAAATATGTACAGATTATTTGGAGTTCTTTTGCCTTTGAGAACTGTTTTACCTGTATCAAGATCACGAACAAGACATCCATTCGATCTGAAAATAACCTCGGTTTTTTTATCACACATCTGGCTGACACTTAGAAGATTATGCTTCAATCCATCAACATACAAAACATTTCCAGCCTTGACCTTTTCTTTCAAAGGAGCAATACCTTTTCCTTTTATAGTTGCAGGAGTATCATTTCCAAAAGAAACTTTCTTTCCTTTTTCTAAAGTAGAATAAGATTCAAGTTTTTCTTTATCACCTGTCATATGTTTCGAACATCCACTGTCAATGTACCATAGATTTTCCTGTCCTTCTGCATAAAAAGCTATCCCACATCTTTCTGTCTGAGGTTCCTTTATTCTCCATTTTTTGGTGCTCGTGGCTTGTTCCTTTTTCTCCTGAAACCTGCTCCTGCATTCAGATTCTTTATGACCAAAATTATTGCAAATAGAACATTCAACTTCATTTTCAAGAACCGAAAAGTTGTTATAGGTCCTCTTTGTAATCCCTGTCATACTTCTTTGTTTTTGAGCTTCCCTAGTCATGATTGTTTTATATGCAACACATTGAGCTGCTTTGTGACCAAAGTTATGGCAAGAAAAGCATTGTCCATTGAAGAAGCTTCTGCGGTTATTGAATCTACCAGCCAACTGATTGTAATTTCTATTTTCATCTATTCTTGTGCCAAACTGAGAAGATTTTACCTGTGGTTGGTTGTAGCTTTTGTTCACCCTTAAGAAGGATTGTCCCTGATAGTTTCTGTTTGTAATTCGTCCCTGCTTTACCTGATTATCTTCATTGTTCTTCTGCTCATTTCTTCTTGCTGCATCAAGATAACTTTTTGAGGTGGATGCTTGAGAGGTTTCTCCATTATAGCCCAAACCTGTTTTGTTTAGAGGAGACCGCTGCACATTGATAATCTCATCCAAAGTTTCAGATCCTTTGACAAACTTAAGATTAATAGCTTTTGTTTTCTCAATTTCTTTTCTGAGACCAACAATTTCACCTTCTAGTTTTTCAAGATGTTTTTCCTTTTCATCAATTTGAAATTGCAGAGTATCAATGATCACACTCTTTTCTTCTATGCATCTCTTGAGTCTAGTAATTTCATTATAGAGATTATCCACATCTACAGCATCCTCATAATCATCATCTTCAAATGCCATTAACAGCTTATATTTATTACCTTGTTCATCTTCATCACTGTTTGATAAGCCATCACTATCTTCATGGGTGTAGTAGCTTTTCTTATTTGCACTTTGTTTCTTGTTCCATCTAGCAGGTTCTTTTCCTTTATCCTTATAAGGACATTTTGCAGCATAATGACCTACTCTTCCACAAGCAAAGCATTTGAAAGGTAGCTTACCTCTGAACCTTCCAGCACCCCTTTGAAGATTTCTGACAAAATTTGATTCTTCCTCTTCTTCTGGAACATGGCTTGCTTCATAGTAATCTTCTTTTCCCGATGCCTTAAAAGCAGCTTCCCTTCTGTCTGATGGACCTCCCTTTCTCATTTCATAAGCAGTTAGAATTCCATGTAGCTGAGACATAGTGAGAACTTTGAGATTTTCCTTTTCTTCTATTGCAGATACTTTAGATTCAAACTTGGGGGATAATGATCTTAGAATCTTTTGAACTACTATAGTCTCTTTTATTTCTTCACCCAAATTTTTCATACAATTAACAATCTCATCTACCCGAAGAAAATAATTAGCCACACTTTCATCATTATACATCTTGAGAGTCTCATATTGAATCCTGAGAGTTTGAAGTTTAGCTTCCTTTACCTGTTCATCTCCTTCATAGCTAGTGATCATTTTGTCCCATATCTCTTTTGCTGATTTGAAGTGCATGACCTTCATGAATTCTGTTTGGGATATACTTCCTAATAGAGTACTGACTGCTTTTGCATTTGTTTCATATGTCTTTTTCTCAGCTGGATCTGTAGGAGTAGCTGAAGGAAAAGCATAGCCTGTTTCTACAATGTTCCAAACTTCTGTACCAAGAGATTGAAGATATGCAGTAACTCTTACCTTCCAATAATTGAAATTTGTTCCATCAAAAACCGGTGGCCTGATTGATGCTTCTTTCTCGTAGTTGCTCATGATGAATGATCTACCTTCAAGCGATCAAGCTTCTCTGAAGGACCTGCTCCGATACCAATTGTTGGAAATAATACTGAGAGGGGGGGGTGAATCAGTATTATCAGATCAATCAAACTTTTCAATGCTCAGAAACATATACGCTACTTCAGTTAAGTGAACCAGTGTGTACACGCTACTGTGACTAAGTAAAACAGCGTATAAGAAGAAAACTCACAATTTAGTTAGCTTATTCTTCAGTTAAGTGCATCAGGACATTATTCACCACATTAACAGTAAACATGTGCAGTATAACAGAACATATCAAAAGCCACACACATGAACACCAAGATATAAGGTGGAAACCCAATGTGGGTGAAAACCACCTGCTGCAAGTTGTCTCTATCTTTCTTTAATATGAAACTTCAGTTTACAATATTTTGTACTGGTGCAGCCTCATACCAGTACGCAGGCTACAACCTGCAGAAGGCTACAACCTTCTCTCGTTCTCCAAACTTCCTTGGAAGGGAGCTCCAACCCCCTTTGCTCTTGTACTAGCCAAGATACTAGTACGTAGGTGCTGACCTACAATCTTCTTTCTTTCAGGTATCACTTTTCATACATTTTCAGACTTGGATATTCCTGAAGCACAACATTACAATCTGAAGACCACAATTCATTCAATTTCCACAACAGATCATTGAAGCATAAAACAACCAAACTCTGAATCACTGAACCACTGAACCCTGTCAATCACCAGATACCAGAACACAGAGTAGACTACAGAACTCTGCAATAATAGTCAGACCCCACTGTAAACCCAAAATCAAGCTTCAAAAGATATACGCTACTTCAATGAGCAAAACCCGCGTATACACGCGCTTTTACCGAAGCCAACCTGCGTACAGATCTAAAAATAAACTTTCTCAATTTGCAGCTGTACCAGACATTAGTTAGACCCAGAACATAGCATTGCGACAATATGCAGATCTAGAAATACGCATAATCAACCATATCATGATATTGCATTTCAAACCATTAGATCCCGATCTATCCTTAGATCTAGTCTTCCATCAACCGATGTGATCTCTCCTTGGCTTAGATCAAGCAACCCAGAACCTGCATATCAGATCTCTCTCTCTCTTAGATATTCAAGCCTTGTCGAAAGATGATCTTGCCTAATGATCTTCTTCTCCTTATATAGTCTTAGGCCTAGCTCAATACCAAGAGCCAAAACCATAGTAACATAATACCATCAACTTCAAAACTAGGGATCGACACGCCCATCGAGACAAAATGGTCCGAAATCATAGGCACAACTTCCAAGGACTAACCACCATGGACCAAAGATACTTTTCCACATACACGCGCTTTTTCTGAATCCAACTTGCGTGTACACGCGACTTGGGCTTAACGAACATGCGTATATGAACTTCCTTGGCATGCTGTACTAAGATCTGTCTTCTGATTAAGTTGCCATCACCTGTACCAACCTCTGAGCACCTGTACCATCCTCTGAGTGAGTTGCCATCAAGGACAACACTTGAATCATAATGCCAACAAGTAGGTCTCTTCAAATATTCTTCCCTAATGGGTACCTTTTCGCTACCATCACCATCACAAATGGCGGAAGTTGCAAAAGTTGAGACTTGTAATATAATATCTTCTACTTCATACGACTTATGGAATATTTCCACTAATTCTGAAGTTGATATGCGTAATGAAACTATGATGCTAAGCCCCATTGAATTTGTATAAGAATCAATCTTTTTGGCTTGTGCGACAAATACAAATCCATCATCACCAACTGTATAGGTTGATAATTCATTAGAATATGGTACTTCCTCTGATCCTTTTTCATGTACATTTTCTACTGATGAATGAATCATCCAATCAATGATGGTAGAAGAAGAACCATGGGAAGATTATCATCATCGATCCCATCTTCCAGATCACATAGAAGATATTTCAAAAGAACAAAATCACACTTCGATTGTTTATTTCCTTTCGAATTTTGTATTTATAGACACAGTCGATTCCGAATGAAACTTATCGAATATTGAAGAAATCATTTCTATTGACATTTCAACCAAACCTAGAATAGTGGAAAACATCCATATTGGCAAATCTTGTTCTCCATCGGAGCTTGAAACTTACTGTGCCCTTTTTCGTGAATTCTGTGATATATTTGCTTGGTCATATGAAGAAATGCTAGGTATTGATTCTAGTGTAGTTGAACATGAGATTAAAATGTATGTTGATGTCAAACCGGTATGACAGCGCCTCCATCCTATTCATCCAAAGAAGGTTGCTGCTATAAAAGCAGAAATTGAAAAACTTTTGCATTCTTGTTTCATATATACCATTCCTCTTGTCGATTGGGTTTCCAATATTGTTTCGATCATCAAGAAACAAGGAACAATACGAGTGTGTGTTGATTATAGGGATGTTAATAATGCTTGTCCAAAAGGGAATTATCCCACTCCCTTTATCGACCAAATAATTGATGACTATGCCAGATGTGAAATATTTTCATTTATGGATGGCGTTTCTGGCTATAATGAAATCAATATCCACCCAGAAGACCAATATAAAACTACCTTTATCTCTCCCTGGGGCACATTCGCATATAGGAAACTCCCTTTTGGTTTGAAGAATGTTGGGGAAACTTTTCAGAGGGCAGTGAATTATGCCTTCCATGACATCAAACACATTGTTCAACCCTATCTAGATTATTTACTTGCTCATTCACGAAAACAGGTTGATCACCCGCAACATCTGAGAGCCATCTTTTTATGGTGCCGACATTACAAAATTCGACTCAATCCACATAAATGTGTGTTTTGTGTTGGTTCTGGTCATTTTCTTGGTGTCGTAGTGTCTAAAGAAGTAATTCACCTCGACCCTTTGAAGGTTAAGGAAATTCCTGATCTGCGTCCACCTTCCAATTTACTCTAGTTACAGAGATTCCAAGGGAAGGCTAACTTTCTAAGAAGATTCATTCCCAACTATGTTGAAATGGCTTAAGGATTTACTCGTCTTTTGAAAAAGGGAATTCCCTTCCACTGGGATTAGGTTGCACAAGCTTCCTTTGATTCTCCCAAAGATACCCTAATCTGACCATCATTAATGTATGCCCCTAATTATCAAAACGACTATTTCTTATATCTTGTCGCTCAAGATACAACCATTACTATGGTTTTAGTCCAAGAAGAAGATGGGACTAAACATTTGATATATTATTTGAGTCACAATCTCAATGATATGGAAGTTAAGTACTCTTACATTGACATCATGACTCACCCTCGAGTCACTCTGTGAGTGCGGAGATCTTCGCGTGGAAACCTCCCAACTCTGCCTGGATTGCTGCAGGATCGAAAACACACTGAGCAGTTGCGTGTTGCACTTCCTGGATGCGTTGTTCAGAGACTATTGTAGTTGAACTACTGCCCTATACCTATTCCTGCGTGCCCTACATCTGCACAGGCTTGGTTTCAATTGAGGCTGTAATGATGTATGCCTCATCAATCCATGGTTCTAAGCGTGCCTTCAAGACAACTTCCTTATGTCGCACCGCATCTACCTACTCCTTGATCGTTTTTGCCTATTTCATCTGCACGAGCCTTTGTCGAAGTGCCACCCTCTGCACAGTCCCTTTTATTTCATTGTACTTTTGCTACAGCTCGCGCACATCTGTTTCTAAGTGTTGTATGTTCGGGTCCTCGTGTAGAGTTGTGAGGACCTTGAACGACTCTTCAAACAGTTTGGTGTAGTCCTTCACTGCACTATTGATCTCCGCTATTCCTGTTGTAATGGTGCTGGCACAATATTCCTCCACCTCAGGTGGAGTTGAAGGTTGCGACTTCAATTGAATCTCAGCTATCTAAAGGTTTAGCTCTAGCTGAACCTTAGCCATTTCTGCTTTCGCCTGATGCACCTCTATTTCTAGTCTCAAGATGCGCGCCTCCGCTAGTTCCTCAGCTGGGATGGCCAACTTAGGGACCATCTAGCAAGCTTCCTCAACCACCTGCAATAGCTTTATGTTCTGTGTCACGACCTTGTAGCATTGTAGGCTCAATTGTTCAATATTAATCCGTTGCTCGCTCATTACCTTGAGCGCACAACCGTCCCTAGCCTGCAGTTCTGCAATCACTCCATCCTGCAGAACATAGACCATCTCCCAAGGGAGTGCAGCCATGTTTATCCCAAATCCCTTTAGTGCACTGAACATAGGCCTATCAACCTCATTCTCTGTAACCATTGCGCCCTCTGGCAACACTATGGTGTTGGTCATGCAGGTGCGCAACATTTCCTCAGCCGTAGCCAGGCCTACTACGAGGCTGGTTAATAGAGTACCATCCTGAGGAGTGCACACCTGCAACTCCTATATCTGTGTCTAGAGGGTCCCCAATACCATCTGGCGTTCCTCCGCGCACTACTAGAAGGCCTCCGCGGTGACATCCCACACCGTCTCCCTTGTGTCATGGAGATCCCCCAGGGTGAGGGTGATTGGTTCGAAAGAAGTCTTGGAGGCTTTTGACTTCTTCCACGGGCCCACCTACTCTCTCAGGCGTTGTCATTTTAGTTGTGTGGATGTTGTCTGTGGTTCCATGCCACCTTCCTCTTGATTTGTCTCTTGTGCGGGCAAAGGCGACTTTTCTCCATTGTAGTCCTTCTCAGCTGCCCTCTACTACTCTTCTGCCACCTTTGCAGCATCGCATGCCTCCTACGCCTTGGTTATTACTGCTTCGTTCCTTCTCTTCTCTACCAACTACACCATCTGCAGTTTTGCCTCCTCCTTTTTCCTCTGTGCAGCAGACTTCTCTGCTTCCATCGCGGAGCTGGCGGGAGCGCGCCACTTAGGCGACCATGACTTAAGCACGATGAATATGACATTGTCCGTCACTACATAAGGTAGCTCCTTCCATGCCTTCATGGGGTCCTTCCTCACCCTGATGTACACATGAATAAAGTCCACCTTAAACTCCATGAATCTCTATGAACTGTTATAGATATTGGGAGATAAACGCGGCTTGTGGTTAATCTCCATTCTGATGTTCATCTACATGAACACCCAGAATATCTTGTTGTCTCTGATCCTATACGTGTCTTTAGTTTCCCACAATGAAGTGTACTTCGCTTCCTCCAGAAGATCCTGCGCAATTGTGGGGAACTGGCTATCCTCAGGCAATTCCCAAGCCACCAACACTATGGATAGCAGAAGCCATGCATAGTGGAAAGTCTTCCCTTATTCCTGCGTGGCAGTTTTCCAGGAACTCCCTACACAAGTAATCCACCCAGTTAAACTGGACCCCCTCTGTACACTGTGTGGCAAGTGCAACCACTGGTGCGGGCACCTCATCTGTGCGACACTTCCGCATAACTTTCATAGCTAATATCTTCCTCGCGACTTTGACCGCAGTGTTATTGATACTGGAGATCACATGCCCTCTCTTTCTCTTCTCCAGCTTGAACTTCTTCTTCATGGCCTTTGCGATCACCAAATGATCACTTTTACCCTAGATATGTTCGCTGGATCCTCCCCTTTGCAAGCGAGCTGGGTAACTCTGTGAATTAGATGATCTGTGATGGTGATGGGCTCCTCTAGCCACAAACACCCATCATGCACCAGGTAGAGTAGCTGCCTGATGGCGAAAATAGTCATTGGGGTGCAATGGTAATGTGGCACCCAGAGCAGGTTTAATAGTCATGCTTTCTTTACTCCTCACAACCACTTGTGTGGCTCCAATTCTTTGACTCCCGCCACTGTATTTTTCTTTAGCCGCATTATCTGCGTGGTTGCCAAATGTGGGAATTTCTCGTGGCCCATGAGATCCCACTCTTCAAATTTTAGAACCGGCACCCATCCCAAGTGCCTTCCATAAAAAATGATATCATTGAGTAGCAGCGAAGTCTGCAGAGAGTTCTTGCTCTCATCGAGGTCCTTGGGCACCCTTACTTTCCCCTTCCACGAAGGAACATATGCGGGAAAGTTGGTTAGAGGATCTACACCCTGGGTTTCTTCCTCCATTTCTTTATACTCCTCCTCTTCCACAAGGATTTCCTCAAGGTCTTCCTCCTCCTCATCGGCTTCCAAATTGATAGCCTTCCCCTTTTCTTCAATGGTAAGTTTAGTTCTTAGCAGGTTTTTAGGGGACACGCGCACCGGTACCATAGGCTTCTTTTCTTTCTTGGATCTTGGTGTGTGTGGTGATTTAGGGATTTATATGACTATCCTGATGCTTTCTGGGGCATCTCCTATCTTCATGGCCTGTGCGGCCTCTTCAGCAGTCATCTCTCTGATATCCATGGCTTCTTTAGACGCTGCCATATTGTTGTTCCACAAATCTCTCAGTAGCTCAGGTAAGTGCTCAAACAATGCCTTTGACTTCAAAAGATCAAATAAATCGAGGTTCATGAATCTCTGGTGCACAATAGCTCAAGTCTCAAATTGCCAAGTTTTGTTTGTTGGGTAGGCCTTTTCACTTTATAGTGCCTTTTAAATTTGAATTTGATTGTTCCCCCCACTTTCAGTCCATTAATGCTCCCTTGGCGGCAAATTTTCCCAAATCTAGCCCATAAAGTTCACCTTAAATGCCTGCTACCCACTCCATTTGGTCTCAAACCAACCATCACATCGTGAATAGTGACTATAACAGTCACTTTCCAGCCAACCCGCATGGCAGCGCAGCTACCCTTGCACTCTCACAGACCCTGTGACACCTAGCTACTGCACGCAATCTTGTCATCACGCAGCTCTCGGGTAGAGTAGTTTATAGTCCCATGCCTTCTTTCAGCTACCTGGAGCGCTAAGACTATGCTTCCCGTGGCTACTCAGATGGCCGAGCCACCTATGTAAGGCTTCAACCGACTACCATTTACTTTTTCTGGGAAGAGTTTGCCATTTAACTTCTCCAACTACACTGTGCCACCATCTATGATTTCCTTA
This sequence comes from Pinus tabuliformis, assembly GCA_031772625.1. Classification (NCBI taxonomy): domain Eukaryota; kingdom Viridiplantae; phylum Streptophyta; class Pinopsida; order Pinales; family Pinaceae; genus Pinus; species Pinus tabuliformis. Next base: position 673,384,559 of record CM062818.1, read on the forward strand.
ATAACATACGGTCCCATCCAATGCATTTAGAGCCTCCCTGGGAATTTATCAAACTTACTATCGTATAACAATACCAAATCATTCACCTTAAAGGTGCATAACTTGATATGTTGATCGTGCCAATCCTTTTCGCGTTGCTTTTGCACCTGCTGATGGAATCCAGCCAACATTCATTCTTCTTCAAGCTCGTCCAACTGTGCGAGCCTCTCCTCTAGGTCTCCGTGATCCGTCTACTATGCGTAGAGTAGGCATTATATACTCCATTGGCATTATAGCTTGCACTCCATAGACCAGCAGGAAAGGTGTTTGTCCTGTTAGTTTCTTGCATGGCATCCTATAACCCCATAATACTGCGAGTATGGGTAGGTCCCAATCACTTCGTTGCGCATTGAATACCTTGGTCAGTGTAGTCTCCAATACTTTGATAAATGCTTCTATTATCCTGTTATCTTGTGGGTGATACAGTGTGCTTTTCTGATGATACACCTGAAACTCTTCTCTCAGTGCACTAATCATCTCATTTAGGAAATGTGTACCGTGATCGCTCATCAATATCTTCGGACATCTGAATCGTGTTAATACATGTTCAAATAGAAGCTTCACGGCTATCGTGGCCGTGCAATCTTTTACCAGATGCGCTTCTGCCCAACAAGTCACGTATTTTGTCGTAGTGATAATCTATGTTGCGCCTGTTTTTCCTTGAGGTTTGATAGGTCCTACAAAGTCGATCACCCACTTTTCAAAGGGCTACAATGTCATTTGCGGATTCAAACGCATCTCATCCCTCCGCGATGGTTTACCTATTCTTTGACATACATCACATGCCTTGCAATGTGCTTTTGAATCTTGATGAAGGGTCATCCACCACAACCTTGTGTGGAGAATCTTCTACACAGTCGCTCTCCTTGCATAATGTCCTCCCGCAGTGCCCCCATGAGCGTCCATGAGGATATTTCTTCCTTCAAATTTAGGTACATACCTTCGTAGTATCTCACCATTCCCCATCTTATATAGGTGCCCCGCAATGACAGAGAAATCTGTCGTGCGCACCAGTATTTCCTTCTTCTGTTGGACAGAGTATCCTTTCGGTGTAGTTTCAATTGTGAGAAAGTGAGTTATATCTTCAAAATGTCCATCCACTACGTGCACAACAAAGAATTGCGCTTCAGGTAATCCTTCCTTCAGACTCATAGGTTCCTCTCCTATCTTATTGTGGGACAAGTGATCTGGTCTTGCATTCAATCGTCCAAGTTTCACAACAAGTTCAAAGTCATATTCTTGGAATAATAAAAGCCATTTGCATATGTGCCCCCCCAACACAGACTTATCGACCAAGTACTTTAGTGCGGAATGATCTGTATACATCTTAAAGTGACCTCCTAGCAAGTAGTGTCGATACTTTTGGAATGCATACACCATAGCCAGTCCCTCCCATTCACTGGTGGAATAGTTCTTTTCTGCTTTAGACAATCTGTGACTCACGAACACAATAGGGTGATCCAAGCCCTCTCCACCATCCTATGTTAGTACCACTCCCAGCACTACACACAATGCATCAACATGGACATGAAACTCTTTGTTCTAATTTGGGAAGACAATAATCAGTCTAGTGGCCATCTTTTCCTTCAATATATCTAGGCTTTTCTTATAGTCATCATTCCAACAGAATGTAACATCCTTCTTCAATAGTTTCTCCATCGGCACGGTGATTTGGGCATAAATTTTGATAAACTTTCTGTAGTACCCTGTATGTCACATAGTAGTGCGTAGCTGTTTCACACTTCACGATGCTTCCAAATTCAGAATCATCGCAATCTTCATGGGATCTACCATCAGTCCCTATCTACAAACCACATGTCCCAATAGGTTCCCAAAAGGAACAAGAAACACACACTTCTTGAGGTTAAGCGCGATTTGGTATCTTTGGTAGGTATCCAACATCAAGTGTAAGGTCACTACATGGTGCTTAAGCAACCCAAATACAGTCCAATATTCAAAATAAACCTCCAAGAACTTATGAATATATTCCTTGAATGATGCAACAACCACGTGTGAAAAGATGGCCAACACGTTCTTTGACCCAAACGGCATGACAGTGTATTGAAAGCAACCTGACTCAGTTGTGAAGGTTGTCTTGCTCCTATCCTCCAGTGCAATTTTGATCTAGTGGTATCCTAAGAACCCGTTAGTGAAAGAATATTCTTCCTGCCCACCGACATTGTCTAACACCTCATATGTGAATGGAGTTGGGAATGGATTATGCATACAAGTGTCATTCAATTTTCTAATATCCACGCATATTTTTATCTCGTCCTTTTGCTTCTTTTCCTGTACCACCATTGGAATTACCCAATCGGATTCTTCCACCAACTCAATGATTCCTGCTGCAAGAATTTTGTCTATTTCTATGCAGACCTTCTCCTTGTATTTCAGATTTAAGCGGTAAGGCCTCTGCTTAAATGGCTTTGCATTGGGTTTTAACATGATCCTCATCATTCCTAAATCTCCGATGATTCCCTTTAAATCATTAAACTTGGTCAGGAATAAGTCCTGGTACTCACAAAGTAACTCAATAACCTTATCCACAGTCGTGTCGTCCTAGTAGTCATCGATATTTGCAAACTTAGGTTTGGCCTCTGTACCAATGTTCACCTGCTTCGTTTTTATCGGCGCGGTTATGTCAGGGTTCTCAATCTGTGGTCCTTGAACCTCACGATGGCCTTCTGTTTCTGGAATGTTAATATTCCTCGGATCCTCATTCTCCTCTTTAGCAATTACATTATAACATCCTAGTGCGCAACTCAGCTGAGTAGCCCATTCAAGCTGACTCAGGTCTAAAGGCTCCTGCGGTATCCTAAATATGGCTGCTTTTATCACTTGTAATGCTTCATCAATATTGTCCCCCCATCCATCCTCAAAACTGAAGGTCATCATGAACCCTTCACGCAGGATATCCCATTCACCTGTCCCATGGCGGAGCTCCGTCTCTATATACCAACTCATGGGTATAACATCTAGGGTATGACAGAACAAGTGCACCCACTCAGGTTGTGGCTTTTCTCCATAGACCTTCATCCACTTGGCTAGGTGTGTGCACAGATCATCCCATCGATCATACTTGCTTGTTAGTCACATATTAGGCTTCCCAAAATGCATGCACATCATTCTCATGCATTCGCGCTAGTCCTCAAAGCTCCCTTTGTGCATACCCCACCATCTCGCGGGCATAGCGCGTAGTACCCAGTCCAAGGCCTGGAAGCATTGCTTTTCTGGCACTTCTCTTTCAAATCTATCCAAGAAGGTATCTACCTCACTTAACCCATCATAAGTAGGCAGGTCTCTTACTTCTGTTGATACGCAACACAACGACCTTGTCATCATATTACAATTCAATGTAGTCACCTCATGTAGTCGATTTTACCATCGCTTTGTTTCCTCATCCAAATCTAAAGTGCAGGACCTCTCGTGCTCCCATGTAAGCCCTCCATCCGCAAATGGGATTCACCTAGTCCTGGTTTCGTGATGTTATCTTATAGATGCAATCCAAATCATCATCGCTTTCATAATTTCACATCGGTTCTGTATAGTGCGATCATTCAGCAGGGTCCAAAGGTATAACTGCTTGTAGTCACTTCTTTTCAAAAACCATCTTGCGCTTCTTCATATTAATCACCCCATTCATGTCAGTGGCCCAATCAATTCCTAAGATTGCGGGGTAAGGATTGTTATCATCAACAATCTCTATCACTTCAAAGTTTGCTAGCGCGCTTGCTCCCTCAATATCTACAATGATTCCTTGCAATCACCCAATGGGTATTATCTTCTGCTGGTTTTCCATTCATAATTGAATAGGAGACCATTGTAGCGTAGGTCTCCCCATTCACTCCCATGTCTTCTTCGACAGAACATTCACATCTAACCTTAAATCCAGAATTACTTTGTCCATATCATATTCTCCAATTTGCATGGTTAGCCTCATTTCTCTTCCTGTCCTCATCTTATGCTTTCCAATCTTTCTGACCACGTGTGGTTCTCCTGGTGTGGTCCCAGCGCATCTGTTAATTAGTTCCTATAATCCCTTTATAGCCTTACTATCGCGTAGTAACTTCATGCATGTTTCCAGGAATGTTGTGAGCATAGATGGGTCCATCTCTGGCTCTGGTCTATCTCTGCTTCCTAAAGTGGAGGCCTCCGCAAAGCTCTTCTTAGCTTCCATGAAAGTTTCCCAAGCATGCTCTAAGTCAAACTTTGCTTCTTTCATTGGGGCTTTGTGAACCCAAGTACTATCCTCTGATTGTTTTCCTTTGTCATCTCCTGTCGCGATTCCACTTCGGAGCACAATTCTCACATTTGGATCTTCCTCATGCGGCTTAGACCTCATCATCTGTAGGTTTTGAGTCAGTGGAGGCGGTAACGCTCCTTTGTCATGTATCCTAGCTATCAACGTAGGACAATCTTCTGTCTCATGATCAAACAAGGTGCAATATAAACACGATGGCCACATTAGATTCATACAATCGTGGCCATAATGTCCTGGCCCTATGCAATTGTAGCATATCAACTGACCACAACCTCTTCCAAGTCCTCCTCTACCTTGGCCTCGTCCACGCCCCTGAAATCCTGTTCGCGCTACTCCTACATTTTGGTCTAGGGGTCGTGATTCAACCTGAACTCTATAGATGGGAGTTCTATCCATAATCAACTCATAGCTCCTACAAGTGTGCACATCGTGTCCCACCAACCTACAAAAGTTACAGAACAATTGTTGTGAATTTTTTGTATACTTTTGTAACAAATGACAGTTGTATGTAGCATGTTTTCCACCTATTTGGCAAATCGCGCACCACAAGGTAGGTGTCGTGCTAGGTCCTGCTTGTGCTTTCGATCTTAATGGCATTGGTCCTCCTCCTACAAGGTAATTTGCTAACACCAAACAGTGGTCCTTAACATACCCCGACCCTTGCACTTTATGCAACACACCTCTTCACACACTTCTGGTTGAGCTATCCTGTCCTGTTTCAAACTCTGCATCTCAAGGCATAATTTTTTCAAATGCACATGGATCTGCTCAATGCCCAAGTTAGGATCCTACTTCAGGGTCTCATGTAGCCTCATCACGATCTCTAAGGCCTCTGCCTAATTCGTTAACTTCTTCTACGATAGTGCGCTCTTTAAATGTGGCGTCAATGATGCTACAAACCATTCACGATGTTGTCCATCCATTAGATTCATATTAGCTTCATGAGTCATACACTTCAACCTCTGATCCAACTCCCAAGGAGTCTCACCTGGTAGCGTTGTGATTTTTTTGAATCCAATGATCGATTGTGCTTCAGAATTCGGCCTCCTAAATTCTCTGTTTAGCACTACTTGGATATCCGCGATTCCTATGTTTGGATTATCATAGGAGTGCTTGATATACCAGGTCAGCGTATGGTGTTGCAGGGCACTAACAAGTGTTGCTTTCTTTATATTTTCATCTGTAACTCCCTGCGCTTCCCATATGGCTCTTACATGAACCAAAATTGGTCTAAATCCTCATTTCGCAATCCCTTGAACACAGGAAACCTTATCTTGCTTGCCATATTGACTTGCGATGGTGGCGGAGGTGGTACGGGTGAAGATGGAGGTGAAGGCGGTGAAGCTAGTGGCGGTGTGGGTGGGGGTAGTATTTGTGGAATTCTTTTCCTTAGCAGATGGATCGCACTTCATGGCGAGACCTTCGCGAGTTCTTCCTCATCCCCTCACAGAGGTGAAATCAGGGGTCTAGTTTCTGGTCCCTTATTTCCTTCGTTCCTATAAGTTTTTACACTTCGCGTAGCCCCGAACATCATGGCAATTGCATAACCCTCTTTTCACACAATAACATTTTAATACAAGTATTCAAGAAATTTATGTACTTACCTCATCATCCCTTAAGAAAGCATCACTTTGCCTCGTTGTAGCTAACTGAGGTGTCAACTGTGAACTTAGTAATGAATCCTCCTATAATTTGATCGAGCCAGTGATCAATAGCGTGTGCGATATTATCCTCAGATGCTTACAACCTTCACACTAACTCTGGGGTCCACACAATAGGATTGTCGAGTTTCCACCTTCCTTGGCTATCTGCTAGCTTCATGATCCACTCGTAAAACTTAGTAGGAAAAGACACGAAGAAGATTTCATGGATCTCTGTGCATAGGTAGTAGTCTAACCACTCTTATTTTGTTAGTCGCGGGTTCTTGTTCTCCTGTGCCGCAAACTCATGAATCCTCCTATCCAACCAATATTCAATTTCCTTCTTAGTTGGATTCAAATGATACAACATCAGACATCTCTATGCAGATTTTGGTACCGGCAATGGGACCATTTGTTGGCTTGAGGGGGCCTGACCCACGTTCGGATTTATTTAGTCAAACAAATCCCTACACTACTAGCCCTTTTGGCATTAGCCCGCGGAGTGTGGACTGAAGCCTCACCCAAAGTTGTATGTGGGGATGTTGGAACCAAGTTTCCGCACCCTTGAGATGTCTGAGGGGTCGATTTAGTCCAATTGTGCTTACCTTTGTGCACTGTTTTCACTTGCGATACCTTCGCGATCTATTATAATTATCCTTCATGCAGCCCTAACAAGGGGGTTGAGGTGATTTCGCACTGTTGTGGCAGTGATTTGCACTATTTCCCCAAGTACACCATGTATCTTAATTATCTTCTTACAATTGTTAGTTAACTTCATGTAAATAGATACCTTATCTCACCTTTACTTAACTAACACAATCTGATATATTCGCGCACCATATAGACAATAGAAATGCAATTTATACCCAATTTCGATACAGAAAATAGGAAATAAATACACATAAATGATGTAAAACTTCTCTTTATTAATACTTCAACAATTGCAAACTCAACTCGTCCTGCACACTCAACTGCAGGGGTCCGCGCACTCAGCTGCAGACTACTAGGCCTCTACGCACTCAGCTGCAGAGCCTTCTCCTACTCTACGACCCAAAGACTCGACTCTACACTTAGATCTTCCACTATCCTTCTATTCCATAATCACTCCAATTCTATTCTCCTCTATTCTTTTTGAACTACTTAGAGCCTCGCTCTATTTATACAATTCCATGGTTTGCGGACCATGGGTAGATCTCTAAACCGACCTTACATTACAAAATTGAGGGCAGACAACCCTATGACTCATTTACAACTTCGCGCTCCACGCCCACAAAATGCGAAGTCTTTAAATTGCATTTACATTTTTTTAGCCAAAATTTGCGCTTTAAGCCCCAAAACTTTCCTTGGGGGATCTCGTGCCCGACACTTTGGCTATTGTTCAAGTTGTACAAAGATTTCTCCATTATATCCTACTTTGAAATACCACTGTCATTTTGAATTGCAACCCTATGACATACATCTTGTCATGTCAATTGTTGGGGGGAAAATATTCAAAAAGGATCGTCATTTTGCAGGAATTTGATTTGGAATTCATCAAATCTAAGTCAAAGAAATCTCTAGTTTTTGTCGCGCTTCTTTGCGACCTTCCCTCTACTGACATCGACTCAATAATGGAACCATCAATTCCAGATGAGCCTTTGTTTCTCATTTCATCATCTGACCCTTGGTATGGAGATATACTGATCTATCTCCAAAACCCAAACTTTCCGGCCCGATACCTCTCGCTCGCAACAACAACATATTCGATATCAAGCCAGATATTATCTAATCATTGGCAACACCCTTTACCATTGCGGTATCAATACGATATTATGGAGGTGCCTCACACATGAGGAAGCTGAGAAAGTTCTAAATGATTTCCATTCTAGTGATTGTGGTGGAAATTTATTTGGTTATGCTACCACACAGAAGATTCTCCTTGTTGGTTACTTCTGGCCAACCATATTTAACGATTCCATTATTGTTGTCAAGATTTGTAATGCATGCAAGATTTTTGACCGTAAAACTCAATTACCACCTACACCACTGCATCCTATTGTCGTTGTTGGACCATTTGCAAAATGGGGCATTAACTTCATGACATCTAACCCTCACTCGACCCAGGGTCATGGGTATATTATTGTCATTGTGGACTATTTTATGAAATGGGCTAAGGCGATGCCTACATTAAACAATAGTGGTGAGACGACTACTCTTTTTTCTTCAACCATGTCGTTTCACGGTTTGGTGTACCACAAGCTATAGTCACAAATCATGGTTCACATTTTCGCAACCATATGACGACTGAATTAACTGCCAAGTTAGGAATTTCACATGATAGTTGTACTCCTTATTATCCACAAGCTAATGGACAAGTTGAAGCCATCAAAAAAATCCTTAAGTGAATGCTTCAACGAATGATAGGAGTTCACAAATGAAACTAGAATTTATCTTGTAGTCATCTTTGTGGGCTTACCGAACCTCGGTGAGAAATGCAACTGGATTCACACCTTTTCAATTGGTGTATGGTTTGGAGGCAATATTGCCCATACAATCTGAAATTTCATCATTAAAACTCGCAATTCACCTGTTACTTGACACTTCTAATGAGGAAGCATGTTTCTTAGAACTCATCCATCTAGATGAAACACGTTGTGAAGCCATATTGGCCAACAAAGCACATAAGAAACGAATTAAGGTGCAATATGACCGAAATGTCGAGCCTCACATTTTCTCAGAAGGAGACCTGGTCTTGCTTTATGAGTAGGAAGCCAATAAATTAGGAGCAAGAAAATTTGAACCACTATGGATGGCCCCCTACATTTTCAAGCGTGTTTTGGCAAAAGGCGCTTACGAGTTAGTTGATTATGATGGAATTCCATTGTCGCAACCATGAAACGGGTTGTATCTGAAACATTACTATGCTTAATTTTTCATAGTAAAAAACACTGTATATATGCTTTGATTGCGCGTGTTTGTGTGTCACAGTGTGACTTTTATAGTTTTTATGTGGTTAAGTAATCCACTTTGAATTTTTTGCAGACGTTAGAATCTTTGGAACCATTTGTTGGTTATGTCAATGGTGCTAGTTGTAGTACACATAACCTATCTTCTGTGGCATGGGCCCTATTCACTCCAAGTGGCGAGTTAGTGAGTTTTCAATGGATTTGTATTTGTCGTTATACAAACAATATCGTTGAGTATAGTGCATTAATCAAACTCCTCTCTGATGCAATTTCGCTTGGCATTCGCCAAATCATCATTAGACTGGACTCACAACTTGACCTACTGTAGCTTATAAATGTTTATGCTGTCCAAAATCCAAAAATCTATTGTATGTTCCTTAGAGTTCGTCTCTTGGAAAGACATTTTGATTACATTCAATATCAACACATTTCCAGGAACTTTAACACATTGACTGATTCTTTAGCAAACTATGTGTTAAACAGACATTTACGACACATGTAAGAAGTAAATTTTCAATTCAAATCAATAGTTGAATAGATTTCACATAACCATATAAAAACATTGAAAGTAAAATAAATAGATGTTTAAAGTTTTTAAAAAAATTGTGTCCAAGACATGTTGGTCATCTGACCTCAAAACTCAAAATGCATACAATAAATCATCCTAAGTAGACCTAGTGATGCTCATGATAACAGGTCACAACCTAAGCTATCATGCACAATATCCTCATCCAATGGCTAGGTACACCAATAGTATGGTGCTACAGCCTCATTGGTAACTCCTCGATCTGAACATCTAGAATATCGAGGGTTAACCCCTCTATATGATCCTGCAACTCTGCTAGTGTCTCAGTAAAATCCAAATCCTAGAGAACTGCTCTTTTGACATTTTTCCACGCTGGTTCACCCGCCTCCTATTGGTGACCCGTTAGTCAAACAATGACAACATATGTATGCATGAGAACGTTTTTAGTTTAGTCTTGGAAACATAAAAAACACAAAAACATGTAGAAACTCAAAAGAATAAAAAACACTTGGTCAGAACAATTTACCTATAGCACCCCATTAAGCACCGACTAGTAATCTAAAATCTGGATCTCCACGAAAATCCATCCTTTCATGTGGATGCTCCTCAATAACAATATGTTATTGATGGAGCCAACTGAATAATGCAGTAGAAAATGGGACTGATGACTGACCAGCATGTCTAGCCATCAACTCCACCCATATTTGCGTCTGTGGATCTCCGGGGCCAACTAAACTCAGTGTCACATGCTGAGGTTGCATCAATGGAATCCTCTATAAAGTAAAAGTGATTAAGATCAATCCATAGCTGAAATTATTCATCTTACTGCTCTTTACTTTAGTCAGCTGCTCTTTCATTGAATAAAGTATGGCCTCACACTAGTTGAACACAGTTGGTTCAAGACACTCGAACGCATACTTGATGTATGATATATTAGCCATATGAAGTGTCGCACTACCTGCCAAATTTGTGATGGTGAAAAGGATTGTTCGCAAGGTCATATCACGAATTTCTTTGTTGCTTATCTTTCCATCTTTGCTAGGCTGTATAACTGGCTGATAGAATTGTCAAATGTAATCCCTCACTGATTCACCCCCATGGGCAGAACCTGAAAGAGAAATGGGGGCACCACATCTCGAAAACCCTGTGAGAAAGTAATGTCATCAATCAATATAGGGAGCACTTTGTCCCCTATGTGAAAAGCCTAACCCGCTGGATCCCATGAATGAAATAAGAACTGCATTAGTTCTAGTTGTTGCCTCATCGTGGAGAACCTGAATTATTTGAGTAACCCACAATCTCTGAGGGCCTCAACAGTACCCAGATCATTTAGGGAAACGATATCCTTTTCTTCATGTTCTATTTCATGCCAAGTAATAGCCATTCTGAAATGATCAAAGTTTCAAATCAAACCATAAGCTTAGTTAGGATCCTTTTCATGCAAAAAACTGAAGAGATTTTTGGCAAAATAGAAGAAAAAAATTTCTGAACTTTACCCAGCGCAACCCTTGTCTTGAGACAGTACGTTGCAGAGCAAGTACCCTTCTGCTTGATTGCATTGCAGCACCGTTTTTGATGTCCAAGTCCACGCTGATCCCAGGGCGATGTATATTTTCCCCAGGGACCCCAAAACCCTAAAAAAATTACCTGAAACTGCAAAAGAATGACCTTAAATGAAAGAGAAGAGGTAGATCTCCTACCTGGTCCTAATGGCACAAAGAATGATCCACATAAGCTCCTGTAATCAGCTGCTAAAGCTCGAGGTAAAAACTAGTTCAGAGCACAAAAATGAATGGTAAATATCAACAGGTAAAAATGACTTGGTAAACTCTTGTTTTATGGTTATTTCATGTTCATTAAATGAATAAACTATAGCTTTTACCTATTTTTACCATTGAAACAAGTATGTTTAATCCATTTGGTGGTTCTTTGAGCAGGTTTACAACTGACATAGTGAATTTTATGTGCATGGTCGTGAATTGCACTTTTCACCACAAAGCATACTTTTATCTCTTTTTCGAACTCTGTTAAACATCGAAAAAGGAACCCCTTGGAGTCCTCTTTAAGCTCATTTCAAACTCTTGAAATATGAAAATATTGCCAAGTGCTTGTCCTTTTCATCTCATAAACGGATTAGAAACAACATCTACTCAGTATAAGTTTAACCCTTTTCCAGACTGAGATAGATTACTTATGAAAAAGGAATACATTGATCGAAGATGGTCAATAGGTTCTCTCTTGTATTATTTTGTGCTTTTTCAGACTTGAGAGGCAAATTTACGAAAAAGAACTTTTGGAGTTTTCTTTTTTTTCCTTTTCAAACTCTCTAACATGAAAGGGACCGAGTTCTCATTATCGTTAAATTCGTTAAAACATCAAATAGCGACAAACTTGTCCATCACGACAAAACCGAGTTTCACCTTCACTAGACTTGTTAAAACATCACATAGCGATGGATTCACCTGAAGGGTGGAATTATACTACAAACATATGTTATCCTTCTCGAGATTGTATAAAAAAATAAAGAGGTACTAGACAGTAATGACTATGGAAAATTGGAAAAGGGGTAAACCACTTTATGGTAGCAGGTCGCTCTTGAACATGACAATTTCACTTCATCTTTGTAACTATTTAGGTTGGGTTATCTTGTTGATGGTTATCATACTTATGTTCTATCACACCATCCATCACTTTGGTTTTGGGTCAATTCTACCAATTCATTTAGTGTCATCAACATGTTCAAGAGAAGTCGCTGAGTAAACTTCATCCTTTGCAATACTCATAAACCTTCATTTTCATGACTACCATTCTTGAACCTTGTGTCATCAGTCACATTGTGTCTTCAAAATCATTACACTTGTTTCATGTGGCTGATGGGGGATACATCAAAGCCCTCCTGTGACAAGTTGCTTCTTGTCAACATCATCACATTATCCAGGAAGTTGACTAGGAACACCCTTTTAGTACCTTGGGGCTTTCATACATCAATGACAATTTTCTCGCTTCCGGCGACAACTTGACATCATAGGCCTTCAACCGAAATATTTTGTATGGTGTTTGAAATCAAAACATCTATTCACACCATGCAGAATGTACTATAGTACCTTGAGAATCATTATCATTATCAGTGATCTCTCTCGCGTCTGTTAACAACTTACATCATTGGCTAGTAATTAGACGGTGTCTTCCCATGTTCGACTTCATGTCACATTTTCACATGGTTAGGCTCATACTTAAGCGAACGATTGGACAAGATAGAAGACCCCAGATCTAGTTTCATCCATTCGGGCTGCAATTTTAGGAGAGTACTAAATCATCTGTATGATGGCTTTACACAGATGGTCAGCCTATCAAGGGTCTATATTTATAGATGTTATGGACATTTTTGGGCACTGCAACCCCAATCATATATGTCCATAAACCAAGGGCTCCTAAGTCCCTAAAAGTGTTGCTTAACGCTCTAAAGAAAAAAGGTCAACTGATTACATCATCTCCCAGAAGTTCTCCATGAAAAACTACTCAGAAATGGTCAAAACTGGACCATACTGATTGCTTAGTGCAGAGGGTGAGATGCATCCCACCTACGGGAGGTGCGATGCATACTGAAAATTCCTTCTATAGGCTGCGATGAACGAGAATAGACAAGTGGCGAAGACAGTTTGCGAGGTGGATGATCATGGAATATTCCAGAAACTTCTCCTGTGACACTTGCCTCTCAGAATCGCCCAAGGATGAGTAAGAGATCAATGAGATCTCCAAGTGGAATCAAGAACTATCAGAGAGAAGACACTAATAAAAAACCCAAAGCTGACTCACACCTCTGCAAATATCTATATATAGATCTCTCATCCCAGAGATTAGGAGGTTGGAGGCTAGAATTTTGTATCTTGTAAAGAAGTGCTGCTGGTTTCTTGGTGCAACATCATAGTGTTGGGTGATCTAAGCTTTTCATGAGGTGAAGAAGGGCTTTCTTGCTGAGAGGATGACGCTGGGTCAGAACAATTGGTTGTAATCCTCTTTGCTATTCTTGATATTAATAAAGCTATTCAAGTTTTCCTCCACATTCTTGTATGATTGATGATATATGCATTTGTGTGGTCAATATATATCTGGTCCTATATTGTTTAAGATAGTAGATCTCTGTTCTTGGATAGTGTTATGCTGCGTTGATTCCACAGGTGCTCTTTGAAGCTGGGTAGATGAGGAAGCGAGTGGCGAAGATCTATCAGAAGGGAGAGGAATCAAGAAAGGAACCAAGCGCAAGACAGAGGTTGGTCTCCTTTGTTCCCCTCTTATCTACTTCTCATAAAGGAAAATGAAAGTAGTTTTAGTTTGTTTGTTTCTAAGATAGCTACCAGTCTTAGTGGGACTAGCAGTTCTGCATAGACACTAGTTTTCCCGATAAAAAAATGGCGACTCCGCTGGGGAGCGAATAGATTGTTTGTTTGTCTATATTTGTTTGCTTTATAAACTTACAGACGAAGCCTGAAGTCAAACCAGCTAGCCTTCGAATTGCATTTGCTATGCAAGTGCAAAGTAAATCAAGGCTGCTTCAGTCTATCTCCGGGTTTTGTTTATAAACTGAACGATCGATTTACAAACTCTCTAATTGCCCTTGTGGTGGCTCTAGTAACCTCCTTACATCTACCCCTGTGATTTATTTACTGATTATCACTTGCTCGGCTTAAATCCCTAATCTGTGCTGCAAACTGTGATCAAGAACTGGATCAAAAGTCTCACACTGTACCATCGCACCCTCTCTTCAAGGATATCAGTATGCATCACACTTCCCGTGTGTTGTAGGTGGGATGCATACTAGAATCCCTGTGTAACGGGTGCGCTGATCAGAGAAGGCTAATTTTGCCTCCAGACTTTGGTTTTTCTTCACCTTTTTCAACTCTATTCAGGATTTTTACTGTCTGTAGTCAGTATACCTATGTTGGAAACCCCCTTCCTTGCCATTATTTTGCCTCCATTGTGCAAAGAACTGTAAATGTTTTTATGTATTGTGAGCCATTTTTAGTTCTATTTTCCAAAGAAGTAGCGTAATTGAACTGTCGTTTCTTGATTTGGAAGTGTCGCAAGTGTCGTTTTCAGTCATAAAAGAGAATTTGATTGTTCTTGATAGTCGATTACACTGTTACTTTGGTATTTGATTTGAATTAGTAGTTTTTCAAGTGTCGAAAGAAAGTTTTAAATTCCAAATCACAAAGTGTCGTCATTGTCTTCATTTTGTCTTGAAAAGAAGCTTGTTAGTAATGTCGCTTTGAAAAATAATTCAGATTTGCGCTTAGCTTTATTTTTATCATTCACACATTAAGAAGGCTAAAAAAAAATACATGCATGTGCATTTGCATTTAGACTGTTTGTTGGTTTGATTTAGGACAGTGCATATAGTGTGTGCTCTCTGCTCTATGTTGAAAGAATATCATCTTTCTTTCTTTAGTAGCTAGGATTTTCATTGCAAAAAGAAGATTAAACGATTGTTTATCATCTTAGATTGCATTTTAGGAATTGTATATCTACATCACGCAGTGAACTTGAAAGGAAAATTTCTTAAGCAAGATCAACTGTAAAATAAATTTAATGAATCTAAAAACGCTTTGGAACCTAACGCACAACATTCAGAAGTCTAGGTTAGAGACGTATTCCAGCGTCGTAAAGCCTGGTAATTGTTGTTTTCATTGCTGGTTGGGTGATTCCTCCACTCTGAGACGAAAAGTGCCAGTACGAACTTGTGCTCCCACGTACCATTGAGTACATATTGGGAGACCACAATAGGCTATATCCTTTATCCATAGGAAGCCGTGTCTTCCGCCCTATCGATCGCAATGCACTGAACAAAGCATTCGGGAAGATTGACTGCCATACCGAAAAAAGTATTCTGCAGTTTTGCGATTGGTTTTGTAACCCCTCTGTCTAGATTTCCAGAGTAGTCTCTTTCGTTCCTTTTCAGACTCCTTAAAGGAAAAGGTCCATCTGAGAACTTGTCACTTCAAGCTCATTAAAAATCGAAGGTGACTAGAGTCATCTTTTGTTTTTTCTCGACTCTTAAAAATTGAAAAAACAAGTTGTGTCAAAGCGTCTAAAATTCATTTAATTCGGAAACATATTTTCCCTTGATTTTTAGTTGATCGAGTAATCAACAATCGTCCAGAAGAAATTCAATTGAAACCCCATCGTTCGCAGAGACTTACAAGTTAACCGTATTTGTCTCTAGAATCAAAACTGTTACGGACGAAGCGAACTCGTTTAACCAGTTTGAAGTCCCCTGGTAAAGTTGGAACAAGTGTTCTGACACCGTCGGGGACTCCGGTTACTCCAAACATTTTTGGTATCCCTACCTCTATAGAAGAAGTTCCGCAGCCACCAAAGGACAGTAGAGCTGATCCTAATGTGAAGGTAAACACTTGTATTACTGAACCAACTCCATCTACAGCTGATTCGGAAGGTGTTATTCCCCAAACATCTGTCGCTACAGAATCTATACCTTCTTCGCCACCAGAAATATTTTACGGACCTGATGGTCTACCTATTCCACCTGGTCTGATTGCTATAGAAGAGATTGTGGAGGATTCTCCATCTAGTACTCCATCGCAATTTGGAGTCGGGATCACCCTATATCCTTTTTCATCAAAAATTAGACTACTGTTATCGGTAGCTCCTGTAGAATCGCTAGGAAAGCTTTTGGATAGACTAGAAATGTTTGAACAACCATCGACATCTAGGACTGTGTCATATGACACAGTGACGGCAGAACTTCCTGCTGTCACTCCAACAATGTTCGCCGGCGTGCCATCTGTCCCAACTAGCTCTCAATCGCTAGATGGGGCCCACTCAGGGGCTACTTCGACAGTATGGTCCATTCCCGTTTGTTCATCCGGAGTAATATCTGGGAGCTCTTACGTTGAGTCTCAGCAAATTGATCCTTCACGGTGTCAATTTGGGCAGTCCGGTCCTCAAGGGCAAATCATTCATTTGAGTACCAGATTACCACCGTATGGAGGGAAATATACCCTTTCATTGTCTCCTCCAGGAGAACAACCATACAAGAGTTCACAAAAAAATTCAGATTATTTTGGAATTACATCTAGCAGTTGGGTGCCAATACTGCCTCAACAACCAAGAGTTGTATACTCGATGCAACAATGTTTACCTATGTCAAATATACCAACTATGCCGGCTATTGTGGCGATCTCGCAAGTACAAGTGTTGCCTGCTGTATGTCAACCTCAGGTTTCTCAGGCCGTAATGCAACAGCCTCTTATCCCTGCGACTCAACCACAATCGTCAACTAGTGGAATGACGCAGGCCCAAACGGGTACAATTACCCCTCATCTTGGTCAAACAGCCAGTATTGGACAACAACATATGGCTTCACAACCATGGCTGGTACAATATCAACAACCGCAATTCCAACAAGTTTACCAAGGATCTAAGCAACAATTCTTTGCAAATAATGGGCAGCCGTATATTCAAAACGGTCAAAATCAACCATTCTATAATGGTTATGCCCATCAACCTTACCAAAGTTATCAACATCAAATGCATTATGTTGGTATGCAAAGACCAACTTCTCAGGAAATTCCATCTTATCCTGGGTATGCTTCTCCAAACCTGAATCAATAGTTACCCTTTGTGGCGACTTTAGAGTTACTAGATCTAAACCGGCTGATGAATGATCCAATTGCTTACGCCCCTTGGTGGCTGGAGATTCTGCATAAACTTCCATCAGATATTCCTAAATTTAATGGAAATCCGTGTGAAGACCCGTCGAATCATGTGATGACCTTTCATCTGTGGTGTTCATCTAACACTCTAAACGATGATTTGATTAGGCTTCGCCTTTTTCAACAAACGTTAACTAGTCCGGAAACAAAATGGTATATCGAATTGACTAGAGCTTCATTTGATAACTTCAACACCCTAGCCACAAAATTTTCAACCCATTTTCAGTTACTAATAAGGTACGAAACAGGAACAAAGCTTCTTACCAATTTCAAACAAACAACGGCCACTCACATATCTGATCATATTCATGAGTGGCGACGTCGTCGCAGAATGGTAAAAACATATGTTCCTGATCAATTGCTAGCTAAATGGTTTATTAAGTCATTATTACCTTCTATCACAAAAGATGTGGCAAAGGGAGGAGTTGTCACTAAAGAGCAAGTTATTTCTCGTGCACAATATCTAGACTTGATCTATACTCAGTCTGGCACGCTCTACGATAAAATACCTGATGCTCCTAGACTGGAATTTTTTGTTCCTCCCCCTCCTAAATCAAATAAAGACTCTCATGTCGGCGATGGCGTGATAGGTACGACAAGCACGAAATCGACAAAGGCTACATCTAAGAAAGCCCATAAGATTTCTGATCAAAATACAAATGAAGAACTTCTCGCCTCCGAGGTAAATGCCATGTCGACCGACAAGGGAAAACAACTGAAGCAACTAGGGGGCAAGAAGAAAAAGAAAGGGAGAAAAAAGAAGCAGGATGAGTCATCTCCTGAAAAACCTTCTGCAAACCCTTCTGGGCAAAGGAAACCCATTGTGGGGTGTTAGATATGCGATGAGGATCATCGAACGAGAGATTGTCCACATAAAGCTGAAGTTAAGAAACTCTTTAAGAGTTCAAAAACCTCAGCAGTATTGACTGATCTGTTTCCAAACCCGAGGAACAAACTGGTTGCTAATCAAAGTGCTTCCTGCTCCCAAGTGCTTATGTTGTCCATTTCAAAATAGCAAAATGATGCTTTGATATCGACAAGGAATAAAGATTACGGGAATCCATAGCTGTCGAACAACAAGGCTACTGATCAACTGAGTAGTTCGACAACAACTTCAACCGAAGTTGTGCCACCCATCATTCCTGAGCTAATGATAAAGCCGCCAAAGGGAGTAGTACACAAATCAACATTTAATCCTCATGCTAAAGTAGCACAAAATTATAATATAGTATAGGACCTGGCCCAATCGCCATCCGCTATGTCGACACTTGAGGTACCGCAAAATTGCCCCTCCCAAAAGCAGGCTCTATTATCATAGAAGGAAAGGCTGTTGAATTAGATGTCGAAGTCGTAGATGCCAATCTCAACTACAACCTTCTTCTCGAGTGAAGCTAGACTCACGCCATGTTTTGTGTGGTGTCTTATTTGTTCCATGTAATTAATTTTCCTCGTGAAGGACAAAAATTTCATGGTTGATCAACTGTCCTTATTTTATTCTGGTTCATCGAATGACAACGTTCCTTATGTGGGAAATACTGAGATTCCTTATGAGAGTGTGGGAGCAGGTCTCTTTAGAGACTCTGATTTAATGGGTACCTTTTCCTTCCCACCTCGAAATGTTCATTCGGTCAATATGATCTCAGATTCTACGAATCCTTGGATTATCCCTTCCAACGATCAAATTGACTTATTTGGTGATGCTATGCCTTTAAGTCCATTGGAGATAAATTATCAAGAAATTATTTTAGCTTCGATGGACACTTTAGAAGGTCATACTGTCTTCAATATGAACCTGGACACTTATGTGCCATCTCCTTGGCTTGTTTCTTGGGATTCTTCAGATCCTTTGAATGAGACATTCCCCATTGATGAGAGTATCGTGGAGGTTGTCTATGGAGTAAATTCCATGGAACGGTCTACATCATCGTTCTTCTTTTCTTCCTAGCCTCGACGAGATGCCTTCATGTCTTGAAGCGTCTATTTCTCATTCTCCTACACCTCCACTTCAGACACCTATCCCGATACATGAAGTCTTGTCAAAGGGTAATATGGGAAACATCACTGCTACAATGCCTCTTGAAATTTCTGTTAAACCGGGATTTGTCGAGAACATTCATATTGGGGTTTCTTGTTCTCTAGATGAGATCAATATTTACACTCAGCTTTTTAAAGAATTCTGAGACATTTTCGCTTGGTCATATGAGGAATCCCTGGTATTGATCCATCCATAGTGGTGCATGAGATTTCGAATTATCCTAGTGCTAAGCCTGTCCAGCAACAACTTCACCCTATGCACCGTCGAAAGGCTTCTACTATCAATGCAGAAGTAGAGAAGCTTTTTAAAGAAGGTTTCATTTATCCTATTCCATTGACGAACTAGGTATCCAATATCATCCTTGTTGCCAAAAAGCAGGGCATGATACGAGTTTGTGTTGATTACCACGATATCAATCGTGCGTGTCCTAAGGAAAATTATTCTAATCCATTTATTGACCAAATCATCGATGAATGCACTGGGAGTGAGATTTTTTCGTTAATGGACGACTTTTCTGGCTATAACCAGATTAACATTTTGCCTATTGATCATTATAAAACGACCTTTATTTGTCCCTGGGGCACTTTCTCTTACAAAAAGCTTCCTTTTGGCTTGAATAATGCTGGAGCTACCTTCCAATTAGAAATGTCTTATGCATTTCATGACATCTGACACATTGTTCAACCATACCTCAACGACTTACCCACTCATTCAGCTAAACGTCACGACCATTTGAATCACTTAATAGCTATCTTTTTACGATTTCGGCATTACAATATCTATCTCAATCCACACAATTGTGTGCTTTGCATCGAGTCTGGCTGGATCTTAGGTTTTTGGGTGTCTCGTGAAGGTATCAGGATTGATCCTTTGAAATTTGAGGCCATAGTTAATCTACCTCCCCTACATCACTGCTACAATTGCAGAGCTTGCAAGGAAAAGATATTTTTCTTCGTTGATTTGTCCCTAATTACGTCGAACTTGCCAAGGGTTTTACTCGCTTACTTAAGAAGGGGATCCCTTTTATTTGGGATGGAGTTTCCCAAGAATCCTTCAATGCTTTAAAGAACACGCTGATCAGTGCTCCTCTACTGCATCCCCCCGATTACCGTCGTGATTAATTCCTATATTTGGCTACAACTGATACCACTATTGATATGGTATTAGTTTAGGATAATGACGACGAAAACAAGCACATTGTTTATTATCTGAGCTAGAATCTTCTTGATACTGAGTCTCAATATGCTCATGTCGAGAAGCTTTCTTTGGCGGCGGTTCATGTCATCAAAAGATTCCAACACTATATCCTTTTACGGAAAACCACCGAGATTTTTTGATTGCAACCCCATGACATATATACTAACTCGCGAATTACTTGGGGGAAAATACTCCAAATGGATTGTGATCCTATAGGAGTTTGGTTTGGAATTTACTGCTGCCAAATCAAAGAAATCACTCGTCTTCGTTGAGTTAATCTGTGGTCTTCCGTCTGCAAGCACCCCAAGTGATTTTACTGAGCAAAAACCCAATGACACTCTATTTATGATTAACGCTCTTGACCCATGGTATGGAGACATTATTATTTATCTCCAAACCTAGACTTTCCGATCTAGGTTGTCCCGATCCGACCGACGTCACATCCAGCATCAGTACCAACCCTATCAGATCCTCGGTGATACATTGTATCAGGTTGGTGTGGAATTTGTCCTTCGCAGATGTCTCACCCTTGAAGAGGCTGAGCGGGTCTTAAATGATTTCCACTTTGGTTCCTATGGTGGTCATGTGTCTGGATATGCCACTGCTTAGAAAATCCTCTACGCTGGTTATTTCTAGCCTTCCATCTTCAAAGACTGCATTCTAGCTGTCCAAAAATGCCATGAATGCCAGATTTTTAACCACAAGCAGCGTGCCCCACCCACACCCCTACACCGAGTAATTACTGTTGGCCCATTTTCCAAATGGGGTATTAATTTCATGACATGTAACCCTTTCTTGGTTGGGCGGCATGCTTATATTATCGTCGTTGTCGACTATTTTACGAGATGTGACGAGGTGATGCCTACATACAATGATGATGGTATTACTTCTACTTAGTTCCTTTTTAACCACATCATACCATGTTTTCGTGTCCTTGAAGCGATCGTGACCGACCATGGATCACATTTTCGTTAGCACATGTGTTATAGACATTTTTGTGCCTTACAGCATTGAGCATGAAATGTTCATAATCTAAAGGATCCAAAGTCCCTAAACATGTTGTTCCTACCCCTAGAGGAACAAGGCTAACTAACCACAGCAATTCACAGAAGTTCTCCACCTGAAACCACTCAAAAACAAGTCAATTCAGGATCATGTCAACTGCTCCACTGAGCATCTGCGCTGAATGTCAACTGCTACACTGGCTACCTGCGTTGAATGTCAACTCCAACACTAGCTACCTGCATTGAGCGAGTTTGGACAAGTGGCAGGCTCATTCCTCAATGTGTCAATGCTCAGGAAGCTTCCAAAATGACACTTGCCTCAGGGAATTCGACTGGTGATGAGTAAGAGGTTCCAAATCTCCAAGTGGAAGCAAGAACCTCCAAGTGGACTCAAGAACTGAGAGAGGGAGAGGACACTAGTCAGATCTCAAGCTGACTCATCCTCTCTCCAAAATAACTATATATAGATCTCTCCTCCATGAGATCTAGAGGCTGGAATTTGGTTATTGCAAAGAATTGTTGTTGGTTTGAGACTGGAATCATTGGGTGCTTAATGCTTTGAAGGGAGCTGAAGAAGGAATTCCATTCTGCTGGGAAGGAGATGCTGGATTGGAGCCCTCTGGGTTGTATCTCTTCCTGAACCTTGTTATCAATCAATAAAGCTATCTTGGTTCTTTCCTATATGCTGGTGTATTTTGTATGATTGCATTAGTGTATTTGATTTACTTCCAATCCTGAATCATTTATGAATATGAATATTTGCCTTTGTGTTGTGTTCTTCTCTTGTCGCAAGTAGCTGTTCTCTTGTCACAGGTAGTTGTTCTCTTGTGATCTCGTGGGAATCAAGTAGCTGTTCTCTTGAGAAAGCAAGGAGGCAAGTAGCTGTGAACACCCAAAGAGAAGAGGATCTAGATCGGGGGACAAACGGAAGACAACGGTAAGTCTATCGATCTCCCCTCTTTCACATTTCATAAAGGAAGAAACCAGAATAGTTGTATCTATTTGTTGCTAAGGCACTGTCACACCTTAGGTGGATAGGATCGTCCTGCATAGGCATTTTTCCCCACAACAAATTGGCGACTCCGCTGGGGAGATTGCTTTAGTCATTTTATTTGTGTTCACATCATTTTTTGTTTCATAGACTCAACGACAACAATCGAACTGCTTCTGCAAAGTAGACTGTTGTTGCCTTGATCCTTCACTGGATTTTGTCTATGATCTGAACAATGGACTCACAAATGACTTGATGATCCTTTGTGATAGTCTTTAGTACCCTCTCAAAGCATCCCTCTGATTATACCTTGTTTGTGTTTCTGATTTGGCCTGAAACAGTTGATTTTTGAGCATTTTATGACCCAGAACCCAAGGGAAACGAGAGTTTCTCCTTCAGCGCAGACACTGTGAAGGCAGTATGCATTTCAACGCAGGTCCCGTGAAGGCTACCTGCGCTAAATGTCAACTCCACAGTGTTAGACTTGCGCTGAACCAGTTTAGCCTTGTGCAACTGGGGTTCTTTGCTGTCTGTTGCCCTGTTTTGATCTCTGTTTCTTGCAGCCTTTAACAAGCATAGGTACCAGTCTGATAACTCCTTTTCTTTGCTTAGATTCTGCCTCCTTTTGTACAAAAAGACTGTGGGTGTTTTTATGTTTTTTTACGTCATTTACAGTTTTCCTTTGCATGAGTAAAATAATCATCCTGTAGCCCTTGATTCAGATCTAATTGCCTGTGATCTTAGGAGAGAGTTCATTGGTTGTTTACAGTTCATTATCGTTTGCTTTTGCTTGTTGGTTTGAATTTGTCTCTTTTAAGTGTCGAAACAAGTATTCATTTCGAAATTCGCAAAGTGATTGTAATCTCTTCTACCCTTGTTGTTTTCGAAAAAGTAAACTTGTTTGTATCTGTCATTTAAAATCAAATTCAAAGTTGTACAAAAAGCTTTCTTTGTAGGCATCTATACTAAGAAAGTGGAAAACAAACACCTGCATTGTGCATTTTCATTTTGATAAATTTGCATGATTGATTTAGGAAAGAGTGCATTAGAGTGTGTTGATTGCTCTTTGAGAAAAGATAGTGTTTTTCTTTTCCCTTAGTAGCTAGGATTTTCAAAGTTGAAAAGATATAAAGCTTGCTTATCATCTTTAGACTGCATTTAGGAATTTGTATCATACATCTCGTGGTGAACCTTGAAAGGAAAAATTTAAAAAGATCAACCTAAAATAAACTGAATGAACCTAACAACGCTTTGTAACATAACGCACAACATAGAGGTCTAGGCTAGAGACGTGTTCCGGCGTCGTTAAGCCTAGTGACTGTCGATCTCATGGAAGGTGGGTGATTCCTCCTGAGGGACGATAGCGCTAGTACGGATTGTGCTCCCACGTACCATCGCGTATATATTGGGAGACCCCTATAGGCATATATCCTTTATCCTTAGGAAGCCGTGTCGGCCGCCCTACTGATCGCAATGCAGTGAACACAGCATTCACGAAGATCGACCGCCCGTACCTTAAAAAGTATTCTGCGGTTTTGCGAAAAGTTTGGCACACCCTCTACCTAGAACTCCAGAGAAGTTTCTTTTGGCCTTTTTCAGACTCTATAACAGAAAAATTCCATCCGAGCATTTGTCACTTCGGGCTCGTTAAAACATCGAAGGAGACTAGAGTCATCTTTAGCTTTTTCTCGACTCTTTAAAAGTGAAAAAGCAAGTTGTGTCTAAAGCGTCGTTAACAATTTATTTTAAATGGAACAATCACCCTTTATTCCCGCGTTGATCTTTAGGTTGAAAAGATGGAGCACACCAACCAAGGAATTCCTCTTGGTGGAAATCCTAGTCCCTTCTCCTCTTGGGGAGATGTTGGTGCGCCCCACATGGCCACATTGTCACTTCCAGGACTGACAATTGGCCTACCAGTCTGGCTCTTTTCAACCAATGTTGTTCAGAATACCACTGTTCCTGAACAGTTGAGTCAACAGTTAGATCAGACAAGAGTTGTCTCCCAGCCTTCCACTTCATCTTCCTCCCCTCCTTCCTCTTCGCTTGACAGAACTGGTCGAACAAAAAACCGGGTTCCTAAGGAGAAGAAGGAGCCTAAGGCGACTGGGGGCAAACAAGTGTCATCTAACAAAGATCCACACACAGCACTCGTAAGGCCTAAATCGCCATGCATCATATGCAAGGGAGACTACTTCCATAGAGATTGTCCCTGTATCCCCCGGATACTAAGGGACTGGTCCCCCCGTTTGCACAATTCGGTAGCATCGACCTCTGATAGCCATGTCGACTGCTCACCATCAACTAGTGGGAGTGAAACCCCAGGATAGAGAGGGAAAGCTAAATTTCCCTGTAGACTGTGTGAAGGCGATCATGCCATCCACCGTTGTCCCTTCTTAGACGAGGCAAAAAGAGTTCTGGAAGATCGCCCGATTTTACGAGCGCAACTTCCTCCTGGATATCAAAAACTCTTGCCAAGTCCCTCACTAGTTGAGAATCCAGCTGACCCGCCCAGGTGGTCAGCTGAAGCACCTGTCATTGAAGATGAACCGTCTGAATCCATACCTGACGAAAGTCTAAAGGTTGAAACGGCAGTTGACCCGGTTTTGCCTTCAGAGGCTCTATCTTCGAATGACACCATCACAGAGGAGAATAAAGACGACACCGTCCAAATTCTCTTCATTAACACTGAATCTGATGAACAAGGGGGCAATGCCCCCATTCCTTTATCGCAGGAAAGAAGTTCGTCAGAGCGATATCCAGCCGTTTATTCGGTCCCACCACCAAGCAACCTGGTTGTGTCCTTTGACTGGAACTAGCTAGGCAAACCCCGGTTGCCAGCAAGCATACCATTTAGAATTATCATTCAAATATACAGAATGGTAATGGTTGGAACTATCATTGATGAGGGGGCATCTGTGAGTATCCTTTCCTCTATTGCTTGGAAAGCACTTGGTTTGCCAGCGCTTTTACCTGAAATGAGAAATCTATCAGGTTTTGATAAAGGAACCAGTCGACCTTTAGGGATCCTCCCCAATGTGCCTATGACATTGAAAGGAAAGACCGTTCAAATGAACATGATGGTCGTTCAAGGACCCTTGGATTATAACCTACTCCTTGGACAAGACTATATATATTGGATGGGAGCTATTGTAACCTCACTCTTTAGAGTAATGTGTTTTCCGCATGAAGGAAGAGTGGTCAAGCTCGTAGACCAAATTTCGTTGCAAATAGTCATATACCATCCCGAAATGGTCTATACACGCAAGAAGTGCCTCAACCCACAGTCCGTCCTCCTGATGAGCGCGAGTAACCCGGGAGGATATGACTGGAACCCAGGGTGCATGCATCCTGGCCTGCTTCGGCAGGAAAACTTTGGGTATAGTGTAGGTTTCCGCGGGAGAATATGACTAGTCCGTACCCCGTCCGTGGTTGGAAGAGGGGTTGTTCTAGAATAAGATTCTTTTGTCAAAGTTATGTGTTTGGTGCTCGTTGTCACTCACCTTTTTCTATTACGGTAGATATCGCCGAAGAAGTGTTTTGTTGAAAGAATAATGAGACAATCTTTGGGTAACCTGAAAGAGGTAGGCCTCTCCCAGTGAAACGAAAGTTTTGACGGAAATGAAGTAGAGGTAACTTTGAAATCGTACTTTATACCTGGGGGCATGCAAACCTTTTGGAGTGCAAGCAAAGAGCGGTTATTTATCTGTTTTTTGGGTTAGCCGTTTCCTAACTTGCATAAAGAAAGGATGTTGAGCAAAGCTTTGGTAAGGCGCAAGCTCTATAAAAAATGGAATCTTACATGAGACACTCTTATCATATGACTGGGTAAACGAGCAGTTTTAGCATAAAGTTCATGCTCGTTAAAAAATAAACGCAAGATCCGAGAAGTTTTAACGCGGAATTCATGCTCGTTAAAAAATAAACATAAGCTTGAGCAGTGTTTTGGCGCATTCAAGCTCTTTAAAAAATGAACCCATTACCGGTAAAATAACCATTGTGTACGTAACCTTATCAGCCATAAAAGCCTTGGTCGTGTTTGCACCGTCACCTCCACTTTTCATTTGGCCGATCGTTTACCTCCATATGATTGTTTACCCATTTTGAGGAATAGCTGCGAAGAGTGATTTCACCTAGCCATCCTTGTGACACTGCCGTGATTGGAAAATTCCAACCTGTACCTGGAATCAGCTGCTATCCCTGTTTATCACTCGTTCCTCAAAAGACGAGTCTTCTTTAAGCTCTTTTTAACTGACTCGTAAAATATGAAAAGATTGCTGAGTTTTGGCCTTCCAGCTCGTTAAAGCGATCGGAAAAGCTATCCCTCCTCTAGATTTTAATATTTTTGGACCTGAGGGATTATTGCACAAAAAAATCAAGCGCTTGTTTTGTTTGGCTCGTTAAAACTATCGAAAACTCATCCCTTCTGTATTGTTTTATACTTTTTCGGACTTAATGGATTAGATGACGAAAAAGGAATTTGGGAGTTAACTTTATGTACCTTTTCAGACTCTCTAAAAATGAAAAGGACCGAGTTATCCTTGTCGTTAGACTCGTTAAAATTATTAAATAGCGACAAACTTGTCTTTAGACGAGAACGAGTTTCACTATCGCTAGGCTCGTTAAAACATAGCGATGGGCTTGCCCGAAGGGCAAGTTATAGAACAAGCATATGTTATCCTCCTCAAGCTTGACAAAAATAAAGAGGTACTGGTCAGTAATGACTGGGGAAAAATTGGGAGAAAATCGAGAAAAATTTGATGGTAGCAGGTTGCTCTTGAACATGACACTTTTCCTCCGTACCACAATCGGGTTGGGTTGTCTCATTCACCAGTCACATCACCATGGTCTCGCCATACCATCCATATTTGGGGTAATGCTACCGATCCATCACATCAGTGTCACCATATGTTCAAGAGAAGTCGTTCAGAAAGAGTCAACCGGGTCCCATCCACTACCATACATTATCCTTCATTCATTCATGACCACCACCCTGAATCATATGTCACAGATCGTTTTCACCTCCATTAAAATCATTAGCTCTGTTCCATGTCACTGATGTGGGATTCATCAAGGCCCTCCTTTGACGGATCGCTTCTTGTCGACATCAGCTCATTATCCAAGAAGTTGATCTAGGAACAACCCCTTCAGTACTTTGAAGCTTGCATTCCTCAATGGCAAGTTTCTCACTTCCGGCGACAGGTATACATCAATGACCTTCGACCAGAAGATTTTGCGTGGTGTTCGATGCCAAGTCCTTTATTCACACCACGTGAATTGTGCTGCAGTACCTTGAGGGTCATTATCATTATCAGTGGTTCCTCTCGCGCTTGTTAACGGTTTACATCATTGACTGGTAATCAAGCGATGTCTTTCCATGTTCGACTTCAGTGCAATTCTCACATGGATCGACTTGTACTTAGAGTGAAGATCAAACGAGTTTTGAAGACCTCGGATCTAGTTTCATCCATCCGGGCTGCGATATATATTCAGGAAAAATAAAGACATTTGACATGTACATCATTGCAGCATATGATCATCCTACTCAAAGGATGATAATTTCGCCAAAATTATCAGTCTACCATCAGAAGATCATCTGTTCTATGTACAAAAATTAATTTATAAAGCTGAGCATGGGAATGCCCGCCTCAGCTAGATCATGAAAGCAGTATGAATCATAATGTATTGTATTGTATCTTAATATAGGTCTCCCCCTAGCAAATGGATGAACTTCGGACCCTCCTGGATAAAGCATTTCACCCGATAAACGGCCTCATACTTTAGGGGGCAACTGTTATAGACATTTTTGTGCCTTACAGCATTGAGCATGAAATGTCCATAATCTAAAGGATCCAAAGTCCCTAAACATGTTGTTCCTACCCCTAGAGGAACAAGGCTAACTAACCACAGCAATTCACAGAAGTTCTCCACCTGAAACCACTCAAAAACAAGTCAATTCAGGATCATGTCAACTGCTCCACTGAGCATCTGCGCTGAATGTCAACTGCTACACTGGCTACCTGCGTTGAATGTCAACTCCAACACTATCTACCTGTGTTGAGCGAGTTTGGACAAGTGGCAGGCTCATTCCTCAATATGTCAATGCTCAAGAAGCTTCCAAAATGACACTTGCCTCAGGGAATTCGACTGGTGATGAGTAAGAGGTTCCAAATCTCCAAGTGGAAGCAAGAACCTCCAAGTGGACTCAAGAACTGAGAGAGGGAGAGGACACTAGTCAGATCTCAAGCTGACTCATCCTCTCTCCAAAATAACTATATATAGATATCTCCTCCATGAGATCTAGAGGCTGGAATTCGGTTATTGCAAAGAATTGCTGTTGGTTTGAGACTGGAATCATTGGGTGCTTAATGCTTTGAAGGGAGCTGAAGAAGGAATTCCATTCTGCTGGGAAGGAGATGCTGGATTGGAGCCCTCTGGGTTGTATCTCTTCCTGAACCTTGTTATCAATCAATAAAGCTATCTTGGTTCTTTCCTATATGCTGGTGTATTTTGTATGATTGCATTAGTGTATTTGATTTACTTCTAATCCTGAATCATTTATGAATATGAATATTTGCCTTTGTGTTGTGTTCTTCTCTTGTCGCAAGTAGTTGTTCTCTTGTCACAGGTAGCTGTTCTCTTGTGATCTCGTGGGAATCAAGTAGCTGTTCTCTTAAGCAAGCGAGGAGGCAAGTAGCTGTGAACACCCAAAGAGAAGAGGATCTAGATCGGGGGACAAACGGAAGACAACGGTAAGTCTATCGATCTCCCCTCTTTCACATTTCATAAAGGAAGAAACCAGAATAGCTGTATCTGTTTGTTGCTAAGGCATTGTCACACCTTAGGTGGATAGGATCGTCCTGCATAGGCATTTTTCCCCACAACAACATGATGGTAGAGATAGCTTCTTAGTTGGGCCTTCAACATGATAGCTTAACTCCTTATTATCCACATGCCAATGGCTAGCTTGAAGCAGTCAATAAGTTTTTGACTACTATGCTTCAACGTATCGTTGGAAAGCACATAAAATATTGGCATTTAATGCTATTCTTAGCTCTTTGGGCTTACAGAACTTCTAGTAAGACAACCACTGGATTCACTCAATTCCAGTTGGTGTAAAGTTTAGAGGCAACTCTTCCAATCGAATGTGAAATCCCTTCACTTAAGCTAGCTATCGAACTTCTTCCGAATACCTCGCCTTAAGAGGAGAGACTACTATATATTGAGAGACTTGACGAGACTCGTCACATTTCGGCGATAGTTATTGAAGCTCAAAAGAAGCGAGTCAAGGCTCATTTTGACCAAACCGTTTCTCCTCGCACTTTTGCTGAAGGTGATTTTTTCCTTCTTTATGATCAAGCCAACAATAAAATGGGGGCAGGCAAGTTTGAACCCATGTGGCATGGGCCCTACATCGTTAAGCGTTTCTTACAGAAATGTGCCTATGAGCTATGTGATTATGAGGGAAATGGGTTGTCACAACCCCGTAATGGGTTGTATCTCAAAAGGTTTTATGCATGAAATTTATGTAATAACTCTTGTACATTAGTGTGTTAATTCATTAGTGTGAATTTTGTATTTTTGGTGTGTTTGTTTGCTTTGCAGACATATGGTTTTATTCTTACCCTATGTTCCACTCGGTTTGCAGATGTCATCAGGTCATTACATTGGTTTTGTTGATGGTTCTTGTCGTAGCACATGGAACCTCTCTTCCGTAGCATGGGTACTCTATGGCGCTAATGACGCGCTGATTAATTTACAAGGTATATGCCTTGGTTGAACAACCAATAATATCACTGAATATAGTGCATTTATTGAACTCTTGTCAAAAGCAGTTGCTCTTGGCATTAGGGATTTAGTTTTCATGTTGGATTTGCAACTCGTTTTGTTATAATTGAACCATCATTATTCAATGAGAAATCCACAAATATTGCGTATGTATCTACTTGTTAGACTGTTGGATTTTTTTTTTTATTACATTACATATCAACATATTCCACGTAATTTAAATACATTAACCGATGGATTAAAAAAATTTGTTCTTGATAGACATTTGCATCATTTGTAAAACTGAATCTTGTTATGAACACACAAGTAGAAATAGAGTGTTTACATTAAAATGTAAAAAAATAGAGTGTTCTAAGACACTTGGATTTCAAAGCCTACAAAATGTGTAAAAGACTAGATAAACTATCAAACTACATGGTGCTCATGATAGCATGAGACCGCCCTGATCACTCAGCCTAGCAGCTGACGCAGTCTCATAGAGACTCCCAAAGTATGTCTCTGCCAACGCAGTGGAACATCGTCGATAGTGGCATAATCTGGAATGCCTCGAGTTATTGCCTCCAGATTTCGCTCCATCTCTGCTAAGGGGTCAGCACATTCCTCAGAGTCCGCACCCACTGTCAGATGGGAAACTCGCCATGCTATTGGTGACATGCCTGGTGGTCTCTCTGGTCCCACATCTACACATTTATCATAAGTTGAACCTCAGTTTACAATTTCATAAAAAATCATAAAATTTGAAAAAATCGAAAAACAAGTTTTCACCTGCATCGGTCCACTGTTTGCCTCGTGGAAGAGGTAGATTTGGTTCCCCCCTAAAATCTATGCCAGCATAAGTGTAGTCTTCTACCACGAGTAGTTGGAATTCAAGCCAAGCGAAGAACTGTGGTGGATAATGCATATGTTGATCCGTGCCTCCTTGAGGCATGAGCTAGCTCCATCTCATGAGCCTTGGATCTCGGGGGGTAGGATGTGGTACTTCTGCCCAATGATACCAGAAGAATGGTGCTCACTCCAAAAAGAAGGTCACCAGTATAGAGACGAACTTGAATTTCTTCAGGTTTCCATTCTTACCCTTGGTCAATTTTCGCTTCATATTTTCCAAAAGGCTTCCACACCAGTTGAAGACAATGGGAGTCAAGCATGCAGTAACGTACTGAAACTGAGACTTTGAAGCCTCATCCAAAGCTTGTGTACTAGATACATGTGCCATGGTGAACAAAATTATTCTCTAAACGAGGTTGTTGGTGATTGTTGCAATCTTCACCTTACCTCTGTTGGTTATCTCGGCACTAGGACAATATCTCTGGACTAGACTCCTAGTACTCTCACCTCTTTGGAAAGATCCAAAGATTTGAATTGCTTCTCCTTGACGAGATAATCCCATGATGAAATAGATGTCCATCTCCTCAATTTCCAGTTATTTCCCTTTGATGATGAAGATATCTCGATCTACATCCCAAATGCTGATTAGATAAGGTAGTAGCTCCATCTGAGCCCTCAACCCTGTGGTCCTAAAGAATTTTAGTAGTCCACAATCCCTCAGAGAATTTATGCATGTTGGATCATGAGATTCTTGGAAATATTTGGCCTCATGGACTCCTTATTTCCATTCCAAGACCATATTCTCCAGCAAAACAACTTTTAAATACTTATTAATGCTTTTTGCATGGGTAAAAATCAACATTTTTTCTTAAAAGAGAGTTTTTAATCTCAAAAAATCACTCCCGATGCCATCACACCTGTTTTTATAAACAGTGCGATGGCATCGCGTGAGCCTTTGGGCTCGAGAGCGACCATCGTGGGTTCGATGACCATACCTGCGATGGTCTCCAGTGACCTAAAATTTTGAATTCCTCCTTTCTAGCCTAAAATATTTCGTTTAAATTGCATAAAAAAGTAATGAAATGCAAGAGCAGGGATGAGGCTCTTACCTACGTAGACGGATCATGAAAGGGTACCCTGGATATCCCAGAGCAGCCACCAGAAAATCAAGAGAATTAGGCCACAAAAGCACTTTCAGAGCTCAGTTTGCTAATATCGTAACAAATGAAATTACTTTTACCTATTTATAACTTTTGAAAGTCATTTTTTCAAATATTTTCATAATATTTTAATATTTTTCTCTCAATATCAGTGATGGGTGTGTTTCTTGTGTAGTTACAGGTTCCTTTAATGTGAACAATGATCATTATTTATTGATTTTGGGAGTTTTGTTTTATTTCTTTTTCGAACTCATTAAATAAACAAAAAAGGAACCCCCCTGGAGTCATCTTTCCGCTCTTTTCAGCGTCACAAAAATTGAAAAGATTACTGAGTACTTGTCATTTCGAACTTGTTAAAGTAAATGAATCAACATCACCTCAGTATACATTTACCCCTTTTTCGGGCTGAGATTGACTATTTACGAAAAAGGTACACCTTGGTCGACATGGTCAAGAGGTTCCCTCATATATTGTTTTCTACCTTTTCGGATTCGAGGGACAAATTACAAAAAGGGACATGATGGAGTTTTATTTTTTGTTTCTTTTTCAAAATCTCTAAACATGAAAAGGACACCAAGTTGTTCTTACATCGAACTCATTAAAACTTTACGACGAAAGGCTTGTCACCATGATGAGACCAATCTTATACTTCCTAGGGCTCGTAAAACTTACTAGGATGGATTCATTCGAAGAATGAACTTACATAACAAGCATATGCTATCCCCTTCAAGCTTGTGATAAAAATAATTGGGGTACTCACTAGAAATAGCGGGGGAAAATGATGATGAGACATCCTTTGGATAGGCAACATGTCGCTCTTGAACATGACACTCTTCTGTTGGGTTTGAGATATGCTCACTTAGTGACTTGTCCTCCCAGGTTTGGGTGATCCATTTTGCATCTCATTTGACTATTCCACTGCCATCATGACCTTTAGTCCCATGTTGAGTCAGACGCTGCCACACTTCAGATTTGTGTCACCAATATGTTCAAGAGAAGTCCACTCTACAGTTATTTACCTATGCATTGTTTGAGTCGTTGCTACAGTCTTGAATATCATTCCACTTTATTCCTTGTTTTGTGTCGATGATGGGGGATTCATAATTTCCCTCTGCCAATGGGTCACTTCCCGTCGACTTCGACTCATTATCCAGGAAGATGACTTAGGAACTCTCTTTCGATACATTAGAGTTGGCATGCCCTAATGGCTAGTTCTTTGCATTCGATGACAGGTCTTCATTATTGGCTTTCGATCAGGTGATTCCACAAGTGTTCGACCTCAACTTCATTATCACTTTCATGGATTGTACTGTTGTACCTTGAGATCCATTGTCATTATTGGTGGTTTCTCTCATACCTTTTAACGGTCCACATCATTGGCCGGTAATCAGGTCGTATCTCGCATGTTTGACTTCAATGCATTTATTCACATGATGGAATTCATACATTTATCAGGTCAGGATGGAGCGCAAGACCCTGAGTCTTATCTATTATGACTCAGGTTGCATGGAGTTATATGTTATTCATGATTTTACACATGTTTATACTATACGGATGGTTGTGACCATACCGTGAGACTATATTTATGATGATCCTTGTTCTCTGGATGGTTGCACGCATACCATGGATATTTTATCTAATCTTCATCATCCGTATGACTGCGTCCATGCCGTGGATTCATTTTTTCATCTCAGATATGTATATGTATGTGCGTCCTTGATTTTCATGTCTCCTAACAATGTGTGTCCTCGTCCCTGTCAAAAGCTCGTAAACCATCTCATCCATCACTCCTCGTTCTACCTTCATGCTTTAGGGGGCATTTGTTACACAGCATTTTTTCATGCCTCCTGCACTTCCCTGTGACATACCCCGAAGTTCCTGAAACATGACCATTATACAATATACTCATACATGTATACAACTCAGATCCCTCCTTTAACTTTTCTTGGAAAATTTTTGGAGCTTTCCCTGAAGAAATAGCTCGTAATACCCTAAAATGAGGGTCATCACTCTTATGAAGATTAAAACTATGATGGTTTCCTATTGCACCATGTTGGGCTAGAGATGGCATCACTATGTTCCCTTGCATACCTGCAATGGTCTCAAAAAGGAAGTTTCCCCAAAGAGGATGAGAAGCTTCGTGCTCTAGAAGCTTCAAGAGTAGCGAGTTGGAGGTGGTTTCACATAGATGAGGTCAAATCCTCCTAATTTGACATCTTGGTATCATCCCTATGGGCTACATCCTTGAGATGTGGACCTATTCCTATCTTTGGAGAAGTCCTAACTCCCTCTCCCAGCTTATAAATTCCTCCTCTCCCATTCCCAAATGGTTAATCTATGTCCATTTACACCCATATGCTAAGCTTGTGCTTAGAGGCTATTCATTAAACTCGGAGAAGGAGTTTTGGAGAGTTTCTTAGCTTGGAATTGGATTCCCACTCAAGGAGAAGCCTTTCAACATCAAGGCTATGGTTGTAAGCTTCCCCTTTATTCTTTAAATAATAATAGAACTATTGGTTCATCTTCCCAAAATATATATGTTCATGTATGTATTGGATTGGCATTCCTTGATTAGCTAAGTAGGTTATTATTGGATTTGTTATTGGTTTTGGCATGTTTTGTTGTCTCTTGGTCACTTGTGTAGGTACATAAGCGCTGGAAGAAGTAGGAACAAGTGTGTGACACAAACGGTTCGACGATATCAACAAAGGAAATCAGATTAGCATAAGAGCAAGGTAGGCCACCTCTCTTGTTCTACTTTTCAATTATAATCCAGGAAGATGTCTAGTTGATTGTCTTTTCAGTTGATAGAACCAATCATTGGGATAGAGGGATCGTCTCTGTCCACAGAGAGGATTTAACTTGTCAACACCTTCACAACCTTAATATAAAGGTTTGGATCATCATAACTCTTGGTAAATCCTAAATTCTGTAGGTATTCATCCATCCTAGCATACCATGCCCTTGGTGCTTTCTTGAGGCCATATAATGCCTTCTTCAATATGAAAACATATGCCTTTATATATTTAAATTAAAAACCCAAGGGTTGTTATATATATACTTCCTCATCAGTTGTGCCATTCAGGAATGCAGTCTTAACATCCATTTGGTGGATGTTCCATCCCATTGATGTTGCTAAAGAGACCAACGAATGTATAGTTGTATAGCTTGTTATCGAAGCAAATGTATCTTCATAGTCAATGCATTCCTGTTGAGAGAAGCTCCTAGCCATAAATATTTCCTTATACTTGTCAATAATTCCATTTGCTACATGTTTGATCTTGTATATCAATTTGGAATTTACCACATATTTGTCTTCAGGCCTAAGTACGATATCCCAAACTGGACCATTCTTCATTATAGATTAATATTCTTAATTCATGAAATCCTTCCATTCTTGGTGACTGAAAACTTCTTCGAATGTGGATGGCTCTGCTTCATTTAGTTTTGTCATGTAGGCTGCATAAACAGAATATCGTTTTGGCTTCTTTCTTTCTATGAATGTACCTTGAACTTCTCCATGACCTTTTACATTTAGAAGTGTAGACTTCAACTAGTTAGGTATTTTTCTAGTTCAAGAATTACCACAGGTTGTATTGGTTCACAGGGACCTTCATATTCATGGTTTAATTCTTCTTCTTCACTAGTAACTTCTTCTTCAAATACCATAATTTCTTCATAATCAGAGTCCATAGGGAGATCCTTTGATTTCTTGAATGCAATACTTTCGTCAAATATCACATCTCAAATGACTTCTATTTGATGTCCTTCCTTTATGTAGATCCTATAGGCCCTAGAAGAGTTACTATAACCCACAAAGCTTCCCTTCATGCCAGAGGGATCTAGCTTCTTTCTTTCGTCCTTAGGTATATGTATATAGATAGGACAACCAAAAATTCAAAGATGATCTATGGTTGGTTTCTTCCCAGTGAATACCTCTTCAGGAGTCTTGTTATGTAGAGACCTGTGGGGAATTCAATTTTGTATGTATACAGTTGTCTTTGTAGCTTCACCCCATAGAAATTTTGGTAAGTCTTAACCATGTAACATTTCTTTTACACTTTCTTTAATGGATCGATTCTTTCATTTTGAAAATCCATTTTTTTCGGAATTATATGGGACAATCAATTCCCTCTTAATCCTAGACTCCTTACAAAAAGATATGATTTCCTTGGATGTATATTCTCCTCCATTACCAGATCTTAATATCTTGCTTCTTCTTTAGGTAAGGTTCTCTACTTCAACTTTGAATTCTTGAAATTTTGTAAATACTTCATCCTTTTATTTCATTAAGTAAATCCACGTCTTCCTTGAATGACCATCTATAAATGTGACATAATATATATGATCTCCAAGTGATATAGGAGTCATAGGACCACAAACATCAGAATAAATAATATCCAAGATTTATTTTGACTGTGAATCACTGCTTCCAAATGGTCTCTTGGTGTTCTTAACCAATGCACATCTTTTGCATACTCCTTCCTGATATTCTTTTAGTTAGGGGATTCCATCTACTATTGAACTTAGAGTAGAAATGATTTTGAAATGGATATGTCCAAATCTTCTATGCCAAAGTTCACATGGGTTGATTTCAATGTGAACCAAAGCTTGAGAAAGAGGAGATATCCATGTGTAAAGCCTTCCTTCACGATAATATATTCTATGCTTGAGTTCTTACTCCATACTAAAACTTTTTGATAAAATAAAGTGACTCTATCACCTTTATCTTATAGAATTGAAATGGAGAGTAATTTCTTATGCAAACTTGGAAGAAAAATGATTTTGTTGAGATGAATATTACCTCCATTCTCCAACTAAGTTTATTGAGGTTGATCCAATTACTCTTACATGATAGATGTTATTATCTCCAAGTTCTACGGAGTAAGAATATTTTCCTTTTGATAATTTCTTTAGTTTCTTGTGATGACCAGTCATATGTCTTGATGCACCACTATCAATCACCCAAATGTTCTCATCTTGAAATGTGCCAGCGAGTGCCGAGAAGAGTTCGTCATCCTTTGTCTTGGTCACTTGCTTCTTTGGAGTAAATAGAAGATTCCATGCTTCCTTGATACCCTATTTATATCTTTGAACACTTCTTGAGGAAATTATTTAATGTAGTAGTGATATTCATAATGCCCTTACCCAACCTTAGCTCTGATAACATGTTGAGAAATCTATAAGGAAATGATTAGAGTGATTTCTCTTTCCTTGATAACGCTTGTGATGTATTTTTAACTTTTTGTTACTCATTAACTTACTTACATATTAATATGTTTGTATACCATTGAACAACTACCAAAACAATAAGAATAAGAACACAAAATATAGGTTGCAAGCCAGTGCCAAAACCTCTCCAATTGAGAGGAAAACCCACAAATCTCTTCTCTTCCTTATAGATTATTCAATTGATGAATTCCAAGACCTCTAGACCAAGACCAATACCCTTCAAGACCAAGTCCAACCTTTTTGGATAATGTGCTTTCCTTGAACAAGTCAAACCCAGTCAAATCTCTCCCAGTGGCACAACTTCAACTCCCAGCTGCAGAATTTCAGCCTCCACTACAGACCTAAAATTTTTGGCCCACCTGTATTTGTTGTTTCCACATGTGTAATCTTTGTTTTAGTCTTCCAAGTCTTCCTTAGATATTCATTTGGATTTCTCTAACTTATAGAGATTGAGGATGGCTTCTTGTGACCTTCACTTGTCCTTCTTGCCTTCCCTTCTTCAAGATCGAACTTGTAGAGGAAAACCATAGATCTGCTACCAAATCCCTAGCCTTTCTTCACATGTGTGAGAGAGAAATAACTCAAGACCAAGTCTTCTTGGTCCTCTTCCTTCTTCATTGCCTTATTCTTCCTCTTCCTTCTTCATTTCCTTCTTCTTCCTCTTCCTTCGATTGAATGAGAGATAATTGATGTGCTTCAAGGAGGTTGAGTTTCCTTTGTTATATAGGCTCCTCACGGTTGATGTGGCTCCTAATTTTAGGTCGACTTGCCAACTGCTAGGCTGAGTTGGTCTTGAAGGGTATTTTGAAAATTTTAAAGACAAAAATAATTTTCTTTACAAGTTACAATGTGCCCAAATGGGTCTTCAACTTATGACAATGACTCTTTTGACTTATTGACCTAGGATAAACCCTAGAAACACTCAATGGCTGCTTGACCCATAAAATAAAAGACTTTGAGCATGAACCCATACTACAAAAATAATAATAATAATTTTCTTTCATTTTACAATTAACAATAATCAAAAAGTAAATTTCATATTTATGAAGACCGAACCTAGTTACACATTGTTCAACACTAGTCACTACCCACACCGATGGAAATGAAATTTAAGAAGTTATGTGGAGAAACTGCAGGACCTGATTTTGTGAATCCATCTGAGTATAGACAGTTGACTGGGGCTCTAACATTCCTAGTGAACACCTTTCTAGCCATATGCAATGCAATGAATACATTGGGTCAACTCATGACTGAGCCTCTGAATGCACATTGGATCGCTACCAAACACATTTGAGATATTTGCATGGAACGATCACACTTGGCCTGAGATATTCTGTTGAATATGTTCTACTTCATGGATACACCGATGTTGATTGGGTAGGAAATGTTGTTGATAGGAAGAGCACATATCGGTGTATTTTTAGCCTTGGATATACCATGATATATTGGATGAGCATGAAGAAGAAGTATGTAGCATTGAGTATCGCTGAGGTTGAATATATTGTTGCTAGCATGGCTAGCTACGTAGTAGTTTGGTTAAGGAAGTTATTTGGAGAGCTATTTGAGTAGGTCATAGACACTGTAGTGATATATTCTGACAACAAGAGTGGGATCTGTCTCACAGAGAATCCCTTATTTCATGAAAATTCCAAGCACATAGAGATCCAATATCATTTCATACGAGACATGGTGCAAAGGGGAGCCATTAGACTCCATCACATATCGAAAGATGAGAAGATTGCAGATATTCTTACCAAGGATTTTTCGAAAGGGAAGTTCTTGGTCTTTAGAGAGTAGCTTGGACTGATGGGTGTGACCCTTCCTGATAAGGGGGGTCACTGATAGACGATACTAAGCCAAATCTTCCCCCCTATTTGAGCTCTCACGGTGTGGAATTGAGATAGATGGCTCCTAGGTTTGAGGAATTTGTGGACAATAGGGTATCATCCCTATCTGTTATCCATAGGGTTTAAGATGGTGTTTCCATATCTTGGTATTTATAGAGTATACTCTAGTTGGCATCATACCCACAAGTTTATCTTGCTAGGATTGTCTATTCTCTTCTGGCCAATAGGTAGAGGAGGCTTGGGGCATGTGATCCTTACCTTTTGGTAAGCCGGGTATGTAGCCCAAGATTAGATTATGATGTAGGTGTTCTACCACTCTTGAGGGTCATTATTGGGAATATCAATATGAAATAGGATGGGTTGACATGTGCTCCCCTATATCACCTATTTCTCGATATGGGGTTAGAGATATTTAGATCCCCCATGAGTTTTTGAGTTGAGATGTACTCCCTGATGTGGTTTCAGATTGTGATATGCTCTTTGACGATGTAGAGGGTGGTAGATTTTTCTCCCTGATGATTTTTCTTCTTTATATTTGAGAATTTTTCAGCAGATATAGTTGAGAAAATATGGGAAATGATATGATGAAAGGATATTCATGACATGCTGATCAATTGTCAAATATTGAGAGGTGGAATTCTGCTTAGTTGAAAGGGAGTGTTAAAATATACAACTAGGGTTAAATTACACTTTGGAAAACTTATTTTATGGATATGATTATTTAATTGAATTCCACTTTTCAAGAGGACCAAAATTGACCTAAAGATCATCAAACTTGGACAAGGGAAAGTGTACTTATGAAGAAAAACCCACGTATGCACTTTTAGACAAGGTTGACCCTAAAGAAATTTGGACACCCTTGGAAGACTATAAATACAAGTGACCTCAAGCTCATTTGGACATCACCAAGAATATTCTTATTCTCTTCTTCATTTATTTGTTCGCACAGGTCTAAGGCTGGGTCAACAAAAGAAATTTGCAAAGGTCTAAAATTACAGGGTCTAAGGCTCACATCTATTTTAGGGTTTTTGGATTACATTTGCAGGCACGTCACAAGGTAAATTTTACCATAGTCACTAGATTGAAGACATGAACGGTGAGACTGGAAGCCTCTAGTCGCTCGCATATCTCCTCCTGCATGTGACTGGAAAGTTTTACTGAAATTGACTGTTGACCGAAGTTGACTACATATGAGAAAGTTTGTCTCTGATATATTCTGATGCTGGAAACTTTTTTCTAAATGTTATTGGGTTGTTTTGATGATTATTTTTTACTAGGATCATTGTAATCTCTACTGAACATTTTATGAAAGTCTAATAGAAGAAGAATTTTAAAGGGTTTTCCCCGTTGTGGGGTTTTCCCCTAGTCTTTGACCAAACCCGGTGTCTCTTGTTGATGTGTTGATTGTCTCCTTTGTAATTGAATTTATTATTATATCTTAAATTACTGTTGATGAATGGGAATACTAGTTGTAATTGGAAATATTCCTAATTGAAGTATTGATTTGGGCTAAAGTAATTGATACAACATAAAATAATCTGAAAATTTAACATTTAAGCTAAAATCCCTAGGAAGGAAATCCTTCAAATCCTAGAACTCCCATACACATGCCATCCTTTCCCATTTGACATCAATGCAAACATTATTATCAACAATCTCCCCCTTTCGCATTGATGGAAACTGATCAAGATCCTTGTGAAACCAAGCATGGTTTTATCCATTTTTATACTCCCCTTGGCATCAATAATAATTCCACCCAAGGGCTTCTTATCCCCCTTTGAAATCAATAGCAAAGGATGAAACATGTAAAGAAAATCCATCTACACCATTGCAACATACTCTTTAATTGTTCTAAAAAGTTGAGTAGCTACCAGATTTTATGCAAGATGAGTCATTTGGATGTAGGAGAAACAACTATTATTTTCTTCCTAATATATGCAAAGGGTTCTCGTGTCAATGGCTT
Source organism: Pinus tabuliformis (assembly GCA_031772625.1). Lineage (NCBI taxonomy): Eukaryota > Viridiplantae > Streptophyta > Pinopsida > Pinales > Pinaceae > Pinus > Pinus tabuliformis. The sequence continues at coordinate 673,425,742 of CM062818.1, forward strand.
AGAGAATCTGCAGGTTGATCAGTAGTGGCCACATACTCAAGTCTAACAACATTAGCAACAATTTTTTCCCTTAGGAAATTGAACTTAATTGGAATATGCTTGGTCTTTTAATGCATGAGAAGATTTTTAGAGATGCTTATAGCACTAGTATTGTCACACATGATTGGAATTGGATCAATTAACTCTACCTTGATGTATTTTAAGGTCTACATCATCCAAAGAATTTGTGTGCAACAGGTGGTTGTAGAATTGTACTCCACTTTGGTTTATTGATAATGACACAGAGTCTTATTTTTTGTTGACCCAAGACACTAGACAATCTCCCAAAAAGAATGTTTCTCTAGAAGCCTTTTTTCTATAATTAAGACTACCTTCCCAATCAAAATCAATATAATATTTTAGCTTAAAATATCTTCTTCTGGCATACCACAATCCATAGTCTATTGTGCCTTGAAAATATTAACAAAATATTTTTACAACAATGACATGACTTTGATGAGGGCACTGGCTTGAAATATGGCCACTAAGCCCACTACTTGCATAATGTATGGTCTTGAGGTTGTGAGGTACAACAAGATTCCAATCATTGGTATGTAGACTCTTTGGTTTTCCAGAGGTGTCTCATCCTCTTTACATAACATACAACTAGGAATCATGGGGGTACTAACTGGATTTCTTTCTTCCATCCCAAATTTCTTTATTGTTTCTCTTAAGTATTTGGATTGGGAGATGAAGATGGGATCTTTCGATTGAGAGATTTGCAACCTAAGAAAGAAATTTAGTTTTTCTGTCATTGACATCTCAAATTATTTCTACATGGACTAATAAAATCAATGTCCTAGATGTTCCAAATCATTTCCAAAGTTAATATCTTCAACATAGATCACAATAATCAATGAATTATCATCTTGATCTTTTTTTTTATATAAATTGTTGTTTACACTGCCTCTCTCGAACCCTTGTTGTTGGATATATCTATCTAGTTTGGAATACCAAGCTCTAGGAGCTTGTTTGAGCCCATTCAAATCCTTTTTTAATTTTCATACATAATATATGTTCTCTTAGAGCATGGAACCTTCCGCTTTTTATATATATAATTGTTCCTCTAGATTACCATTGAGAAAATCTGACTTCACATTCATCTGGTATACCTTGATGTTCTTGTGACTGGAAAAAGCAAGAAACATTCTGATGGCTTCTAATATTGCTACAAGTGCAAAGGTTTCTTCAAAATCTATCCCTTCTATTTGGGCATACCCTTTGCAGACTAGTCGAGCCTTGTTCTTGATTACTTGACCTTGCTCATTTAGCTTATTTTTTAAGACCCATTTGGTGCCTATAATGTTTTTCCCTTTCTATCTTGGAACAAGCTCCCAAGTGTCATTATTTTCAATTTGATTGAATTATTCATTCACATCCTTCACCCAGGACTTATCCTCACTTGCCTGACTAAGATTCTTAGTCTCAATTTGAGACAACAGAGCAAGGTTTTCACAACTTGAACTGCCAAGGAATCTCCTCCTAGTTTGAAAGACAAGTCTTTGATCATTGGTAATTTGACTTTCAGGATGTTGTTTCTGCACATACTTGAAGGAGTTTTGGGACTTGGTGCCGTACTCATTTCTTCATCTTCATTGTCTACCTTTGCTTCATCTTGATCTGAGACTTTGGTCATTGAACTTCCTTCTCCATCCAAGTTTACATTTTCTTTAGATGGATTTTATCCTTGTAGTATTTCATCCAGTTCAATTTCAATGCAATCTTCAACCCTTTTTGTTCTCTTGTTGAAGCATTTGTAACCTTTTCTTTTGAATGAGTATCTAAGGAATATACCTTCATCAACTTGAGAGTCAATTTTTCCAAGATTTGTATCATTCGTTTTGATATAACATATGTTCCCGAATACTTTGAAATGTTTCACTGATGCTAGCCTCCATTTCCATAACTCATAGGGAGTATTATCATTGTTAGGTCTGAGTTGTGTTTTGTTTGCTAAATACACCTTTTCTTGTGTTGTTTCTCCCCAAAATGTGTGTGGAACATCTAAATCATCCATCATAGCTCTGGCCATCTCTTGAATTGTTATTTTCTTTCTCTCTACTACTCCATTATGTTGTGGGGTTATAGCCACTGAGTATTGTCTCCTTATGCCATGCTCTTAAAAATATTATTCAAAATATCTTGAAGTAAATTATCCACATTTATATGATATTAAACATTTGATCTTCATATCTTTCTCAATTTTTACATAAGATTTAAACATCTTGAATTTTTTTAGAGCCTCTGAATTTTATTTTAACAACATTATCCAAGTGGATCTGGTAAAGTCGTCAATAAATAGAATAAAGTACCTTTCTCCTCTCAAGCCTTATTTTCTTGCTGGACCACAAATATTAATGTGAATTAGATCCAAAGGTTTAAAGGTTGATAACTCCTTTGTCTTGAATCAAGTCCTTGTCTTCTTTACAAATTGGCAAGATCTTCAAATTGAGTCATCGAGATTTGACAGTCTTGGAAATCCTATTAATGCCTCTATGTTGTTGACTTTTATCAAACTATTGAAATTTATATGACCAAGTCTCCTATGCCATAATTAATTTGATTTATCTTACTCAGGTAGAAACTTACTTTGGAGTCATCAAACACGTATACATTATTGTGATTCATGACTGCCTTTGCCACTAGATTTCCATTTTTGTCCTTTCATATCTCATAGTATTTGGATCGAAAAGTCACGTTATAGCCATTATCACACATCTAAATCATGCTAATAAAATTTTGCTTGAGACGCTCTACATATAACACATTTTTAGCCTTAGTATTTTCATCAAGAATGACTATTCATTTTCCCTTAATTCTTGTTGGAGCATTTTTTTTGAAGTTGACATTGTTCGCTCTATCTTTTTATTTTAGTGATAAGAATTCACTCTTATCCCCTATTGTGTGATTAGAATAACCACTATCTACATACCATCTACTTTCTTAGTCATGCACCAATGAGGACAATTTACACCATGGTTTTCTCAGTCTTCTATTTCCAAATCTTCTTGTCTTTTGAGATATTTGGCTCCCAAGAATATTTTAATTTAGAAGGGTACTCAAACCTTCTTCTACACTCACTTTCCTTGTGCCCAAAATTATTGAATTTGAAGCATTCAACTTCATCCATCAAAGGAGAGAAATGATTTGTATTCCAAGGGAGTGAGTTATGATCATTTATGTATCTTAAATTTTCATCTCTTTCAACTTTGAATCTTCTACAATTAATAACTTTATGTCAAAAAATATGAAATTTATAGCAATGAAAATAAAACAAATCTAGGTACCTAAATTTGGATAATTAACGAGTTTGAGTTGGTCATAGGTACCTTTGTCATTTTTCTAATTTGTTCATTCCTCTATAGTCTGCATCTTTTATGAAATTAGAGTTATTATTCAACTATTGTGGTGAGTGCCAGTATTGCAGCAAGAATGCTACAACTCCTAGGCTACCAACTTTAATTTTATTAACCCGCTAGTTCGTAACAAACTTGGAAGTGTCGGTGCTATATGCACAAGTACTAGTTCTCACTGCAGGTTGTCACTTGGTCAGCCGACGCAAGATCACTAGGAGCTCAAGCCAACTTCTATAGATTTCAGAAGAAAATCTGTGTGATGAAAGGAAAGAAATATTATTCTATAGATGTTATTCTAACTGTAGAAAGGAGAAAGAATGGAATGTAAAGCAAAGCATAGTAAACCCTAATTAACAAGCTAATTCTACTTTTGCCAGAAACACTAAGAAAACCATGAAAGAAATGCCATTGCCTACTCAAGGAAGTAACCAACATCTAACCATGCTATTTCTAGAAGTAAATAAGAAAAAATCATATTTTTGGATTTTTATGTGAATTTAAGATGCTCTAATTTATTGTGTGTGAGTATGGCAGCGAACAGGTGGCGTTAGAGGGTCGTTTTGGAGCTTGGGAGGATGTAGGATGGTGTGGATGGGTCCTAGGAGCTCTTAGGTGGACTTCTGGAGGCTTTTCCCACACTCGACCTTCAAAAGAAATCCTATAAGAAAAACTACAGGAGGACACAGGAAAACTACAAGAGGAAAACAAGGAAACTACAAGAGGCCTATAGGAGGACACAAGAAAACTATAGGAGGAAAACAAGGAAACTATAGGAGGCCTACAGGAGGAGGACGAGAGCAATTTTTGTTATTTTGAGGGTGTGAGAGTGGGTGGAAAAGGTGGATGAAGGTTGGAATGAGGTGTTAGGGCACCTAAGGTCTACCATGAATCACCAGGAGAGAGAAAGATGATTGGGTTTGCTCAAGGAGAGAGGAAGAAATTCTATGAAAAATGAAGGAAACTAGGGCAGAATTGAGGTGAGGTTTGGGAGAACTATAGGACATGGATCAGATGGAGGGTGTGATTGCTGGTAAGCTGGCCTACTATTGGAAGAGATCTGCTACATAGAAACTGACAGTCAACCAAGAAAATCAAGCAACCAATGAAATGAGTGCATCCTAGGAAAAACAGAGTTTTGCATTAAAATGGCCTAAACTATGATGTGTAGAAGGAAATGCTGTAAGAAAGGAAAGCATGCAAAAGGACTATTGAAAATCAGGAAGTGAACATGATAAAGAAGATCTAAAGCAAAGCAAAACTAGACTATCAACCTACTAGAGAGCTGCAAACACTAGAAGTCTTAGGAATGAGGAAAATCTGTGTTTTTGGGGTAGCAAGAGAGTCTTTGCCTCAAATCATGGTCCCAGAGGGAGGAAGAGAGGCCAAGGCACTGTTGCTAGCCTTGTGAATCTTCTCTTATCACTGCATAACTTGCTACAGAAAGCACAAATGGAAGCAAGCTATTAAATCATCAAAAGCAACCTATTCTTCGCCATAAGAGAAATACATCTAACAACAAACTAATCTACAAATTGAAGTAAAGCATAAAAATACAAGTGAAGAGAAGCTTGTCTGCTTGGATTGGGCCCTAACCCAATAGCTTTAGCCCTTTGAGGTAACTCAGTGCTAGCTCAAAAAGGATTTGATCTTCATTATCAAAAAATAGAAAGATTACATAAAACTAACTAGCTCAAAAAGGATTCCATATTCATTATCAAAAAATAGAAAGATTACATAAAACTGTCATAAAATAGCAAGCTCGAAATTTGAGCACAGTTTACAAAAGAAAAAAAAAGTCGACCCTAGTGAGGCCCTAGGCCTCTCTACTTATACATCTGAAGCTACCAAAAACTTCCTTAAAATCGGGGAGACTTGGCTCCCAAAACGCGAGATAACTATCAATCCTCTTCCACTTGCTCGGATGCCTTCTAGTGCATGATTTGGCTGCTTGTACTCTGAGCTGAATGAAGGGGAATTTGAAGTGAGGAGCAATAAATGAGGGGGATTCCCTCCTATAAGTCCTCTCCTCTATCTACTTCAAGTTATTGTTGTAGTTTGACCACTAGATCCTTGACTTTGACCTCGAAATCCATCAATAATCTACATTAAATACATGTTAGACCACATGGCATAATAACTAACTCAACTCACCCTATAAGCATAAATATAATCAGAAAATCATACAATAAGCTAAGAGAATGGTTGATTTGACTAGGTTAGGAGGTAAAATGAGCCCATATAATTACCCATTTATGAGGCTCATCATCACCCCCCTACTGAAGGTGTTGCTCATCCTTTGAGAAACCTAGTCAATCTCTTGGTCTTTCATGGCCCTGGTGGCCTCCCTAGCATTCCAGGCTTCTGATGTGGTCTACTCATGTTCTCCATAAAATCCTGCCTTTCTGTCTATGTCCTTCCACTGCTCCTTCTCTTCTTCTTCTCTTCTTCCTTCCAGCATGCCTAATATGAGTGGAGGACTCAGTTTGAGGCCAATCCAGTTGACCTTCAGCCTTTGCATGGAGTGCTTGTACATTGGAACTCTTTTAAATGCCTCCTTCAACGTCATGGGGGAATGGTATTCTCTGATTTGCAAGCTGTGGGGTAGGGTGTTCCATCTTCTTATCCATGCAAGCACACAGTCATTCGTAAGTAGCTTAAGCATATATTCAAATTGTGCAATGGCTTGTTCTTGATTGGCTAGATATTTAGGGGCAATCTGAGGGTCATTAGCAAGAAGGTTGTGTGTGCTAATGAGTGCCATAGGATCTAATGGTTCAACTCTTATCATCAATGGTTCATTCTACTCTTTTATTAACAATATTTTCGTTTATGTTACCCTCAATTCTTCATGGTTCATCCATGACGCCACGGCCATTAATTGCAGATCCCCTAGCTTGGCATTGGGGTCCCACAAATTCAGGTCTATGAGGACCATGTTGTGTAGATAAAACTCTACCATCTTTGCTTTGTCCTCGGAGGTGCTTTGGTCACACAAACCATGAACTGACTGTAGTCTTGGAAAGGAATTATGCCTCTTTGTGCCAAATTTTTTATTTGGAATAGAAGCCATTGATCCTTCAGATAGAGGCCATAAGATTTGGCTGGTGTTCTGCATTGTAATGCTTCTATGGATAAGATGGCCATGTATGCCAAATGAGTCTCTTTCTCCTGCAGTTGCCTCCTTAGTAATTCATTCTCCTTCTCAAGGTGGCTTCTTGTAATGGCTTCTCTGTCTTTGAGAGCACTCAATTCCCTGTCCATTTCCCTGAGTTTGTATTCCAAGTGGCCAATATCCTCAACTCCTTTGGACTTGGCTATCTGCATCCGCCTATGCATTCTCACTCTCTCTTTTTCCAATTCAAAAAACAGTGGAATTGCAAATTTCTGTGGGATTATCTTGCCTCCCTAAAGTAGTCGGTAATAGGAGTCAAGATTAGGTCGGGGGTCAGGTTCTTGTAGCTCTTGTGCTTCCTCTTTCACTTATGGTTGTCCTCCTATATTTTCCTCAAGTTTTTGTGTCTCCTGTAGTTTGGACAGTGTCTCCTATAGGATTGTTTTAGCCTCCTGTAGGTCTGGTTTGGGGTCCTGTAGAATTTTCTTTCCCTTCCATGTAGAAGATTTTGTAGTCCTCCTTTCATAGGTTATGGGTGTCTTGGAAGGATATTCTTTCACCTTGTGGTGAGCACCAGTATTGCAACAATAATGTTGCAACTCCTTCACTACCTACTTTACTCTTATCAACCCAGTAGTTCGTAACAAACTTGGAAGCGTCGGTGTTGTATGCACAAGTACTAGTTCTCACTACAGGTTGTCACTTAGTTAGCCGGTGCAATATCACTAGGAGCTCAAGCCAACTTCTATGGATTCCTGAAGAAGCTCTATATGTAATGAAAGGAAAGAAATATTACTCTACATATGTTATTCTAACTGCAGAAAGGAGAAAGACTGAAATGTGAAGCAAACCTAGAAAACCCTAATTAACCAACTAATTCTACTTTTGGAGAAAGCCCTACAAAAACCATGAAAGGAATGCCATTACTTACTCAAGGAATTAAACAACATCTAACTATGCTATTTCTGGAATTAAATAAGCAAAGAACGTATTTTTGGATTTTTATGTACTTTTATGTGAGTTTGACATGCATGTAATTTATTATGTGTGAGTGTGGTAGTGAATAGGTGGCATTGAAGGGCAGTCTTGGGACTTGAGAAGATGTAGGATGGTTTGGATGGGTCCTATGAGGTCTCAAGTGGCCTTCTAAAGGATTTTCCCACACTTAGCCTTCAAAAGAAAGCCTACAGGAAAATCTACAGGAGGACACAGGAAATGTATAGGAGGAAAACAGGGAATCTCCAAGAGGCCTACAGGAGGAGGCCGAGAGTAGTTTTCACTATTTTGAGGGTGTGAGAGTGGGTCGAAAAGGTGGAAGAAGGATGGAATGAGGTGTTAAGGTGCCTAGGGTCTACCATGAATCACCAGGAGATAGAAAGATGATTGGGTTTGCTCAAGGAGAGAGGAAGAAGTTCTATGGAAAAGTGCAGGAAACTAGGGCAGAATTGAGGTGATATTTAGGAGACCTATAGGGCATGGATCAAATGGAGGGTGTGATTGTTGATAAGTTGGCCTATTTCTGGAAGAAATATACTGCATAGAAATAGACAGTCAACCAAGGAAATCAAGTAACAAGTGAAATGAATGCATTTAGGAAAAACATAGTTTTGCATAAAAATGGTCTAAACTATGATCTATGAAAGGAAATGCTGAGAAATGTTGTAGGAAAGGAAAGCATGAAAGAAGAATATTGCAAATCAAGAAGTGAGCATGATGAAGAAGATCTAAAGCAAAGAAAAACAAGACTATTAACCTACTAAAGAGCTGCAAACACTAGAAGTCCTATGAAGGAGGAAAATATGTGTTTTTGGGGCAGCAAGAGGGTCTTTGCCTCAAATCATGGTCCCAAAGGGAGGAAGAGAGTCCAAGGAATTGTTGCTAGCCTTTTTATTTTTTTCTAATCACTGTTTAACCTGCTATAGAAAGCACAAATGGAAGCAAACTACTGAATCATTAAAAGAAACCTATTCTTAACCATAAAAGAAATACATCTAACAACAACCTGATCTACAAACTGAAATAAAACATACAAATACAAGTAAAGAGGAACTTGGTTGCTTCGATTGAGCCCTAACCCAAGAGCTTCAACCCTCTGAGGTAACCCAATGCTAGATCAAAAAGGATTCCATATTATTATCAAAACAATAACAAGATTACATGAAACTGTCACAAAATAATAAGCTCGAAGTTGGAGCAGAGTTTACATAAGAAAAAATCCAACAAAATTCTGACCCTAGTGAGGCCCTAGGTCCCTCTAATTATACAAATGAAGCTACCAATAGCTTCCTTAAAATCAGGGAGGCTTGGCTCCCAAAACTTGAGATAATCATCAGTAATCCTCCACTTGCTCGGCTGCCTTCTAGTGCATGATTCGGCTGCTTGTACTCCGAGTTGAATGAAGGGGAATTCGAAGTGAGGAGTAATAAATGAGGGGGACTCCATCCTATTAGCTCTACTATGTAGCGCTAACTTTCTAATGTCAGAGAAAAGCTTGGTATGTTTGGTGGTGTCTTCAAAGGGGCTCACCTTCGGTCACTCTTCCCTTCTTTCCTCTACCCCGCTTATTCTCCTCCATCTCCATTTCCCCTATTTGCCTCCTAAACCTGACAAAATAGCCCTTTTGACGTTAAGCCCCAAGCGTAAAACCCAAAACCTACCATAATACCCTACCATATGTCTTCGTGCATTCATAACTCATCACGCCTCATCCCCACCGTTGATCACCCCACCAATCCAACGACTCCCGTTGCACCCGATAAAGGCGACCTGCTCTACCACTCTCCACCATCAGATCTTCTTTGCCAAGATCTGACGGTCTTTTCTTTTATCACATCTGCAACTTAATCGAGCGATAGCACGCGATGAGAGCAGTTTTTCTCTCTCATTCGCTGCTATGTGTCGATCGCTGAATGGGATCACGTGACCTCGGGCATTTACTGCTCAATGCCCGAAAGCGATGTGATGAATACCATTACTCCCTGACCAAATCCGCTTCGCCCGTTAAATGTCGATGTAGCTCCATCGCCCGATGATCGTCCGATCCATCTGCTAAAGATCTAATGGCCATAACTCATCCCGCTCCCACCTCGGCCGATAGCCTCCACCGAGCCATCTCCACCGTCCATTTTCCCAATCCGACTGTCATCTTTCTCTCTCATCCCGACTATCCATTTGCCCATGCATCCCATGTCCTTGACCATTTTGTTCGCCCAAAGAAGGAGATGACCAGCTATGCCAATATTAGTCACTGTCAAAGCCCCAACAACCATATTTAATAGAAAGCATGGCCAACGGAGAAAAGGACAAGCATGACTCTATAACTGAATTTATCAGTTATGGACTCTATAGGTATGAGCACTCCAACAACCCAAAAGGACAACACAGCACCTGAACAGATCAGATTCACTCACTGAAGCAAGAAAACACATTCAGAGACTCCATCAGGTAGTTAAATGCGGTTGGTGGTCAATTATGACCCCTCCATACCTAAGCGGCCAAGTGCCCTTGTAATGTAAATCTATAAATACTTAGAAACAAGATGTAATCAAGGTTGGCATTTGATGTAAGGTTCAACTTCTGGAGACTGTAGATATTTTGTCACTTGCAGTGTCTCATCTTCATTTTCAGCTAATACAAGCTTATTTTGTTGTTAACTGCTCACTTTCCATTTTCCTCTGTTCTAAGCTTGTGCCTGATATGTTGTGTTCTTGATCTTTTGAGGTTTAGCACTAGATAACTGTCATCTTATCTCTGTGTTAGATTGTTGAATGTATCACTGAATAGGTTACTCAGGTTTCTTTCTATCTGATGCAAGAGAGTTGTCATCCTGTCTTTGCATTAGTAGATTAGATTTACAGGTTTCTTTACTAGTTGCAGCTGACCATCACATGGTCATGTGCATCTGCTGGTGTGGTTAGTATTCTCCACATTAACATAATATCTAAAACTATGAGAATTGGTGGTCTAAAGCCTTGTAGTTCGAGGGTTTTCACGCATGTTGGAGTGAAACAAAGTAGAAGTTGTTATCTGGCTTGAACAAACCCATCATTCCTTCCATTAAACCTGCAACAATAGTTGAATTTATATGTTACCAGGCATCTCCAAGCTACAACCTAGGAGAGTTTCTTGGAATCCTAACATAAGTTGGCACCGTTGCCAGGGAGAGGAGATTGAAGCTCAACTTCCTTGGGAGAATGACACAGATCCAAATTTGATGATAGACAAAGTTTGGACACATTTTTGGTTGTAATCATCTATTTGGCGACTCTACTGGAGGACCAACCTTTTGGTGACTCCACATCACAGTTTTGGCTTAGTTTGTTAGACATGCTTAGGGAAATCCTCAGAAATCACCAGCTGACCCAGTGCTTGACCCTGAGAAGATTGTCAAGCAAAGCAAGATATCAAGAAAAGGAGCATCAGGATCAGGTAAACCTAAACAATCTTATGTATCTCTGCAAGAAAGAATTGTAACTGAGCATGCACATGTTGAAAATATAGAGCCTAGTAATATCAGTGAAGAAATATTCTCAGAGATTCATAAAGCTCCTTGTTCAATAATTTCCCCTTGGGATCTCAATCCACAGAAAACCTCCCTTCTAGTCCACCATATTCCTTTAGCCCTGCCAGTAATTTCTTAACTCCCTACCTTTCAAACTGTCAGTACTCTTCCATCTACCCCAGTCATGGCAGGTCCACAAGCACCCACCAAAATGGAAAGAATCATATTTGCTAGGTATGGACCCCTGGTCTTGCCTGTTCCTTTGAATGCCACGCATGTAGGAGAATATCAGAAATACATGCCTAAGTTCACTGGTACATAGGGAGTAACAGCTGAAGAACACCTAGAGTATTTTTATAGCTATGCTGATAGCCTAGATATCAGTGAAGATGATTTGTGGAGGAGAGTGTTTGTCCCAAGCCTTGATGGAGAGGCTAGAAAGTGGTTTAGAGAGCTAACACCTAGGTCCATAGCAGACATTGAAGCATTGGATGATGTTTTTTTAAAGCATTGGGGAGATAAGAAAGACCTCCTATACTAACATACTGATTTTGGCAACCTGAAGATGGAAAATGGGGAGTCATTGTCAGACTTTAATAAAAGATTCAATCGTATGTATCGCAAGATACCATCTAAAGTGAAACCTAGCCCCACCTCTGCAAAACTCACCTATGCCAATGCCTTTGATTCTGATTTCTGCCTGCTATTAAGAGAGAGAAGATGTGCTTCTCTAGTTGAAATGCAAGATGTAGCCTTGGAGGCGGAATCAAATATTATGGCTGCAGAGAAACTCAAAGGACATGCTGATAGAAGGAGGCAGAGAGGTGAGCTTTCCTCTTCTTCTTCATCTTCAGAACCCAAATTAGACAAAATGACTAGAATGATCGAGTCATTGGTTGCCAAAATATCCAAACTAAAGGTGGAGCAGAGTTCTGGGAAAGTAAGGCTTCCTAATACATTTGCTCCTAGAAATCCAAATCCATATAGAAGAGAAAATGAACAATTGTAGATCATTCAGAGGGGCAAAGAGGCCAGTGAAGAACAAAGGGTTAAGGCTCCTTTCTAGAATGTAGTCATGGAGGAGGAGCAGTTTGATGAAGAGGATGAGATTCAATGCATGGAAGACAAGGGCAGTGCTGCCTTTTTGACATTAGCTGCCTACAAAGAGTCATTACTCAGGGACCAGACTAGTCAAGAGTGGGACAAAGAAGCTATTCTACAAACTGAAGACCAGAAAAGATATAACTTGAGGTCAAGAACGAGTAATGTCAAAGAGAATATTGTCCAAAGAGCTATTGTCCCCACAGAGCAGCATATCAGCAAATAGAAGAGACTTGCAAATGATCCCATCATCCTCAAAACACCAGCTCAAGAGGTAAGAGGCCCTGAAAAGTCCCCTTCCCCTTTCAGTTTTGAATTAGAAGTCTAGAAGTTGAAAATATTTGTACCTCTGATAGAACTTGTAAAGAGCGAGGCCTTTAGGAAGCCCATCCTTGATGCCCTTGAGCTGAAAGCCATGCAAGCATCCACTGACTACATGAATTTACAAGATGATAAGCCTACAGTTGTGCTTAGCCCAATGACTGAACCTGCTGATGAAAACTCTCCATCATTTTATGTCTCCTTAACCATTCATGACAAAATCCTCCACAATTGCCTACTAGATATAGGGTCTAGCCATAATCTGATGCCCAAAGCTGTCATGGAAGAGTTAGGCCTTGATATTACCAGACCTTATCATGACTTGTTCTCCTTTGATTCGAGGAAGGTGAAATGTCTGTGGTTAATCAAAGACTTATCTATCATCCTAACTCAACTGCCCATGAAGAGTATGATGATGGATATTGTGGTAGAAGATGTCCCCCCAAGTTTGGTATGCTACTTTCCAAAGGATGGATTAAGAGGTTGGGTGGGACATTACAAAATGACTTATCTTATGCCATTGCCCCAGTTTTTGGAGGAGAAAGCAAAAGATTGTACAGGGAAGCCCAGCTAGCCAATATCATCAGTGATGAAAAAAATCCCACTAATCATCCCATTTACGCTATGGACACCGATTTTGGAGCATGTATTCTCCAAATTGAAGAATCCCATAGGGCCTCGGTGCAGCTCAAGAAACCAGTATGCCTGGCCATGGACGAAGAAGGGACACAATCTTGGGAGATGTTCTTTGATGGAGCTTATTCAAAGGAAACTATAGGAGCAGGGGTAGTGCTGGTGTCTCCAAAGCAAGAAAGCACACATCTGTCTTTTAAGCTGACTTTTCAGGTCGCCAACAATATAGCAGAGTATGAGGCTCTGATATTGAGCTTAAATGCTGCCAAAGACATGGGAATCATAGACATAAAGGTGTTTGGAGATGCTAATCTCATCATTCAACAAGTGAACAAAACATTCCAGGCAAGGCACCCAAGGTTGAAAGCATACAGAGATGAGGTATGGAGACTCAAAGATTCTTTTGATAGTTTTTGCATCTCATATATTCCTAGAGTAAAATCAACTTGTTGATTCCCTTGCCGTGTCTGCTAGCATGTTCATCCCTCCCATGCCCCCAAGATTGGTTTATGAAGTCCAGATAAAATATAGACCATCTTTGCTTGATAATGTCCAGCATTGGAAAGTCTTTGAGGATGATGATGAAGTAAATAGGTTTTTGCAAGTCATTGATGAATTCTCTGAAATGCAAATTGATCAAGAGAATGAAACCTTGGAGGAAAGCCCCAAACCCCAGCTAAGGAATAGAATTGGCCAAGACAGTATTGTACAACTGCCTAGCAATCATATCCCTAAAGGGCTAGTGCCTCTAGAGAAGCTGTTTGACCAGAATGATGTGCCTCATAAGATTGCCCAAAAAGAAGATCAGTCTACAGTCCATAAGCATAACATAAGGAGTCTATATCATCTAAAGTATATAAATCTATCCACCCATTTGTTTGCTACCCAAAGTTTTGAGTACTGCACCTTAATGAAGAAATTTGCTGATGTCTTTGCCTGGGAATACAGTGACCTCAAAACTTATGACAAAATGATCATCCAACATAAGATCCCACTGGAGAAAGACACCATCCCTTTCAAACAGAAGCTGAGACCCATAAATCCTTTGCTCCTCCCTCTAATTGAAAAAGAAATCAAGAAGTTGTTGGTTGCCAAAATCATAGTTCCCCTAAGGTTTTCAAAGTGGGTAGCCAACTTGGTAGTGGTAAGGAAGAAAAGTGGAGAAATCAGGTTGTGCATTGATTTTAGGAACCTAAACAAATGCTCTAAGAAAGACAATTATCCTCTGCCCAAGATGGAGCATTTGCTGTAGAAAGTCTCAGGAGCCAAAGTCATGTCTTTCCTGGATGGATTTTCAGGGTATAACCAAGTTGTTGTACATCTAGATGACCAAGAAAAGACTACTTTCACCACTCCTTGGGGCACTTTTATGTACTCCAAGATGCCTTTTGGGCTGATGAATGCTAGATCCACCTTTCAGAGAGCTATCGATATAGCGTTTGTAGGAGAGAAGGATAAGTTTGTCCTTGTTTACCTGGATGATATAACAGTGTACTCCAACAGCCATCAAGATCATTTGCAACATTTGAAGAAAGTGTTTCTAAAGTGCAGGAGGTTTGGGATATCAGTGAATCCTAAGAAGTGATAGTTTTCTTTGGAAGAGAGAAAACTTCTAGGACACGTTGTTTTTGCTGCAGGTGTCAAGATTGACCCAGAGAGAGTAAAAGAAATACAAACCTTGTTTGTCCCAAGATCAAAAAAGGACGTCCAATCCTTTCTGGGCAAAATAAATTTCGTAAGGAGGTTCATCCCTAATTTTGCAGAACTGGTAAAGCACATCATCTCCATCCTAAAAAAGGGGTCAGAGATCAAATGGACTGATGCAGCAAGGAGATCTTTTGAAGCCATCAAAAGAGCTACTATGGAAGCCCCCACTTTGATCAGCCCAGACTATAGCAAGGAGTTCCATATCTTCTCCTTTGCCTCAGGTGGCACCCTTGCAACAGTCTTCTTACAGAAAGATGATGAAGGTTTAGAACATCCAGTGGAATTCTTCAGCAAAAACTTAAGGGATGCAGAACTAAGGTGTGATATTATAGAAAAACATGGTTACGCTTTGATCAAATCCTTGAAAGCTTTCAGAATATACATTCTGCACTCCAAATTGATTGCATATGTGCCCTCTGCTTCAGTAAAATATGTCCTAACGTAGCCAGATGCTAATGGAAGAAGGGCTAAATGGATTGCAAAGCTTATTGAATTCAACATAGAATTGAAGCCCACCAAGCTTGTATGAGGTTAGTGTTACACTAAAAAATGTCACCTTGACTACTTACAGTCAGTATGGCTCAAAATCAACAGTCATGCTACCCTCTTAGGCAAGTCTATGCCTCTGTTATCCATCTCAAACTCAAAGAAGAGAGAAAGTCTTGTAAAAACTATGTTTATCTCTGGGGTCGCAGGTTCTCTCTAGCCTTACCTGCGGGGACGCAGGTCATGTTCACAAAAACTGCGTCCATGGACGCTCTGTATATTAAGGGACAGGTGCGTCCCTCTGTAAAAGGCAAAATGCACGAGTTTTATCTTGAAAAAGTTACTTGTGGTTACTTCTAGAACATTCTAGAGGTCGGTTTGATGAAATGGATGCGCCTCCAGTTGGTTCATGTATCTCTATTAAGGGGGAACTTATCCCATCAATAAGGGAGCTATCCCACCCATAGAGGGGGATGATCCCATTGATAGTGGACCTGAATAACCTCTTTACAGTACTATAAATAAAGGCATTGAGCCAGAAGGAGAGGAGGTTGGAGCTATACATTTTCTTTGGGTAAATGCTGCAGGATTTAGGTCTTCCATTAGAACCTTTGTGAGGAGACATTGTCTTTACATGATTCTACTTGGAAGTGGGTGAGCTTTGTCAAAGTAGAGGAAGACACTTGATGGACCCTGGGAGGAACTTGCACAACACCAAGGCCAGGTTGTAAGAGTTTCTTTGTTTCGTTATTAATACAAACTGGTTTATTTTTCTCAATAGCTTATGTTAATGAGTTATTTCATGTGTTCCTTGGTCTGCATGTTGAATCTATGTTTTATTATATGAAATACAAGTGCTCGGTAATTGTTTGATTGTTTGTGGTTGCAGGAATTGACTTGAAGGAGGAGCTCATCCGGATTGGCAAGAACGAACTACAACAATAGCGTTTTGGAATAAGGTAAGCCTAAACACTTGTACTTTTCATGTTATAAAAGGTAGATTTAGAGAAAGATCATTCCATTTTGTCTTGTTTGTCGCTAGTGAGTTTATACTCCTAGGGAGGTCAGTTGTGTCAGCCCAAATGACTTTTTCCACCACGACAAATTGGCGACTCCACTGGGGACTCCATTAATGGATAAGTCTTTTCCTTTATATGAACTTTGCTTTGTGAAAATCATTTTTTATTTTCTGGTTTTTGGCTGTGGGAATTAGTATTTGGGTGGTTTAGCTGTAGATTTAGTTGGCTTTAGTTTTTCTTCCTTTTTCCAGAAGGACGCAGTCTCTGTGTGTTTCACAGTGCGTCCTTGGACGCGCTGTTGTCGACTGCACAGTGCGGGGCCGCACCTGTGACAACGGGTGGCCTGCGTCTTCCTGTAAAAGTCAAGAAAATTCCATTTTTGCTTTAAACTACTTTTAGATTTTGTTTTTCCTTAGTGTTTTCTGCCCAGATCCTTTAGTACCCTGTCAAGAATTCTCACCTGAACTGGTTTTGTGAGCTTTGAGTGTTTTAGTGGATTTCAACGAAGTTTAGACCTAGGGTTTGATTTTTCAATAGGTTCTGTAGTGACTTTGAGCTTAGAAAGTTGTCCAGCCTTAGATATCTCTGGTTAGTCAACCTTCTTAGAAGTTGAGCCTGTCGTAAAGTCTCCTTGTCTGAGCAACTTATCATTTGAGTTGTTTTGGGTCAAATTTCGCATTGCTTGTTTTTAAAGTATTGATTTCCATTTTCAAAAAGGACAAAAAGATTAGAATTTTGTTTTGACTAGTTTTTGGTTCTGCGATAAGCTAGTCCTTGATTCATTCATAATCAAGTAAAACACCTTAGAATAATCATTGTTAGTTTTGACCTTGTTAGAATTGCTTAGAATAAATTTGCCTTTAGTTTGCTTATGAGTAGATTGTCATAGATTTTGATAGTTGTTAAAAGATTGCTTTTGGTTATATTAGTTTTATTTACTTTATTAAAAGAAAAATACAAAAACATCTTCTTTAAAAGTCTTGTTTCAAGTAGCTTTTTGTTTTTCAAAGAAGAAAAGAGTTTTCCGTGTATGTAAAGAGCAGTTATGTTTTTATGCTTGGAAAAGAAAATCGAATAGTTTCTTTGATTGTCTTCAATTAAGAAGTTGCTTTTATAAAGATTGCATTCTCTCAACTTTTTAGTTAAAACAATTCATCGAAAAAGCAAAAGTAGTGGATAAATCATCCTAGGTGCATTTTGTAGTGGTTTTGAGTCGAGTCAACACACCACAAGTTTCACTTCCATCACCTTTTGACTTAAAGAACAACCTTAAAAGTAACGCTTAAATTAAAATTGATCTAGTAACTTTTATTTTTTAGGGTTCTGAAGCACCAACATAGCTTAGGCTAGGGTCTTGGAGTAGGTGAGTACTTAACTCTCCAAGACTACAAAACCAAACAGTTAGTCTATCTTGAGTAGAACAAATCCAATTATTTCAGTTACATTCTGGGAAAGCTCCTCTTAAAGGAGAAGCACGAGCTCGTGTCCGAACCAGTGAGGGGATCATTCCTCCCTCGTTGGGAACGACGCCAGGCAGTACGTATTAAAAACGGTAAACCTCGGATTAACCATTGTCGAGGAGCCAGGGGTCACTTATCGGTAAACCTTGGATTACTGTCAAGGAGCTGGTAAGGGGATTGGAGCTTGTTACTCTGCCCTTGCGTGCTGTCGGAGTTTAGACTGTTCCCCCAGGTGTAATTGTTGTGATTGGTAACCTTAGTGGCCATAATATCTAGGATTCTACCCAAGGTGACGGTGGAGGGAAGGTCCCACTGTACCTGGAGCAGACGTCGGCTATACTCACTTGGATTTTCTGGGGGGTACGCTTCACTTCGAGACGGTTAAAGTGGAGGTACTTGGTCCAGTCTATTCATTAAGCAGGTTGTCGGCGTAACTGTTCCACCCGCCATTTCTGTACTGAATCCTGCGAGGTTGGGCCTAATCACCAACTAGCGCTTTTGGTCCGGAAGATACTGTTTGTGTGTGCTTTGACACTCTAGATTATTTAGGCGTATGCTTCAAATCTGTTTGGTTCTTTAGAAGACTTAGGTGGTTTGATTTGAAATTTTTTACTTTGTTTTCATGTGTTGTAATTAAAATCATTAATTGTGGCGGAATTACCGAGACGGTCCCGTCGCATTGCGGGCCAGTCTCCTGAAGTTGTTTCTGTGGCCGAATTGTTGAGAAGATCCCGTGAACTTAGGGGTTCACCTCCTCGAGACGTCCCCGGTGTTTTAGAGGGTTTAAAGGTCCTTGTAACTCCTAGTGGCAGTAAAGTAGGTTCACCTGAAGAAGGAGAGTCTGCCTTGGTAGTCCATCCAGATTACCAAAGTTTAGAAACAGGTTACAATCCCGAAGTTGTTACAGTTTCCGAGCTTACTGGTAGTTTTTCATCTGCCAGTGAAACAGGCGAAGAACCTGAAATTTCCGAACCTATTACTCCAACTCCTAGTGTTCCTGATTCACCAAGAATAGAAAGAATTATCACCGAAAATCTTCCTGTTGGGTTAATTGCAATAGAAGAACTTGTTCCAGAGGAAGAACTAGGCGTTTCTGATTCTGAAGATATAATTACCCTTGATCTAAGGGAGCGTGAGTCCATCTTTTACAGTCCTCCTAGAAGTGAACCTTGGTACCTTGCTTTAACCAATTTTTTAGACAACTCAGCAGGTTTTTCTACACCTCGTACTCCTTTTCCACCCGGAGGAATTCATAGTCCTGTAAATATGTCTGGTCCGTCATCTGTGTTTTCACAAAGTCCTGAATCATTTTTACATGGTGGTCCTTCTGTTCCTGCTGGGTATCAGTCACTTTCTGGTACTTTTTCAGGAGCATCTCCTCGACCCATTGAGCATGGGTTATTCGTTGGAAACAGTGGTAACGTTCCATTGAGTATAGGTGATGTTTATATGATGTCAGGTTCAACTCCCGTTAACCAACCTCAAGGTGGCCAATTACCGCCTGGGGGGCAACCTTCGTTAATGCCTGGGGGGCAACCTCAAGGTACTTCATTCGTGTCTGGGGGGCAACCTCAAGGGTATCAACCCCAGCCTCAATATGTACCCCAAAGTCAACCTCAGTATCAATACCAACCTCAAGGATGGCAACCTCAAGGATGGCAACCCCAAGAGTATCAACCCCAAGGGTATCAACCTCAAGGATACCAACCCCAAGGTCAAGGTCAACCCCAGTACTCGTATTTACCTCAAGGTTATCAACCTACGGGTCAATACCCTGGTCAAAGTTATCAACCACCTCAAGGACAGTCATATGGGACTGCACCTTACAGTTATCAACCCTATCCTCAATACGGTTATGGATCTCAGTATCCTCAACCTGTTACGAGTCAATACCCTGGAATGTTAACATGGGACCCGTCACAAGGTCAACAGATGTTGCAGCCAAGTGTACAGTCGGCACCTCAAGCAGGACAACCTGTAGTTCCTAGTCTACTCCAGCAACCGCAACCTGTCCAGTCAAGTGTTCAGACCCCTGTAACTTCGGTAGTTACTCAGCCGCCAATTGCACCTGGTACTCCACCTCACACGGCTGCAGCAACTACCGCTTCATCTACCATGCTTACTTCTGGAGTATCGGCAGCTCCGGTTTCTACAGTCCCTGTAACCACTCCTCAGACATCTGTTCCGTTGTCTGGACCTACAGTCCAAACCACAGTCCAGATGCCTGTAGGACCACCTGGTACAAGTACGGTTGTTACTACTCAACCTCAATTTGTTCAACCTCCGTACCAGGGACCGTATCAACCTGCGCAAGCTGCCCAACAACCGGCTTACCAGTATCAACCGTATCCTGGGTACACTTATCAACAACCTCAGCAACCCCAGTACGGTCCGGTTAATCCTGGTTTTCCAGGAGGATATAATATCCCCAATGCGATTCCTGTTCCTAGTTATCCTGGATATCCTCCTCCTGGGGCTGGTATTGTGACTCAGAATTTTAGAGATCCTAACCGGCAGTTACCTTTTATTGCAACTTTAGATTTACCCGACTTGACGCGCCTAACAAACGATCCAATTCAATATCAACAGTTCTGGCCGCCAATGCCAAATAAGTTGCCCAGCGATATACCCAAGTTCGAGGGTAAGTCTGGAGAGGATCCATCCAATCACGTGATGACTTACCACCTCTGGTGTGCATCAAACTCCATCTCAGATGATTCCATCCGCTTACGTCTTTTCCAGCGTACACTCATTGGTCTCGCAGCCAAGTGGTACATTGAGTTGCCACGGGCTTCTTTTTACAACTTTAGCCAGTTAGCTACTTCATTCTTAACTCATTTTCAGTTACCAGTAAGATACGATAATGGTACAGAATTATTAACTTCGCTAAAACAATCGACATCCACGTACATTTCTGATCACATCCATGAGTGGAGACGTCGAAGAAGATTAGTGAAAGTTTTTATCCCGGACCAAATCTTAGCTGAATGGTTTGTAAAATCATTATTACCATGAATTACTGAAGATGTAGCTAAGGCCGGAGTAGTTACTGAGGAGCAAGTCATTGCTCAAGCACAGTACCTTGACTTAGTTTATACTCAGTCGGGTACGTTACACGAGAAAATACCGGATCTTCCCAAATCAAACCAAATCGCTGCTGCTCCTTCGGGATCTCATGCCGCTGATGGTATGATTGGCATCGTGACTACGAAGAGTAAGAAGAAGTCTTCCAAGACCTCCAATACTCCAATTATCACTTTTTCTCCGACAGGAGAGTCTTCTGCTCCTGAACTTACCGCCGACATTCACGCTGTAGAGTCATCTACGGCCAAATCCAAAAACGGTGGAAAGAAGAAAGGAAAGAAGAAGACCAAAGCAGATAAGGCTCCAAAGGAGAAAGTAGAAAAATCGGAAACCAATGACGAAAAACGCAAACCTCGTTATCCTTGTCTCATTTGTGAAGAAGATCATTTTACGAGAGACTGCCCTCATCGGGCCGAGGTAGTGAAAATCGTTAGAGGTTCTTCCACTCCTGCTGTGTTAAAGAATCCATTTCCCGAGCAGGAAAATAAGATGATAGGTTCTTCTTCGAATGCCAGTGAAGAACCCATTTTGATGATGTCTCATGTCAGGATTGCGACTCGATCGCAAGATTATGGTAGTAAGGCTCCTATTGATGGTAAAGAAGCAGAATCTTCTCACTCTAACCCATCAACCTCAACTCCTGGTTCCGATCCACTACAGATCGAGAAACCTAACCCAGACTTAGTGATTAAGCCGCCCGCCAAGGGTGTACTTCGAAGGTCTGCTTTCAACCCACATGCGAGAGCAGCCCAGAATTACAACATTGTTGAAGACTTAGCTGTTTCACCTTCAGCAATGTCGGCACTCGAAGTGCTGCAATCATGTCCAGCGCAACGAAAATTGCTTTTGTCGGCTATCGGAGCTGTCGATGTTCAGGACCCGAACCTAATGATCTTTGATCTAGAAAATAGTACACCACGTCTCCCCCATCAAATGGCTTTCCAAATCCCAGTGATAGTCAAAAACAGGCCTATTCATCGGACTGTGATTGATGAGGGAGCTTCTACGTGTATTATGTCGATTCAATGTTGGAGATCGCTTGGTTCTCCTTCGTTGAACCAATCCCCCACCATCCTTAAGGCCTTTGATGGCCGTGGGTTCCGTCCGTTTGGTATTCTACAAGAATTGCCTATAGGGGTCGAAGGTAAAACCGTTAGTCTGGATGTGGAAGTGGTTGATGCCCCTCTAGACTACAACCTTCTTTTGGGTCGAAGTTGGTCATATGCTATGACAGCGGTCGTTTCATCGGTCTTCAGAGTCATTAAATTTCCACATAACGGTAAGATCGTGACTATTGATCAGCTGACATACTTTTCATCCGACCCAACCTCTTTAGAAACTATCCAGCATGTTGGTAAAACGACAATCCCTTATAGGGACATTGGTGTAGGTTTAGTTAAGGATTCCGGTTTACTGGGAACTTTTCCTCTCCCTCCACTCAATGCAGACCCTTCAGTCGCAACAATTCATATGATCACGTCAGAAAACATTATTTACGATGATCCTTGGTATGTTCCCTCTGACTCTGAGCTAGATTCACTCGGTGATGTTATGCCGTTGAGTCCATATGAAATTGCTTATGAAGCTCTTATGTCTTTTACTGATTTTCATTCAACCGACCAAATGAATGTGGTCAGTGAAGAGTCACTTTTCACCTCACCTTTAGAACGGATAACGTTTCCCGAAGAAGTGTCATCTGACGAACGACTTCGCGAAATCCTAAGTGTAGATGATCTACCATGGGAAGATCTCCATCACAGATCTTCGTTTTTACCTAAGGCGATACATTTGAAAATGATTTTTCATCTATCTTTACCGCTGATTATGTCAAAGACGCTCAGGATCCAACGAAACATTCTGATTCCGAGCTGAATTTGGGGAATATTTCTCGTACTGTCCCCATTGATATATCAGTGAAGCCCGGAATTCAAGAGAACATTCATATAGGTGCCGCATGTACTGACGAAGAAATTGAAACTTACAAGGCCCTATTCCAAGAATTCCGCGACGTGTTTGCCTGGTCCTACGAGGAAATGCCAGGAATCGATCCTGCCATTGTTGTTCATGAAATCAAAACCTACCCGGATGCTAAACCCATTCGGCAACGGTTGCGTCAGATTCACCCTCGAAAAGCAGCTGCAATCAAAGCCGAAGTCGAAAAGCTGTTGAAAGCAGGTTTCATTTATCCGATCCCGTTAACGGATTGGGTATCGAATATTGTTCCCGTCAATAAAAAACAAGGAACAATAAGAATCTGTATCGATTATAGGGATATCAATCGAGCTTGTCCAAAAGACAACTATCCTACGCCTTATATCGATCAAATAATTGATGATTGTGCCGGAAGTGAGATGTTTTCCTTCATGGATGGTTTCTCAGGTTATAATCAAATCAATATTCTACCTGCCGATCAACCAAAAACGGCATTCATTTGTCCATGGGGGACATTTGCTTATTGCAAATTACCTTTTGGCCTTAAGAATGCCGGTGCTACTTTTCAACGGGCTATGTCTTATGCGTTTCATGACATCAAGCACATTGTGCAACCCTATCTCGATGATTTACCTGCTCATTCTTTACACCGAGCTGATCACCTTGTCCATTTACGAGCAATCTTTATGAGGTGTAGGCATTATCGAATTCGGTTGAATCCCCACAAGTGTGTTTTCTGTATAGAAACAGGTCGATTGCTGGGATTTGTTGTTTCCAAAACCGGCATTCGCGTCGATCCCTCGAAAGTCGAGGCTATCATCCAATTGCCTCCTCCTTCGAGTTTGCGCCAACTCCAAAGTTTGCAAGGGAAAGCGAACTTTTTACGCCACGCCGAGGTCACTAAAGGTTTTACACGGTTGTTGAAACAGAACGTACAATTCTTTTGGGACGAGATTGCTCAACAATCTTTTGATGCATTAAAACACGCGTTGACCCATGCACCGTTATTGCATCCTCCCAACTACAACCAGGACTACTTCTTATACCTCGCAGCTTCGCATTCCACCATTGGAATGGTGTTAGTTCAAGAAGATGAATTCAAGGCAGAGCATGTGATATATTACCTTAGCAGAACCTTAAATCCAACTGAGTTAAAATATTCACATGTGGAGAAATTGGCCCTGGCAGCCGTTCAAGCTGTCCAGCGTTTTCGTCACTACATTCTTCTCCGCAAAACTACTGTTATTTCGGATTGCAACCCTATGATTTATATCTTGACAAAACAACTGCTAGGGGGCAAGTACTCTAAATGGATCGTCATCCTGCAAGAGTTCGACTTGGAGTTTGAGAAGTCCAAGTCTAAGAAATCTTTAGTCTTCGCGGAATTGATGTGTGATTTCCCGAGTGCTGACACAGAGACTGTGGCAGAGGAGTCCATTGCGGACGAATCTTTGTTTCTTATTAGCACTGTAGATCCGTGGTATGGGGATATAATCATCTATCTCCAAACCCAAACCTTTCGGCCTGAAGCTTCCAAGGAAAACCGTCGAAAAATTCGGTTTCAATCCCAGCAATACAGAATTATTGGAGATACACTTTATCGCCTGGGGGCAGACTTAGTTTTTCGACGTTGTTTAACTCACGATGAGGCTGAGAGAGTTTTGAATGATTGTCACTCTGGAGCATGTGGCGGTCATATGTCTGGGTATGCCACAGCTCAGAAGGTGTTGCGCGCTGGCTATTTCTGGCCGTCTATGTTTAAAGATTGTATCCTTGCCGTCAGAAAATGCCACAACTGTCAAGTGTTTGATCGCAAGATGCGCGCTCCACCTGCTCCTCTCCACCCTATAATTGCCGCTGGTCCATTCGCCAAATGGGGCATTGACTTTATTACTTGTAACCCTCACTCGGCCGGGGGGCATGCGTATATCATCCTTGCGGTTGATTATTTTACTAAGTGGGCCGAGGCGATGCCTACATTCGACGCAAGCGGCAAGACAGCTGCACTTTTCGTATTCAATCATATCATAACTAGGTTTGGTGTCCCACAAGCAATCATTACAGACCATGGAAGCCATTTTCGAAATGTCATGATGACTGAACTTACAAGCCAGCTTGGTTTGCGCCACGATAGCTCTACACCTTATTATCCGCAAGCCAACGGTTTGGTTGAGTCAATCAACAAAGTTCTAGTCGTCATGATTCGACGGATCATTGGTATCCATCGAACGAATTGGCATAACATGTTATTTTCGGCGCTATGGGCATATCGAACTTCAGTGAAAAATTCAACAGGTTTCACCCCTTTTCAGCTAGTTTATGGCTTAGAAGCTGTGTTACCTATTGAGTGCGAAATCCCATCACTTCAAATGGCTGTCGAATTACTTCCAGCTACTTCCGAAGAGGAGAAACGGTTGTTATACTTGGCTAAATTAGATGAGACTCGACGTGACGCTACTTTAGCTATCGAGACTCACGCAAAACGAATGAAAGCCCAGTACGATAAAAATGTAACTCCTCGAAGTTTTTCAGAAGGAGACCTAGTACTATTATATGATCAAGCGAACGATAAGCTAGGTGCTGGAAAATTCGTTCCCATGTGGCATGGGCCCTACATTGTAAAGCGAAAGCTAGCAAAAGGGGCTTATGAGTTAGTTGATTTTGATGGGGACTCTTTGGGCAAACCCAGAAATGGACTTTACCTAAAGAGGTATTATGCTTAAAATGATGGATGGAGAAATTTTTAGATAGGTTAGATTTCCTTTCTAGCTAGCAAGTGTGTTAGTTTAGTCAGTGTGCTTAGTTTAGCAAGTGTGGTTTTCGTCATTATTTTGGCTCATCTTGGTTTTACTCTTGATATTGTAGATGTCGACGCCTCTCCAAACATACATTGGATTTGCTGATGGTGCTTGTCGTAGTACACGGAATATCTCTTCCGCAGCTTGGGTTATCTATTCACCCTCTGACGAGTTAGTTTCTATGCATGGGGTAAGCCTCGGTCAAACAACGAATAACATTGCAGAATACAGTGCAGTGGTTGAATTATTATCCGAATCTATTTCATTTGGAATTCGACGTTTGATAGTGAGGTTAGATTCTGAACTTGTTGTATTACAGCTTAATAGAGTTTATGCCATTAGAAATCCTGTGTTATTAAGGTTGTTTTTGAGAGTGCGTCTCTTGGAACGTGAATTTGATTACATTGAATATCAACATATTCCAAGGTCTTTGAATACATTAGCAGATGCAATTGCTTCTCGAGTGTTGGACAGACATTTATAATAATCATGCAAGTAAATTTAAAAGACATTTCATCATACATGTTAAACAAGATAAGCCGGTAATAGTGATATATAGATATAGATAGAAGTGTGTCCAAAAATATATACATCGTCTTCGATCATAGGTTTAACACACCTTATGATCGGCAAAATGATAGTACAAAAAGTCAAAAATGTCACATGTGACTACAAAAGTGACTAGTCAATCACTGGTGGTGCTCTCTGTACGACACCACTGCGCGGGCTACCTTACGCAAAAATCTCCTAAACGGTCCAGGGACCGCAACTACGAAGCGCTGAAGCCTCATAGGAATATCATCCATAGTAGTCTCAGGTATATCTGCCGTGAGACGCTCTAGATCATGCTCCAAATCAGCTAGTACTTCCGCAGCCGCGTCCTGTGGGGCCGGTGCCGGTGCAGCTGGATGTCGTCTGTCATAAGGCCGGAGATTGGCTGGACGCTGTGGTCCAACATCTGCATTTTTAAAATTTTACTGTTACTTTGAGACGATATATATGAAAAATAAAAAATACATAATTAGAAAACTTGTGAAAATGAAAGTACCTCTGTCATCCCATTGTTCTCCCTGTGGAAGAACCATGTCCGGATCACCTCTGAAATCCATTCCGGCATATGGAAAGTCTTGTATCACAAAAAGCTGGCCCTCTAGCCAGTCGAAGTAACTGTCTGAGAATCGAACCACTGCAGCACCCTCGTCAGGATGCCGGGCCATCACCGCAACCCATCGAACAAGCTTTGGCTCCCGAGGACCCAAGTCATCAACAGTGAGTTGCTGAGGGATCAGCATAGGAACTCTCTCCAAGGCAAAGCTCACGACTATAGGCCCATATCCAAAAGTCTTTAGTCGTCCGTTCTTTGCCTTGGTCAGTTGGCTCTTCATATGAGCCGACACAGCTTCGCACCAGTTGAAGATGGTGCCTTGGTAACAGTCAACTGCCATCCGCATTTGGGATCCGGAGGCAATGTGCAAGGCGGCCGCGCCACAAATCCTGGTGACCGTAAATGCAATAACTCTAAGTTCCGCCAGAGCGATGTGTTTTATCTCCACGCCTTTTTTATGGCGAGTCCCTGGTCTGCACCACTCCTCGCGGAGATCATCAAGGGATTGGCCACCCGGCCTGGTCCCCGCAAGGTTGAGTTGCTCACCTCTGTTTGGCAAGCCAGTGAGAAAGTATACATCCGAGGGCTCTATCTCGAGCTGGTGCCCTCCAATGTAAAAACATTGATCCTGAACGTTCCATCGCTCAACCAGCCATTCCAAAAATCTTACCTGGCCCCTCATGCCCGGTATGGTCCAATATTTGTACAATCCACATGTTCTTAAGGCATCCAGAGAGGGTTGGTGGTTAATCGCAGCTTCATCGTCCTCTACGTGCTCTCTCTCTCTCCAGTCTAACATGTTCAAGGTCCTGCACATCAAAAGAGTCAATTAGAAATTAATTTGAGCAAATTTGGTGGTTTTTTGAGAGAGTTGGGGTTTTGAAATGCGCCCTTTGCGGAGGACGCACCCCGGCTTTGTAGCACAGGGCGTCCGGACGCAGTTTTCCTGAAGGAGGGCTGCGTCCCCCGACCTTTTTCCCGTGAGAGAAAAAGTCGGGGGACGCAGGTCACCCGAAGGGCACCTGCGTCCGCCGAGGGGCGCATTTTGAACCCAAACCCCCCCAAAAAATGAAACAGAGACCAAAAACTAATTTCTAAACGGATAGAAATGAAGAGTGGGATGTGTAAAATACCTCGGTGAAGCGGCGTTCGATTCCGACGGTCAGATTTTCCGCAGCGACCACGGGAAGTTTCTTGTCAAAAGCTCCTTTTTCAACCTCAAAGTCAAACGGTAAAAATGACATGGTAAAAGGTCTTTTTATAGGTTTTTTGGATGAATTAGTTCATTTTTTACCATGAAAAGATGTTTTTCAATGTATTTTTGCCTATTTTAAACAGGTATGAGTAATGTGTCGCTTTTGTGCAGGACAAAGGGATTTCGAGGGAAATTGTAATTTTCACAAATAAAAATATCAGAGTCATCTTTTAAGCCCTTTTCTGACTCCTAAAACATGAAAAGATCGCCGAGTGTTTCTTTTTCACTCGTTAAAACGGAATTAAAAGACGGTCCCCTTTTAGCTCTTTTCTGACCGTAAAATCAGGAAAAGATTGCCGGGTTTTTGTCGTTTCAAACTCGATAAGGAAATAAAACGACGTGTCTTTGATCGCTTTTTACTTTTCAGGTCAACGACACTATTATGAAAGTACTCCTTGGTCGCAAGATCAAGCGGTTCCCCCAGGTATTATTTTATACTTTTTCAGGCTTGAGGGACACAAACTTACGAAAAAGTTCAACGTGGAGTTTCCTTAAGTTTTTCAGACTCTCTAAAAATGAAAAACGCCGAGTTTCTCCTATACTGGGCTCGTTAAACTTTTACAGTAAAGGACCTGTTCAATTACAAACAGGAACGAACCACTCCTTCCTAGGGTTCGAATTTAAACTAGGTTGGACTCGTCCGAAGGATGAGCTTATAATCAAGCATATGTTATCCTCCTCAAGCTTGTTAAAAATAAAGAGGTACTTGCCAGAAATGGTGGGGGAAAAGAGAGAAGAATGAACCTATTTGTCACCTTTTGTCTCAAACGAAACTTTATTACCACTCTTGAGCACGACACTTTTTCATTTCACCTGGGTTGGGAAATCTTTTACCTCACAGTTGACCAAATCACTTTGAAAATCTTTAACCGGGTTCAGGGATCAACTTTGAGTTATTCGTCACCAAACCATCTGTTGTGTCGTTATGTGTTCAAGAGGTCTGCAAGCAAAACTTTCATCTGCAAAATACTTGTCATCCATTTGACCATCCCTGAGTCAGTCCTTACAGCAACATTTCTTCAACTTGAACAATGATTTCGTGTTGCGGGCTTGCCTGCAACGGGTCGCTTTCTATCGACATCGACACATTATCTAGAAAGATGACTTAGGAATCGACAGTACCTTGAAGTCTGCATGCATCAATGGCAGGTTTCTCGCCTTTGACGTCAGTTTACATCATTGACTTTCGATCAAAGGATTCCGTGAAGTGTTCGACATCAAAACATCTATTCACATTTCACGGGTTGTGCTTGGTACTTTGAGAGCCATTGACATTACTGGTGGTCTCTCTCACGCTTGTTAACAGTTCACATCATCGACTGGTAATCAAGTGGTTTCTAACATGTTCGACATCAAATCATTTAATCACATGGCTAGAATCGTACCAATTCGGGAAGTAGAAGTGAAGACCCTGGATCTAGTTTCTACCATCCAGGCTGCGAGGAATTTTGTGTTCATTATCTATGTAGACTAATCATAAACAGATGGCTGCGTCCATACTGTGTCTACAAAAGTCTATAAAATGATGTACTGCAAGATCATTCCTGTATCAGACTAGTTAGTCCATTAGTTAAAGTTTTGAATCTGAGTATGGGAATGCCTACCTCAGTGATGATATAATCTTATACATGTATTTTGTGTTGAAAATTGCAGGTTCTAACCAGGTCATCCACAAGTCAATCCTTGAAATGATAAAGCGCTTCACCCTTCCTAGAATTACAAAATACCAATCTATTCCAGGCTTCGCACTTTAGGGGGCAATCTGTTACACTAAAAAATGTCACCTTGACTACTTACAGTCAGTATGGCTCAAAATCAACAGTCATGCTACCCTCTTAGGCAAGTCTATGCCTCTGTTATCCATCTCAAACTCAAAGAAGAGAGAAAGTCTTGTAAAAACTATGTTTATCTCTGGGGTCGCAGGTTCTCTCTAGCCTTACCTGCGGGGACGCAGGTCATGTTCACAAAAACTGCGTCCATGGACGCTCTGTATATTAAGGGACAGGTGCGTCCCTCTGTAAAAGGCAAAATGCGCGAGTTTTATCTTGAAAAAGTTACTTGTGGTTACTTCTAGAACATTCTAGAGGTCGGTTTGATGAAATGGATGCGCCTCCAGTTGGTTCATGTATCTCTATTAAGGGGGAACTTATCCCATCAATAAGGGAGCTATCCCACCCATAGAGGGGGATGATCCCATTGATAGTGGACCTGAATAACCTCTTTACAGTACTATAAATAAAGGCATTGAGCCAGAAGGAGAGGAGGTTGGAGCTATACATTTTCTTTGGGTAAATGCTGCAGGATTTAGGTCTTCCATTAGAACCTTTGTGAGGAGAGATTGTCTTTACATGATTCTACTTGGAAGTGGGTGAGCTTTGTCAAAGTAGAGGAAGACACTTGATGGACCCTGGGAGGAACTTGCACAACACCAAGGCCAGGTTGTAAGAGTTTCTTTGTTTCGTTATTAATACAAATTGGTTTATTTTTCTCAATAGCTTATGTTAATGAGTTATTTCATGTGTTCCTTGGTCTGCATGTTGAATCTATGTTTTATTATATGAAATACAAGTGCTCGGTAATTGTTTGATTGTTTGTGGTTGCAGGAATTGACTTGAAGGAGGAGCTCATCCGGATTGGCAAGAACGAACTACAACAATAGCGTTTTGGAATAAGGTAAGCCTAAACACTTGTACTTTTCATGTTATAAAAGGTAGATTTAGAGAAAGATCATTCCATTTTGTCTTGTTTGTCGCTAGTGAGTTTATACTCCTAGGGAGGTCAGTTGTGTCAGCCCAAATGACTTTTTCCGCCACGACAGTTAGGGCCTTGCCAAGCTGATGGCTGAGGAAAATTGCAGGATGCTGGACATGAATTGGATAAGTACAAATTCAGAGGATGGACAGATAGAAGAACCAACAACAGGACATGACTAGGCTTT
Organism: Pinus tabuliformis; assembly: GCA_031772625.1. NCBI lineage: Eukaryota > Viridiplantae > Streptophyta > Pinopsida > Pinales > Pinaceae > Pinus > Pinus tabuliformis. The sequence goes on from CM062818.1 coordinate 673,456,589, forward strand.
AGTTGAAAATCTAGCTTCTTGTGAATGGTATTCCACAATAGCTCAATTTTTGCTGAAGCTAGAAGTTCCTCTAGACCTTAGTTCAAGCCAAGCTAGGACTATTAAGCTCAGAGCAGCCAAATTCTATGTTCATGAAAACTTTCTTTATTGGAGGGATCCATCTGGCATCCTTTTAAGATGTTTGGACAAAGAACAGTCTATATAGGTCATGCATCAGTTTTATTCCAGCATATGTGGAGGGAATCATTATTGGAAAACCACAACTCACAAGATCCTTAGGGTTGGGTATTGTTGTCCCACTTTGTTTTCTGATGTGTTTTCATTTGTAAAATCTTGTGATAGGTGCCAGAGGTTTGAAGGAAAATAGCAATTGAAATCCTTACCCTTGAAGCCAATATATGCGAGTGGTCCTTTCCAGTAGTGGGGTTTGGATTTCATAGGGGAAATTAATCCATGTTCCAGTGGCCAGCACAGATGGATCTTAGTAGCCACTGACTAATTCACTAAATGGATTGAGGCCATCCCTACTAGGAAAGTTGATCACCATGTGGTCATGAAGTTTCTGACAGAAAACATTTTCACCAAGTTTGGTTGTCCACATAAATTAGTTACAGACAATGCAACAACCTTCAGGGCAAAAGAGTTGGTGGACATGTGTGACTCAATGGGCATTAAGTTAGTGCATTCCACCTCATATTACCCTCAAGGTAATGGTATAGAATAATCATCCAATAAGAGCTTGATAAGGATAATCAAAAAGCTGTTGGAAGATAAAAAAAGGAACTAGGATTCCAAACTGAAGTATGCATTGTGGGCTGACAGGGTCACCACTAAGAAATCCACAGGGAATTCTCCGTTCAAATTAGTATATGGCACTGAGGCTATATTCCCAATTCAGTTGACCCTCCTTGTGGCTAAGTTCTTACAAGAAGAGTAGAATGAGTAAGATGACATGGCAAAGAAGATCAGTGACTTGGAAAAAGTGCATCAAATCAGAGATCAATTGATTGAAAAGTCTACAGCACATCAAAAAAGAATCAAAGAAGCCTTTGACAGAAAGTTAAAGAGGGACAATTTTCAAACTGGAGACTTGGTTCTTAAGTGGAATGCACTGAAGGAAAAGAAAGGCAATCATGGGAAGTTCGATGCTCTGTGGACTGGACCTTTTGTCAT